>JAFJYI010000036.1:2400000-3600000 GCA_019022655.1 Acacia acuminata
CAGGGTGGATTCACAACAGATTTTAGATTTGTCTTGGGATTTATATTTTGATTCAAATTTGGACTCTCTATGTCCAAGAGGGCGAAGATTTGAAATAGCCTCATTGCTCATTGAATTTTTTTTCTCACTTCTTAGTTCAAATTTAAGGGTGATTTATTTTGTTTGATCTTTTTTCTGCTTTCTATTTATATTTTTTGGGTTCTTCGGAGAGGAGGGATGGAGAGGGAGAAAGATGAGCCCCTCTACTGATTTCGTTTCAAAATTTTGGTCAAGAGTGGAGGGTAAGTATAGAGTATGCTTGAGAAATACATTAATAGATATCCATGTTTGTAACATTGTAGCCTCTCATTGAAAGCTTTAAAGTAACTCTTGTGTGATTACCAATGACCTAAGTAGTAGTAGGTAACTCTAAATATTCTTCTGTATACTTATTAAGTATGTATGATCGTAAATTATTATCTTTTATTAGAAAAATAGATTGAATTAAATGTATATGTGTATGTATTGTAAATTCTCAAGTTAGTAATGTGACAAATAAATTTTTTTACAACACACTTTATTCACATAGTTAATAATTTAATTATAATTAATGTATTGTTGAATTATTGTTTTCTTTTTGACATGTTTGAATATGTGATAATATTTGATATGAATGGAAGCGTGCTTTATTATCCCTTGTCTTTTAATGAAATTTTATTTTTTGGTAATTGAATACAACTGTCATGGGTGGTTGCATTTATGATAGGTTGGAATAAGAAAGAATTTGTATAGTGAGATTTTTTACCACGTGGTATGTCATCACTCAATGCATAGTGTATAACACCTGTCAGGGCCCATTCTTCCATATTTTCCTTTGACCGAGTTAAATCGGAACTGCGGACGAATGATATGTCCTTAATTTTGTTCTTTTAAGGAGGGGAGCATAGATCAAACTTAAGCTCAACACCTTTGGCCAACTGCTCTTAAGAACTAGTGAACTTCAGAAAATCTAGTCAAATGAATGAGTTTATGTTGAAGTTGTTGGATATGATTAGTTTTGATGATGTCTTATATAGATGTCATTATTAAGAGCAAAAAGCTTGTATACTATATTTATCTCCTACATTGACTAACTACTATATGTTTAATGTAGATTAGTCCAAGTTGAATTATAAAGATTAATCAAGAAGGATATAAGAGGTTTCGGAAAGAAGAACTTGCAGAGAATATCAAGGAAGCAAGAAGTTATGAAAATATTTTGGGAACAATCAAGAAGAAGAGGAGATATTGAAAAAGGTAGAATTTGCAGAGAATGATGAGTCCAAAAAGAAATAAAGAGTTGAATTATGGAGAATGATTAAGAGAAGAGAAGAAAGAAAGAAGAACTTGCTCAATGGAATGCGAAAATCATTATACAAGCTCTTAGATTGATTCTAGAAGTCTCCACGATGATATGAAAGTTGGAATGGCTCAAATCGGAGTTAAAATAAGCAAAATAAATGAGCTAACTTGAGCCAGGAAGAATAAGCAAAATAAATGAGCTAACTCGAGCCAGGAAGCTTAACTCGAGTTAGAACGTTTATCTACAGTGTTTTGGGCATCTAGGATGATTAACTCGAGCCAAGAACATCACTACCTCGAGTCTAGGTCAAAACTCGAGCCAGACATTCTTCTAACTCGAGCTAATCGTGATTTCCAAGTGATTTTCGCCTTTGGAACGAGTTTCCTCGAGGTACACCACTAATTGCCTCGAGTTACCATGTATTTCAGCAAGTCTGTTGCACTCTGTTTCATGTTCAGCTCGGGCGAGGTCTGGTAATTCGATGATATCTCTCAAATTAGAGATTGGATTGATGTGAAACTAGTGGCATATGAAAATAGACTCCTAATACGTCAGTTTGATATATAATTCAAGCCCAAAGGAGTTCAGATGAAGGAGCTATGAATTTCACAAGTTGGCACATCAATTCACGCCACACAGCAGACCAAGCTTCAGTATTTTAGGTGTATCTCACAAAATACAAATCTAATTGAGCTGAAATCAGTGCCATATGAAAGAAGACTCAAATTGGGTTCCATCAAGAGTTTAACCAACCAAAATGGAGTTCAGACCAAGGAGATATGGCCTTTGAAAGTTGACACACGTGATTCTGGAATCAATTCAGCATAGCTTCGGTTTTCTGTCTATATCTCACTCTATACACAACCAAATAAAGTGAAACCAATTCCATATGAATCTAGACTCAACATGTGTTTCACAGAATTTGGAAGCAACAAAGTTCAAGTCAAAGATCAAAGAAAACGAAAAAGGAGCAACTTAACTCGAGCCAACAGATGTACCTCGAGTCTAAGTGAAGAACAGAAAGTTAGACACTTTGAGAGAAGTTTTTACCTCGAGCCAAAGAGTGTGCCTCGAGTTAAATGGCCAACCCGAGAGATTTAAGAATGGAGAACAATTTTTGACTCGAGCCAGGAAGTGGTGACTCGAGCCAACACAACTAATATAGCACGAAAGGAAAGAATTCACTCGAGCCTCTTCAAATGTAACCTCGAGTTTAGGTACAGACTCAAGCCAAGGTTTTTGTGCCTCGAGTCAAATGTTTTTGAAGCTAATGGATCAATTGAAGATTAACTCGAGCCAGGACTTTGGTTGCCTCGAGTTTGGGCATAGACTCGAGCCAAGGATATTGCTGCCTCGAGTCAGTATGTGTTAAACTTTTCTATGCTTTAAATGATGGGTTGACTCGAGCCAAGGAAGTCTGTGCCTCAAGTCAGATAGCATTTTCAAACATACATATTGACTTTAACGATGCACAAACTCAAGCCAAGTGTTTCTACACCTCGAGTCAATATTCTTCAGACTTCATTTCTGCATTTTCAAGTGCAACGAACTCGAGCCAGAATCTGATTTAACTCGAGACAATATTTCTCTGATTATAAATCACCGTGTCTGAAATCTTGGCTTCTCATCAAGAACATCCAGATGAATTCCAAATGAACTTACTACTTCTTAACATTATTTATATCATTTTTGTATAAGTTTCAGATGATTATATGAAGGACTCAAGCACACAGCTTATCAGACAGCAGAGCACAATTCCACAACATCTCCAAGATTTCAGAAATGATTGTTATCATTTGATTTCTACTTGTTATACTTCTCAATGCTATTAATCATATTTGTTAGCAAGTTTCAGATAATCAAACGAAGGATTAACATCAGATTATCAAAAAACAGATGATGATGTCAGAAGCCTCAACGGTAATATTTCTCCAACGATCAAATAGTTCCAACGGACATATACGCTCACAACGGTCATATTCAAACCTGGAAGAATTGCTCAATGTTCTTTATTGACTATAAAAGGAGAACCATTCAAAATGGAGGATAATGATGAGAGTTTACACTGTCGAAATGCTGATATTCTGAATCCTACATTTAGCTCACACGCACTCTATTTCTCAATATTATATAGTTTTCAGTAGAGAGTGTGATGATCAATTATGTACTTCAGTGATTATTATTCATCTACTCTGTGAAAGAGTCTAAACACTTATTTGATTATCTGCTTAGAGATTAAATCTTAAGGTTGAGAAACCTTAAGTGTGGGTGTATCAATTACAACTTTGTACGGGGGAGTGAGTCCGAGTGAAGGGATCATCCTTTGTTTACAGAGAGTGTGTAATTGTATCCTTACAATGTGTAAATGGAGTATCTCGGTAAGAGATTGTAAAAGCTGCACAAGTGCCCGACTAAACTTGTGAGGTTGTTAAGGCTTTTCTCTTGTGCCCGGTTAAACAAGGAGATAGTGGATTGAAAATCTCAAGTAGAGCTTGGGGACTGGACGTAGGTCAAGGATTGGGCCGAACCAGTATAAATCTCAGTTTACATATTCTCTTCCTTAAACTCTTACATTTTCAGCGTATATGTTTCAATGACTGACTATCGCTTTATAAACTATTTTTGTCATTCAAACTACTTTCAGTAAGTTGTGAAAAGATTTTCAAAATTATCTAAAGTTTTATCAGACACCCAATTCACCCCCTTGGGTGATAGCCAGGTCTTACAGAACTATGTGTTAGCCTATGACTTCAGTCAGCGAAATAAGGATTTTCAGTTATATGAGGGAGGTTGTATATTACATATTGCATAATTGTATATTACATGGTGTGATGAAAATAGTGATTGACACAATGCTAGTTAATTTGAAATCGTTTTATATGAGGATGGTGATATATACAAATATACATATAATCAGTTCCCTCTTTTAAATCATATGTGCTTTGCTTGTATATAGTAGAAACTTTAAGTAGTTACTGAGACATGAAATATCATCCCATTATATTAACATTTTTCAGGTGAATGTCATAATAAGAAGTATGGGAAGGCACATGTGAAGTGAACCTTGAAGGCTCTGTCATGCTCCTAGAGCATATATTATGCCACGTTATATTTGGTTGTCATGACTCAAGGTTTATTTTTGTTATATAATCGTCGATCAATAATTTTTTTAAACTAAATCTTTCAAATAATATGTGGAACTATTTGGTAAATGTCTTTTGGACTTTTATATATTAAGTACATGGGTTTATAAGAAGGGAAACCTATAATAAAGGACCAAAAAAATAATATTTATTAAGAAGGACCATAAAAGTGGTAATTATTTTGAAGGACTAGAAATTAAAACATTAAAATAAAAAGACTAATTTGCGCTTAGCCAAATTTCCTATATTCTCTCTAACTGAATTAGAATCTGGAGTAATTGATGGATAATGACAAATAGAGACTAATTCA
Organism: Acacia acuminata; assembly: GCA_019022655.1. Classification (NCBI taxonomy): domain Eukaryota; kingdom Viridiplantae; phylum Streptophyta; class Magnoliopsida; order Fabales; family Fabaceae; genus Acacia; species Acacia acuminata. Next base: position 2,404,775 of record JAFJYI010000036.1, read on the forward strand.
AATAACCTCGTTCTTTTTCGATTGCCCTTAGCTAGATTTCATTATCCATCAATTACTTGATTTAATTCAATTTAGAGAATATAGGAAATGCGGGTAAAGGCAATTTAGTCTTTCTATTTTAATATTTTAATTTCTAGTCCTTCAAAATAATTATCACTTTTATGGTCCTTCTTAATATTCCCCCTGATCCTAATTATAAGACTTAGTTGACTTTTTTTGAAGAGATTAAGGAAGCTAATTAAATTACTTTAGAATATTTTTATTTTCATTTTTTTTCTTAAAACTAATTAATTTAAATAATAAAATAATAAATAATTTAAGGATGTGCAACATATCAAATGATTAAGTAACTTATTTAACTTCCTTAATCTCTCCAAAGAAAGTCAATTAGGTCTTATAATTAGAACCGGAGGTAGTAAATATTATTTTTCTTAGGTCCTTTATTATAATTTTTCCTTATAAGAATGATGTGTTACGCTTACACCATTTGCACTGATTTGATGAATGAGTTTAATGAGGCAGGTTCTAAGGTACTCCATTTTGGTCTTTATTATAAGGCACCAACTAACAATTCTCATAAATCAATAAAAACAGTTAAAGTCAATAAAGTTAGCCTACAATTTAAATAACTTTCAATATTACCCCTACTAATTGCACTAAACTCTAATATCATATTAATTATTACTCTTACCCATTACCCTTATTTATTAGGGGCAGGAAAAGAATAATTAATGCTCTTTGGAAACAAGCAAGTGCCTTATAAAAGGGATCAAATAAACTTACTAATTAGTACTTTACAATAACGACCAGAGGGAGTATGCGATAGATGTTGTGTCTAAACAAAGTTCTGAAAACCGGATCGGTCATTGAACAGATGGGGGTCTTGGGTTAAGGGTCAGATTGGGTCGACCGAGTCAAACCGGTGTTAATTAAAAATATAATTTGATTAAAATAAGTAAAAATATTTATATTTCAATTATAAAGAATATTTTATAATAGGTTTTTGTCAAGATATATAATACTATATTGTTTTTCAAAAAAAAAAAAAAAAAAAAAATCAAGAGGACTCCAAACAGGCTCATGTTTAGGTAATATGTAGTTATGTACTACCTCATGTTCTAAATATAGGATATAGTTTGTAGCATAAATTATACTACAAACTATATCCTATATTTTGGACTAAAGAAGTAATTTTGAAGCTGTCATTGGTTTAGTCTTAGGGTCATAAGTTGCTTTTGCGAAGTGCATTTTAGTTTGTGGTTCCCTTGGTTGGCTGGCCCTTGAAGTTATGTTGGCTCTAGAGTTGTTATGTTGGCTCTAGAGTTGAATTTTGAGTATGTATGTCCAAAACTATGGGGAGATATGATAGGCAATGGTAGAAGTCTCATGTAATTTTTTGGTGGACTACATGTATGACCTGTGATATGTGGTTTATGATGAATGATAAATCTATTTATGTTACAGAGAAATTTGTTTCATTTAAACTTATGGATGATAACTATTAAATTCACCAATATCACAAATATAAAGATAATGGGATTTTGTAATTAATGGATTAAATTAATTGTGGAATGGTCAGTTCATTTAATTATTTTCAATGAATCCATGTTTTATAGTATCGCAATCATTTATGGTTAAAAGCACTGTCATGCTGGTACATTTAGTTAAGAGTTGGTCAGTTCGTTGTGTGAAGAGAATTCCTTTTTAAAGTTCTACGTGTCAGGTGTTATAAGTATGGATGGAAGGATGTTTGGTATATGTATGTCATCAGTTATATATTCATCACGATGATAAAAATCAGGTATAATAACTTTGCATTCAAAACATGTATGTTACTTCTACTGACAAGTCAGGGTTGGTAGGTAGCAATTAAGACACTACAGAGGTGGATTTTAAAGCTCTATAAGTGAAGGCTGCAACTTGACATGCGCTGCTGTTTAATGGGATTGTGGAATCATCAAATGCAACTAAAATCAGAAGGGCGGGGAACTTTTTGCGCTCATGAGGTAATACGTAAATAAGGAGTTACTGAGCTACCATTTGTTGTAGGAGATTCTTTACGTTGGAGTGTACTTTGTTTGCTTTGAACTTCATCGAATGTCAAGGTGAAATGGAAGGTATGTAGTTGACATATTGTGGTTGGTAAAGATGAGGTTTTTTATATTGACTCTGCTATTCTGATGTAGTTTTATGAAGGTGTCCCAAGGAAACAAATTTTACTGTGAAACTGAATACTTCTGCCCATAGAACTGAAGCTGTACATAACGGCATTGTTTGGAGAGAGCTTTAAGTAGCTTAAAGCCAGGAAAAAAAAAAAAAAAAAAAACCAGAAATAGAGTGTTTGGGTTGAGTTTTAAGTTTACTAGGCTTTTTTAAAAAAAGTTTCTAAAAATCAGTTAAGGAGAAAAGCTCTATGGGGTAGTTTTTTTCCAAAAAGCTCTCTACTTTTTGACGTGAGCCCGCCACTTCCACCATCATCAATCCAAATGAAAATTATATTTATAACCTGACTTTTTTCCTATCAGATTTCTAAAAAAGTCAAATAGAAAATAAGCTACAACTCCCACCCCTAAACCCAAACAAGCCTAATATGAGTGCAAGGGCGAACCAGGTAACCCATAATGATGAGAACATGAGTCATACTCACCCTGAAGAAGTTCTTACAAATGGGAGAGGTGCTCCCAGTAAACAAAAGAGGAGTGGTGTTCTTAACGATATAACTAATGTGGCAACCAATATTTCCTCAAGATTTGACCTCGCTGCATTACATGGTAGTTAGTATTTTGTAGGTTGTATCATTTATAACATGTGATCATGGCTGGAGTTTCTTAATGAATTTAACATGGAATTTTCTTAGTCCAAGGGAGTGAGTAGCGATGGATTGAGTGCCATTTAGAATCAAGGTCACCATATATTTAACTATTTTCTTAGTGAGTGTTTGGATAGCACCCGAACCGTAGTTTCAAAAGTTCATTTCTACAAGTCGAGACAAAATTTCTAAGTGTTTGGATGACACCCAAACCGTGGTTTCAAAAGTTCTTTTCTTCAAGTCAAGATAAAATTCTTCTCACATGTTTACTTTATAAATCATAAAAATTATTCTTCAAATCTTAGTCAAATGGGTTTAAAGAGAGCGATGTAAGTGAAGGGTAATAGTAAAATGCGCTCTGCATAATGCACGAGGAGTTCATGCTCATTTTCTATAATATCAATATTTTCCGGTAAGCATAATATCAATATAAACTCCTTTTCTCGGCAAGCATAATATCAATCTAAACTCTTTATTACATGACTAGCAGAATTACATCCTTCTATCTAAATCTCCTTTGCCTTTGTTCCAAACCATTTGTCACTTTGCCTATATAATAATAATTGTAAGAAAAACATTAATTATTAAATTGACAAATTAACCTTTCAATAAATGTTAAGTGTCTATTTGTATAAATAAATGTGAGGTGTTTGTTGATGAAGAGTTATTCAGAATAAATATTGTCCTATTTATTAGCTTTCTTAATCAGTAGTGTAGCTCTAAAATAAAAGTGATTTTGTAATGGAGGGAGTAATAAAGTGTTCTACAAGTTTTCTCATTGCAGCTTCGAGTCAGATCACTAACCCATTAAAACACAAATTTCTTGATATAAATAGGAGCACAATTAAAATGTGTATGGGCATAGATGATAGTGAAAGATTGGAATCTGGAATAGTGTCCTCACAAGTAAAGATTGGAATCTGGAATAGTGTCCTCACAAGTAACTCAGTGATAAAACACCCATTTGAATTGGCAAGGAATCTCTTCACATTCGAAATCTCAGTACAAGGGAATCTCATCCATTTTTCAGAAATCTAGTTTACAAGCAATTTGAAACTAGTAATATGTTTGGTAAGAAGGAAATGGAAGAGAGAGGAGTGAAAATTTTAAAAGTTCGACTTAAAACAATTGGAGAAGTTGGGCTAAAATATTTTAATTAATTGTTTTTACTCTTTAATCTTACACCTCTTTATTAGAATTTTATAACCTCATTTCTCCATTTCTTTTAAATTGAACTCATTAGCTTTCCCTTCCCTTATACCAAACAGACCCTTAAACAAGAACATTTATGTAGGCTTCTCACTACCTTCCAATTAACATTTATATGCTCATTTATTAGAAATTAGATTTATCAACTTTTTGTGAATCAACTTACATCCCAAAAAGAAAGCAATTTGAGTAACAAGGAAGTAACAGCACAGAATCTTCCACCACTATTGGCTGCCTGAATGGATTCAATTGAACCTACATGTCATAACATAACAGTTCAATGCTTCGGTTGATATCAGATAAATGGTTAAGAAATGTGAAAATCTAGATACTTATCAAAAGAAATACAACTTTCAAAACAAGATGACAAGCTTACAGGCAATCCAAGAGAGCGGCCAGTTACAGACTCAATACAACGTGCTGCAAGATGACAAGCTTCCTCACAATAGTCAGTGAAAACAACCGGGATGTTCTTCTTTTCCATTAGCTCCTGAAATTTTCATCAAGCAAAGACGAACAAAAATAATGAGAATACAGGTAAAAAGTACCCGGCATCTCGAAGACTTATTATTACTATTTTTAATTTAATAAAAAGGTAATAGTTCACAAATTCAAAGTAACAGCAAAATATAAAAGAGGGCGTACAATACTGGGTAACCAACTAGTATAAGCTGCAATGCCAGCATTTGGGGCTATGACTAGATGTGGGAAGGAATCCCTATCCTGTTAGGGGAACAAAATTTAAGATTAAATTGCTGAATTGAAGAATCAGACATTTATAGTTAACTGAAAACAATGATAATTTGAATGTTGACGATCAGAAAATTAAATACCTTGACCATATCACCATATCGGTCATGATAGAATCCTTGCCGAAGCTGCAATGTCACTGCCGAAGTGGTGTCAGATTGTGTTTTTGAGATCACATCATCACCTGATAATTTGCATGAACACTCATCGCTATTGCAGCAAGCATACTGAGAAATACTTATCTTCTCTCCATCCCTGTTCACTGGGAAACAAAAAATATATGCATTTAGAGCAAGCTGTGACCATTATTAGGACAGAACATGAATCACAAGAACTTCAACGGACCTGTGTGGAGGAATTGCAGGCCCAACAAATTCTACATGAATACGTATACCAGGGAAGAGTGCCTGTAATTCCCCAAACACCGCAAGTTGTAGAAGCTCTTTCTCAGGTCCTTTTAGAGACATGAACTATAAGTTAAAAGCTGAGGGATCATATAAATCACTAATGTCCAAGGGAGATGAAGATGCAAAGCCTAATGATTCGTAAAAGCATATGTTTCACTACCACTAAAATGACATAACAGATAAAAATGAGGAAACAGAACATTTCGTAAATTCACACCCTCTGGGCCAAAAAATGCGAGAAAAGAATCCAAATCAAATTAAAATAATTAAGAGAGAATTTTTTTTGGGCTACATAATTCAGAGAGAATTTGAAAGCAATGGTTTACCAAGGTAATGTATGCGCAACTTATCACTCATTTCAGGATTCAGGATCTTGATTCCAATGAGTTGGAAAGCATGGTATACTGTAAGTGGCTGAAAAAGAAAACGCCAGAAAATAAATAGATAAATAATCATCAAAGCAATATCTGTTCAAACATGTGTATGCTTTAAGTAGTATCATATGAAGAACCTTTAGTGGATGTTTCCTTTAGATCCAAGTAAATGATAAGTATAAGAATTTTCACCCCTTTGTTCCAACTTTTGAATATATATATAAAAAAAAAAAAAAAAAAAAAAAAAAAAAATTGTCTAATTCATATTCCCATCCTAATCTACCTGTGCACTTTATTGTTAAAACAGAGCCAAGAATTATGTTGACTTTGATGAGAATATATAGTAGCTAGTAAGACATGTTTATTAAAGCCATTGAAATGTAGATAAAGATAAAGCAATTGCTAAAGCTCATGAGATGATCATACCCAGTGAAGAAGTAAAGCAACAGGTGAGTCTAGTGGAATGCACCTCCACTTATAGTAATCTTCCCAACTATGCAACTCCTCTGCTATAGGAGATTCAGGCCCTGGTCATTAATATGTTAAATTCACTCACCTAAAGGAGGATGAGAAGGAGAAGACAAACAAAGTTTCAAGCATAAAATTACCAGAGCATGGGCAGAAATAACTTGAGAGATCCCAGCCTTTGTTTAATCTGCAGAAATTAATGTTTTTCACAATGAACACTCGTCTAAAACTAGTAGACTAATGGGAAAATGTTATCTTCAAGATCAGAAAGGTGAAGCGTATTTTTTTTCTTGTTATTCTTTATCTAAGCTGAATTCCAATACTCATACATAAATAAAAGGAGGAATTTAGTTGAGTGGAAGAATTGAAGTATTGAACAACGGAGGACATGAGAGGAAACCCTAACTGATCAAAGGTAGCACATGATGCTCCACAATGGCATTCGTGCATCCACATTCCCACTCGATGAAGGTGCCTCTTGGCCAAAAATGTACACCTAGTCTCATGCTTTTCACAAATCTGATAGAATTATAAGAGCAATAAGTAAGCAAGAACATAAACATGCATATATTAAAAGGATACAGACCATTATCAACCACAAGCAGATCATCGATTACCTGATATGTAGCTTCTTGAGAGAATGTGAAAGGAAACTCATTCAATACATCCACATTCTTCATCTGTTTTTCTAACCGTTCACACTCTTGTTTATGATGACTCCAGTGTGCAATCTAAGCAAAAAAACGAAGAAATTATGAATATCTAACAAAATATATCAATATTTAACAAGAAAATATCTGCTACTAGCATCCAGTATAAATAAGTCCTGAATATCAGAAATTGGTTGCACAAGTCTATTTAGTTGTTTTTGACAAGTGAAGTTGTAGTACAGAGGACATCTCCTCAGCATATTACCCATACAATCTCATGAAACAATAAGGAATGAACATTACTCCCAGATGATAATAAAATGAATTCTGTAAACTCAAAATTCATTATTACAAGATCATGAAGTACATTAAAGACCTAACCCAAATCAAATTCCAACTCATTTTCGTTTGAAGCAAAAAATAATAATAATAATAATAATTAAGAAAATCAAGCTACAAGGAGTTCGAAAGCGAGAAGAATTTTGGACTTAAAACAAAAAAATATTTGAAGAACAATCAAGTGAAAAGAAAGAGCCTTGTGACGGAGAACGGCTTAAAAATGTGAGATAGAAACCTGGTGAGCAATCGAGCAATAAGAAACAGCTTCACAGCGCGCACAGCGTCTCATGGCGGGGCCAGCGCACGCAGTTCCCCTCCCCTTCGCCGCGCACTCCATCGTTTGCGACGCAGCTCGGTCGGCAACGGCAAGCCTTCTTCCATTTCTGGGTGTTCATTGGGCTCTTAGTCCGATAGGCCTAAGTATGGATCTGAAGCCCAATACCAAGCCCAAGCCTGCTTTCTTCTTTCTCATTTTCTGAATCATGACCGATAGGTACAAGTTTTTTGTAAATGTTTTGAGTAGTTTTTGGATAGAAGTTTTTACGATTTACTTACAAAGTAAATATATGATAAAAGTTTTGTCCCTCCTTATTTATTTTTAAAAAAAAAAAAAAACTTCCGAAACTATAATTTTATTGTTTCCCATTAAATTTCTGTTCACATTTCACAACCTTCTGGTACAACGAACTACTTCAGTGTCAAAATGTGTTGATTTTTTTACCCAAAAAAATGGTTGTTATTAAAAAAATGAGTTAATTTGTTAAGACGCCTTCATCATGTTAGAATTTAATGGAAAATATTAGGAATTTAATCACGTAATTAAGATATGAGATATTACATTAGACACCCCATATCACTTATTAAAAACAATGGCTACTGTAAGTTAATTGCACAAAATCAGAATGACATTAAAATTTAAATATATGTTAATTACCCTCAACAAAACACATATGAAGAAAATAATCACAACAAATAATAGGTTTGGGGCACTTTTTGCCTTTAGGGTAAAGGAGTAAAAATACACATGTGCTTTACCTCTGAGTATCCACTGTTTCGCCGCAAGTGTACGAAGTTTCGCAAGTAATAAAGTGAAAAGTAAAGTATCGTTCCCACGAGGATTTGTTTAACAAATTGGTCAAGCAAGAGGCTTAGTGAATTTCATCAAGTTGAGCTAGAACAAAGTTTTGATTTGGAAAGAGAATTTTTAAAGACTATTTCTAAAACTTAGAATTGATAAAGGCAAATGACTTTTGACTTCAAGGATAAAAGAGCCTAGGATTCTTCTTCCCCTTTTGCATTTCATAAAACTTGGTCAAATACCTCTCTAGTGGCATTTCAATACATACATGTGTTAGTCTAAGGTTCACAAATACTTGACCCGCTCTCTCAAGTCAAAATCAAGTTTCTCTTCTCATTAAAATGCACAATCTCTTGCTACAATTAATGAGAATCAATCTTTAAGCAACAACCCTAATGTGACAATGCAAGGCTAGTAAATATATCTCTATTCTACCAACAAACCATCCATTTATCAAGTAAACTTCAAGACAAGCATGATTTCAATCAAGTTCTACACCTAGATTAGCTCTCTCGAGTCAAAACCTATGTGAATAAATCATCTAAATGGAGGCCAATCACTTAGAAGCATTAAGCCAAGGTTGAAATCAACACATGTGTATATTTATCTACCAAAAGAGAGGAATATTCAAGTTTTAATCCATACAAAGGGTAAGAAGAACCCTAGAATGAAAAGTTTAGCTACTCATATTCAAATACAAAGAGAGTCTAAGCAAAGGAACTCGAATACATGAAGAAACTAGGAAGAAAAGAGAAGAAAAGAGGAAGAACCAAGGTGAAAACCCCAAAATCTCTCTTAGGTTGAGCACCCAAGCCTCCAAGATTGTCCAAATCTCTCTCCCAAGCTCTTCCCTTGTGTGCCCACTTGTTTCCTTAGGTCAAGAGTGTGTTTTTCGGCCCTTCCCTTTAGGTTAAATAGGGTTTTTCTGTTTCGAAATGTAAAAACGCGCTAAACTGTACTTTCAAAGCATTTTTTACGACGGGTTACGGTTGCGACTTTCCACGGAAAGTACTCGGTCAGCGGCCAGTTGTGACTTTCCACGGAAGTACGGGTCGCGTCGCCAGTTGTGACTTTCCACCGGTTGCTTGCACAGTTCTTCTAGCTTTGCATCGCTTCACCTCCTTTATTTCTTTCCTTGTTTCTTGGTTCTTATAGAGCTTCAAAACTTTTCTCCATCTTCCTACAAAAGAGGAAGCAATTATCAATTCTCAATTGAATCATAAACTCTATAATAACAAGAATTTCTTTGATTTTTGCCTTGTACTTTGATATGCACATTTTCCTCTATGACTTCATTTCTATGCACATTTTGAACCAAAAATAGGTAAAAGGAGAGAGAAAAATGTCTTTGGAATATTGTCAATTTCTAAGAGTTAACACACCCCCAAACTTAAATATTTGCTTGTCCTCAAGCAAAAACATGTATCTTCACTAAATTTCTTCGTATTTGTCATTGATGCATGAATAAATTTATCCTCATCTACCGCTCAAGGAGTTATATAAAACAGAAATCAACTAAATATGCACAAAGGGACACTCCATAGATTTAAAACATGCTTTTCAAGAATTTCTACATGTGAGTGTGTGAATGGAGTTGACATGTACTCCTTTTGCACCGCTAAAGTTAAAAGCAACAATTCAAGTCATATGACTATACTCAAACAATCAATTCCATCATTCTCTAATTTCCTCCTCTTTTCTTCTAATTCACTTCACTTGACTTAAAAATCAAAGGGACTTTTCAGCTTGTAATGGGGCCGGGGTTAAGGTTCTCAAAAGAAAAGGTAAAGGATAATCAACAAATACCTCAAGATAGATGATAACCACTTAAGGGGTTTCTTCCTTTTCTCATTAAACACACTCCCCCAAACTTGAACCAAATTGATCTTTTCCATATCAAGCCTTCTTGAACTTTCTTTCTTTCTTTCTCTTTTTTTTATACACCATTTTTTTTTTTTTTCTTTTTTTTTTTTGTTTTTTTTTGTTTTTTTGTTTTTTGTTTTTTTTTTTTGGGCTTGATTTCTATACATTGTGAACCCTTTTACTTTCTACATTCTTTTCTAATCATTTGACACTCTACTTATCACTATATTCCACAACCCCAATAAATTATCATCTATCTCAAAGCCAAGGAATCATGGTTTTTCACATTAGCCAAGGTAGGTAGATGTTAGGTCTTTCAAAAAGAATCTATAATTGGTTTTTCATTAAGGCTCAAAATAAGGGTTCAAGAGGGAATATAATCAATTAGGTAGGCTTGAAAGGCTCAATCGCATTTTATGAAGTGCCCTAATCATTTCTTTAAATCTTATGAAATAAATCAAAAGCTTTGAAGAAGTCCAAAGATTATTTTGAAATCAACAGTTTGAAACAAAGGCATATAACCTAATTTGCCACAAAACCCTTCAACAAAAACATCCGAATAAATTTCACTCCAATAGTGCTTTCTTAATTTGAAAATTCCTAAATGGCATGATTTATCACTACAATCTATCCATCAATACACATTAAACAAAATTTCCTATCAAACATAAAAAATTGAGCAAGAATTTCTATCATCGGATCATTTAAGCAACTTTGACAAATACCTAGAATTTCAGTTCATTTTTAAAATTCTTCACAAACAAAAATTTAAGCATGAGAAATTTCAAACATTCCAACAGTTTTCTTTCAAAAACTATTCAAAATTTTCACTGTGCACTCATCAAAGTTTCAAAAATTTTCAGAATTGCAGCAAACTTTCACCCCAAACTTAAAACGGACAATGTCCTCATTGTCAACTAAAAGAATGGGAAAGTAACGAAGTAGCACTGCACTCCGATTCACTCATATCCACAAAGATTTACAAACTAACAATTGGGCCCTCAATAGACCAGCCACAACATTTTCAAAATTGCTTCCATTACTAGCTATCAACAACTAGGATATTAACACACACAATGTGCAATTCATTGAAAGAGAAAATTATCTAAACCACTCAAACTAGCCATCGTAGCTAGGAAAGTCGATTCTGGCTAACAAGAGTGTTAAATAGTAGAAGGATGGAAGTGAAGCGTTGCCATGAAGAGATTAGGGCTTGATGGAGATGGAGGGAAATTACATTTAGGATTAGGGTTTTGAAATTGAGAATGAATGTGGTCCTAATGGTGGGCCAGATTCATTGGGTAAAATGGGAATTAAATTAAACAACAAAGGGTGAAGTAGGAAGAGAAGGGGAAAAAAAGTAAAATTTAAAAAAAAAAAATTGGTTTTCTTTTTTTTTTAAAAAAAATTAATTTTTTTTTTGAATTTTTTAATATATATATATATATATTTTTTTTTTTTTTTTTGAAAACGAAAATATTAAAAAAAAAAATTAAATTGTTTTTTTTTAAGAGAGCCACTTTCCACGGCCCGTTGAAACTTTCCGCGAAAGTGAACACGAGAGCACTTTCCACACCGGTGGGGACTTTCCCGGAAAGTGAACACAGAGCACTTTCCACGGCCAGTTGGGACTTTCCATGGAAAGTGAACACAGAGAGCACTTTCCACGGCCAGTTGGGACTTTCCATGGAAAGTGAACACAGAGAGCACTTTCCACGGCCAGTTGGGACTTTCCATGGAAAGTGAACACAGAGAGCACTTTCCACAGCCAGTTGCAACTTTCCGCGGAAAGTGAACAAAACCAAACAACAAGAAACCAAACAGTAGAATTGCAAAACACAAGAAACATTCCCAAATACCACAAGAATCACCCAATTAGCTTTATACCAATCATCATCAACCAAATTACTCAAGATCAAGCACTTTAATCCATCCAAGACCATAAGGCACATATACACACATATCCATGGGAATACCACAACACATCAAATTTTGAGCACTCAAGTCATAGTCACATATGGATTTCACACAGAGACTCAACCAAATGATCACAATAGCCACAAGATACTCAAAATTAACCAAATCATCACAATTTCACCCTAGAATCATATATATATGAGCTTAGAGTCAAATGAACTTCCTCAAAAGCATTTCCATTATAGCTCATGCATTCTTCCTCCTTCATAAATACTCCTCCCGCCTACAACAAAGTCCATTCTAAGTTGGGTACCTTTTCTTCCTACAAAACGAAAAGATCAAACATAAACCTACTAAAAAAAAAAAATAAAGACATACACACACAATATGAAAAGATTTAGTTTAGAACTTGGGTTGCCTCCCAAGAAGCGCCTAGTTTATAGTCTTTAGCTTGACTCTTCATGGTGGTCACTCCTCATTAACTAAGTCGATAGTGGACACAAGCCTATCCACATCTCCTCCCCAATAATGCTTCAATCGTTGACCATTAGCCTTGAATCTTTCACCTTTCTCATTTTCCAGCTCCACTTCACCAAATTTAGATGCTTGAACCACGGTGAATGGACCGGACCATCGAGATTCTATCTTTCCGGAAATAGACTCAACTTGGCCTTATAAAGGAGCACCCTTTGACCAGGTTCAAAACTCTTGGTTATAATTTTGCTTTGTCATGATCCCGCTTGATCTTCTCCTTGTATACCCTTGCATTCTCATAAGCATTTAGGCAAAATTCATCTAACTCATTGAGTTGAAGTCGCCTCTTCTTCCTCACGGCTTTAGGATCAAAATTTAGCTTTTTGATAGCCCAATAAGCTCCATGCTCCAATTCCATCGGTAAGTGGCGTGCTTTCCCAAAATAAGCATACTTGAGATGAGAAGGTAATGGCTTCAACTCTAGAACCGGAGGAACTTCAATAGAAGGCTTCAATGGAGTATTTAAGGCATCAGACACCTCAAGTGGTTCAAAAGTCATCGGTCTAGAATGAGGAAATGGTTCAAATTGAAAGAGTTCTTCAACAACATCTTCATCGAACTCTTCAAAGCTCTTCTTATCAATCAAGAATTCCTCTAAAGGGTCTTTGATCATGGAGGAATATGATTCTTGAGGAATAACTTCATCTAATATTTCTACAAAAGAACATTGAGTAGAATCATCATGAAATTTCAAGCCCTTTTGCATGTTGAATATCACTTGTTCATCATCTACCCTCAAAGTGACCTCACCCTTCTCTACATCAATGAGAGTCCTCGAAGTGGCTAAGAATGGACGCCCAAGGATTAGAGGAATTTTCCAATCAACTTCACAATCAAGCACTACAAAATCCGCAGGAAGATAAACTTGTCAACTTTAACTAAGACATCCTCAATGATTCCCCTAGGTTTAGAAATGCTACGATCGGCCAAGAGAAGAGTTACCGTAGTAGGTCTTGGCTCTCCTAAGCCCAATTGGTTGAAAACAGCTAGAGGCATCAAGTTAATACTTGCACCCAAATCACAAAGAGCTTGACCATTAAAGTTGGTCCCAATGTTACAAGGGATGTAAAAGCTCCCCTGGATCTTTAAGCTTAGCCGGTAACTTCCTTTGAAGCACGCACTACACTCTTCGGACAATGCCACGGTCTCAAATTCATTGAATCGCCGCTTCTTAGACAAAACATCTTTAAGGAACTTGGCATATTTAGGCATGCTCTCCAAAGCTTCAAAGAAAAGGAATATTCACATGGAGTTGTTTGAACATGTTCACAAACTTTTGAATTGAGCATCTTCCTCCTTCTTCTTGAATCTTTGAGGAAAAGGTAGTGGTGGCATAAAAGTAGGAATGGTTGGCTTTCTCTTTTTCTCATCATTCATCTCTTGCTCCACCTTCTTTTGTTTGCCAACATCTCGCAAACTTTCTTCAATTTGCTTTCTCTTCTTAGTGACATCTTCTTCCATTGCACTTTCTTCATCAACATCAATAATCACTTGATCATCTTGCTTTGGTCGAGGAGTACTTGAGCTAGGCACATCCGGTAGTAATTTGCCACTTCTCAAGTTAATGGCATTGCATTCCTCTTTTCCAACTCGTTTTGGATTAGGAATGGTGTCACTAGGAAGACCGCTTTCGGACATAACATTCATTTGTGTTGCTAATTGCCTCATTTGTACTTCAAGATTTTTAATAGCCGTTTCATGGAGAGAAAAAGTAGCTTTAGAAGATTCTACTTCGAGACAAGATTCGAGCTAGCATCTTGTCCGTTTTAGACTCCTCTTCCTTAATAGGAAGTTGCCTTGATTGCATTTGAAAACCGGGTGGAATAGGCTTAGTACCGGATGTAGACCCATGTGCTTGATTCAAATTGTTACCTTGACTCCAAGAAAAATTGGGATGAGTTCTCCAAGCACTATTGTAGGTTTGTGAATAAGGGTTGCCTTGAGGATTTTGAAACTTGCCCATGTGGTTGACATGATTCAAGTGGCCATGTAAAGAGGACAATAGTCGTGCACATGGACATCATGGCATTGATCACATACAATTGGTGTGGCATGAACAGAATGCACACCTTGAGAAGTTCTCTTTTGCATTTGAGACTCTAGCACATCAAAACGCTTATTCAAAGCGGATAAGAGAGTTGCAATTTGTGAGGAAGAGTCTTCTTTTGCATTAGGCATAGCTTGGTTAGTCCTCCTATCATTGCCTTGGGTATTGTTTGCAGACAACTGATCCAACAATCGAATCACCTCATTCACAGGAACATTCCGGTATCCTCCATTGGTCATAGAATCAACCATTGCTTTAGATTGAGGATTAATTCGAGTACAAAAAATTTGGACTACAACCCATTTGTCCACCCCATGATTAGGGCATTGCTTCATTAACATCTTGTATCTCTCCCAAGCAGTGTAAAGATGCTCATCTCGGATATTGTTTAAAGCTTAGAAATTCATCCCTAGCTTCCACAGATTTATCATCGTAAAAGAATCGAGCTCTAAACTTAGCTTCAAGATCGGCCCAAGAATGGATAGATCCTTTCGGGGAGATTGTTGAACCAGTCTCTAGCCTTTCCTTGTAGAGAAAGAGGAAATAACCGTAGCTTCAAAACATCTTGGGGAACTCCATTTTGCTTGAAAGAATCACACACTTCCAAGAAGTACATCAAGTGCTTGTTGGCATCTTCATTGTAAAGACCATGGAACATCCCATGCATTTGAAGCATTGTTATCATAACCGGCTTGATCTCAAAAGTACGTGCTTGCATGTCCGCATCCGAATGCAAGATTGAGGGCCTTGCATATTCCGACTAGCAAAGTCATTGACAGTAGCTCTATCATATTCATCGTCTGCCATGGTTTCAGATGCAGATTCAGCCTCTTCTTCAATGAGAGTCTCTTCTTCAATGAGAGGCACTTCGTCAAGTACCACTACCAATCCGTCCGGATGCAAGTTTTGCATATAAGAAAATGGTACCTACAAGAGAAACAAGCAAGAGCGAGTATCAACCTAAAACAAAAAATCAATAAAGGAAAGAGAGAAATAAAAATTGTAAACCTAACTAAAAGCTCAAGCGAAATTTACTAACACAAGCCAAAGGTTGACCAAAGGATTTGTTTGCACAAATCCCCGACAACGGCGCCAAAAACTTGTTCGCCTCGCAAGTGTACGAGTTTTCGCAAGTAATAAAGTGAAAAGTAAAGTATCGTTCCCACGAGGATTTGTTTAACAAATTGGTCAAGCAAGAGGCTTAGTGAATTTCATCAAGTTGAGCTAGAACAAAGTTTTGATTTGGAAAGAGAATTTTTAAAGACTATTTCTAAAACTTAGAATTGATAAAGGCAAATGACTTTTGACTTCAAGGATAAAAGAGCCTAGGATTCTTCTTCCCCTTTTGCATTTCATAAAACTTGGTCAAATACCTCTCTAGTGGCATTTCAATACATACATGTGTTAGTCTAAGGTTCACAAATACTTGACCCGCTCTCTCAAGTCAAAATCAAGTTTCTCTTCTCATTAAAATGCACAATCTCTTGCTACAATTAATGAGAATCAATCTTTAAGCAACAACCCTAATGTGACAATGCAAGGCTAGTAAATATATCTCTATTCTACCAACAAACCATCCATTTATCAAGTAAACTTCAAGACAAGCATGATTTCAATCAAGTTCTACACCTAGATTAGCTCTCTCGAGTCAAAACCTATGTGAATAAATCATCTAAATGGAGGCCAATCACTTAGAAGCATTAAGCCAAGGTTGAAATCAACACATGTGTATATTTATCTACCAAAAGAGAGGAATATTCAAGTTTTAATCCATACAAAGGGTAAGAAGAACCCTAGAATGAAAAGTTTAGCTACTCATATTCAAATACAAAGAGAGTCTAAGCAAAGGAACTGAATACATGAAGAAACTAGGAAGAAAAGAGAAGAAAAGAGGAAGAACCAAGGTGAAAACCCCAAAATCTCTCTTAGGTTGAGCACCCAAGCCTCCAAGATTGTCCAAATCTCTCTCCCAAGCTCTTCCCTTGTGTGCCCACTTGTTTCCTTAGGTCAAGAGTGTGTTTTTCGGCCCTTCCCTTTAGGTTAAATAGGGTTTTTCTGTTTTCGAAATGTAAAAACGCGCACTGTACTTTCAGCATTTTTACGATCCGGCTACGGCCGATTGCGACTTTCCACGGAAAGTCGGTCTGCGGCGGGCCATTGTGACTTTCCACGGTACCGGCCGCGGTTGTGACTTTCCACGACGTTCTGTTGCACAGTTCTTCTAGCTTTGCACTGCTTCACCTCCTTTATTTCTTTCCTTGTTTCTTGGTTCTTATAGAGCTTCAAAACTTTTCTCCATCTTCCTACAAAAGAGGAAGCAATTATCAATTCTCAATTGAATCATAAACTCTATAATAACAAGAATTTCTTTGATTTTTGCCTTGTACTTTGATATGCACATTTTCCTCTATGACTTCATTTCTATGCACATTTTGAACCAAAAATAGGTAAAAGGAGAGAGAAAATGTCTTTGGAATATTGTCAATTTCTAAGAGTTAACACCAGCACCATATGCTTTCCGGAGGAGCAAAAATGCACATGAGCTCTCAAAATGGTGTAAAAAATACCCATACCGTTAAGTTCTCCTAACTGACGTTAATTTCAGAGTGGGCCCCATGCAATTTTAAAAAATAAAAATATCAAACTTTTTTTAATTGCCAACTTTACCCTCCCTCTTTCTTTTTAGATGCCGCCTTCCATTTTCACATCCACTTTTCCTCTTCAGATCTGAATCCTCGTCGGCGTCTCCCCCGTCGTCACTCTCCTTCCTCCTTCATCTTCTCCATTCTCTTCTTAGATGCCAACAGCGGCGTCGAACTTTCTATCTTCCAAAATCAATCCTCCTATACTCCACCTTCGATGACAGTGATGAAGTGCAGTTCGATGGTGGTGTTGGTGGTAAGCGATGGTGGTTGTTTCGAGCTCTTTTTCTCTCTCTTGTTTCTCCAACACAGCTGAGGAAGGTGATGGGAGGAAGGTCCGATCTGAGCTCTCTGGTTCGACTCTTTTGACCGCGACGCACTCTGTCTTTTTTCCCTTTGAAAGCTTCAAACGGTGGTGGCTATGGTGAAGAGGAGCTCACCAGTGACTAGTCACGACGGAGGTGGTTCTGAATATTTCTAGGTTCTTATTCTTCCTTCATCATTTATGCTCTAGGTTTTTTTTTTTTCTATCTGGACCAAAAGATAAATCAAGAAGGAGAGGGTAAAAATCGAGCCAAAGCATATTGTTCATTTTTCTTAGATCTTAGGTTCAATAGCTTCATTGTTGATGATTTTGTTGATTTGGATGATTATTTTGTTTTTTCTATATTTCTGGGTTCTTGTTCATTTTTCCAATCTGGGTTTCAAAATCTCTTGTTGATGATTTTGTTGATTTGGATGAAGTGTGTAACAATGATAGAAAAATGGGTTCCCAGAAATTGAACAGTGAACATAGCTCGCCGGAGGAGAAAGGAGAAGACGCGACTAAGTTTTTTTTTTTAATTCAGGGGTATTTTGGTATTTTCAGACTGTACTCAACCTCAGTTAAGGGAAGTTAATTGTGATGGGATTTTTGCACCCATTTTGAGAGCTCATGTGCATTTTTGCTCCTCCGGAAAGCATATGGTAATGAACGCTCCCGAGGGTAAAACACATGTGTTAGTTCTCTACAGGTTTTGATGATAACTGCCATTTGTAAACACAAGATATGGTTTTGTCTTTGGTAAGTTGAAATTCTTCTTGTCAAGACAAAACTCGAGTATTGGTCTCAATACTCGAGTATTGACTTGACAAAGAGTTGCTCAAATCAATTACACAAAGCAATACTCAAGTATTGGACACAATACTCGAGTATTGGACTTACATAGAGCACTCCAAGTTTTTCACCCAGAGCCAAACTCGAGTATTGATATGAATACTCGAGTATGGAACACACAGAGACAATTTCAACATTGACTTAAGATCTCAATACTCAAGTATTCAACTGAATACTCAAGTATTGGTCATACAGAGAGTCATCAAGTCTTTCCATCGTATAGACACTCGAGTATTGATTCTGCATACTCGAGTATTGGTTTTCTATAAAGCTTTCATAGCTAACACTCTTTTATGAAAAGTCAAGTATTCATTTGAAAACTCAAGTATTGACTTGACATCAATTTATCAAAGTTTTCAAGCATCTTGAATACTCGAGTATTGATACACATACTCGAGTATTGGACGAGAAAAGACTACAAGCTTTATGCATATATCAAATACTCAAGTATTCATTTCAATACTCAAGTATTGACTTGGGAAAGGCTTCACAAAGTTTTTCAAAATGAATACATACTCGAGTATTGAGTTTAAAACTCTAGTATTGGACATACAGAAAGCTTTGCCCTTTGTCAATGACTTGAACACTCAAGTATTGAAAACAATACTCAAGTATTGAGGTTTTGAACTTAAACTTATTTTCATATCAAAAGTTCAAAACTCGAGTATTGAGTTGGAAACTCAAGTATTGGACATACAGAGAGCTTTGGTCTTTATCAATGATTTGAACACTCAAGTATTGAAGACAATACTCAAGTATTGAGGTTTTGAACTTAAACTTATTTTCATATCAAAAGTTCAAAACTCGAGTATGGATTTGAATACTCGAGTATTGACCTTATAAGGTTCAAAGTCAAATCTCGATGATTCTTCTCTGTAAGAAGAATACTCAAGTATCAGAATGAATACTTAAGTATTGACTTAGGTGCACAGTGACAAACTCGAGTATTGATACACATACTCGAGTATTGAACGCTAAGTTTGAAAATCAAATCGGACGATTTTGCTATACCTTCTTGTTTGATCCTAATACTTCCTATGATTATTCTCTAATATTCCTAGACATGTATAATCACTTTATTCTTGAGTTTCAAATAGATTAGAGAATGTACATTGAAGGTTTAAAGCAAAAGCAAAAGTGATGTCAAGACATTAAATGCAAACCCGAGAAAGTTGCATTCTTTTGGGTAATCTATCTGCACACGCCTACAAGGGATTAAAGAATGATGTCTACTTCTAGTAGCTGCCATGCCAACGGACTAATTGGCAGAGAGTCAACTCTGATATTCTACCCAGCTGGATTAAGTGTAGATTAGAGAGAAAAGAAGACCTTACCTTGCCCAGAACTTTGGTTAATCAAGGCAATGGTAATAATGAAGATTACAACGGTCATTTAATGCTCTCTTAGTATAAATAGAGATGCATTCAAGTCTTCGAACTACCACAACAACAAGCGAAAACGAAATACATTCAAGTCTAGCATTTATTCTTTCGGTTTTCAACTGTATTGTATCTTTTGATACTTTGTACTTCGAGTGATTATTCTTATCTACTCTTAGAGAGAGTTTCTACTTGAAAAACGTTTATTGTAAAGAATCACAAGTCAGGGGACTTGGTGATTTGGGAGTTCATTGATTACAACTTGTAAGGGGGAGTGAGTTCTAGAGAGAGAACTATTCTTTGAGTACGAGTGTGTAATCTTTGTGATAGTGGAAAATCCGAGAGAGTGCGGGGACTAGATGTAGGTCAAGTTGTTAGGACCGAACCAATATAAATCTACGTGTCCACTGTTCTTCCCTTTACTCGTTCATCTCTGTTTTTGTTGTCTAACAATAGAGCAACTTACAAAAGTTTTTAAAATATCCAATTCACCCCCCCTCTTGGGTATATAGCTCCACTTTCAACATGTATATTTTTACTCCTTTACCCTTGCCCTTAAACCATTATCATGGCAGCACTGAGTAGCATTAACTATCAAGGGGTGTAAATGTGTGATGTAATGTTACTCTCGAATTTTAAAAAGTGTTATAATGGGCCTGTTTGGGTTGGCGGTAGGAGCGGTTTAAAAGCTATCTGACTTTAAAAAATGCTTGGTAGGAGCGGTGGCTTAAAAGCTATCTTGATTTGTGTTTGGATTGATAGTGGTAGAAGTAGCGGGCCCATGTCAAGAAGCCGAGAGCTTTTTGGAAAAAGCTCCTTGGTGGAGCTTTTTCTTTAACGAGCTTTTTGAGCTTTTTCCTTAACGCTTAACCAAACGGACCAAAAATCAGTTGGCAGCGTTACTGGACTTTTTTCAAAATTGTTGGTCCTAACGCTCTTAACATTGCACTCTAAACAGGCCCAATATGGTTAATGTCGTTAAAAAAGAGCCAATGTTGTCATCATGTGATGTGGGGCCCACATGTGCACAACCAAGAAGGAAACCCGCCCGAAGAAACACAACATGGCTGAAAAATGAGCTTGAAGCAATACTAGACAAGATCAGGTTCAACCATATCACTGGGTTGGACTGGACTTCAAGAGGTGTATTGAGGTTGATTGATCCGCTCAATCCAATTTTAATTACTCCCTTCAGTTTTTAATATAAGACTTATTTGAAAAGTTGGTATCTATTCCAAATATAAGACTTATGTTTTCATATGTGTCAATCTTTTCCAATTTTACCCTTATTGATGCCCCATCAACGATAATCAAAGGAGATGAGTATAATGTTTTAAAAAATATATATTATATTAACTAACTTTTTTAATTTAATCAAATTAGATAGATAAGTCTTATATTAAGAATCGAGGAAGTATATTTTTATATTTATTTAATATTTAATAAAATACAATATAATATAATATCAAGTAAAAGTATAAGAAAACTTGACATAATCATTTTCATTATACATGTTAAAAAATTTCTTATTTCCTTTCTCTTTCCTTTAATCTTGACCAATGATCTCGTGTTCGAGCTCTAGGTATACAGCCCATGCTAATTACTTGGAGGTAGCAAAGTTCCCCCATTGTGGGCTCACATTCTAAAGAATTAGAGTAATCAATTGCTATTAGCACTGGATTAATCCAAGAAATGAATTCTTTTATTCTTAAAGCTTCGCTTTAATTTTTATTGTTGTTCATTGAGCATATTAAAATTGCTGAAGGTTCTTTTTCAACTAATAATAACATTCTTTGTATCAACTATGAAGTAGTGATGCATGGTTGATATTTGGAAGCTGTTACTAAAATTTTCTACAGCTTGTGTGTGGCATAGCTTTCCATCCACCATTTGTTTTTCTTTATTTAAATTATTCAGAGGAAGACTGATAGGACCAGTCCAGTAACCCAATGGACCAAGTCCAATCTGGTCTCGGTCTTAGGGCCAACAAGATCAGACCGATTCTTAGACAAAAAAAGTTCTGCTTGACATTTCTTCAAGCCAATGCTGAGCCCGGTCTAGTCCAATTTTTACATAGGCCTATGCATATCTATAATTGTTTTTAGCCAATTGTGCCAATGAGGAACCCCTCATCCTTGCTTTAACTGGCGTAGGGGTCGGTCTTCCTCACTTTAAGAGAGGGGGTTCGATCCATGCATTGTTCAAGGCACTGGGGGAGGCATCTTAGGGGTCTATGAAACAGTGGAAACGCTGGGAGGAGGTGGAGGCATGTGTACTCTGTGTCCCAGTATACCCTGTGATTGGGCTCTAAGTGCAATGCCCTTAGACTGTGGGTGAACCCAACCCCTTTCCTAAAATTTTATTAACAAAAAAATTGTGCCAATGAGGAGTAGAGTTGGGAATCAAGGGCGGCCCGCCTATGAAGGACCAGAACCTAATAGGGTCGGTCCTCCAGGGCCCAAGGTAAGAAAAATCTCTATTCTTCAAAGCCCGGCCCGAGAGCACCAGGGCCAAGGCCCGCCCTCTAGGGCCCGGAAGTCACTATTTCAAATTTTAACTATTTTTCCTCAATTTTTTTAAAAAATATAATTAGTAAATTACAACAATTAAAGTTTTAATTTATCAAATAAATGTTGTCAATATTAATATCAAAACAACACGAATATCCAACAAATAAGCACAGTCACTAATTCAGAATAAAAAACAAACTATATTCACATATAACTCACATAAAACATAAGAATCATATCACTAAGTGACATTAATACAATGACTATTATTGTCGTTATCTTCACCACTATCATCAATTTCAACGACATTTAATTATTCTTCGTTTTGAGTAGGCTCTAATTCATGAGTAAGAATATCATGAGTTTCTTCTCCTACATCATGAACACATCTATAATTTTTATCTCGCAACAAATAATGAACTAAATTATAAAATTAGAGTATAGTTATTATGTATTTGTGTGTTTATACTTAAATGAATAAATAACTCTATAACAAATACAAAATACATATAAATTAGTAAAGTACTATCATATGTGAACCCATGCATCTAAATAATAATAATAATAAATTAAAAAGGGCTTGCAGGATTTATTTCATTAAACTCCTCTTTCAAGCCCAACCCTTGAAGGGCCAGGGCTTAAAAGGGCCGGTTTGATAGGCTTGGCCCGATTTCCTAGCTCTAATGAGGAGTGACACGTTTGCTAAGGCACACCTTCACACTAAAAGGGAGAAGGTTCGATACCCATTGGCTAATGTGAGGGTCTCGTTAGTGGGCGATTTATAAGTATCTCTGTAAGCGTCATTTGAGTCTGGAGACATACCCTAACCCTAATAAAATACCGATGTTTACCCCATCTACACTTTTTTTTTTTTTTAAAAAAAAAAAAAAAAAAGAAAAAGAAAAAAGAAACGAACATTTTCTAGAGATGGCATTGCATTTTTTGTAAGTTGGAAGTTACATCACACAACTTAATTGTTTATGATACTTAGTGCTCCACTGCTTCGATTAGTTTGAGGACAAAAATGTCTTTTAACCCATAAATAAAAATCTAATAAAATTAACCGGATAAATAAAAAATTATCATTCGTAAAGGAAGATTTAACCTAAGATGTGAGCATCGTTTAGGGGGATCAATGTTGAGCATAGAATTGCATGTCACTTAAAGGAATTGGGCTCATCACATTTAAGTCAGTAGATGGGTTTAGTGGCGGACCCAAAAGAGGAAAACAGTGCTGGACTCTATTTCTACCAAGGACCAAGATTTTAATGACTCAATCAGAAATATTATTTGGGGACCATGAAATGACGTTATATAGCGAAACAAACTTTAAGATGGGGTGATATAGATGATAAGGGAAAAAGTTGTGACTCGCTTTGGTAAGCGATCTCGTAAGTCTCGAAGTAAGTCTTCATAGAAATCTCTTGCCAGCGACTTGGTGATGTCGAACCCCTTCAAAACTTTTTCTATAGCAAAAAAACTTTAAGATGGGGGAAAGAACAGAGACAGAGACTTTAAAATCTGTGGAGAATTCTGTATGGGATGAAGATGATCCTCTTACACAGTAAGTGGTCTCTCTCTTTGTTCCTATTTATTTTATCCATGATTGCTCAGGGTAAACTGATATGGTCAATAGTCAACATGGGGAGACAAAAATACAAGATTTTTTACGCCTCGACCTTTGATAAGAAGGAAAGGACAAAGAATTTGAATCCCTCTCAGATCATTTCTACAACTGGGTTACTGATTAGGTTGACTTAAGAGATATGGCAAGTAATTGCTTCCATAGTTTGAACACCATGGAGGAGTGCTAATTTTCCTCCTCTAGAGTGTGTTTGGTTTGATGGGTAAAGAGAGGGGAAGGGAAATTTTTACAAAATTGCTCATGGAAATTTACATTAATTCACATTTATAATCAGGAACTGTTGCTAGCTAGCTGTGAAATGAAAAGAAGAATAAAAAGGTACATAACTATGATACTGATATACATAGCATATGTACTTTACGAAGCCTTGCCAAACCTTTTATTCCCTCTTCTTGTGCTTCTGCCCTTTAGTTAGATCTTTGTCCTCTCCCTCTCTCTTTCTATATGTGTGTGTATTATAATATATTCAAAAATGGTTTTATTTTAGAAAGAATATAAAATATCCAAATAAATTCAATATGAATTGAACCATGAAACTTTCTCATCGGATTCTATCCCGTTTATGAATGTAAATTAATGTAAATTTTCAGAGATAATTTAGTCAAAACGAGATAAAAATTTTCTCTCTCCTCTCTCCATTCTCATCAAACCAAACACACATCAAGTGATTGATATAGAAATAATTCACAAGGATGTGAATGAGGTCTAAATTAAAAAATGTAGCTTTCTTAATGGGTGCTTCCAAAGCTCTAAGAAAGAGAATGGGCTTGAGGTGAGCCCTACCTTGCATTAAGATAAGTTTTATGCAGCTATATTTTTTTTTTTTTTTTTTTAAGATTATCTGTTAATGAGACAATCACAATAACATGTCATTTTGTATATAAGTAGTATGAATAATAGACAACCAATTTTATTGGCAATCTTCACTTATTGTAAATTCACACGCAAATTGACAGTATGGAATATCTTTCTTTCTGACTGAATGGAATATCAACATTAAAATTAATATAATTAAATACACAAAAAATAATACAGTATATTTTAAAATTTAACAACTATGAGTTGCATGACTTATTCTGAAGACTTTCGAAAACAGATGACAGATGGAGCCCACTTATGACATAAAAAAAATACATTTGACAATAAAAGATGTCAAATTAGATATTTTCAAAAACAAACATTGTGTGAAACCACGACACTTATGCAGCCGCCAAATTAATGAGTCCCCATTATATGTTTATACTTATATTCTTATTAGGTACTTATACCTCTAATTAGAGGTATAAACATATTTTTTTAATTTTTTTTTTATATTTTTTTATTTATTTAGAACTAAATTATGTCTTTGCTTTCTAAGATATTTTTTTTGTCTAGATATCTCAAATTAATTAATTTTCAGTTTTGTATTTCTTTGTAATACCAGTATTATGAAAATTAATTTATTTGAGATATTGGGTAAAAAATATATAATAAAAAGAAAGATATAATTTAAATCTAAATAAATATAATATATAAAAAAATTAATTTTTTTAAAAAAATATGTTTATACCTCTAATTAGAGGTATAAGCACTTAATAAGCATATAATGTGGACTCCAAATTAATAGGGCAGATATCCTCTAGTAAAACGACATGAGGATGGACCAAGCACATAGGAGCTCAAGTTGACTTGAAATAGTCAAACCTGTACGACACTTGATGGCTAAGGAATGGACATAAACAACCTTTATCTTTGGCCTTCATCAGTCATTTGATGGCTATTAATTAAGACTTGTTTTTTTGCGATTGCCAAAATATGGATTAACCAAGTAATGGTGAGGTAACTTTTGGCTTTTGTCATTATACTTTTTGTCAAAAATAATTCAGTTAATCAACACTGAATACGTATAGGATATTTATTAAAGTTCCGCAACTCTAAGCCTTTTTTGTTTTTTTTGTTTTGTTTTGGTTGATAAAGTGAAGTCTAAGCCTGTTTTGAAAAAAAGAAGCGTTGAGAAAGTATAAAAGATCAGTGGGTCAGAAAAAAGCCCAACGGGAGAGGAGAAGCAGCTTTTATAGTGTTTGGGTTCATATCCTAATCAATTGGGCCTTTTTGAATTTTTAAAAAAAAAAGTGGCTTCTTAAGAGAAGTCATAAAACTTGGCTGCTGATTTCTGACCGTGAGTGTTGAACATAATACACATCATTTTTTTTTTTTGCCTGAAACATTGTATATAACATCATGGGTTGTGGATTTCATTATACTACAGTTTGGCTTCACAAATTCCGTCGCTTGAGCTCAACATGTCAAGGATCTCCTTCTCTCGACTCCAAGTTCAACCTTTTCAAGGCAGACATGTGTGATCTTTGTCGATTTAATAGTCAAATTTAATATTGGGAGAAAGAAGGGAAAAATTGCTACTTTTTTGTAAACTTCCGGGCAAAATTGCTCCTCAATGAAAACTTCCTCGGGGCAAAATTGCTCCTTAATGAAAACTTACGTGGCAAAAATGATACTTTTTTGATTGATGAGGTGGCATGACACCTCACATTTTAACGATCTACGTGGACTTCCGTCACTTTTGGGTAAATTTGATACATTTTTAATACTTCCGGGGCAAAGGTTGTACCAAAAAAACTTCCGGGTGCTAGCAAAACTTCCGGGGCAAATTAGGTATTTAACCCTTCATTATATATATATACTTTAGGTTTATCCTTTGTTATGTCACTTGACATAAGGTTATGTTAAGTCACTCTAAAACTGTGTCGTTTTGGAAGTTCATTGATTCCCCTAACTCCAAAACAACGTCGTTTTGGAAGTTAGGGGAATTAATGAAGGGTGTTTTGGTAAAATTTATATAATAAATATAAAAACAAAAATATCATAATACCCTTCATTAATTCCCTTAACTCTCAAAACAACGTTGTTTTGGAGTTAGGTGAATTAATGAACTCCCAAAACGACGTAGTTTTGGGGTGACTTGACATAACCTTTATATCAAGTGATATGACAAACGATAAACTCATATACTTTGCATTGAACATAGTGTGCGTGTATGTATATATAAGAATAAAATACATCAACCTCTCCTCTGTTTACTCTAAATTACAGAGACATCTCTTCTATTTTGAAAACCTATATGAACCTCCCTTAAAATCAAAATATGTGTTGCTTAAACCTCCCTTCTAGTTTTAAGATTCAACTTCCATCCATCCAACCGTTAGTTGGCCGTTAAGTCACAATATTGACTTATTATTTTGAACAAAATGCCCCTCTTTAAAATAAATATTACTTAATAATCATGTAATCTTTGAAAAAAAATAATCATTTAATCACATATAAAATTCAAAGTAAAAAAAAAAAAATTGGTATATATTTTTTTATTTTTTGTCGTACTTTTAAATTGATCATATTATAAAGTTAATTAACTTTATCATTATAAATTTTTATTTTTTAATAAATTTAAATGTTTAATCGCTTTTATTTTTAAAAACTTATCATGTAATTTTTAAATATGTATGATGATGTTTTGGAAATAATATACACACACACAAAATTAAGTTATATAATTATAAGGGTTAAAGGCCTAATTTTACGAAGTTTTGTTAAGGGAGCGCCCAAAGACCGGAAGTTTTTTTAGTATCAAATTTGTCTCGGAAGTATGAAAAAGGTAGCAAATTTACCCCTCCGTTAATTTTGACCGTTAAGTTTAAGCGAGTACACACGTGGCATGCCACCTCATCAATCAAAAATATCATTTTTACCCGGAAGTTTTCATTGAGGATCAATTTTGCCCGGAAGTTTTCACTCAGGGAGCAATTTTGCCCGAAGTTTACAAACGTAGCAATTTTGCCCTGTTGTCCCCGAATATTAAATTTGACTATTAAATCAGTCAAAGACCACACATGTCATGCCTTGAAAAGGTCGAACTTGGAGTCAAAAAAAGAGATCCTTGAGATGTTGCGCTCAAGCGGTAAGAATTTGTGAAGCCAACCGGTCACGGGGACCGAAAGGGTCGTCGCAAAACCCGCAGGAAGCATCACTTATGATCTAAGCAAATGAAACGCAAAACGAGAAATGAATTGTTCCAAAAATTGGTTCGAAAAAACAAACAAATCATAAGTGATGCTTTCGTGACTCGTTCGGCCACAAATTCGATTGCCTTGAGCTCAACATCTCAAGGATCTCCTTCTCTGACTCCAAGTTCGACCTTTTCAAGGCATGACATGTGTGGTCTTTGGCTGATTTAATAGTCAAATTTAATATGTGGGAAAGAAGGGCAAAATTGATACGTTTTGTAAACTTAGGGGTAAAATTGCTCCTTAGTGAAAACTTCCGGGTAAACTTGCTCTCGGAAAACTTTCGGGGCAAAAATGATACTTAACTCTTATTGGGTTGATGAGGTTGACGTGGCATTCCACGTGTCATGAGGTGGCATGCCACGTGTACACTAGTCAAACTTAACGGTCAAAATTAACGGAGGGCAAATTTGCTACATTTTTCATACTTCCGGGCAAGTTTGGTACCAAAAAAAAACTTTGAGCTGGCTTAAATTAAATTAGGCCTTTAACCCTAATTATAAAATGATATTACTTTGAGATTTGCATATTAATATTTAATAGCTTATAATTTAAAATTTTTAAGAATATTTCATTAAACATATCTCCTTAAAAATAATTACTCAAATTTTAAACAAGTTATTAATATTTGTCACATAAGCAGATTATTAAAAATTATTCTAAATTAAATTTAGTAAAAATATTAAATAGAGCATTAATTAATATTAATATTAAAAGATAAATTAGGGATCTGGTATAATGAGGGGTAAATTAGTAAACAACATTTATTTTAATATGGTTTTTAATTTAAAAATATACTTGAAGAATCTTTTTAGAATATTCTTTAACGGTGTTAATGATTTTAAAGTGTATGTTTTCAAAATAGAGGGAAGGTTTGTATAATTAAGACAAAAGAGAAGAGTGGTTAGAGTATTTTACTCTATATATAATTAAGTAGTTTAATGTTTTTTACTTTTTTCTTTAATAATAATTTAACTTTTTTATTTTATCAAATTTTTATTTTTATTTTCAATTATCACAATACATATATACGTAACGTGCGTATGTACATATATATATATATATAGTATTTAATAAGATTCATGTTATTTTCAGTCATTTTTTATTTCAATTGGCTTTTCAAATAATAATCTAAACAAGTTTTAGTGTGGAAAAAAACAATTTCTACCACTGTCAATTTAAACACAAATTATATTTATAATATAACTTTTATCATATCTTATATTTGTAAAAGTTAGATTAAATTTAAGTCACTTTTGCCACACTAATTCAAACGGGTTCCTATTGTTAAAAAGCACTTACCTACTGTGTAAAATACTAATCTCACTTGGAAATCTTCCAATTTTCTATTGTTATAAAATACTTCTCTGGTCCTTGATGTTATACCTGATTGAGGAGTTGATAATGGTTTTAAGTGTAAGACATATTTCACATTTTAATCTTTTTTTCCCCTTAGTTCAACCTTGTTGATATTATCTCAATAATAATCAAGTAGGAGAATGAGGGAGGTAATTAAAACAGATGATTAAGATGTTTTTGGAAAAACATATCATCATAACAAATTTAACTAATATCCTTTAATTTACTCAAATTAATTAATTAGGTGTTACATCAATGACCAAACAAGAGAAGTACCATTTTTGCACATTTTCACTAAGTACATAAAGAGAGTATTTCTTCTGACAGTGTTAATCAAAGGTTGAAGATGGAGGCTTCCTTTAACTGCAAAAACTTTTTTCTTTGGGGTAGTGTATCCGGTGTCTCAGGACAAGCCATTTTTCAGGTACATCAACGGTCTCAGACTAATCCGAACTAAGACCGGGTTGGCTCCTTGCCGGGTGCCGAGGGGGGGAGCCTCTAGCACCCACGCACCGCATTCCCATGTCTCGAACTCAAGACTGTGGTTAAGCTAAAACAACCCCTTACCAGTTGACCTAAGCGTTTGTGGTAATTGCAAAAACTATTTTAATAAAATAACAAACTTTCTTTAATTTTGGTGAACAAATTAAAAGTGACATGAGTTTAAGACTGAAAGAATATATAAGAGTAGGAATAGAATTGGGAATACGGCCAGCTCAATTCTAATAGGCTAACAAGATTTGAGCTTGAAACTAATGTTCTTACTTTTCACTATTTCATGAAACCTGATGAGAATTAAACTATCTCAAAATTAATTAAGCCCAAAACGTTGAACAATTTTAAATTTAACATGGTCACATTCCAAGTCTACGTTACACACAATACAAATCCAAATTTAAAAAGACAAAATATTTCCAAAATCCAACATAAATAATATAAATCTAATCCTCTTTGTCTTCTTCTGCATTGCTTCATTGTAGACCACATTTTCACACCCTCTCTTTCTCTAGTTTTTTACATTTTTTTTTTTTTTTTGAAAAAAATGGGTATTGGAGGTATAGAATAGATTATGGTTATCAAAATAGAATTATTGAGGAATGAAGTGTGGAGCAGCTGGCTGGTGAGAAGGGTCTCTTAATTTGAAAGCAATACTAATAAATTGGGAATTGTCCAAATCAAAGAGTCCACCCCCACCCAAATGGTAGTTGGCGTTTTAATTTAATTTGCTTGGATGATCTGTGAGAGATATGGGGAAAAGTTCGAGGTTGTTGGCGTCCCATGTAAATAAAATTATCATTTATAAAGGAAGATTTAACCTAAGATGAGAGAGAGACCCTAACGCCTAGTATGTAGCATCTTTTAGGGGGATGAAAGTCTAGCATTGAATTGCATGTCACTTAAAAGGCATTGGGCTCATCACATTTAAGCCAGCAGATTGGTTTAGTGGCGGACCCAAAAGAGGAAAACATTGCTGGACTCTATTTCTACCCAAGCACGTGAAGAGGACCAAGATTTTAATGACTCAATCAAAAATATTATTTGGGGACCATGAAATGACATTATATAGCGAAACAAACTTTTAAGAAGGGGGAAAGTACAGAGACAGAGACTTTAAAATCTGTGGAGAATTCTGTATGGGATGAAGATGATCCTCTTACACAGTAACTGGTCTCTCTCTTTGTTCCTATTTATTTTATCCATGATTGCTCAGGGTAAATTGATATAGTCCATAGTTAAAATGGGGAGAAAAAAATACAAGATTTTTTAGGACTGGATCATGATAAAAAGGAAAGGACAAAAAATTGAAGCCCTCTGAGATCATTTCTACAACTGGGTTACTGATTAGGTTGACTTAAGAGATATGGCAAGTAATTGCTTCCATAGTTTGAACACCATGGACAATAGAATGATGAGCACTCATGATTCGAGGGCTAATTTTCCTCCTCTACAGTGTGTTTGGTTTGATGGGCAAAGAACTTTTTTTTTTTACAAAATTGCTCATGGAAATTTACATGAATTCACATTTATAATCAGGAACTGTTGCTAGCTAGCTGTGAAATGAAAAGAAGAATAAAAAGGTACATGACTTTGATACTGATATACACAGCTATGTAGTTTACGAGGCCTTGCCTGACCTTTTCTTCCTTCTTTTTCTGCTTCTGCGCTTTAGTCAAATCTTTGTTGTCTCTCTCTCGCTCTGTGTATTATAATATGTTCAGAAATGGTTTTATTTTTAGAAAGAATATAAAATATACAAACAAATTCAACATGAACTGAACCATGAAACTTTTTTCATCGGATTCTGTCCAGTTTATGAATATGAATTAATGTAAATTTCCATGGACAATTTGGTCAGGACAAGATAAATTTTTTTATTTCCCTCCCTCCCCTCTCATCAAACCAAACACACCTAGTTATTGATATAGATGTAACCCACAAGGAGGTGAATGAGGTCAAAATTAAAATTTTAGCTTTTTTAGTGGGTGCTTTCAAAGCCCTAAGTCCATAAGGTTTAAAAGCCCATTTCAATCCAGTGCTTTTTTAGTATTCAAAATTGATATAGATATAGATAAGGCATATATGGCCAACTAGATTGGAATTTCTTACGTGAGGCTCTAAGTTTAGGGATGAAAGAGGATATGATGAATCTTATTTTGACATGTACTTCCTCAACCTCCATGAAAGTTTTATGGAATGGAAAGAATCACATACTTTTCATCCAGTTAGACAATGAGATCCTTTCGAATTCTTATTTATTTGTTTCCTATATGTAAAGATTGACTTGGCCCATCTGATACGTCAGGAAGTCAATGAGGGAATATGGAAATGCCTTCAACTAAGAACTCCATTCACTTCTAATTATAAGATATATTTACTTAATTTTGAAGAGACAAATGATAATAGTTAAATCAGTCAATTATATTTATTTTTTAAAAATGCCCTTATTTAAAATTGTTTCTACGCTTTTTTTCTCTTCTCCTCAGCATCCCCCTCTAATGTAGTGTCTCTGTCTAGCGCCTTGTTTTACTTCACTTTAATGTCCCTTACAAATTTGTAAAACACCTAACTACTATGAAAACAATAGGGGTATTTTGAGAAGAAATTGATAAAAATTAGAACTTTGTCCTATAATTAGGACTAAGATCAACTCCCAAATGTTATTTTATAATTATGAGTAGATGGAGTGGCGATCAGTGTCTATTTTAATGAATAAGTGAGTCTTGGGAACCTTATTTCTCACCCATTCTTTGCATATGATTTACCCTTATTTGGGGAAGCATTCCATGAATAAGTGATGCTAAAGAGAGATGTCATTAAAACCTTATTTGTTGGATTGAGTCTTGCAAAATCAAAAGTGTTTTTTCTAAAGAATGTCAATTTTAATTAGAGCTGGGAATCAGGGCCGACCCAGTCCTATAGGGCCTGGCCCTCCAGGGCTGGCCTTACAGGGCCTGAGATAATGAAAACATCTGTTTTTCAAAGCTCGGCCCGATAGTACCGGGGCCGGGGCCGGCCCTACGGGGCACTGGAAATTTCTATTCCAAATTTTAACTATTTTTTACGGGTTTTTTCAAAGAAATATAATTAGCAAATTGCCACCATTAAAATTCTAATCTATCAAATAAATATTATCAACATTAATATTTAAACAATACAAATCATCCAACAAATAAACACATTCATTAATTCGTAATAAAAAACAAATCATTGTCCACAATTGCCTCACATAAAATGTAAGAAGCATTAAACTAAACAACATTAAATAACTCACATAAAATATAAAAACATACCATTATCATTGTCAATTGTCACCTTCTTCATCACTATCATCAATTTCATATATATTTGATTGGGCTTCACTTTGAGCGAGAAGGTTGTGCTTTCACTCTTTGACTAATTTTTTTTTTTTTAAAAAAATGAAAATGCTACGATAACGGGGCCTAATGGGCCGGCCCAGAGGCTCTGCGGGCCGGCCCGGTCTCGAGGCCCTACGGGGCCGGCCCGTAGGGCTAATTTCAAATTTCGGGCATATTTTTATTTAGGCCCTACGGGGCCCGAGGGTCTAAACGGCCGGCCGATTTCCGCTCTAATTTTAATAGAGCCAGTGAGCTAAGTCAATATCTGGGTTGGCATAACCATTCTTGGGATATATCTTGGCGTGTCCCTGATTCACAATTGAGTGACTAAAGCAACATTTCTACCTGTCAGAATTCAAAAGACGCAAAAAAGGAAAAAAAGATAAAAAGATAAAAAAACATTGACACAATGGAAGGGCAGATTCTTTACTATGGCTGGGAGAATTGTTCTAATTAATTTTGTATTATCAGCTTTAGCAAGCTATCAGATACACATCACCACCACAGGGTGTTTTGAGAGAGATTGAGAAAGCCAGCACAAACATTTATGTTTGAGATGGGGTTTGGCCATCCAATCGTGCCACTAGAGGGAAAACGTGTTACTGCCAAATTGGTAGTGTTTGGATTCACGAAAGAGTAATTATTGAAGCAAAAGTCAAAATTTATTGCTTTTATGTGTCATCGAGAACAGAGGTAAATAGGTAACCATGCCATTAGAAGAAAGAGAATGGGCTTCAGGTGAGCCCTACATTGCTTTAAATGAAAAAAAAAAAAAAAAAAAAAAATTTACTCCAAAAGACCTAATAATTTTATCTCTATAAAAGTACCGAAGAAGGGGAAAAAAATCAATTGGGGAAAAGCCCCATTAGAAATTTAATTAGTAAGAAGAACATGATAAATTTTTATGTACATAAAGTATCGACACTCTATAAATTTTGTGCACACAGAGTATTAATATACTTATACAAATACATGTCACTGGATTTATATTGTTTTAAGGATAAATTTATAAAAAAATGATTCCTTTTAGGAAAAAAATAATTTTAAATTAGGGTTCCATTTTTTACTTTATTTAAAATATAATTTCAATTATGCACTTTTATGTTAAAATGGTATTCAAAAAATATTTTGCACATATGGATTGATAATAATACAAAAAACGTATATTAAGATAAATTTTTATGAAAATATATAAATGAGTTAAGTTTTAAGAACTTATGGGCATTAAGATAAGTTTTATGTAGCTATAAAAATATTTTTTTTAGATTATCTGTTAATGAGACAATCACAATAACATGTTCTTTTGTATATAAGTAGTATGAATAATAAAGAACCAATTTTATTGGCAATCTTCACTTATTGTAAATTCACACGCAAATTGATTGAATGGAATATATATATATATATATATTTGCCAGAGACTGAATGGAATATCAACATTAAAAATAATATAATTAAATACACAAAAAATAATTTATTTTAAAATTGAACAACTATGAGTTGCACGACTTATTCTTAAGACTTTCAAAAACAGATCACAGATGAGCCCACTTATCACATAAAAAATACATTTGACAATTAAAGATGTCAAATTAAACATTTTCATAAACAAACATTTGTGAAACGACGATACTTATGCAGCCGCCAAATTAATATTAGTAGTACAAATATACTCAAGTAAAACGACATGAGGATGGACCAAGCACATGAGCTCAAGTTTGACTTGAAATGGTCAAACCTGCCCGACAGTTGATGGCTAAGGAATGGACATAAGTAACCTTGATCTCTGGCCTATAGTCATCGGTCATTTGATGGATGGATAAAGACTTTTTCTTTTGCGATTGTCAAAACACAGATTAACCCAGTAATGGTTGTCATTATACTTCTTGTTAAAAATAATTCAGTTAATCAATACTGAAAATGTATAAGATGTTTATTAAATTTGCGTAACTCTATTGTTAAAAAGCAAATACCTACCGTTTAAAATACTAATCTCAATTGGAAATCTTTCAATTTTAAATGCTTTTAATTTTTAGAAATACTCCTACACTCCTTAATGTTATACCTAATTGAAGACTTGATGCTGATTTGATTTTAAGTGTAAGATATATTTCACATGTTTTATTATTATTTTTTAATTTAACCCTATTAATATTATCTCAATAATAATCAAAGTTTTTGGAAAAATATATTATAATAATTAACTTAACTAATATTCTTTAGTTTATTCAAATTAGTTAATTATGTGTTACATTAACAACGAGACAAGAGGAGTTCTATTTTTGCACATTTTCACTAAGTACATAAAGAGGGTATTTCTTTTGAGAGTGTTAATCAAGGTTGAAGATGGAGACTTTCTTTAATATTAAAATTATTTTAATGAAATAACTAACTTTCTTTAATTTTGGTAATTAAAAGTGACGTGAGTTTAAGATTAAAAGAATATGTAAGAGTAGGAATAAAATGGAAATACGGGCCAGCTCAATCTAATAGGCTAACAAGGTTTGAGCTTGAAGCTGGTGTTCTTACTTTTAACTATTTCATAAAACCTGATTAGAATTAAACTATCTCAAAATTAATTAATCCCAAAAGCTTGAACAATTTTAAATTTAACATGTTCACATTCCAAGTCTACGTTACACACAATACAAATCCAAATTTAAAAAGACAAGATATTTCCAAAATTCAACTTAAATAATATAGTTAATTAATCTAATCCTCATTGTCTTCTTTTGCATTGCTTCATTGTCGGCTTTTTTGATCACATTTTCACACCATCTCTTTCTGTAGTTTTTTATTTTTTATTTTTGATAAATGGGGAATATTTTCAGTCTAGTTTTTTATTTTTTATTTTTGATAAATAGGTTTGATGCGAGAATAGGTTTGACGAAAAAAAAAAAGGGTGTTGGACAGACTTTTGATAAAACCTAAGTTTTATTTATTTTCATGGGTAAAAAATTAAAAATAAAGATAATTCTTAACTAATATTTTTTCAAAAATAATTTTTTTATTTTAAAATCATTAAATTAAAAATATTAAATTTAGATCTAAATGGTCTAGACGAGAGATCTACGGGCGAAACGCGTTCCTCGTACAACGAGCGGGAAAGCATGTGTTACTGCCAAATTGGAAGTGTTTGGATTCACGAAAGAGTAATTATTGAAGCAAAAGTCAAAATTTATTGCTTTTATGTGTCATCAAGGAAAGAGGTAACCATGCCATTACAAGAAAGAGAATGGGCTTGAGGTGAGCCCTACATTGCTTTAAATGAAAAAAACAAAAAAAAAAAAAACTCCAAAAGACCTAATGATTTTATGTCTATAAAAGTATAATCAATTATAAATTTCAGAGAAATTGGGGAAAAGCCCCCATTAGAAATTTAATTAGTGAGAAGAACATGATAAGTTTTTATGCCTATAAAGTATCGACACTCTATAAATTTTGTGCACACAGAGTATTAATGTACTTGTACAAATACATGTCATTGGATTTATATTGTTTTAAGGATAAATTTATAAAAAAGGATTCCTTTTAGAAAAAAAATTATTTTAAATTAGGGTTCCATTTCTTAATTTATAAAATATAATTCCAATTATGCAATTTTATGTTAAAATGGTATTAAAAAAACATTTTATACATTCGGATTGATAATAATACAAAACACGTATATTAAGATAAATTTTTATGAAAATATATAAATGAGTTAATTTTTAAGAGCTTATCAGCATTAAGATAAGTTTTATGCAACAAGGGAAAATTAAAATAAATGACTTAGAAAAAAATAATATTTATTATAAAGAATCATAAAAATTGTAATTATTTAGAAGGACCAAATATCATAATATAAATTTTAATTACTAAGTTGCCCCTAATCGAACCTTATATATTATCTCTTGTTTTTATAATTAAAAAATAAATAAAATTAAAACTAAAATTTTCCATCATGATATATCATATCTTTTTTTATTTTTAATATATTATCTAATTAACAAATTGGTTAAACTCATATTTTTCTTAATTTTTATTTTTCAACAATTTATATATCATGTTATCCGATTTATATTATCAACGATGATATCAATTAAGCTCTTTTTATTATAAAAAAAAAAACTTATTTCATATTTTTAGGATATCATAGGTTAATTATATATATATATTTTTAATTTTATTTACATTACATGAATTTTTTAACTCACATAAATTGCTTCAAAAAAAAAATAAATCATAAAAAATTTCTCGGTTTAAAATATGGGTTTAAACTTTAACGTTTTGTTTTTGTTGAAGAAACATTTTTTTTCTACCACAATAACATAAAAGTGAGTGGATCCCAATAATATTTTCTTTCTCTTCTCTTTACAATGGGAGTCATTCACTTTTATGTGAGTGTGGCGAAAAAAATATTTGTGCAGCAAAACCAAAAGCAAAAAATATTAAACCCTTAAAATATACCATAAATTATAAAAGACCTTAACTTTTATTAAAATTTTATAATTCCATTTTAATTAAAATTTTTGTTGATTTTAACAATATTATAATTTTTTACAAATTGAAGAGTACGTAATATTTTTTTCAAAATATATATTAGAGTTGTGAAAATGAAAATTGAGAAAACTATTTTTTTTTTTTTTTTTGGTAATGAAACTTAAAATTTTGTATTAGTTTTAAAAATAGTATGGGGAAGAATATATAGGGGATTGTAAAACATTTTTTAGGGGCATTTTAATACTCTTAATTTTATATTTTTATATTTAGTCCTTATAAACAATTACAATTTTTTAATCTTTCTTCATAAATATTTATTCCTATAAGTTCTTCATTCTAATTTTCCCATGAAACAATCGCAATGACATGTCCTTTTGTATATAAGTAGTATGAGTAATAAAGAACCAATTTTATTGGCGATCTTCACTTATTGTAAATTCACACGCAAATTGACTGAATGGAATATGAACATTAAAATTAATATAATTAAATCCACAAAAAATTAATTTATTTTAAAATTTAACAACTATGAGTTGCACGACTTAGTCTTAAGACTTTCGAAAACAGATTACAGATGGAGCCCACTTATCACATAAAAAATACATTTGACAATAAAAGATGTCAAATTAAACATTTTCAAAAACAAACATTGTGTGAAACGACAACACTTATGCAGCCGCCAAATTAATAGGGCAAATATACTCTAGTGAAACGACATGAGGATGGACCAAGCACATAGGAGCTCAAGTTTGACTTGAAATGGTCAAACCTGCACGACACTTGATGGCTAAGGAATGGACATAAATAAATTAACCCATAGATTATCTTCATGGATTAACCCACTCTCTTTATAGTCATCGGTGATTTGATGGATAAAGACTTTTTCTTTTGTGATTGTCAAAACATAGATTAACCCAGTAATGGTGAGGTCACTTCTGGTTTTTTTGTCATTATACTTTTTGTTAAAAATAATTCAGTTAATCAATACTGAAAATGTATAAGATGTTTATTAAAGTCGCGTAACTCTATTGTTAAAAAGCACTTACCTAAAGTTTAAAATACTAATCTCAATTGGAAATCTTCCAATTTTAAATGTTTTTAATTTCTTAGAAATACTCCACCGCTCCTTGATGTTATACCTAATTAAAGAGTTAATGTTGGTTTCAAGTGTAAGACATATTTCTCATATTTTTTTTCTTAATTTAACCCTATTAGTTAATATTATCTCAACAATAATCAAGTTTTTGGAAAAATGTATCATAATAATTAACTTAACTAATATCCTTTAATTTACTCAAATTAGTTAATTATGTGTTACATTAACAATGAGACAAGAGGAGTTCCATTTTTGCACATTTTTACTAAGTACATAAAGAGAGTATTTCTTTTGAGAGTGTTAATCAAGGTTGAAGATGGAGACTTTCTTTAATATTAAAATTATTTTAATGAAATAACTAACTTTCTTTAATTTTGGTAAACTAATTAAAAGTGACATGAGTTTAAGATTGAAAGAATATGTAAGAGTAGGAATAGAATTGGGAATACGGGCCAACTCAATCCTAATAGGCTAACAAGGTTTGAGCTTGAAGCTGGTGTTCTTACTTTTAACTATTTCATGAAACCTGATTAGAATTAAACTACTATCTCAAAATTAATTAATCCCAAAAGCTTGAACAATTTTAAATTTAACATGTTCACATTCCAAGTCTACGTTTCACACAATACAAATCCAAATTTAAAAAGACAAGATATTTCCAAAATTCAACTTAAATAATATAGTTAATCTAATCCTCATTGTCTTCTTTTGCATTGCTTCGTTGTAGACCACATTTTCACACCCTCTCTTTCTCTAGTTTTTTATTTTTGGAAAAAATAGATAAATGGGGGATATGACTAGCAGTATAGCTAGGTTTGATGCAGAATAGTTTGAAAAAAAAAAAAGGGTGTTGGATAGATTTTTGATAAAACCTAAATTTTATTTCCAAAATCTATGTTTGGAGTGCCCCCAAACAGGCTTTTAAAAGGACTGTACTCGCAAGCTAATTAAATGGATAAAAAAAAAAAAAAAAAGGTATTGGAGGTAAAGATGATGGTTATCAAAAAAGAATTATTGAGGAGTGAAGTGTGGAGCAGCTGGCTGGTGAGAAGGGCCTCTTAATTTGAATGCAATACTAATAAATTGGGAATTGTCCAAATCAAAGAGTCAACGCCCACCCAAATGGTAGTTGGCCTTTTAATTTAATTTGCTTGGATGATCTGTGAGAGATAAGGGGAAAAGTTCGAGGTTGTTGGTCACTCTTCTGTCTTTTCATTATTCCCTTTTTACGCGTTTTAACTTTCGGCTCATCATCACAGTTTTGATTAGAATGATTTTTACAATTACCTGGGAGAAATTTTATCTTAACTTATAAGAAGTTGTTAGTTAATTTTTGGAGGATAAAAAAAGTTATTTGATTATAACATATGTTATAAAATCTTTCTTAATATTATATATATATATATATATATATCATTAGGATCAAATTATTTTAATACAAAATGAGAGTACATGAGCGATAAGTTTAATAAGTTCTTTTTCCAATTTCTTAATATCCTTAAATTAGTCAACTGATATTTGTATTAAGGATTTGAGGCCGAAACAACTTTATGAGGTACTAAGCAAATTGCTTTAAACTTATCGCTCATGTACTCTCATTTTCAACCACACAATGAGAATTAAGAAAAAAAGATTACTCATTAAATTTATCTTAAATTGATTTTTTTTTTTTTTTTTTTTTTTTTTTTTTTTTTTTTTTTGTAATTTTACCCATATTTGAGAGCATAAAGGAACAATTCATTAAACTTTAAGTCTTCTCCTAATAAATTACAAGAGTCAATATTTGAAAAATTTTCATTATTAATCAAAAAGTGACTTATATAATGGCCAAAA
Organism: Acacia acuminata; assembly: GCA_019022655.1. Classification (NCBI taxonomy): domain Eukaryota; kingdom Viridiplantae; phylum Streptophyta; class Magnoliopsida; order Fabales; family Fabaceae; genus Acacia; species Acacia acuminata. The sequence goes on from JAFJYI010000036.1 coordinate 2,445,237, forward strand.
AAAGATTATAAGAGCTGCCATATATTTGGTATCTGAGGGAACATTTTTAAATATTGAGCAAACATGTAGTAATTTTAATCTCATATGCTTTGTATCTCTGTATATGTATGTTGTACCATAGTTGTGATCCGTGTCTAGGCTAGGACACACATTTATTACATTTAGTTGTTTTGGGTTTGCGGCCCAGTTGTTGATTTTCCCAGTGTTGTAGATCTGGGAATTGTAGAGTCCTGCGTTTTGTAGTGAACATTGCATATGTGATTATGATGTATTATGTTACTGCACATAATGATCTGTGAGTTGATCCTGAATGCTTTATTTGTTGTTTTCATAATTGTGGTAGACTAACATATACTGAATATAAATTGTATTATATTATTTAGTTTGGATGGGAGATTTTAGACAATAATGGAATTTTATTTTGGATGACTATAAATTTTAATGATCTTGAGGAATTGTTTTTGGCATATCTCCGAGGTGATTTTATTATTGTTACCAATATTCTATGCCCAAACGGTACTATATGCTTAATTTCGTTGTATGACGTGATGTATGGCGTGTGAACGAAAGGGGGTTGTGACAATTTGTGGGCGGGGCAATTCAATTTTTGGTGGAGCAGATTGAGTGCGTAAGTTAATTGTTGCTCTCTCATTACAAGTAAGATGTTGTGTTGGTCTTGAGCATCCCTTTCTCCATAATACAGTTAAAGCATGTTGAATGAGAATTAATTGTCATCCTATATAACTCTTCTGCTATGTCAGCCTTCAATTTTTGTATAGAATAAAAAGACATTACTGATGGGAAAAGGAAAAAATTCTGAACACGTAGTTACTATCACTACTAATACATTGGATCCATCGTCTGGTATGTCTCCAATGCCATTGCATGAACTCAGATATTTGATCATATTCATCTTGTATCATAGGAGTTTAAACAGTAGCATGTGGCCATCTGTCCCATGCTGGAATGAAGTTTGAGTACCACATAATTGTATTGTATGATACTTCCTCAAAGAAACAGGCATAGCAGGAATTGGCTGTTAATGGTTGAATTGTCTCAATACACAGTCAGGGTGATGCCATTCTATTACATGAAAACCTATAGAGGGACCAAATCAAGACAAATTTTAGGTGTTTCCAAGCAATACTCTGGAATCAATTGATGTACTTCGCGATATTAATATGGCTGCCAAATTATCTTGTCATCATTCTATCAAGAAAACTCCTATATTAGAGTAAAGACATGGCATTTGGAGGAGACTTTTGTCCAATGTTTTTCCATCTATTAGTATCACAAAAAGTAAAGTTAACATTTGTATAATATTAAAATAAGGGTTTAATGTTTCTGCAGTTGCTGCAGAAATGTTTTTTCTGTAGCACTCATATAAAAGTGGATGAATCCTATTGTAAATATAAGAGAGAGAAAATATTAGTGAGTCTCACCCATTTTTTATGTGAGTGCTGCAGAAAAATATGTGAGTGTTGTAAAAAAAATATTTGTGCAGCAACTATAGAAATATTAAACCCTATTAATAATAAGTGAATATCACATATTTGTTGGTGAACTTAGGATACCTGAAACCCAAGGGAGATAAAAGAGGGTAGATATCAGAATTTGGATCTGGATATACAGGTCGTTGTGATACAAGCATAGGGAATCGATCCCATACCGACAAATGTAACAATGATAAGCATCCTCCAATCCCATCCTTGGTTGGGTTAGTAGCATTACATAATTCTATATATAGGTGAGCCGAGATTGTTGATCCCCAACTAAATTTTCCAACTTCTTCAAGGTTTTAAAGAAGTGGAAGATACATTAAATACACCATAGTACCTGATCCATCTGGCATGAGTGAATTTTTGAAGTTGTACATCGTCTGCAATATCAGGTAGTTGTGATTTAATATGGCCTTAGCATCTTTAAAAACACATATATCAACATATAACTCTGCACATGTTAGTTGAGTTGAGAATTGATGGCATATTTGCTACATTTGTTTGACATATGAATCATAGCTTCCAAATTGCATGCTTGATGCTGTGGTGGATTTATTCATGTAGGATATCTGTATAACATATTTTTCACAATTTCATTAGGAGGAAGTTGTAGCTTTCGTTGATAACTTTCTTCAGTCTACCCAAGGTAATATTTAGATCAATTTTCATTACTTTCACTCCATTTGACTCTAATGTTGCACCGGTCAGGCCATTAAAAAATCGTCCACTTGAAAATATGCATATGAACTCCTTTCTATGGTCCATTCTACTTTATAAATGTTTACAATATAATTAAGTTCTATCAAAGTCGCGATTTTCTGAGCTCTACTAGGGCTCGCTCTATCTCGGTGTCGTGATTTGTGTGCTCGTCGCCCACTGCGGCGGAAAAATGAGTGGCCCCTCCGATCGCGCCTTGTGGGGGGGGAAGGAGAGGAAATGCTTGAGGATGATTGGGAAATGTCGAATCGGAGGAAGAGGAAAGTCAATGGCGAGGGTAGTGAGTTCTCAAATAGCGAAGCGTTACGGTCTAGGGTGGAGGTTTGGATGAAGCCGGAAGAGAAGGTGAGTCCGCCTATGTCATACAGGGAATCCTTGCTGCAGAACGTTAATTCAAAGGTCTCTTGGTGGGAATGGGCAAAGAATGATGAAGAAGAGGAGTTGGAGGATTATGGCGCGGGGACTGACTTCAATAAGGTGCTCAATCCAAGCGATGGGATTAGAGTTGATTTATCGAATCCTCTCTGTCCATGATTTGATTTTGAAGATAAGGAACGGGAAAGGCTGGCGAAACCTTTCAGGCGGACTTTGATCGTGAAGTTGATGGGTCGACAGATCTCTTACGGCTTTATGGTCAAGAAATTGCGACTTCTATGGGCAAGGAAAGGGGAAATAGACGTATTTGACATGGAAAATGAATTCTACCTGATTAATTTTCAGAGTAATGACGACTACATGGAGGCTCTAGTCGGTGGTCCTTGGGTGATTGCCGATGCCTATCTGAACGTGTAAAGATGGTGGCCAGAGTTTAATCCAAAGAATGCAAGGATTGAGTCGGTGGTAGCGTGGGTGAGATTTCCGGATCTGCCAGCTCCCTTATTCGATAAGAAGTTTCTGCTTAACCTGGGAAATTCCATTGGGAAGGCGATTAGATTAGATATCCACACGGCACAGAGAGCTAGGGGAAATTTGCGCGTATATGCGTGGAGTTAGACCTTACGAAACCTCTGATTCCTGAGTTTAATGTTGAAGGCCAGATCCTGAGCGTAGTGTATGAAAGCTTAGGGACCCTATGTCAGAAGTGTGGGCGGGTTGGCCATACACAAGATAGATGTGGAGTGACTCAGGAGAAAAGTAAAGAGGTAGAGATGGAAGTAGAGACTGAGGAAGGACAGGTACAGGAAGGGTTGAGAAAGAAGCTACTGAAGGGCGATGGAAGACTATAAGTAGAGTTAGACGCCCACGTAATACTGGAGGTGTTTGGCGAGACCAGCAGGGAGGATCAAGATTTAGTGTGCTTGTGGAGGAACCAGTGACTGGTGCTGATGGTTCGGGTGAAGGCAGATCCCAGCAAGAAATTCCGTCGAAGAGCAGTGCTGATAAATTTCAGAAAGAGGGAGGGCTTAGGTAGCAGAAAAAACCTGAAATGTCAGGTGGAAGAGGAGAGTTTGGCAGGCGTTTGGCAGGTGCAAGTAATTCTAGTTTGGGGAAGAAGGTGCACGAAGGCATGAATGCTAGCATGAGGAAAAATAACATTGCTCCAAGCAAGAGCGGAAATGGGATGGGCAACAAGAAAATTCAGGAGAACACACCATCGTTAGCTAACGCTAAGTGTGAGGCAGCGAGTGGCTCAGACCCTCAAAAATGGAAGGTGCTAAAATGAATGGGAAGGAAAACATAAAGCCAGGAGACTGCATTTTGAGAGAGAAGAAGTACCAAGATATGGTTTTAGGTGATGATCCGCCGGATGAGGCAGATGGGAATCCACCGGTGAAGATGGGGTTGAACTTGGAGGAGGGATGTCATGCATCTCGACTTGCTGTTTAAGGTAGCCACTGGATTTTATGAGCTGGTACTAATTTCTTTTCATATTGTTGTTATGATGAAGTTAGTTGCTTGGAATAGTAGGGGAGCAGCCAGCAAAGGGTTTGCGGCTGTTATGAAAGATATAAGGGTTAGATACAAACTAGATCTTGCTATTATATTGGAACCACGAATAAGTGGGAATCATGCAAATAAAGTCATTAGGAGTTGGGGATCCAGACATTGGTCTAGAGTTGAGGCCGATGGCTATTCAGGAGGAATATGGGTAGTTTGGGAGTGAGATGATCTGAAGGTGGATGTATTAGTAAGGGACGAGCAATTCATGCACTGTCGGCCAGGCCTTGGTGAAAGGAACTTGCTTCTCACTGCTGTATATGCAGACCCTAATGAACAGAGAAGAAGAGGGTTATGGGCAAAGCTACATGAATTAGCTGATGGTGTGTCTGAGCCATGGATGATCACTGGTGACTTTAATGAAATCAGAACGCCTTTAGAACAGCAAGGAGGTGGCAGAGTGAACGAAACAAGGTGCAGAAGATTTAATGAGTGGATTCAGATTTGTAGTTTAATTGATGTGGAGACTAAGGGCCTTACTACACGTGGAAGGGGCCAAAATAGGAAGGGCTAGATAGAGTCTACAAACGACTTGATAGGTGCTTGAGCAACATAAGTTGGCTTGAGACATTCAAAGATGCTGAAGTTCGAGTTTTACCTCGTTTATGTTCAGACCATCACCCTTTATTTGTTAGCCTCACAGCCGAGACACAAACCCCTAGAGTGAGGACATTTCGATATGAAGCAATGTGGCAAATGCATGAGAAGTTTAATGAGGTAATGCGGGATAGTTGGAGAGGTGAGGATGAAGTTCATATGAAGCTGCTAAATTTAAAGCAGGACTTGATGGTGTGGAATAGAGAAGTATTTGGGCAAGTTGAAGGCCAGAAAAGAAGACTACTAAATCGCTTAAATGGTATACAGTGCTGTCTAGATAAACGAAGCTATTTATTTCTGCTCAGATTGGAGTCTGAACTAGAGGATGAGCTGATGAGCACACTGCGTCAAGAAGAAGTAATGTGGTTTCAGAAATCAAGGGGTAGATGGTTGGAGGAAGGTGATCGGAATACGCGATATTACCATATGAAGACCCTTGTGTGTAGAAGAAGAAACAAAGTTAATATGCTTAAAAATAGCCAAGGGGAGTGGGTAGAGGAAGAGAATTTAATTGCAGATATGTTTCAGAATTTTTACATGAATCTGTTTTGTGAGGAAGTACAGCAAAGAAATTGGGTTATTACGGACCAGAGATGGGGGAGAGTGGATGGTGTGAAGTTGAGGAGGGCTGGTAGAAACATACAGGATGAGGAGGTCAGGAAAGCCTTTTTTCAGATGGGTGGCTTTAAGGCACCAGGAGGAGATGGGTTTCCGACCATATTCTATCAACAAAATTGGGGAGTGGTTGGTCAGGTAGTGACTGAATTCCTGAAAGAGCTATGGCAGAATCCGAGAAGAATAAGGGAGATAAATGATACTTTGTTGATACTAATTCCAAAAGTGGATCAGCCAGAAAATGTAAGTCAGTTTCGCCCCATAGCTTTATGCAATGTCTTGTGCAAGGGTTTGTCTAAGCTGATAGTTAATAGACTCAAACCCTTTATGAATAGTTTGGTATCTCCATATCAGTCTAGCTTTGTGCCGAAGAGAAGCATTCATGATAATATAATCATTGCTAAGGAAATTGTTCATTCGATGAATAGATTGCAAGGTAGGAAGGGTTATATGGTTGTTAAAATAGACTTGGAAAAAGCCTATGATAGAATGTCATGGAATTATATTAGCAAAGTGCTTGAAGAGCTTGGGTTTGAGGAGCACTTTAGGAGAGTGATAATGGGATGTATGATGTTGACAAACATGGCAATTTCATGGAATGGCAGCAAGAGGGAGGCTTTTGTACCTTCTCGTGGCTTGAGACAAGGGGATCCATTGTCACCACATCTCTTTGTTTTGGGTATGGAAAAGTTGTCACACATGATCACTGATTGTGTTAGTGCTAGGAAATGGAAGGCGATAAGGTTGGGAAGAAATGGAGCTGAAATCTCACATATGATATTTGCAGATGACCTTCTCCTCATTTGTGAAGCGGATTTGGACAACATGTGCATTGTGATGGAGGTCTTAGAAAAATTTGGTGAAGCATCGGGGCAAAAAGTAAATCCTCAAAAGTTTAGTATTTTCTTTTCCCATAATGTGGATAGGCTAAGACAGAATGAAATTTGTAACTTGTCTGGATATCAGCGAATGGATGATCTGGGTAGATATTTGGGCTCCTACTTGCTAAAGGGAAGGGGTACTAACAGAACTTATCAGCATTTGCTGGATAAAATGCAAGGGAGGCTCAGCAATTGGAAGAAGCACACACTATCACTGGCTGGACGAATAACACTGGTCCAAGCCGTTACTAATCAGCTGCCAGTGTTTTACATGCAACATGCTCGGATTCCGGCTGGGGTACAACACAAAATGGAGAAAATGCAAAGAGATTTTGTATGGCAAAGTGAGGAGGGGGCGCAAAGGATACATGCTGTGAAATTGGATAAGATTTGTATGGAAAAGAAGAATGGGGGGTTGGGATTGAGGAATCTAGAAAGGATGAATGATGCATTATTGGGAAGGATAGCTTGGAACATTATTTCTAAGCCAGAGAGTCTATGTTCCTTGGTACTAGCTGGGAAATATGCAAGGCATTGTGACCTCAGAAAGAATGCAAAGCTCTTAAGACAGATTCTGAGCTGTGGAGGTGTATGCCTAAAATCTAGCCGAAGTTTGTAGGCAATATCTGTTGGGAAGTGGGCAATGGAGAGAGGATCAAATTTTGGCATGACAAATGGCTAGAAGGTGGTCGGAAGCTAAGTGACATGTGTGTGGAACCTTTACCAGAGGATGCAGCTGATATATGTGTTGCGGAGATAGTTACTGAGAGTGGCAGATGGAATATGGAACGGATTGAGCACAACTTAAATGATGAAGGGAAGAATATGCTATTGGCTATGCTCCCACCTTCAACTCGGGCTGGTGTTGATGCTGTTCGATGGGGAGGCTCTTACCAAAATAAGTTTGTAGTTGCTGATATGTACCTTTGCTTGAATGAGGATCAGGTAAGGGGGGATAAGGAGTGGAGCTTGTTGTGGAAATGGAGAGGTCCTCGAAGAGTGCAAATTTTTCTATGGCTTGCTATGCACAATCATTTGTTGACAAGTGAAAGGAAATCCTGTTTGTTGGGTGGAGACTCAAACTGCCACAGATGTCCAGAGCAGATGGAGCATCTCATGCATGTTATGCGTGACTGTGAGGTGACTTAAAAGTTGTGGGAGGAGTTATGGCAAGGGAATATTGAGGAGGTTTTTGTAAGGAAGGAAGGCTTGGACTGGTTTGGGCGGAATCTCCAACATAAAAGGCAGAATTGGAGCTCAATTTTTGGAGTTTCCTGCTGGCTTTGGCGTAATAAGGCACGGTTCGAAGAAGGTTTTGTGCTACCAGATAACCGCAGTTGAATAGTACTGCGATTTGTCAAGGAAGTTCAGAGGGCACGGTTAGAGTATGGTAGAATAAAAGGAACATGTCGGGATAGCCATGTTGGATGGATGGCACCTGGGGTTGGCTGGATAAAAATCAATGTTGACGGGGCTTCTAAAGGAGGTCAAAAGCTGGCAGGTTGTGGTGGGCTACTGCGAGATAGTACTGGGCAGTGGCTTGGGGGTTTTTCTAGGAAGTTAGGATTCTGCTCAGCTGAGAAGGTTGAAGCATGGGCAGTGCTGTCTGGGCTAAAGTTGGCTGCAAGTATGAAGTATGATAATATCATTGTTGAGAGCGATTCAGCTGCTGTGGTGCAGATGCTTAAATCATTGCAGGTTGCAGAGGAAGCTGGGTCTCGGTTACTGATAGAAATTCTTGAGGTCATGCAGAATTTTTCAAATGTAAAGTTTGAGCATGTATATCGCAAAGGGAACGTATGTGCTGATGTTCTAGCTAGTCTTAGTATTACTCAGGAGGACTTGTATGTCAGGTTTGATAATCCTCCTTTGGCTATTGTTAGGCCTTTATTCCAAGACTCTATCGGTGTATTGCACCATCATTGTATAGCTAATTCATTAATATGATTGGGTGATATGCCCCGTTTATACCCAAAAAAAAATATTACAATATAATTACAAGTCAAGGAAATTTAAATTGTAAAACTAAATTAAATCCACAACACCATTATTTTTTAAAAATTCATTCACTCATTTATTTCTTAGAAGAGAGTGGCAAAACAATCATTTACTATAATTACAAAAATTCTGCTAGGATAGAAGTATGTTAGTGTAATTTGATTTATATTTGAATTTGTTAGAATAAGACTTTTGTTCAAGAGGAGAGTGAATTGAGTGATAATTAAAAAAATTCGGTTCTCCTTACACTTTGCAATTTAATACTCACTCAAGATTGATTCCACAATCTTGAGTAGAGCTGGGAATTAGGACCAGCCCGTGAAGGGCTAGGGCCTAACAGGGCCGGCCCTCCAGGGCTCAAGGTAAGAAAAACATCTGTTTTTCAAAGCCTGGCCCGAGAGTAGGGGGGCCGAGCCGACCCTCGGGACCCAGAAGTTACTATTCCAAATTTTAACTATTTTTTCTCCTTTTTTTCAAAGGAATATAATTAGTAAATTACAACACGAATCATCCAACAAATAAGTACAATCACTAATTCATAATCAAAAGCAAACTATGTTGACAAATAATTCACATATCCTAAATATAAGAAGCATACTACTAAGCGACATTAATACGATGACTATTTAATTGTTCTTCATTTTGAGTAGTAGTCTCTGGTTCAAGAGTAAGAATATCATGAATTTCTTCTCCCACATCATGAACACATCTATAATCTTTATCTGCAACAAATAACAATATACCAAATCATAAAATTAGAGTATAGTTATTATGTATCTGTACTTAAATGGATAAATAACTCTCTAACAAATACAAAATACATAGAAATTAATAAATTACAATTATATGTGAATCCATGCATCCATTTGTGAGTACAAATAAAAGCTTGAACATTAGAAAAAAGATTGGAACTTCTATATTTTGTTAGAACGTGTGGGGAAAAAAAACTTCACTTGACCCTAACTTCAACTTCAGTCTTCAACTTTTTTAAGAAAAAAAATTAAAGGGCCTACAGGGCTGGCCCGTAGCCCTCTAGGGCCGGCCATGTAAGCCCTTAGCCCTCCAGGGCCTAACTTCACTTCTCACCTCCAATTTCCAAGGGCTAGGGCTTAAAGGGGCCGGCCACATTTTCCCGGCTCTAATCTTGAGTCTCTTTTAGATAATGAATGATTCAACAAATGTCTCTCACAAGAGTATATATATATATAATGACTCAAGTACAGACTCAAATTTAAGAGTTTAAGACTTGACAATGAATGTAACAGTAAGCTTTCACAGAAGTTTGTTGAAGTTGGTTTCTTTGTCTTCAATGCTCTAGGTATTTATAGGTTGAGTGAATTAATGATTGATGCCTTACTAAAACGTACCTGTTGGAGTGTGTTTGGTCATTGTTATAGCCATTGAGATTTTTGACATTCTTTGTGTCTAAGGAATTAGCCGTTGGAGCAGAGATAATTTTCATTGTTTGAATGTTATTTTCATTTAATGCTTCTAATACAAAAGTTCTTTTTCCAATTTGTATGTTAATCCTGTTTGATCACTTGAAAAAAACTTACTCACAAATACAATGAAGAGTTAGAGTGATTAGAAACAAGAAAAACAAGTTACACAATCATTCCGATGATTTTTGTAAAATATGAAGTGATGCTCTGTTTTTTGGAAAAACATCACTCAAGTGATTCTCTTTTGGCAGTTTGAAAACATTATAGATCACTAGATGGAACGCTAGAGTGTTGAGCTAGTGATTTTTAAAAACAATAGAAAACATTGTAGTCAAATTCTAACATAGTGGAATAAGAATCAAAATTTCTGAGATGATGTTTTGAAAATTTTGTTTTCAACGTCATTGGAGTGACAACTTATCACTCTAGTGAAGTTCTATTACAGAGAGGTACCAAGTGGTAACTAGAAGAAATGTGAAAGTATTTTAGCAAGTTACTTGTTGTAACCATACTGTGTCACTGGTCACTTTAGATCACTCGAGTGCCTCTCTTAGTTTTTCAAAACATTGGTTGATTACTATCGAGTAACTAAAGAGTGATAACATAATTTTTACATGTGTCACTAAAGTGAGTAGTTTGCACTCGGGTTATGTTATGTTTTACACTTTGTCATGTTATCCCCTTCAAATTACCGAGACGTAATCAACAAGTATTTCAGTGTCACTCGAGTGGCAACTTAGTAACTTGAGTGATTTAACACACCTTGCGAAAACTTGTGGCAAGTTACCATTGGGTAACTGGCAAGATTTTGATCATCACTCGAGTGATAACCACTTAACTCTTGTGTAAGGAAGATTTTCAAAGAATCACCATTGGGTACCTTATAGGTAACACACCATTTTTAGTTCATCGCTTGAGTGACATGATTTGGACTCGAGTAACTGAGAAGATTTTTACATATTCCTTCACTCACTGGCTGGTGCCTTGACAATGATGTTTAACTTTTAGATTATCACTCAAATGGTACATATTTCACTCGAGTGTACCGACAATTTTCACAAAATAACTTTATCACTAGCCAATTTCCTTCTAGTGACACAAGGACACATTCTCATTCGAGTAATATTTCTTTTTAGAAAAAAATTCTAAGGTTTATTATTATCAAAACATGTACTTTAACACAATTGACTTTTGTAAAACCCTTAGTTTAGAAATAGAAAGTTGTTTGGATGATTAATTGAAAAATAAGTTTAGATGTAAAATTAGTAAAAGGGACATCAATTATACACACACGCACATATATATATATATACACACACACACACACACACATCTACATACATATATATAGACACACACGTAGACATGTATATATAACTATATGAGCGCGCGCGCGCTCACGCATGCACACAGATATTTATGTATATATATGTATGTATATGTTTGTGTGTATATAGACATGCATATATAGACACACACACACATATATATATATATATATATATCTGTCTCTGTCTGTGTGTGTGTTATATTAGAATTATTTTCATTTAAGGGGACATTGAAAATAAATCAACTTCTAGCAGCGAAAATAATAAATTGTTTCTTGAAAAATACATAAAATAGGTAACATAACAAACAAACATAAACAATGCAGTTACAAATTAAATAAAAAAAATATTAAAATATGAAAAGGAATGTGAAGACAAAAGTCACTAAAAAGTGAAGGTATGAAAAACACACACAAATGAGTACAATATCAGAGCAGAAATGTAAGGGCAAAAAGGTAGGGATGAAGGATGGAGGCAACATGAAGTAGAAGTAAGAAAACTTGACTTTAGGGTTACAGTGCGTTTTCTACTTCTAACATACATTTGAACATGCAATTTTGTCAAAATTGAGTTTCTACAGAGAAACAGAAGCGGGTGATAGAAATGTAAATCGTAGTTTCTACTACTTAAGGTCAGGGTATACAATTGTGTATGTGTGTACGCGCGACGCGTGTAAAAAAAAACATAAATAACTACTCAAATTCAATGAACAACTTCATATTTTGAAAGTTATAAGTCACATAACTAAATAAAACATAAGTCCAAAAAGACAAAAATAGTTTAAAAACTCTTACAACCAAGTTTCAAAATATCAAAAGAATAAAGTTTAACAATTCCTAAATTATATTAATTGATTCAAATCAAACACATCATATTGTATCAGTTGCATGTCCTTATCTCTTGCTCTTATCATAAGTCCATGCTCTTATAACTTGGAATGCAAAACTAGGGGGAAATGAAAATAGTGTTTTTCTTTTTCTTTTTTATTTATTTTTCTTTTAAGTAAAAACAGTAAAAACTTAGGGTTTTACATGACATTTTTACCTGTTTTTATTGAAGACTATTTTTACTTTTCGGCCAAAAAAAAAAAAAAAAAACAGAAGAAGACTATTTTTACTTATGTTTTAACACGTATGACTCCGATTACACTAGTTTTTTACAACAATCCAAACATACACTAAGCATGTTTAGCTTTTAGTATTTTATTTAAGTATTTGGGTGATTTTGATATTATCTATTTTCATAAAAAGCCATATAAATATATATATATATATATATATATATATATAGAAAGCATATACAATATTACTACATATAAAAAAAAACATATATTGCAATTATGCTTATAATCTTATTTATTCTTCTAATCAATAGAAATCATACTAGAATTGATTTTTTTAGAAAATTAGTTACATGTCTACATCTATAATTTAAGGGGAAAAACATGTAAACAATTTGATGATGAAATATCTCTTACTGGCATCACTCAAGAAAAGAAATATAAAATTTAGAAAAATAATTAACCAAGAGAACGTACCTTAACCCACTAAAAAATCGAGCTTAAGTTGAAATAAATAATGCAACTAGCTAAGACCACTTACTTCACTTTAAAGAAGAAGTAAGATGGAATGGAAGGAGCAGACTTTCAAAAGAACTTGAAAACACTACTATAGAAAAGACTTTTTATGATGATTATTATTCCAAATCGTCGTATATGCAGGCACTATATATGTTTCACGCATATATATAACGGTTTTGAACCATAATATATTTAGGGTGATTCTTTGCTAATAACTGTTGGTTTTATTTTTTTTAATGATATATAGTTATTTTTTAATATTTTAATATTTAGTTTTATTGCTAATATTTGTTATATAAGGCACAAAATAATCATTGATAAGAACAAGATAATAATATTAAATAAAAAATTATATTTATTGTATTCAAAATTAAATACAAAAAGAAAATTTTTCAATAAAAAAATTTTACCTCATCATCTTTTTCGTGGTCTTTGCTTTTCTCCAACAACTATCATTAGAAAATACACATAGCTTTTGGTTTGTGATTCTTCTTCTTAAAATAGCACAACTAGCATCCTTGAACCTCAACTAACAAGCTCTTGTTATATATATATATATATATATATATATATATATATATATAAAGCTTATACGAAAGAGAATCACGAGAGGAAAGAGTTGCAGAGTAAAGAACCATGGTAGTGGTGGGGGGATGAGGCCTATAGCATTAGAGTAAAACCTATGGAAAAAAAAAAGGAGTATAAGAACCAAGGGAAGCTCAAAAAATGTTTAAAAATAGGTTCAAATAGTTGTGTTAAATAATTTTTTTTTTTAGAATCCCTCCTTATATTTAACATGTTTTAAATTCCCATCTTCTTATATTAAAGAATAAATAATAGTTCTTTGTGAAGAGTTGTTAGGAATTGTCAAATAAAATTTTTCAGAGTCCCACCTCGTTATCATTTTTAACCATTAAGTATTCTTAAAGAATAAATAACAATTCTTTGTGAAGAATTCTCAAGTATTGTGAAGTAAATAAATTTTTTCTTAAAGAACAAATAACGGTTCTTTAAAAGGAACTGTTAAGTATTGGTAGATGAAAGTTTTTAGAATCTCATCTCCATATATTTTAAAATTTTCAAAAGCATGCATTTTTATATATGACGGTTATCATTTTTAACCGTTAAGTATTCTTAAAGAAGAAATATTACCAAATAAATTCTTTTTAGAATCCTCGCTTTCTTATATATGTCGGTTATTATTTTTAACAAAAAATATTTAAAAATTATACGGTTACTTGTTCTAACCGTTATACCTTTGTTTTCGCTGATATAGGATGGAAGACAAATCGTTTGAAAGTATTACATAATGATTGTTAAAAAAGAATCTCTATATTTGTCGGTAAATATATTACAGTTAATATTTACAACTATTATATTTTTGTTTTCGCAAATTCCGCATTACAATACATGATTGTGTATATATATTTAATAATTATATTTTGGCATTATATATTTTTGTGTGACCTCTACCTCCATATGCATGACAATTATTCACTTTAAATGTTATTTATTAAGCATTATATATGCATAAATTTTTAATAGTGAAAGAAGGAAGATGGAATGGAGGGTGTTGGAGAAACCAAAAGGATTTGAAAGTGGGGGAAGAAGTAGGATGCTGCATGTAGATATATACATGAAGAAATCCTAAATCCTTACATGCAAAAGCATGATTTGATGAGGCACTTGGTACGCAGAAGGGAAGGGAAGGGAAGATGAATAAGTTTTTTGTTTGGTACATTTTTAGCATCTAATCTTTTTAGGAACTCAAGTTCTAGGCCCATCAATATTTCTTTAAAGATGAGAAGATAAGATTCTACCAAAATTGGTAGGAACTCAAGTTCTCTCTCTGAATAGTGAAGCTTTCATATATATTTACTTCTCATAAAAAAATTATTAAGGCAAGAAAATATGAATTTGATAAGTGAAGATTTTAGACAAATTCGTTTTTTTGTGTGTGAAATAAATACTTCGTCATAAAATTCAAATTTGACTCATAAATTTAATTTTGTTTTTTTGCGAAATAAATGTTTTCTCATAAAATTCAGATTTGATGTAAGAAAATTTGTATCAAATTCGAATTAAAAAAAAAATCATTTTGAATTAATTATTTCTAAAGGAAAAATATGTATTTTCTAATTATTTCCCAACTAACACACGTTTATTTTTTTTTCCCACCAAACAACTCATTCTCCCTAATTCTTTAAAATCTGCATTCATAAATTTAATTTTGTTTTTTGTGAAATAAATGCTTTCTCATAAAACTCGGATTTGATGTAAGAAAATTTGTATCAAATTTGAATTAAGAAAAATTCATTTTGAATTAATTATTTCTAAGGGCAAAATATGTATTTTCTAATTATTTCCCAACTAACACACGTTTATTTTTTATTTTTACCAAACAACTCATTCTCCCTAATTCTTTAAAATCTTCATTCATTTTCTTTTCCTTCCTTAAATTTTTCTTGTACCAAAAGGTCCTAAGAGAATCTCTACTTTTTGTTTTTGTTTTCTCCTATTCATTGCTGATGGGAATCTCTTGGAAAGGAATTAGGGTTTATGAGCAAAAATACACATGTGGTTGGTTACATTTTAGGAGCAAAAGTCACACTACCGCTAAAATTTTATTGTAAATACAACACTTCCTATTGTAAATCTAGCATGTTGTAAATGGCCATATTTTAAATTTTGTTGTAAATACAAAGACTTCCTGTTGTAAATCCAGCCTTTGTCTGTTGTAAATGACATTTCTATGTTCAAAATTCAGGCGTTTAAATGTTGTTGTAAATATGACATTTTCTATTATAAATATGACCAGATTTTAAATTTTATTGTAAATATAGCACTTCCTGTTGTAAATATAGCTTTTTTTTTCTTTGTTTGTTTGTTTTTTTTTTTTTTGTTTTTTTTTTTTTTTTTGTAAATGACTTTTCTATGTTCAAAATCCAGTTGTTTTAATGTTGTTGTAAATATGGCATTTTCTGTTGTAAATATGACATTTTTCAATTTGCAAATGCACCATTAAGTTAGATTTTAACGGTGGTGTGATTTTTGCTCCTAAAATGTAACCACATGTGTATTTTTCCTCCCAAAAAAAGCATATGATGCTGGACGCTCCTGAGGATAAAACACATATATATTTTTGCTCCTTTACCCAAGAAATTATTTGTTTTGATTGGCCAAAGTGCGAGAATTCTTGGGAAAGAGAAAAGGCTGGGTAAAATGAAAGTTGTAGACATGGTAGAGCGGGTACGTCAAAGACAAAATGGTATTTGTTCTAACTTTAAACGACTTATGTGTAAATTTAAACTCGATATTTATGAGAATAAGTTTCAATGTAGTGTCTGAATAAACATTTTTGAAAGTATGGTATTTTTATTTTTTATTTTTTTACGGAGCATGTCAAGGTAAAAAAGTTCAATAGGTTCATTGTAACCATGTGATTTTCTATGTATTTAATGTATATTTTGACATAGATGATTATTTTGTTATTACATACTTCGATGTACAATATTATGTATTATATTCAAGATATTATTATTTTTTTGCCAAATATTATAATTATCTAACTGTAACTACTTTATTATATCATTTTTTTCAATTTCAGAAAAAATTATTTACACACGTAAATCCATATTTTTCATTTTCATTTTATTCTGTTACTGATAAAATGGCATGCTCATCTTTTAATGTATAAATTGGAATTATATCCATTTCAACGGGTGTGCCTTTTAATTTCAGAAATGAGATAAGTATCATTTTTATTTTGGAAGTTTTCACTGAGTTTTTTGGAGGAAAATTACCCTAAAAGTTAACAAAACGTAGCAATGTTTCCACTCCATTAATCTTGACAGTTAAATTTTTGCTATGTTATGTAAGCCTCGGGGCAAAATTGCTCTTAAAAAGACTTCTGCATACCCACTACTCCTCCATAAAAACTTTCGAGGCAAATTGCTACATTTGTTAATTTCCGGGGCAATTTTGCTATAAAAAACACTTTTGTATGCCCAATGCTCATCACCTACAACGTATGGGGCAAAAATGATATTTATTCCTTCAGAAATTAAAAAAAATATTTATGGAATCAATTAGGTGGTTGAAATTATTTAAACGAAGTATTTAATTTTAGATTTTTTAACGTGGCCAAAAAACTAAATTTTGTACATATATGCGCAAAATTTCTCATCTTTCATACCTAACTGCCTAACTAAATCAATATAAATAATAAATAATAATTATAATAGTTGCGTTGGTTGATAATCCAAATTCCAAACCAATATGCTTCTTCATCTTCCATATTTGACCTTTATACCAACCCCCAGTCTTCAAAATAGGTTTTGTGGATTGCAATCTAACAGCGTCCAAAAATCTCTTGAATAGAAAGTGATGGCATATATCAATTGGAATAACACATTCAATTTCATTTGTTTTTTTTATTTTAATTTTAATAAAAGTTCACCTTTAATCCTTTAATTTTACATAAAGTTTCATTTTAATTTTTAATTTTAGAAAATATATTTTTAATATTCTAATCCTACAAAAATACTAACATTAAAGTTTTAGATGTTGACAAAACATTTCAAATGATGAATATATTAAGTTTAATTTTTTAAAAAAATAACAAAATAAGTATTATTAACTAATAGCACTAGAGTTAAAAGATTGGAAATATAATTTATGAAATTAAGGGATTAAAGTGAAATCTTATATAAAGTTAGAGGGCTAAATTTCTATTTTAACCTCAAATAATCTTAAGATGATTCATTTTAATTACTTCAGATTTTTTTATATATATTATAAATTATGTTTATCTTAAAATGACAATATGAAAATTTAAAAAAAATTATGAATGTGGATACTTTTTCCTCATCATTAAATTTTCTTTAAATAAATATAAAATATAAAATTTATAACAAACTCATTATAAGGAACTTATTTTACAATAGAATCGCATTTATCTAATGGATGATTTGTTTTGGATGAACCATTCAATTAAAAAGGGATCGTGTTGGCCCTTGGGTCCTCATCAGGACCTTGTTGGCTTGTAGTTGTTTTTTTAACATAGATGAACACCCAAATTTGACTTAAATGATACAAATGTTTAATTTATTTTATTTGTTAATTATTGATTGTTTTTAACAATTTTTAGTGAATATATTATTTTAAATGTTGCTGTGTATTTGCACCTTTTAAAATTAGAATAATTTAAAAATATGAAAATGTTACAAAATTATTCAAATCGGATGGCCCAAATCTAGTAGTACTATAACTATTTAAAAAATGGTTGTTAGTTTTAACAATAGTAGAGGACCCATTTCCATTAATTTGAAATTAATATCTCATCTCACAATGCTGAAATTTAATTTTGTAGTATTATATACTCCCTCAAGTCCTTAGTAGTTAGTACAAGTACAACTATAATTTTTTTTTTTTAAAAACTCATTTACAGGAATTGAAAAAGGGAAAATGACAAATAAATACCATTTGAATTTACAAAACCGCCGAAGTCCGTAGTTGAATTTGTAAAAAGAGAGAAGTACCAAAGACCTATGAGAGATATGCAAATTCGGGTGAAATTATTTTTTTATTCTTAGTTTTAAATAAATAAATAATAATAAAAATACCCTCGCCGAGGGGCCCGGCGAGTGGGTTTTTTTTTTTTTTTAGAGTGGGTTTTTTTTTTTTTTGGAAAAAAATTTATTCATTGAAGTGTAGGGGGTGGGGTTCGAACCCCCCACCCCTCACATATGCATGGGACCAAGTGGTCCACCAGTTGGGCCACTTGGTTCCTTTGATATATATATATATATATATATTAACAAATATATATATTCTTCTTAACATTTTTTCAACGGTAATTACAAAATTTTCATCGGTATTTATAAATCAATCATCGCTATTTACAAAAATTTCATTGGTATTTACAACTTTTTTTTAGGTTTCCCTTTCTTGCCTCTCAGGAAAAAACACAAAAATAATGCATAATTATAAAATTTTCATCGGTATTTACAAATCAACCATTGCTATTTACAACCTTTTTTTTAGGTTTCCCTTTCTTACCTCTGAGGAAAAAAAAATAATAATGCATAATTACAAAATTTTCATCGGTATTTACAAATCAACCATTGCTATTTACAAAACTTTCATCGGTATTTACAACTTTTTTTCCGGTGGTCCTCGCAAATTTGTAAATACCGATGAAGAAAGTTGTAAATAGTGATGAAAGTTTTGTAAATAGTGATGGAAGATTTGTAAATGCTGATGAAAATTTCGTAATTATGCATTATTTTTGTGTTTTTTCCTGAGAGGCTGAAAGGGAAACCTAAAAAAAAGTTGTAAATAGTGATGGTTGATTTGTAAATACCAATAAAAATTTTATAATTATGCATTATTTTTGTGTTTTTTCCTGAGAGGCTGAAAGGGAAACCTAAAAAAAGTTGTAAATAGCAATGAAAGTTTTGTAAATAGCGATGGTTGATTTGTAAATATCGATGAAATTTTTTTAATTATGCATTATTTTTTTGTTTTTCCTCGAGGCAAGAAAGGGAAACCTAAAAAAAAAAAAAAAAAAATTGTAAATACCGATGAAAGTTTTGTAAATAGCGATAGTTGATTTGTAAATACCGATGAAAATTTTGTAATTATTGTTGAAAAAATGTTAAGAAGAATATATATATTTGTAATATATATATATATATATATATCAAAGGAATCAAGTGGCCCAACCGGTGGACCACTTGGTTCCATGCATGTGTGAGAGGGGTGGGGGTTCGAACCCCACCCCTACACTTCAATAAATAAATTTTTTTCTAAAAAAAACCCCACCCCCTCACCAATAGCTAGGTTGCCTTCCAAATGAGGGTATTTTTATTTTTATTGATTTATTTAAAACTAAGGGTAAAAGAATAATTTCACCCGAATTTGCATATCCCTCATAGGTCATTGATACTTCTCGTCTTTTAACAAATTTGACACAGGAGTTTTGCAAATTCAAATGGTATTTATTTGTCATTTTCCCATTAAAAAATTAGTTAGTTTTTTTAAAAAAGTGTATTTTTTTCCCAAAACATTTTTTATAATTAATAAGAATAATTTAGAAAGAAACAATTACAAATTAAGACACAAATCCCTCCATTTTATTTACCGTCAGGGGCGGATCTAGAAATTTATAGAAGGGGGCACCATTTGTGGAGGGTGCGGGGGTTGCCCCCGAAATTTTTTTTTACAGTAAAGCTTTAAATGCATTAAAAAATAAAACAATATAAAGGGAAAAGTAAGATTAAGTATTATTAAAAATAGCAAGGCTGGACACCATATATTTCTACTGTTGGTTTCTTTTGACTTAAGGGAGTAGCACACTCATCTTGAGTTAAATCAATAAATGAAGATTCCGATCGAGAACGTTTAGTTCCACTACCACTTGACTTTGTAAAAAAAGAACCTAAATATATTTTCATTCTAAAAAATGACAAATGACAAAAAATGAATCAATAAATAATATATCTACCAAACAAACATATTGAAAAACAAAAGTTACATAATAGCAAAAATACCAACAAGACAACACATTTGCAAATAAACAGGAAATAGTGATTGTGGGCAGAGACAACACATTTGCAAAAACACCAAGAAAGTAAATTGTATTTACATAGATAATTATGATGGAAAAGGTGTAATATGAAATATATTCTTGATTATATTCTTCAAAACAATTGTGAGATCAATTGGAAAAGGTGTAATATGGAGGAAAACCGTATTGTGAGATCAAGAACTAAAAGCAACACGATGAAAACAAGGAAGAGGTAAAATAAGACACAAAAGCATGCAACGATAGGTGTTTTCCCCTTTTTTTTTTTTTTTAAAAAAAAAAAAAAATTTAAGGGGGCAAGTGCCCCCAAATCATACACTTGGGTCCGCCACTTTTTACCGTCCCCATCCCTTTACTTCTCTGTTATCATCGTTAGATCAACTCTCAATAGATGAAATTTAATATCCAATAAAAATATTCCTATAATATCAAATAATATTTTTATACAACTATAATATCAAATAATAAAAAATGTATATAAACAAATTTAAATTAAAAATTTAATCTAAATAGTTCCTATCTTTATACTTATATTAAAATATTCTATATATATATATATATATATATTTTTTTTTTAATTTTTATAGGATATTAAATCTCAACCGTTCATAGAGGATAAAAAAGTGGAAAGAAGCCAACTATTCTTATTTCCATTCTAAATTTGTAAAACAAAGCCGATTGAGTCTTACAAATTCTAAAAGTAGCTTAAACATTTACATCATAGAGGGTACCAAATATTATTATTTTTTTGATACAAAGTACTCCCTCCGGTCCTAATTATAGGAGCTATTTACCAGAATTTGGAGAGATTAAGGAGGGAAGTTAAATTAGTTAATTATAATTATTTTTCAAAAATACCCCTCCTAAAAATTAAAAATTACATAAGACAAAATTAGTTGAATTGTACTCACGATTATTGTCAGATTTAAATCTTTTAGTGGAGGCCACACGTCGGTAATGTACTGATGTCAAAGATTACATATTCTTTAAATGGCACTATTTGAAAAAGTTGATAATGTGCCTTAATCTGACTGAATTTAGTAATATTAGTTATCAAATAAGAAAAATATAAAGAAAAGTCTAAACAAACACATAAATTTCTGTTGAAAAAAGCAAATGGCATAAAAAAGCTATATATATGTTTGCACGTAAAAAAAAAAAAAAATTGGTTCTAAAAAGTTAAAAATTAAAATTAACTTCAATATATATATATATATATATAAGCCCACAAATTAACCCATCTCAAGTTTTATTGAAGTATACATTGACAAATGTAATTATATAATACTTTTTATTATTAAATTATTATTCTCTTTAATTATTATGGAGAAAGTATAAATAGGGGTATTATAGGAAAAAATTGACAAGAGTTAAAACTTGCTATTATAATTAGGACCAAAGCCAACTCCAAAAAGTGTTCTTATAATTAGGACCGGAGGGAGTAATACTTTTTATTATTAAATTATTATTGTCTTTAATTATTATGGAGAAAGTATAAATAGGGGTATTATAGGAAAAAATTGACAAGAGTTAAAACTTGCTCTTATAATTAGGACCAAAGCCAACTCCAAAAAGTGTTCTTATAATTAGGGACCCGGGAGGAGTAATACTTTTTATTATTAAATTATTATTGTCTTTAATTATTATGGAGAAAGTATAAATAGGGGCATTATAGGAAAAAATTGACAAGAGTTAAAACTTGCTCTTATAATTGGACCAAAGCCAACTCCAAAAAAGTGTTTTATAATTAGGACCGGAGGGAGTACCAAATATTATTAAAGAAAAGAGAATTGACCAAAATGAAAAATTAAAAAATATTTGACCAAATCCAATTCATAAAGCCATTTTTTTTTTTTTCCTTTTTGCGAAATTCATAAAGCCATTCAACCAACCCTGACATTCCAGAAGATATGAATTTGGTTCGACCAAAATGGAAGGGCGAAAAAGAAATCATTTGGTGAGCAACTCCTTGGCGTTTTCTCATTTACCTAATCATTGGAGGTTGGGTTGGGCCCCACCACTAATGTCCCAAGTCAAAATCATTCACCTTCATGCCAAGTTGTTTCTCCATCCATAATAATCTAAAATTCTAAATAAAGATAGAGTTTGGTACATTTTCATATTATAATTAGTCAGAAAATGACCGTACCACCACTTTGTTATGTGCCATATTAAATCGCACCTGGCTTAGATACTTTGCCGACATGCGTTTGTTGCATCAAACGATGGCTTAGGTCCTTTGCGGACTTGCGTCCCATTCCATTAAACGACGTCGTTTTGAGGCCTAACACATACCTGGTCCTTTTTAAAAAAAAAAAAAAAAAAAAATTTAGGCACTATTGGGTAGTCAAAATAGTTCAGGTATTGATTGTACATCGAAAACATACTTTATAATTTTTTCAAAATTCTTAAATAATTTTTTAAGACCATTAATTATTTTTTAGTATAAGTTAATATTATGAAGTATCATTTTAGTCTAGGTCAATACCTTAAAATATGGTTTAGGTCCTTTGCGGACTTGTATTTGCGCTGTTTTGGTGCCTAATACACACTTAGCCCTTCTTTTCTTTTTCTTTTTTTAAATTTTAGGCACTGTCGGTTAATAAAAATAATTCAAGTATTGATTGCTACAAAAAACATACTTTAAGAAATTTTTTCAAGATCTTAAAATAATTTTTTAAGATCATGAATTATTTTTTCAATATAAGTCAAGATCTTAAAATATTATTTTAGTACCAGGTTAGACTCTAAAATATTTTTTAAGATCCTCAAAATAATTTTTCAAAATCATAAAAAGTATTTTCCAATATCATTCAAAATTATATTTTTATGACCCAACAATACCTAATTTTTTTTTTTTTTAAAAAGACCAGGTGTGTGCTAGGTGCCAAAACGACGCGATGGAAGTCCAGAAAGGGCCTATGCTTCTAAGTCTAAACTCTTATTGCCTCTTCAGACTTCTTCCTTTCTTTTGTTTCTTTCTTTCTTTATTGTTTTTCCCTTAATTGTTTGAAACAGTAAAGGGAAGGCACCGCATCACCCAATCCCTTGTACTATTTCAAACCAAGACCAAATCTCTCTTGTGAAAGTACTAGATTACCCCCTTCAACTATTAAAAATTCTCCTCCCCAAACCTATGAATGAATCCCAAATGACGGCTCTAAGGTGTGAATTCAATTGTTTGTCAAATTATCTAAATACCTTTCATTTTTCAAAAAAGTCAAATATCAATAGTTAACCAAGTAACAATTATAATTTATATTAAATAACTGCAACAATTAAGACAACAACAACTAATTTTACACAGTTCAATCAAGTCATGTCACAATAAAAATTTAATTCTAGAATTTATAGGGATAAAGCTATTTTAGAATTTTCATATTTTAGTGATCCTTATATATCTTTCTCCCTTTCTTTTAAAGGGTGAAAGTAGAAATAGGCAAGTTATTCCATGTTCATTAATGTAGTGTAAAAAGCTTGATCTTTCTTAAGTGAAACTATAAAGACTTGATTAAAAAAAAAAACAACAACAACAAGAACCTAATAAAAAACAAGTAAAAGTACACAGACTTGATAAAAAAGGGGAAAAAATTATAGAGACCTAATTAAAAATTGGATAAAACTATATAGATTTACAGATTAATTATCTCTAAAAAAAAATGGTTATGCCCAATTAAACTTAATAATGTTTGAATCTTATAATGTTATTGGATATAAGACAATTAATTAATATTTTTTTTAAATATCTATAAATTACTCATGAAGGAGGCAGGGACATCAGAATCTAAACTGAAATTCATATGGACAACATCTTTTTCATAGAACTGACCTTTGGTGCTAATGTATATAACATATATAAATGATGCCTAATTTAACTATTTAATTATATGTTCCAAAATCTGTCCTCTTCCTTTAAATATTGTTTGAAACAGTGAAGGAAGGAACCACCTAACCCCTTTCACCCTGGTGTACTGTTTCAAACCATGACCAAATCTTTGGTGAAAGTACTATATTACCCTTGTAAATAATTAAGTTTTTACAAGGTGTAAGAAAACTTGGGAGTTGGACTGGGTTTCATTGAGGTGTCATGATAAATCTCACAACTCATAAGCGTAAAAAAATATTTATAAATTACTTATCAATGAGACATCAACCTGTGAATTTAAACTCAGATTCTCATTAAAAACATAGGTGACTTTTCGTGCGAATATTTGGTCCTTTTTTAGCTTGAGGGTGTTTTTGTAATTTCAACTGGGGACGAGTGAGCAGTAAGGCCCGAAAACAATAATAATAAACTGATTCGCTTTTGAAACTGTCAGAAAATATAGGCACCGCTCTGAAATCCCAATTGCAATTCGCACAAAGAAAAATTCCAAGAATTTGAAACTTGGGAATGATCCTTCATCAGACAAGAGACAATCTTTGCAGATTCGGTGTCCAGAAAACAAAAAGTGACTCGTTTCTGTTTGCGATCTTCTTCTTCGTCTTGGCTCCTCACCTTTCATGGCTTCTTCCTCCTCCTTCTCCAATGTGACGCCATGGCTTTGTTTAACCGTTCTATTCGTTCTTCAAACTTCTCTGCTCTTACCAATCTGTAATTGTCAGCCTCAGAACATCGAAACCGTTTTTCCACCTGAAACTCCACCTCCAGCTCCAGCTCCTCCACCGACACTGAGCAGTTCTCCATCGACGCCGGTTGTCCCGCCGCCGGAAACAACCAGAAGTCCTTCATCATCATCATCATCGAACAAGAAGGTAGGGAGGGCTGTGGCTATTACTGCAGCAAGCACAGTGGTTGTTTCGGCGTTAGCCTTCTTCTTTATTCGATGGTGTTCAAAGAAAAGACGCAGCGAAGAGAGACGTGTGAGCTCTGGTTCGGAACCTGTTGTTTCGCCGCCGGCTAACGCGTTTGAGCGAATTGAAGGGAATGTGAAGGGATTGATTGTTGATGAGAATGGTTTGGATGTGATTTATTGGAGGAAGCTTGAAGGGAAGAATGGCTCCAAGAAGAAGGGATTACAGAGAGAGGAGGTTCGAACTATTGCTAAAGAACAAGATCAAGAACAAGTAAAGGTAGTAACAGAAGAAGAAGAAGATGATGGTGATGGTGGGTTTGAAGGAAATTATCGCCGGAAAAAATCTGAGCCTGTTCAAGAAATTCCTCTGCTTCGTGGGAAATCTTCGGCTTCCGAGAAGAGTTTAATGACAGAAGACGAACATGGGTCGAGTCGGAGTTGGATGAGAACGTTGTCCCGAAAAACAGCCCCTCCTCCTCCCAATCCTCCGGTGACGAAGGCGGCGGCGGCTGTTTCGCCACCATTACCACTGCCACCCGCCGCTTATTATTATTCTTCTGTTTCAAAAGCGAAAAACGTGGAACCACCACCACAACCACCACATGCCGCTGCTTCTTCTTCTGTTGTTTCACCACCATTACCACCACCATCCGCCGCTTATTATTATTCGTCAGTTTCAAAAGCGAAAAACGTGGAACCACCACCACATGCTGCTGCTTCGTCTTCTGTTGTTTCACCACCATTACCACCACCACCCTCTGCTTACTTTTCTGCTGTCAGCAAAACAAAAAGCACTGAATCACCACCGTTAATTCCAGAGAAAAAGGCTCCGGCGCCGCCTCCCCCACCTCCGCCGGCTAAAAAGGGTCCAGCTCCGCCACCCCCGCCTCCGCCAGCTAAAAAGGGTCCAACACCACCACCTGCTCCGCCCATGGCCGGAAACTTGAAGTCATCTTCAAAACCACCACCTAGCCCAGCTGAAATGTCAGGGGAAGACACTGATAAAGTGAAACTTAAGCCTTTACATTGGGATAAAGTAACCACTAATGTTGATCATTCCATGGTTTGGGACAAGTTGGATCGTGGCTCCTTCAGGTAACAATAACAATGACAATAATAATAACCCTAATTTCATAGATTTTGTATGAAAACCAGTGAGAGTAAATTCTGATATATTTGTCCATTTTCAGGGTTGATCAGGATTTTTTGGAAGCTCTTTTTGGATCTGTGGCTACAAGCAAAAGAAGCCCAAGAGGGAAAAACGTTTCTTCTAGTCCAAGCAAGGAGGCTTCTGCACAATCAAGCCCGATTTTCATTCTTGACCCACAAAAAATCACAGAACTTTGCTATTGTTTTGAAATCTCTAGCCGTGTCACGGCGAGAAATCGTTGATGCCCTTGAAGAGGGTCAAGGCCTTAGTTCAGATATAGTTGAGAAGATTGTTAGAGTAGCTCCAAATCAAGAAGAGCAATCTAATATCCTTCAATATAATGGAGACCCTGCAAGGCTTGCAGTTGCAGAATCCTTCCTTTATGACATACTCAATGCTGTTCCTTCGGCTTTCAAGCGTTTGAATGCTATGCATTTCAGGTTCAACTATGATTCTGAGGTATTAGAGATCAAGGAATCTTTGAACACCCTTGAATTGGCTTGCAAGGAGCTTCGGAAACGAGGACTGTTCGTGAAGCTTCTCGAGGCGGTCCTTAAGGCTGGGAACCATATGAATGCCGGCACATCAAGAGGCAATGCTGAAGCTTTCAACTTGACTTCTTTGAGGAAGCTCAAAGATGTCAAAACCACAGATGGGAAATCCACATTGCTTCACTTTGTGGTCGAAGGGGTAGTCCGGTCCGAGGGGAGACGGTGCGTTCTTAACCACGACTGGAGCCTAAGTCGCAACGGAAGCAGGAAGATGAACGGCAAAGGAGAGTCTGAGAACTTTGTTTCAGAAGAACAGAGAGAAATGGAATACTTAAGGTTAGGATTACCATTTGTTGGAGGAATTAGTACTGAGTTCTCCAATTTGAAGAAAGCAGCCATTATAGATTACAGTAGTTTACTTGCTTCAATCTCATCACTCTCAACTAGGATAGCAGAAATCAAACAGCTTGTTTCACAGTGTGGGAATGCTAAAGATGGGAACTTTGAGAGAGAAATGGACTTATTTCTGAGAAATGCTGAGGAAGAATTGGGATTAGTGAGAGATGAGGAAAAAAGGGTAATGCAGATTGTGAAGAAAACAAACGAGTATTATCAAGGAGGAGCTTCAAAGAATAAAGCAGAGAGCGTTGTGGAAATATTTGTTATTGTCAAGGATTTCCTGGTGATGGTTGATCAGGCCTGTATTGACATTTCTCGAAATATGAACCAGAAGAGGAAGACAACAAAATCAAATTCTGGGTAAATATCATTATGCAGATCCCTGTACAGTAGAACTAATAAGTTTTGCCGATTAAGTCAGGATCAGGATGTTCGATGTTCTGATCATGAGGCAGCTGTAAATAACCTCGTACTCGAGACAAATTGGATTGGCTCCAAACTATGTGGAGTAGACAAATATTGGGACAGCCTTGTGTCTGGCAAATTTAGGAACTAGGACCTTCTTTTTCATGTACCCCAGTTCACTCATTCTTTAGTTTACTTCTATGTTAATGTTGGATTCCTCTGGCACTGACGAGAATTTGCATAGCTTCTTGAGAATTTCTCTTATATGATAGTACCTCGGGACCTACATTTAGGACCGAAGGAGTAATTCTTTTGAATTGTAATTTTAGATTAATGAGAATTTGTATTTTATTCGACAAAGAAAACATATCAGAGTTTGCTTCCCAGTAAGAGTACTGCTCCTCTGCTGCAAAACTCAGATTGCTGGAGAGCTTTCATAGGATGACACAGAATTTACTTTCAATTGATCTTTAATTTCCCAGTTATCGTTAGTAACACATCAGAAACCATGCTATTCAATCAGGGAAAGAGGAACAAGGAAAATGATTATGCAATTAAAATACAAGAAATACGCATATCTTATATACCACAGGCTTTACATTATATTATTTTTCTTAACTCAATACATTGCTTAATTGGCGAAGAAATTTAATATCACAGAACAATGCATGAATCCTACTCTCCTCGCATTGTCCATAATCTCCACAATATACATTTCTTGATATTTTACAGATTCAAATACAAAGTCTAAATGATTGCTTCATTCTCAATCAAGTCGTGAGTCGTTGCCGTAAACATTTCCTCTGAAAATGCATATCTACCCGTCCACTGATGTACTTTATCTCATTTTTGTTTCTCGATTTCTTTACCCTTTAAAAGGGCTACTTGGGAGCCTCAGGATTTATATCCCCCTGCATAAGAACACAACAGAATTAAGAAGAAATATTTTGAGGATGATTATAGTAACTTGGCATGATCAGCTACAATTTAAAATAATGAAAGCGCAAATCAACGTCTAGCATTTCTGCCTTTTCTCTCTCTTTTCTTCCTCTTACATTTTGCCCACAAATAATCAAGTATAAAATAATTATTTAATAAAGCTGTTTAGTAGCGTTAATACAAGATTTAAGACTTCAGAGTTTATTTTGATGGAACACAGAGACTATGACTTACAACGAAAAATAAAAAATAAAAAATCTACCGTGTCAATGCTCTAATAAAAAAGAATAATTTACTAGCAGCCAAATTCAACGCCTTAAAGTTTCTGCGTTCTTACTTGATTTAAAAAGAGGCCATTATTTGGATGACTTGATAGACAATAGAAAGGCACTACAATTCTAGAAATGACTTACAACGAAGTCAAAGTAAACATCTATCACTAGTGTGGCCCACTAACCACTATCACCTATGCTCATCTGCCAGAATACATCTTACAGCAACAGAAAACAGTAGTGTTCCTACCTCCTAGAACGATTTTTAAGATGAGTCCAAATCATCATAATCAATGGGACCAAAAAAGGAAGATGAAGGTTCCAGCTACGGTTCATTATGTAGGAAAATATCTGCTATATTTAGTCTTCAACCTACTCATTAACATGGAAGAGATCAAATTTTCACAAGCATGATACTTGCCTTTTCTGATCGGTTTTTTGACACTTTTTGAGCCCGGTAAAAAGCTGGCAAGGGGGTTGCCTTGAAATTGTGTTTTACTTTCTTGTTCTCTGCCTCCCTTTGTTCCTGTGTTCAGAAATGATGGTCAGATTCGCACTTTCTGCATATAATATGGATAATGATAGAGCCGTAGTCAGCTGACTACATCTAAGATGAACTATGAATACATGCAGCCACGCCTAAATGATGGAATGGACAAGAAATATCAGTAATTTGTTGGAGTAAAAAGAAAATAATTATGATACAGGACAGTGTACCTTCAATTTTGATTGAAGCGGTACTCTTTCTGCTTCTTTTGAATTAGATTTTTCCTCTATTTTCTTTGGAAACTGATTTGAAAAATAAAGAGATGGATCAGAAGAAATAAACAACACTCCAAAAATGAAAAACAGACGCATGAATATCATCATCACATGCATTGATTGCATAGACAAACAGGACCTGTGCATACCTCTTTTCCTGTCTCCGCTCTCATGTCACTTTTTAAGCTTGCAGAAGCTCGGACAGCATTGCCACTTATTTTATTGATACTATCAACTTTAGTTGGCCTGTTTATAAACAATTTCAGTAAATCAGCAATTACACATTTACAGTGATCACTCTGTGCCAGCAAATGAAAAAACGAACTTAAGGGATTGATTTACTTCTTTATTTTGAGAAAGGAGTGATGGAGGTAATTAACAGTCTTTCTATCATTCACAGGCAACTATCCTCTCCTAGAGACAATTAATTTTCCATAATCATTTAATAAACTTTTATATTTTATCTAGATAAGAAAATATAATTTAAAACTTAAAATGAACAATATAAGGTTATAGGCTGTTGGAAAAAGTGGACTCAAGCAAGAGATCAAGTTGGAAAAAAGTAGTCTACTATCGGCGTAAAACAGAAATTCTAAATTCAACATGGTAAAAGTAGTTCAATAAAAGGATGGGCAAAAGTTTATCATTGATATTATTGAACAAATCAACAACTTTTAGGTTGGAAAGTGATTGGGCAATGCGCAGAAGTAAAGTGGATCAAATTTAACACAGCAGCATGTAGTTTTAATAAAATATCACAGGATGGGGCTCGACAATATGATTCATATAATGCTCTTCTGGCCACCATTCCCCAAATTAAAAAAGAAAAAGAAAAAGAAATCCTCAATCAAGGTCACAAAAGATAAAAATAAGCCAATAACTAAATTTTATGACGGAATCCAACTTATTTTACAATTACATAATCACACTTATAACAAATAACTGGTTATCCTTCATTTATTGAACATCATATATGCATGATTGATTACAATTCTTCAAAGAAAACCGCAAACCATATCACAACGGCATCATATGATGTTAGTCTTGAAAAATGTAAATGATTATCAATACTGCAAATTATGTTGAGATGCGTTGATGGTATGAAAATGACAAAAAATGCAACGTAAAATATATCAACGGAAACTAAACTGATGGAATTAAAATAATATATTAATAAGGCAGACTCAAAAGATTACCGTCCATTTTCTTTTTGCAAAGGCATAGATTTTTGGAGCCTTGGCTCTGTCATTCTAGAAGGAATCTGCCCATTAATTTTGCAAGAAACATTAGAAAATGAATGAGTATTTCCACTACTGGTATAGACATAATTTTCCTCTCCCTCTCTCTCTACACACACACACACACACACACACACACACACAAAAGTGTACCCATAATCTTATTACAATTACCTGCTTTTTCACCGAAGATCTTTCTTCACCAGAAGTTTTTGGCAGGTTGATGCTCTGGAATGTTTTAAATGTTCGTTTAACTATTTCCTTATCCCCCATTTTCTCCATGATAGACGGATTGCCTCATTGAGGTAAGAGGGGCTGGATCAGGTTTACTTGGACCAAAGCTAAGGGACATATCCAAAGATTTATTAGCAATTCTTTTGTTTTCTCCGGTGGATGTTGTTCCCCTGGCGGATAAAGAGGGAGAATTCCCCTTCCTAGTTGAAGAGGCAAATGTTGGTGCTTTGGTTGGAACAGTTGTGGATCTTAAACTACTGGGCGAGGAAACATGAGCCACCTTAGATGAAGATAGCACTGACTTCTTCTTCTTCCTATTTCCAGTGGTAACCTGTCAAAACAAAACAGTGAGAACAAGAAACAGGGTAACCAAAATTACCCAAGTTTATACATCATGTATAAAATGATTTAGCAAGTCAAATTTTTTAGTAAAACAAACTTATAAGTTTCTATGACATCAAACACACCTTTGAGTCCTTTGAATGTTCAGTTTTTACATGTTTTGGTTCAGCTTCTGAAGCCATTACTATCTCCTTATCCAATTCGGGAGAACTTTCCTTCAAATCTTGAGCTTCAATGGTGGGCATTTCTTCTTCTTCAGGTTTCTCTACCTGGGAATTGTCTGATCTGCATTCCGACTGTTTATTTTCTCCATCAACAGATGAGATTTGATAATCTCCAGAGACCACAAAACCCCCCTCCGACGAATCAAAAGAATGGGTCTCTTGCTTGATCCCTTCAATGGATTTTTGATTGTCGGATGCATCAAATTCTGCATCAGCCCTACAAATGCCACTCTGATCTTCACCATCTTCATCTTCTGATTTCAAAGCATCTTTGTCTGTTTCCTTCTCTTGACTCAGTAACTCAGCTTTTCGGGCAGCAATCTTCTTGTAATGAGCTTCGAAGTAAGCTTTCTTCTGGGCTACTGATCCATGTGCGGCACACTTCTCAACCTCTTCCAAGTACTTATTCGGTGAGAACGTCGACCATTTCTCCCAGGACAGAGAATCATTCTCAAATCTACCAAACGAAACAGACAATCGTAAACCACGATTGGAAGCCGCTGTCTCTCCCATCTACGAACACAGCAGAAAAAAACAAAAGTTGTAAGCATAAGTTCACGCAACAACACAACATAGGACAACTCACAAGAGCACCAAATCAAAAATTGGGAATCCGTTAACGAGATAGATCTTGAAGAACAATAATTCGGGAAAAAACAAAGAAGAAGAAGGAATATATCAGTACTCTTGAATAATCTCACCGACAAATAATTTACCTTATTTTCACATGTTGAAGAGTTTACAACGAAATCACACATGGAGGTTCAATTAACACTCGGCTATAAACCCTAAGACACAGCAATAACGCAATGCGCGGCCTGTAAAACAAGCAAATGAGGAAAACGAACAATCAAATCAATAAATCAATCCTGGGAATCCCACAGAAACGAGAAATTATAAGAATGCTCACAATGAAGACAAAAAGAAAGCTCTCAAAGAATTTACAGCAAATGATGAGTAAAGTGATAGCAGAAACACGTGCATGTGCCACTTACTCCCTGATTCCTTCTTAAAATTCTAACTCCACGGTAAAGACATTATTCTTTGTCAACAAGTGAAGCACTTCTGGAAAAAAGTCTCTAAAAACCAAATCATCATTCAAGACAAAGCAAATATTCCATAAAAAGCGTGATCAAAGTGCAACCTCAGGGGTCACAAACCCGGAAACCCACAGGTCACCTTGATGATTATTATTATTATATTCCCAAAGACGATTAGCCTTTTTCTTTAATGACATTGATTAACACTGGCTTTTTTACCAGTGAGAGGCCATCCAAAAGATTGTTACTATAAAATAAACTGCACCAGAAAAATCAAGCAAAAAGGTTGAAGTGAAGGAAAAAGAGAAGACGATCTAGAAAACAATGTTTACCAATCTTGAATAATACTATAAATTTGGTACGCAAGAGACCTACCGTCTCCCGCGATAGTGATGGTTGATTGATGGGTTCGATCCAGATAAGAATGAAATGGAAGGCAAATTGAAGGGAGGCCCACTTTGGAACAAAGAGTGGAAATCACACTCAAATCCCAAATTAAAAACTTATTACCATAACATCTTCAAATTATTAAAAGTCCTAAACATGAGGAAGAGTTTGGTAACTTTGAAACCGTGGTTTTAGAAGCTCTTTTCTGCAAACCAAAACAAAACTCCTCTAACATATTATCGTAAATCGTAAAAGCTATTTTCTAAAAACTAATCTAAAGAGAGAGTGACAGAATGAAATTGTGAAAAGACCAAGTTTTCTATTAAAAAAAGGGAATAAAAAAGAGTGGTTTTTGTCACATTGCTTGTCGGTCCTCATTGTCCTTGCTCTCTCAACCCTTTTAAATGGTTGATGTTGTCACTCACAACTCTAGGGCTTTATGTTCATTGTGTTTCATTAAGACATATTTTCCCTCTTTCCCCCTCCACAATGGTCTTCTTCATGGGTGAACCATTTTATCTAGAGAAAATCTCTTTAAAGTCCTAAGGGACCAAAATAATTTCAAAAAAATCTCTCATAAAAGTCACATGTCAGAAAGGTCCCAAGGGACTTCATGGTGATTAAGAAAAAAAAAATGAAATTACATTGGTGCTCCAAAGGATTAAAAAAGGAAAGGAAGGGAAGATGTTTTGGTGCGCTGTTTTATGATCTAGTAGAAAGGGAAAAACAAAGAACACGAGTCACACACGATGGGGAAGTGATCAAGGTTAAAGGTCCAACTTTGAAGGGTGTGTTATGATTACATGCATGCCGTTTTCATCAACTGTGTTAAAGGCTCAACTGACTTGGTTTTATTTTGTTGTGTATGCTCGGTTCAAAACAATTGAAGGGTGGTTGAATGAAAGATTGGGGCTTGGGCTCATTTATGTTACTATCGGCTAGGAGATAGGTAAGAAATGCTAAGATTTTGATCAAGATATCATCATCACTCTTATACTTGGTGTTTAATCATTGTAGGGTAGGGTTGGGAAAAAGGTTGCTTTATTTTTAGGCATGGAAAAAGAGGGAAAGATTTGTTTCTTAGTGGGAATGAGTGAATATGATGAAGGTACTTTTGTTGCAAAAATACTGAAAATGAGATAGTTGTTAATACTTACAATTGTAGTTATTAATATGACTGTTTAAGTTGTTAATATGAATTGTATGTTGTAGGGTAGGGTTAATAAAATGTTACTTTGTTTTTAGGCATGGAAATAGAGGGAAAAATATGTTTTTTAGTGGGAATGTTGAATGTGATCAAGGTATTTTGGCCGTGAAAACGTTGATATGGGATAGTTGTTAATACTTACAGTTGTAGTTGTTAATATGACTATTAAAGTTGTTAATACTAACTTTATGTTGCAGATCGTAATTAAAAATGGCTAGTACTTTAGGGAAGAATCTATTATGTTTCTTTTATGTGGTTGGAACTTTGTACATGGTGGAGGAGAGGAAAGTGAGTATGTTGGTGGTATGGTAAGAACAAGATGCATAAAGGAAGACACAACATATGAGGAGTTGCAAAGAATCACATCATCTTTAATTGGAAAAGAAAGTAATGAAATTTGTGTGTAATTCAAAGTTAGCATGAATACATCTACATTTGTGGATCTTGCATATGATGAAGGGGTGGAACATTTAATACGGTTTAATGAAGAATATAGTCATGTGTACATTGAAGAAAATGAGAATAATGACAATAAACTACCAGGAATGAATAGTCAAATGGAAGAGCAAGAAGTGTAAGCTAATTTATTCCTATATAAGTTGTGAATAAAGGCTGAAACATGGTCATTACTAGCACTAAAACTTGTTGTTTTGTCTATGCCTCAACCTCAAATGTGAAATGAAACTCAAGAGTTGTCATCTTTGACATATTCTACGCAAGTTGTGGTATCAACTAGGCCTAAAATGAATCATTCTAAATGGAAGGATTTTCTTATGGGAGAAGGACATATTTTTGCGAATGCTATGACTCTCCAGGAAATGTTATACAAATACAGCATTGCACACAAGTTTTCCTACAAATTTGTGAAGAACAATCAATAGAAGATCATAGTGAAGTGCAAGGTTAATGGTTGTTCTTGGTACATGGGTGCATATTCATCAGGAGAACATCAAGATACTGAGTTTCTAACCATCAGAACATACAAAAGTGAACACATCCACCACGCACATGACATCCTAATTGTTTCTCATTCACCAATGTCCAACTTGACATCATCAATTGTAATGGATGGTTTGAGGTACAATATTGACAAGATTGTTAATGAAATTTGAGCTGACTTGTTCAAAGAGTATGAGGTATGGCTGAACTATCATAAAGCATATAGGGGCCAAAGAAAGAGCATTGACACAAGTACATGGTCGAGTAAAAGACTCTTAGAAGGTAATTCTTTGGATATGTGGCAGACTCATTGAGAGTGATGTAAATAAAGGTGTGTAATATTGTAATTACCACATTATACCTGCATTTATTGATATATCTGAAGGTTGTGTAACACCCGACCTATATTACTTGTACGAAAGCGTCAATATTATCAAGGGTTGTCCTTATTGCTATCAAAGCATCTCTTCACTCAATTCTTTGCTCACTTTGTCTTGTGCAACTTCATGTACTCCCTTTTTGTTCGCACACAAACTTGTGTAGTTGGTTGTTGATGAGCATAAATCATACCATGTTTTCTCTATATTCTATGACTGAATTGAATGGTAAATACGAGCTTAACTGTAGATAATCTAAGCAAAAAGGAATATATTCATAATATAGGGAACTGAAGGATAACAACGATTTACATGTGCTAAGAAGAACAATTTACATGGTTTTTAAGGAAGAACGTGTAGCAAAGCTGATACGATGCTATAGCATTTGATAGCAACTCAAAGTGCAATGCAAGGCATCACGAAAGCTATAGCAAAGTAGAGGACGCAATGCTATGCGGCATGTTTTCTGAACTTTTTATCTAGATGATTTCAGGAATAAAAGCAGATAAAACCTTTGAACCGAAACGAGGATTTGACGGAGATGCATTCGAGCAGGGTGCTTACCCTGAATGTGTTACAGGAATCATACGCCAGCGTCGATGGGAAAAATTCTGCCTTCTCCCTGCCGAAGTGGTAACCCCTCTTGTTTTTGAATTTGGTGCAAATTATCCAGGAGGGTCTCCTTATTTCATAACCGTCCGAGGGAAGAATGTGCAATGCAGCGCCAGCACAATCCGCAAGGTATTCGACCTAGAACCTACCGATGATGAATACAATGAGCTTCTCCAGCAAGAGGAAAACTCTGAAATCCTTGCTAACGTGGTCGCTCGACTCTGTTTGCCAAACACTGAATGGCAAATTTCCAAGGAAGGATCTTACAATTTGAAATGCAGCTAACTGAGACTTGAAGCACGTATCTGGATGCACTTCCTCCGTTACTGACTCATGCCCATACTGCACACCCAGACTATCTCACGAGAACGCGCATTCCTGCTATATTGCCTTTTGGAGGGCAAACAAATTGATGTTGACGCACTAATCTACCGAGAGCTGTTCGAGTCCCTGAAGACCACTACAGGAAACCTATGGTTCCCTGCACTCATCACCGAGCTCTGTCGAAATGCAAGGGTAATTTTTGATGCCAGCGAAGAAAGAGCGGTCCTCCCGCAACCTCTTGCCGTGGCAGTTGTACAACGCATTTTGCAAAAATTTTAGCCGCGGGACACCCAGACCAATGACAAGAGATTTGCCGTAATCTCCCAAAATAACCAGATTAGAAAAGGATTTGCGTATAATGTAACCCGGGTCGTTTCCCAACGATTCGCAATCGGTTCAATTCGAACAAAGAATAAAACAAGTAAAAAATTGGGGGTTTTGATTCAAAGAGAATAAAAATGAAATAACATAACGAACGAAGTAAACACAGATTAAACAGATAAACAAAAGATTAACCCAGGATTTCGAATTCCACCACTTCCCTTCCTTGGACGAAAACAGCATTATAACCAAACTCGTGATCGACTACGGGCAAACCGAAATCTACGCATTTGCCCGAAATTCCCTCAATGAACAATCGTCCAGAATTTATTCGAATCGGTGGCGTATCTCCGTACGATCGTACAATGATACTTTAACCTAGTTCGAACTACGTCCTTGGGAAATGTCGATCCGGGCGTTAAATCTAACACCCAATCCGAAAGTAAATCGAATCGAAATTACAAAACGAAACGAATTTGTTACCGTTAAGAACGAGTCCTCTGGATAGTGGAATCCTCAATCCATGGGTCAATCACGGTAGCTTAGCTAGTCATGATTATGCGAACGAAAATCGAACGAAATGAAGAAGTTCATCATGAACACGAAGAACACGATGAACGGAGGAAGAACAGATGAGAGAAAATAAAACTTCGTATTTGATTCAAAACTATCTAAAAACGTGAATGAATATGTGTTTGTGGCTGCTGCCTCACTTAACCTAAAATGGCAAAACGAAATGGGGCTCCAATCCACAAGTCGGGCCCGAACGAAAATAAAATAAAATGGGCTTTAATTACAAAATTCGAGCCCAAAATTACATATGACTTCGGCTCCAAAATCAACCGCCCTCTTGTCCGAATTTGCTCTTCATGTCTTCATAACAATTGTAGCTCTCTGAATCATCTGAAATATGAGACAAAAATGAGGCAAATCCGATGTCTGGTTCAAGAGTTATGGTAAAAATGGTGAAGCAATGTAAAACTGGAATTTATTATTAAATAATGGCTAAAATATAATAAAAGGCCCAAGGCCCAAATAAGTATAAAAGCCATTATTTATTAGCTAAAGAGTCCTAAATTATAAATCAAGAGACAAAAAGTAGTGTATGAAATATTCAATTATCAAATTCCCCACACTTATGTTTTTGCACTCCCGAGCAAAATTCAAAGAAAAAGACCTAAAGGAGAAACTCTTCTTTTCTAACAATTGCTAACAATGCAAAAATTGAACAAGGGACACAAAGCTCCAAAAGATCAATCAATCAAGACCACAATCCCTTCATCTCAAATTACAATTCATGGTAATCTCAATTAATGATGCTAATCACATAAGATGTTCTCTCAAATGATGCGCTCAATCAATCAATCAATCAATCTCTCAAGTGTTTAAGGTAAATAAGTGTATCGCTCAAATTCTACTCAAGAAATTTGCTCTACCATAAGCTTGCTCAATTTCTACGTCTCCACTACTCATAACACATGCATGCACAAATCAAGAGAGCTTGTTATGAAAGGTTGTAATGGGGTTAGGGTGAAGGTAGGTAATAGTATGGAATGAGAGGTTAAGCACCAAGGAAATTAAAAAGAGCACTAATTAACACAATCATTCTCTATGTAAGAAAATTTTTATTTTACTTATATATCTCCTTTCTTTCTATGTATTTTCTTTCTATATTTCTTCTCTTTTTTTCTTTTTCTTTCTTTTTTTTTTTTCTTTTGCTTTTTTTTTTTTTTTTTTTTTTTTTTAGAGAAAATAAAATGAAACTATACTATATACATAATCACAATGACAAAAGCAAACATCCCCCCATACTTAAATTGTTGCACTCCCGAGCAACCCCCCACACTTAAACACAAAACCAAGGTGAAACCAATGCTCAATAAATTTTCAAGGTGCAGAATAAAATGGTTTTTCGCTTAGGCTTGTAATGTAGCTTTGAAAAGAATGAGTCAAAAAGACACAAAGGGCTAGCAAAGGAATCATAATGCAAGGGAAAGGCTATTTGGCCAAAGTGAGGAAAATAAAAGAAAGAAAACAAGCTTCCATCATACTTATGCACTTAAATGAAAAATGTAGTTTCAAAAAGAAAAGGAGCAAGTTCTAGAGAACACAAATCATGAGCAGATGCACACATGAAAGAAAGAATGGCAAAAGATGAATTCCATTCATGCAGGCCCAAAACCTCACAAGGTCAATACCAACTTAGGCAATCAACAACATCAAATCAACTACCAAGACATGTAATCAAAGAGTCAAGAATGATGGACCAAACAGAATGATCCATTAAAACCAAAATGTCCAAGTTCATAATATGGAGCAATCATAGAAAGAGAGACCGTATTTATTTCAAAAAGCAAAGTAGAAAAAGGAAAACAAATAGAAGAAAGAGGGAGAAAGAAAGAAGAATACTCCCCAAGGGGTTTATGGAGGATAAGTGGCATCAATGAGGAGAATCTCTCGCTTCCTCAGCCGGGATCCCTCATGAAATGGCTTGAGCCGATGCCCATTAACCTTAAAGGTTCGTCCTGGGTGGATCACATAGCTCAAAAGCACCAAATGGAAAAATGTTAGTGATCTCAAAAGGGCCATCCCATTTAGATCGAAGCTTACCAGGCATAAACTTCAACGGGAGTTAAACGGAAGAACTTTTCGGCCCACAAAAAATTCTTTCCTCGAATATGCTTATCATGGAATGCCTTAGTCTTTTCCTTGTATAACCGCGAGCTTTCATAGGCATCCAATCTAAGCTCATCCAACTCTTGCAATTGTAGCTTCCTCTCCATCCCAGACTTAGCCAAATCCATGTTACACTGCTTAATGGCCCAATAGGCTTGATGCTCCAACTCAACCTAGGAAGATGACATGCCTTACCAAAGACAAGCCTATAAGGAGACATCCCAATCGGAGTCTTGTAGGCGGTACGATATGCCCACAAAGCATCTTCTAATCGCTTACTCCAATCTTTCCGGGTAGAGTTAACAAGTCTTGAAGGATTTGCTTAATCTCTCTATTTGAGACTTGACTTGACCGTTGGTCCGAGGATGGTATCTTGTGGAGACCTTGTGAAGCACTCCATACTTGCGTAACAAGGCACCCATGCTTCGGTTGCAAAAATGGGAGCCTTGGTCACCGATAATAGCTCTAGGAATGCCAACCTGCAGAAGATGTTAGACCTAACAAAATCCACCACCACAGAAGAATCATTAGTCTGGGTGGCTTTCGCCTCAACCCATTTCGAGACATAATCAACAGCCAGCAGTATGTAAGTATAACCATATGAAGCAAGAAATGGACCCATAAAATCAATACCCCAAACATCAAAGATCTCACAAAACAATATAGGGCTCTGGGGCATCTCATGCCTACGGGAAATACTCCCTGCTCTCTGACAGTTATCACATGACTTACAAAACAGATGGGAATCATGAAACAAGGAAGGCCAAAATAATCCACTGTCTAAGACTTTCCTAGCAGTTCTTTGGGGTCCAAAGTGACCACCGAGCGAAGCATGTGCAAAATGCAATATAGAGTGAGACTCATGATCAGCACACATCTCCTAACTACTTGGTCACTACAAAATTTCCCTGAGATAAGGGTCATCCCAAACATAATATTTAGACTCACTCTTTAATTTAAGGGTTTGGGCCCTAGTGGAATCTATAGGCAAAACACCAGCTACCAAGTAGTTAACTAGATCAGCATACCATGGAAGCTTACCTTGCAGCTGTAGAAGCTGCTCATCAGGGAAATCATCCCGAATATAAGAGGGGTGAGAGGGAGAATGAGTGATGCGACTCAAGTGGTCAGCTACCCAGTTTTGTGCTCCACTTGTCTCGAATCTCAACATCGAACTCTTGGAGCAATAACATCCACCGGATGAGTCGGGGCTTAGCATCTGTCTTTTTCAAAAGAAACTTCAAAGCAAAGCATGGTCGAGAAAACAATTACTCTACTTGCTAGCAGATATGACCTAAACTTATCAAAGGCAAATACAATAGCCAACAACTCTTTCTCGTAGTGGTGTAATTAGGGCGAGCGG
Organism: Acacia acuminata; assembly: GCA_019022655.1. NCBI lineage: Eukaryota > Viridiplantae > Streptophyta > Magnoliopsida > Fabales > Fabaceae > Acacia > Acacia acuminata. The sequence goes on from JAFJYI010000036.1 coordinate 2,485,917, forward strand.
GATCCAAAGTCTTGGAGGCATATGCAATCACATGAGATGCTCTATCAACTCGTTTGTGCCAAGATAGCACCAACCGCATAGTTGGAAGCATCACACATCAACTCAAAGGGGAGGCACCAATCGGGGCTTGGATCATGGGGCGTAGTCGTGCAACGCTTCAAATGATCGAAGGCCGCCTTGCAAGCATCATCAAATACAAAGTCGTTGTCCTTATGCGAAGGTTGGACAAGGGTCGGGCGGTCTTTTTGAAATCCCGAATGAAACGCCGATAGAAACCGCATGACCAAGAAAAGAGCGAACTTCCCGCACAGATGCGGGGTAAGGCAAAGCAAGAATTACATCTATCTTAGCGGGATCTACCTCAATCCCTTTCCTAGACACTATGTGTCCCAAAACTATCCATGACTCAACAATGAAGTGACACTTTTCAAAATTCAACACAAGATTATACTTTATGCACCTATGCAAGACTTTAGATAAATTAGCCAAACATGCATCAAAATCAGACTCATATACAGTAAAATCATCCACAAAAACCTCCATGCAATCTTCTAGAAACTCAAAAAAGATACTTACCATACAACGCTGAAAGGTGCCAGGTGCGTTGCAAAGGCCAAAAGGCATCCTTCGGTAGGCATATGTTCTAAGGGGCATGTGAAGGTCGTCTTCTCTTGATCCTCAGGAGCAATATGGATCTGGAAGTATCCGGAGTAGCCATCCAAGAAGCAGGAATGAGACTTGCCAGCCAATCGCTCTAACATGCTGATCAATGAAAGGTAGAGGGTAATGATCCTTGCGAGTGGCTTGGTTGAGCCTCCTATAGTCGATGCAAACTCTCCAACTATTCTCGAACTCGAGTAGGAATGAGCTCATTCTTCGATTGGCTACCACGGTGACTCGGATTTCTTAGGAACCACCGGACCGGGCTAACCCACGGCTATCGAAATGGGATAGATGATACCAGCTTGCGAAGCTTAGTGACCTCCTTCTTCACCACATCAAGGATAAGAGGATTAAGGCGTCTGCGGGGTTGCCTCACCGGCTTAGAGTCCTCTTCCAACGAATTCGATGCATACACATGGAAGGGCTAATGCCAACGATGTCGGCTAATGTCCACCCAATGGCTTTCTTGTTCGCCCTCAATAAGCTTAGCAGCCTTCTCTTCTTGGTCGGGAAGAAGATTATTTGCCACAATGATCGGCAACCTGTTCATCCACCTCCGTAAATGCATACTTCGGGTGATCTCGGAAGGGATTTCAGCTCAAGCTTGGGTGGTTGCTCGGTGGAGGGAAGAAGCTTGGGTGGTTGTTGCAACAACTCGATGTCATCACACGGAAATGCTCGAAACCACATTCAAAGAAACGAAGGAGCGTGTGTCTATACGGCTCAATGTTAACATCGAATCAAGCTCATCAAAATCGAGTTAAGCTCATCAAAATCGAATCGGGATGCACATTAGGATCGGTGAAGCTCAAACTCGGAATCAATATCGAGAATCCACATGTAATGTAGAATCACCAAGCAAGTCGAATCACCAAATAATGCAAAGCATTAAGCAAATCGGTGCAAACAGAGCACCATTCATTATCAAAGCACATGCACAAATGGGAGAATCACTCTCGGATGCAAAATTAGGATAATCAAGCACACCAATCAGCAATAACATCATCCACAAGATCATCAATCACATCAATGCGAGAAAACAGAATGTTCTTCCCTAGGATGTCTCATGGCATCAAAAATATTGAAATTCACGAGATATATCACCAAACTCCATGAAAAGAGTACCGGAATGCACATCTATCTTAGTCCTAGTTGTTTTCATGAAAGGCCTCCCTAGAATGATAGGTGATCTACTACCGGGAGACTCATCCTCCATATCTAAGATGTAAAAATCAGCAGGAAATATCAGTTCATTAACCTTGACTAATACATCCTCAACTAAACCAGAAGGATGAACATTACTCCTATTAGCTAGCTGAACAACAACACTAGTAGGACGTAAAGGACCAAGACCAAGAGATTTATAAATAGATGCAGGCATGACATTAATAGAAGCACCTAAATCTAGCATGCAATCATCAAATCTATAGTTACCAAAATAGCAAGGGATAGAAAACGTCCACGGATCCTTGCACTTGCGAGGCATCGTAAATTTGGATGAGTCTTGATACATTCTGGTTCAAACTCACTCGTTCACTCCCCTTCGCCGCCTCTTATTGGTGCACAACTCCTTGAGAAACTTGGCATATTTAGGAATTTGTTTGATCGCATCTAAGAGAGGAATGTTGATCTCTACTCTTACGAATGTCTCAAGTATATCCTTCTCTTGTGCTTTTACGCCAACTTCTTAGATTGAAGCGCTGCTCTCGAGGGAAAGGAAGAGGAATGGGGATGTCTTCCTCTTCACCTTGCTGCACTTTGCCTTTTTATTTTTTTAGAGTCAATCTTCACATTTTTCGACTCTCTTTCGATGTGGAAGTCACATCTCGCAATGGTTTAGGTTCCTCCAATTGCTTGCCGAACGAAGGGAGATAGCACTCACATTCCCCTTAGGATTAGGAATTGTTTGTGAAGGAAGAGTGTTGGATCCCGAGGTTGAAGCTGGTTCAATGAGGTTGCCAACCGCCCAATCTGTGTTTGCAAACTCGAATGGAAGTGTCAGTTCTTTGGAGGCGCATATTGGCGTGACAAATTGCTTCATCATATCCTCAAGGGAGGAACCACCACTACCACTACTACTTTGTTGTTGTGTTGCACTGTGGAGGTGCACATATGGCTGGTCGAGGAGGTGGTGCTAGCAAAGGCAAAGGAGGTACAGATTCTTTGTTGGAAATTCGTGGTCTATACTTGTCTCGTTGGTAATTCCCAGAATTTTGCCGATATTGGTTACTCGGTTCGATTCTGGTTCCAACGGAAATTGGGGTGATTTCTCCAACCGGGATTGTAGGTGTTGGAGAAGGCATTATTCTCTTGGTATTGTGGCTTTCTGGAAAAGCTCCCACTGAAGCTACCGATTGGTCTTGATAAGTAGGATCATGCAAGGTAGGGCAAGAGTCGGTAGAATGGTAAGGGTCGAACGAACCCACATGAGTACCCAATCGAGGAGGAGAAGATTGTCTTGTACGTGTCTCAATTTGCCTCACCGGAGAGGTCGGATCATCAAGTCTATTCTCTAATCTCGAGAATCGTACTGGATTTGGAGGTGTTTGAACATGGTAAACGGGAGTACTATTGGCCCCGGTGCCAAATTCCGAGAGTTGTTTGCCATCTCGGATATCAAGTCTCGGGCATCTTCGGGTGTCTTGTTACGTAGAGCCCCACCACTAGAAGCATCCACTAAACCTTTGTCTACCGGGAGCGAGACCATCATAGAAATGGGTAATCAAGTCTTTCTCGAGATCGGTGGTGTGGACGGCTTGCACACAACCTTTTGAACCTCCCAAGTACTCATACAAAGTCTCCCCATTGACTTGCTTAATGTTGGCAATTTCCTTCTTGATCGCGATCGCTCTTGAAGAAGGGAAATATTTCTCCATAAATAACCTACGAACCTCAGCCCAGCTCCCAATAGATGAAGGTGAAGGTACAACAACCGTCTTTGGCTCCACCTTCCAATGAGAAAGGAAAAGCTCTCGGCTTGATTTGATCTTCATCAATTGCATGTGGTTTCATTGTCTTTTGCACACTAGATGGAATTCCTTCAAATGCTTAATGGCACACTCACCGAAAGACCATGAAACTTAGGCAGCAAGTGTATTAGACCAGATTTAAGCTCAAAGTTAGCAGCAAGGGCAGGATATTGAATGCACAAAGGTTGATAATTAACATAAGGTTCATTCAATTCCTTTAAAGTAGGACGATTTTCCTGTTCTTCCGCCATAATTTCTCGAGTTAGGAAAATTGCTACTAGAATCGGTGAAAACAACAAGACTATCAGAAGTACTATCAGAAACACAATCAGAGAGATCAACAGTATGGACACAATCAGAATGGCCACAATCAGACTCAAGTGCAATGTCCAATTCAAGTATTAATCTCACGACTTAGCCTAACAACTCTTCTAGCAAGAAGAATTGTCCTTTCTATTTCGGGATCAAATGGCAACAAGTCTTCTGCATTGATAGTGCTCCTAGTACTCATGCAAAGCATAGTCATAAGGCGAATCTGCAAAAAAATCAGAATTACGAAAATGCCACCAGCCAATCGAATTACGAAAATGCCACTAAAAGTGGTATAAAGTAGAAAAACACTAGAACACACAAAAGCAAACACAAAAACAAAAACCTATGGTAGAAATTGACCTAAACAAGTCCAGAAACACTATCAAATGATTTTTAAAATTTTTGGGACTTGGACGGGGCAACTCCTAGACCATTGGGGAACCCAAAAATGGAATAAAAAACTTCAAAAATTGAAAAAGTGGTCTAAACGATGGAATTTGGCAAAACGGAGCTTAGCACATGGAAAATCAAAGATTTTCATGTGCGTTGCGAGATAGGCCATTTTCTATCACTGTACCAAAATTCAGCCAAATCGGAGATACTCCGAAAAAAACTGACTAGTAGAAATCATGAAATCGGAAATTAAAACAGCGAAAAAGTGGTCTAAACGTTGGAATTATGGGAAAATAGGGTAGACCTCACTCCCCAAGGAGAGTGACTCTTTCTTAGAATGCCCAATTCCTTGTGAATAAGACCTGGTTTGAGTGATCTGGTCAGAAAAATTTCGTTGTCACCCGAACCACCTAAACTACCGAAAAACGAAGCTATTTACACTACTGTTACTAATCAAACCGATGCAAATTCCCCGGCAGCGGCGCCATATTTTGACAGAGATTTGCCGTAATCTCCCAAAATAACCAGATTAGAAAAGGATTTGCAGTATAATGTAACCCGGGTCGTTTCCCAACGATTCGTGATCGGTTCAATTCGAACAAACAATAAAACGATAAAAAATTGGGGGTTTTGATTCAAAGAGAATAAAAATGAAATAACATAACGAACGAAGTAAAACAGATTAAACAGATAAACAAAAGATTAACCCAGGATTTCGAATTCCACCACTTCCCTTCCTTGACGAAAAGCAGTTATAACCAAACTCGTGATCGACTGGGCAAACCGAAATCTCGCATTTGCCCGAAATTCCCTCAACTGAACAATCGTCAGAATTTATTCGAATCGTGGCGTATCTCGTACGATCGTACAATGATACTTTAACCTAGTTCGAACTACGTCCTTGGGAAATGTCGATCCGGGCGTTAAATCTAACACCCAATCCGAAAGTAAATCGAATCCGAAATTACAAAACAAACGAATTTGTTACCGTTAAGAACGAGTCCTCCGGATAGTGGAATCCTCAATCCATGGGTCAATCACGGTAGCTTAGCTAGTCATGATTATGCGAACGAAAATCGAATGAAATGAAGAAGTTCATCATGAACACGAAGAACACGATGAACAGAGGAAGAATGAGATGAGAGAAAATAAAACTTCGTATTTGATTCAAAACTATCTAAAAACGTGAATGAATATGTGTTTGTGGCTGCTGCCTCACTTAACCTAAAATGGCAAAACGAAATGGGGCTCCAATCCACAAGTCGGGCCCGAACGAAAATAAAATAAAATGGGCTTTAATTACAAAATTCGAGCCCAAAATTACATATGACTTCGGCTCCAAAATCAACCGCCCTCTTGTCCGAATTTGCTCTTCATGTCTTCATAACAATTGTAGCTCTCTGAATCATCTGAAATATGAGACAAAAATGAGGCAAATCCGATGTCTGGTTCAAGAGTTATGGTAAAAATGGTGAAGCAATGTAAAACTGGAATTTATTATTAAATAATGGCTAAAATATAATAAAAGGCCCAAGGCCCAAATAAGTATAAAAGCCATTATTTATTAGCTAAAAGAGTCCTAAATTATAAATCAAGAGACAAAAAGTAGTGTATGAAATATTCAATTATCAACCAACTTGGTTGTAGTTCCTGAGAACCCAAAGGCCCGACACAACCCCGATTTCTATAAAGCATTTCATGCTGTTGGTTGTGTTACCACCTTGCAACGTTCAGGAAGCACACTGCTCCTTCAGCAGTAGATGTGGTGGCAATAAGTGGCCGAGAGGGATCGCAACCTTGCGGCAAATCTCATGTCAAATGCTCCAAAATACACTCCATTGCCGGTTTTCCCTGAGGTGACTTTTGATATGCACAAATCGTTCACCGGCCCGCCCGGTGCATCGAGGGAACGAATAAGCTCACGAAAGCGACATTGGTGGTAGAGCAAAAGCCCTCAAGAAGGTGAGCCCACCAAACACACACTTTCCGACACTGATGACGAAGAGGTGTCAAATTCTCAAGGACCTTCCGCAGGGAAAGGGTAAGTGATAATTGAATATTTCATACACTACTTTTTGTCTCTTGATTTATAATTTAGGACTCTTTAGCTAATAAATAATGGCTTTTATACTTATTTGGGCCTTGGGCCTTTTATTATATTTTAGCCATTATTTAATAATAAATTCCAGTTTTACATTGCTTCACCATTTTTACCATAACTCTTGAACTAGACATCGGATTTGCCTCATTTTTGTCTCATATTTCAGATGATTCAGAGAGCTACAATTGTTATGAAGACATGAAGAGCAAATTCGGACAAGAGCGTGTCGATTTTGGAGCCGAAGTCATATGTATTTTTGGGCTCGAATTTTGTAATTAAAGCCCATTTTATTTTATTTTCGTTTTGGGTTGAATTGTGGATTGGAGCCCCATTTCATTTTGCCATTTTAGGTTAAGTGAGGCAGCAGCCACAAACACATTCTCATTCACGTTTTTAGAATTCAGAGGATCAAAATAGTAGTTTTTAAATTCTCTGCAATGTTGTTCGTGTTTTTCGCGTTCTTCATATGTTTTTCGTCTTTCTTAATTGAGATTGATCCATGATGAGGGTTCCATCCACTATCCAGAGGATTTGCGGATTTCAATCGGTAACCGTCTAACTCAAATTTTCGTATCCCTTAATTTTGGATTTGATTTTTGGTTCGGATTGGGTTTTTGATTAAAAACCCAAATCGATATTTCCCAAGGATGAAGTTCGAACTAGGTTAAAGTATTTCGTGCGATCGCACAATGACACGCCACCGATTCGAACAAATTCTGAATGATTGTTTAGTTGAGGGAATTTCTAGACAAATGCGTAGAGATTTTTTGTCTAGAGTCGATTACGAGTTCGTTATAAATCTGTTTCGTTCGAGGAAGGGTTGTGGGTGAATCCGAAATCGTGGGTTGATCGTTTAATTTTTTTTGTTCAATTCGTGTTATTTCGTTTTGTCTCTCGTTTATTTCGTCTTTAATATTATTTGAATCGAAAAAACCACCCATTTCTTATCCTTTGTTTTATTCTTTGTGTGAATTCAAACCGACGCGAATTCGTTGAGAAACGACCCAGGTTACATTATTTGCAAATCCTTTTCTAATCTAGTTATTTTGGGAGATTACGACAAATCTCTTTCAAAATATGGCACCGCGCGGGGAATTTGCATCGGTTTGATTAGTAACAGATAGTGTAAATAGCTTCATTTTTTGGTAGTTTAGGTGGTTCGGGTGTTTGGACGAAATTTTTTCGACCCAGATCACTCAACCCAGTCTTATTCACAAGGAATTGGGCATTCTATGCAAGAGTCACTTCCTTAAGAGGAAGTGAGGTCTCACCTATTTTGGCCAAATTCCATCGTTTAGACCCCGATTTTACCATGTTTTGGTCTCGGTAGGATATATCGGGTATTTTAGTAATTGTTTGACTTACTTTGATTGGGCTGATTTTTGGTGAGTTGAAGAAAAATGGTATTTAGCATGGGACACAGGCTAAAGCATTGTGGTCTTGAGATATAAGCCAAATTCCATCGTTTAGACCATTTTTTCAATTTTTAAGTTTTTTTATTCCATTTTTGGGTTCCCCAATGGTCTAGGAGTTGCCCTGTCCAAATCCCAAAATTTTAAAAATCATTTGATAGTGTTTCTGGACTTGTTTAGGTCAATTTCTACCATAGGTTTTTGTTTTTGTGTTGCTTTTGTGTTGTTTTAGTGTTTTTCTTCTTTTTACCACTTTTAGTGGCATTTTGAGTTTCTAGTGGCATTTTCGTAATTCTGATTGGCTGGTGGCATTTTCGTAATTCTGATTTTCTGCAAATTCTGCCTTGTGATTATGTTGCATGAGTACTAGGAGCACTATCAATCCAGAAGACTTGTTGCCATTTGATCGTGAAATAGAAAGAACAATTCTTCTTGCTAGAAGAGTTGTTACTAAGTCGTGGGATTAATATTGAATTGGACATTGAACTTAAGTCGACCATTTTGATTGTGTTCATTGTTGATCTTTCGATTGTGTTTCGATAGTACTTCGATAGTCTTGTTGTTTTCTTCGATTCTAGAAGCAATTTTCCTAACTCGAAATTATGGCGAGAAGAAGAGGAAAATCGTCCTACTTTAAAGGAATTGAATGAAACGATGTTAATTATCAACCTTTGTGCATTCAATATCCCGTCCTTGCCGCTAACTTTGAGCTTAAATCTGGTCTAATACACTTGTTGCCTAAGTTTCATGGTCTTTCGGGTGAGTGTGCCATTAAGCATTTGAAGGAATTCCATCTAGTGTGGCAAGACAATGAAACCACATGCCATTGATGAAGATCAAATCAAGCCGAGAGCTTTTCCTTTCTCATTGGAAGGTGGAGCCAAAGAGCGGTTGTTGTACCTTCAGCCTTCATCTATTGGGAGCTGGATGATGTTCGAGGTTATTTATGGAGAAATATTACCCTTCCTCAAGAGCAACTGCGATCAAAAAGGAAATTGCCAACATTAAACAGGCCAATGGGGAGACTTTGTATGAGTACTGGGAGAGGTTCAAAAGGTTATGTGCAAACTGTCCACACCACTACATCACTGAGCAACTCTTGATTACCCATTTCTATGATGGTCTACTACTAGTAGACAAAGGTTTGGTGGATGCTTCTAGCGGTGGGGCTCTACGTAACAAGACACCTGAGGATGCTCGAGAATTGATATCCGAGATGGTAGCCAACTCTCAGCAATTTGGCACCAGGGCCAATAGTACTCCTGTTTACCATGTGCAAACACCTCCGGTCGACGATTCTCGAGATTAGAGAATAGACTTGATGATCGACCTCTCTAGTGAGGCGGCTAGCGATGACACGACAGACAGTACAATCTTCTCCTCCTCAGATTGGCTACTCATGTGGGTTCTATTCTGACCCTTACCATTCTACTGACTCTTGCCCTACCTTGCATGATCCTACTTATCAAGACTAGTCAGTAGCTTCAGTGGGTGCTTTTCCAGGAAAGCCACAATACCAACAGAATAATGCCTTCTCTAATACGTACAATCCTGGTTGGAGAAATCACCCCAATTTTCGTTGGAACCGAGAATCGAACCGAGTAACCAATATCAGCGGAATTCGGGAATTACCAATAGAGACAAGTACAAACCACGAGAATTTCCAACAAAGAATCTGCACCGCCTTTGCCTTTGCCGGCACCACCTCCTCGACTGACCATATGTGCACCTCCACAGCGCACAACTTGACAGGCTAGTAGTAGTGGTAGTGGTGGTTCCTCACTTGAAGATATGATGAAACAATTTGTCACAGCCAATATGCAGTTCCAACAGCAAACTGACACTTCCATTCAGAGTTTGCAAACACAGATTGGGCAGTTGGCGACCTCATTGAACCGGCTTCAACCTCATGGATCCAACACTCTTCCTTCACAAACAATTCCTAATCCTAAGGGGAATGTGAGTGCTATCTCCCTTCGTTCTGGCAAGCAATTTGAGGAACCTAAACCAGTTGCAGATGTGACTTCCACATTAGAAAAAGAGTCAGAAACTGTGAAGATTGACTCTAAAAATAAAAAGGCAATGCAGCAAGGTGAAGAGGATGACATCCCATTCCTCTTCCTTTCCTCGAGGGCGTTCAATCCAAGAAGTTGGCGAGAAAAAGAACAAGAGAAGGATATACTTAAGACATTCGGAAGAGTAGAGATCAACATTCCTCTCTTAGATGCGGTCAAACAAATTCCTAAATATGCCAAGTTTTGAAGGAGTTGTGCACCAACAAGAGGCGCGAAGGGGAGTGAACGAGTGAGTTTGAACTAGAATGTATCAAGCACTTATCCACCCTACAATGCCTCGCAAGTGCAAGGATCCAGGGACGTTTTCTATCCCTTGTTGTTTTGGTAACTATAGATTTGATGATTGCATGCTAGATTTAGGTGCTTCTATTAATGTAACTATAGATTTGATGATTGCATGCTAGATTTAGGTGCTTCTATTAATGTCATGCCCGCATCTATTTATAAATCTCTTGGTCTTGGTCCTTTACGTCTTATTGGTGTTGTTGTTGTTAGCTAATAGGAGTAATGTTCATCCTTCTGGTTTAGTTGAAGATGTATTAGTCAAAGTTAATGAATTGATATTTCGCTGATTTTTACATCTTAGATATGGAGGATGAGTCTCCCTAGTAGTAGGTCACCAATCATTCTAGGGAGGCCTTTCATGAAAACAGACTAGGACTAAGATAGATGTGCATTCGGTACTCTTATCCATGGAGTTTGGTGATATATCCGTGAATTTCAATATCTTTGATGCCATGAAACATCCTAAGGAAGAACACTGTTTTCCGCATTGATGTGATTGATGATCTTGTGGATGATGTTATTGCTGATTGGTGTCTTGATTATCCTAATTTTGCATCGAGAGTGATTCTCCCATTTGTGTATGTCTTGATAATGAATGGTGCTGTTTGCACCGATTTGCTTAATCTTTGCATTATTTGGTGATTCGACTTGCTTGGTGATTCTACATTACATGTGGATTCTGATATTGATTATGAGTTTGAGCTTCATCCTGATCCTAATGTATATCCGGATTCTGATTTTGATGAGCTTAACTCTGATTTTGATGAGCTTCACTCTGATGTTAACATTGAGCTGTCTAGACACAATTCCTCTGCTTCTTTGAATGTGGTTTAGGCATTTCCGGTGTGATGACATCGAGTTGTTGCAACAACCACCCAAGCTTCTTCCCTCCACCGAGCAACCACCCAAGCTTGAGTTGAAATCCCTTCCAGATCACCTGAAGTATGCATTTCTGGAGGTGGATGAGTAGTTGCCAGTCATTGTGGCAAATAATCTTCTTCCTGACCAAGAAGATAAACTGCTAAGCTTATTGAGGGCGAACAAGAAAGCCATTGGGTGGATATTAGCTGACATCGTTGGCATTAGCCCTTCCATGTGTATGCATCAAATTCTGTTGGAAGAGGACTCTAAGCCGGTGAGGCAACCCCAGAGACGCCTTAATCCTCTTATCCTTGATGTGGTGAAGAAGGAGGTCACTAAGCTTCGCAAAGCTGGTATCATCTATCCCATTTCGATAGCCGTGGGTTAGCCCGTCCAGTGGTTCCTAAGAAATGAGTCACCGTGGTAGCCAATCGAAGAATGAGCTCATTCCTACTCGAGTCGAATAGTTGGAGAGTTTGCATCGACTATAGGAGACTCAACCAAGCCACTCGCAAGGATCATTACCCTCTACCTTTCATTGATAAGATGTTAGAGCGATTGGTGGCAAGTCCCATTCTTGCTTCTTGGATGGCTACTCCGGATACTTCCGAGATCCATATTGCTCCGAGGATCGGGAGAAGACAACCTTCACATGCCCTTTTGGAACATATGCCTATCGAAGGATGCCTTTTGGCCTTTGCAACGCACCCGGCACCTTTCGGCGTTGTATGGTAAGCATTTTTCTACGAATTTCTAGAGGATTGCATGGAGGTTTTTATGGATGATTTCACTGTATATGGGTCTGATTTTGATGCATGCTTAGCTAATTTGTCTAAAGTTTTGCACAGGTGCATTAAGTCTAATCTTGTGCTTAATTATGAGAAGTGTCATTTATGGTTGAGTCAGGTATAGTCTTGGGACACATAATGTCTAGGAAAGGGATTGAGGTAGATCCTGCTAAGATAGAGGTAATTATTGCTTTGCCTTACCCCGTATCTGTGCGGGAAGTTTGCTCTTTTCTTGGTCATGCAGGTTTCTATCGGCGGTTCATTCGAGATTTCAGCAAGATTGCTCGCCCCTTGTCCAACCTTCTGCATAAGGACACTGATTTTGTATTTGATGGCGAGTGCAAGGCGGCCTTCGATCACTTGAAGCGTTGCCTAACTACAGCCCCGGCGATCCAAGCCCTTGATTGGTGCCTCCCCTTTGAGTTGATGTGTGATGCTTCCAACTATGCGGTTGGTGCTATCTTGGCATAGCGAGTTGATAGAGCATCTCATGTCATTGTATGTGCCTCCAAGACTTTGGATCCTGCCCAGTCTAATTACACCACTACTGAGAAAGAGTTGTTAGCTATTGTATTTGCTTTTGATAAGTTTAGGTCATATCTGCTAGCAAGTAGAGTAATTGTTTTCTCGACCATCTTTGCTTTGAAGTTTCGTTGAAAAAGCGAGATGCTAAGCCACGACTCATCCGGTGGATGTTGTTGCTCCAAGAGTTTGATGTTGAGATTCGAGGCAGTGGAGCACAAAACTGGGTACTGACCACTTGAGTCGCATCACTCATTCTCCTTCTCACCCTCTTCTATTTGGGATGATTTCCACGATGAGCAGCCTTCTACGGTTGCAAGGTAAGCTTCCATGGTATCTGATTTGGTTAACTACTTGGTAGCCGGTGTTTTGCCCGTAGATTCCATTAGGGCCCAAACCCTTAAATTAAAGAGTGAGTCTAAATATTATGTTTGGGATGACCCTTATCTGTGGAAATTTTGTAGTGACCAAGTAGTTAGGAGATGTGCACGATCATGAGTTTCACTCTATATTGCATTTTGCTCATGCTTCGCCTATGTAGTGGTCACTTTGGACCACAAAGAACTGCTAGGAAAGTATTAGGCAGTGGATTATTTTGGCCTTCCTTGTTTCGTGATTCTCATCTGTTTTGTAAGTCATGTGATAACTGTCAGAGAGCAGAGAGTATTTCCCATAGGCATGAGATGCCCCGAGAACCCTATATTGTTTTGTGATATCTTTGATGTTTGGGGTATTGATTTTATGGGTCCATTTCCGCTTCAAATGGTTATACTTACATACCGGGCTGTTGTTGATTATGCCTCGAAATGGGTTGAGGCAAAAGCCACCGGACTAATGATTCTTCCGTGGTGGTGGATTTTGTTAGGTCTAACATTTTCTGGGTTTGGCATTCCTAGAGCTATTATCGGTGACCAAGGCTCCTATTTTTGCAACCGAAGTATGGGTGCCTTGTTACGCAAGTATGGAGTGCTTCACAAGGTCTCCACAGCATACCATCCTCAAACCAACGGTCAAGCTGAAATCTCAAATAGAGAGATTAAGCAAATCCTTCAAGACCGTTAACTCTACCCGGAAAGATTGGAGTAAGCGATTAGAGGATGCTTTGTGGGCATATCGTACCGCCTACAAGACTCCGATTGGGATGTCTCCTTATCGACTTGTCTTTGGTAAGGCATGTCATCTTCCGGTTGAGTTGGAGCATCAAGCCTATTGGGCCATTAAGCAGTGTAACATGGATTTGGCTAAGTCGGGATGGAGAGGAAGCTACAATTGCAAGAGTTGGATGAGCTTAGATTGGATGCCTATGAAAGCTCGCGGTTATACAAGGAAAAGACTAAGGCATTCCATGATAAGCATATTCGATGAAAGAATTTTTTGTGGGCCGAAAGTTCTTTCGTTTAACTCCCGTTTGAAGTTTATGCCGGTAAGCTTCGATCTAAATGGGATGGGCCTTTTGAGATCACTAACATTTTTCCATTTGGTGTTGAGCTATGTGATCCACCCACGGGACGAACCTTTAAGGTCAATGGGCATCGCCTCAAGCCATTTCATGAGGGATCAGCGGCTGAGGAAGCAGAGATTCTCCTAATTGATGCCACTTATCCTCCATAAACCCCTTGGGGAGTATTCTTCTTTCTTTCTCCCTCTTTCTTCTATTTGTTTTCCTTTTTCTACTTTGCTTTTCGAAATAAATACAGTCTCTCTTTCTATGATTGCTACATATTATGAACTTGGACATTTTGGTTTTAATGGATCATTCTATTTGATCGCCATTCTTGACTCTTCGATTACATGTCTTGGTAGTTGATTTGATGTTGTTGATCGCCTAAGTTGGTATTGACCTTGTGAGGTTTTGGGCTGTATGAATGGAATTCATCTTTTGCCATTCTTTCTTTCATGTGTGCATCTACTCATGATTTGTGTTCTCTAGAACTTGCTCCTTTTCTTTTTGAAACTACATTTTTCATTTACGTGCATAAGTATGATGGAAGCTTGTTTTCTTTCTTTTATTTTCCCTACTTTGGCCAAATAGCCTTTCCCTTGCATTATGATCCCTTTGCTAGCCCTTAGTGCCTTTTTGACTCATTCTTTTCTAAGCCACATTACAAGCCTAAGTGTAAAATCATTTTATTCCGCACCTTGAAAATTTATTGAGCATTGGTTTCACTTTGGTTTTGTGTTTAAGTGTGGGGGTTGTTCGGAAGTGCAACGGTTTAAGTGGGGGGGGGATGTTTGCTTTTGTCATTGTGATTATGTATATAGTATAGTTTCATTTTTCTCAAAAAAAAAAAAAAAAGAGGAAAGAAAGAAAAAGAAAGAAAGAAAGAAAAGCAAAAGAAAAAGAAAAAAAAAGGAGAAGAAATAAAGAAAGAAAATACATAGAAAGAAAGGAGATATACAAGTAAAATAAAAATTTTCTTACATAGAGAATGATTGTGTTAATTAGTGCTCTTTTTAATTTCTTTGGTGCTTAGCCTCTCATTCCATACTATTACCTACCTTCGCCCTAACCCCATTACAACCTTTCATAACAAGCTCTATTGATTTGTGCACGCATGTGTTATGAGTAGTGGAGACGTAGAAATTGAGCAAGCTTATGGTAGAACAAATTTCTTGAGTAGAATTTGAGCGATACACTTATTTACCTTAAACACTTGAGACATTGATTGATTGAGCGCATCATTTGAGAGACCATCTTTTGTGAATAGCATCATTGATGAGATTGCCATGAATTGTAATTTGAGATGAAGGGATTGTGGTCTTGGTTGATTGATCTTTTGGAGCTTTGTGTCCCTTGTTCAATTTTTGCATTGTTAGCAATTGTTAGAAAAGAAGAGTTTCTCCTTTAGGTCTTTTTCTTTGAATTTTGCTCAGGAGTGCAAAAAGATAAGTGTGGGGGAATTTGATAATTGAATATTTCATACACTACTTTTTGTCTCTTGATTTATAATTTAGGACTCTTTAGCTAATAAATAATGGATTTTATACTTATTTGGACCTTGGGCCTTTTATTATATTTTAGCCATTATTTAATAATAAATTCCAGTTTTACATTGCTTCACCATTTTTACCATAACTCTTGAAGCAGAGATCGGATTTGTCTCATTTTTGTCTCATATTTCAGATGATTCAGAGAGCTACAATTGTTATGAAGACATGAAGAGCAAATTCAGACAAGAGGGCGGTCGATTTTGGAGCCGAAGTCATATGTATTTTTGGGCTCGAATTTTGTAATTAAAGCCCATTTTATTTTATTTTCATTCGGGGCTGAATTGTGGATTGGAGCCCCATTTCGTTTTGCCATTTTAGGTTAAGTGAGGCAGCAGCCACAAACACATTCTCATTCACGTTTTTAGAATTCAGAGGATCAAAATAGTAGTTTTTAAATTCTCTGCAATGTTGTTCGTGTTTTTCGCATTCTTCATATGTTTTTCGTCTTTCTTAATTATGTTCGGCTAAATTTCGAGATTGATCCATGATGAGGGTTCCATCCACTATCCGGAGGATTCACGCCTAATCGGTAACCGTCTAACTCGTTTCTGTATCCCTTAATCAGATTTGATTTTTGGTTCGAATTGAGTTTTTGATTAAGAACCCAAATTGATATTTCCCAAGGACGAAGTTCGGAATGGGTTAAAGTATTTCGTGTGATCGTACGTGAAGGTGCGCCAGCGATTCGAACAAATTCTGAACGATTGTTCATTTGAGGGAATTTCTAGACAAATGCAGAGATTTCGGTTTGTTTAGAGTCGATTACGAGTTCGGTTATAAATCTATTTCGTTCGAGGAAGGGTAGTGGGTGAATCGAAATTGTGGGTTGATCGTTTAATCCTCATTTTTGTTCAATTCGTGTTATTTCATTTTGTCTCGTTACTTCATCTTTAATATTATTAAGAATCGAAAAAACCCCCATTTTCATCCTTTGTTTTATTTCTTTGTGCGAATTGAACCGATTGCGAATTCGTTGGGAAACGACCCAGGTTACATTATATTGCAAATCCTTTTCTAAACTGGTTATTTTGGGAGATTACGGCAAATCTCGTCGGTAAGCTGGTTGAGTCGGATCTTTCTAATTACTCTTGGTACTAGTGATCAAACCATATTTTTATATGAATTTACATAATTAAATTAGGATTTTTAATGGACTTTATCATAGTTATTGAGCTTAAAATGCTTTTCTTATGATAGATTGAGATTAAGAGTAAATATGTTAAATTGTGGCTAAAAAGGGCAAAATTGTCAAAAAAATATGTAATTGCTCTTAACCGCAGATAATATGAGCTTAACCATATTTGATGAGCATAAATCATACCATGTTTTCCCTATATTCTATGACTGAATTGAATGGTAAATATGAGCTTAATTGTAGATAATCTAAGCAAAAAGGCATATATTCATAATATAGGGAACTGAAGGACAGAAACAATTTACATGTGCTAAGAAGAACAATTTACATGGTTTTTAAGGAAGAACGTGTAGCAAAGCTGATATGATGCTATAGCATTCTGACAGCAACTCGAAGTGTAATGCAAGGCATCACGAAAGCTATAACAAAGTAGAGGACGCAATGCTATGCGGTATGTTTTCTGACCTTTTTATCTAGATGATTTCAGGAATAAAAGAAAAGGGCGATAACGACAGGTAGATTGCTAACATAACGAAATAAAAGATGCGGAGGATCGAAACTAAAAGATTTGAAGAATCCCGCAGGATTAGCAGAAGCAATCTACTCGGATTAATAGATACGATAGATCTCGACAGATTAGGAAAGGCCCAACTCACTGTAACTTGCGCCGCAAGAAAGCTTCATTATATATATAAGTAGATAGCAGAGCCAACCCTAAAGGAGAGTCGGAGAGCCCTAGAACGAGATTCTACATTCGGTCGACTCAAGAGAAGAGTGAGGGATTTCACAAGAGCACGAGATTCCCAGGACAACCCAGCATCCTTCCCCGCAGTACGACGGAGAAAAGAAGACGTGGAGTGGTGACGTGACAGGGCTGCATCTTTTATTTTAGTACTTAGATCATGGGTCATTCTGTTAGTATCTATTTTGTGTGTCCCTCGTTAGTCATGAATTGATTTTCATATGGCTGGACGAGGATGATTCCTTAAAGTGTTAAATGAACCCAGTTACAAGTTCTTAATTTAATAAATTTGGTTTTCTTATTAGTGCATTAATTACTAGTCGATTAGCGGAAGCTAGGGGCTAGATTTGCGGCCTCAACTTACTGGCAAGGAGTTGAGGTTAGACTTCTGAGAAACAGTGTTTGCTAGGCAGCCCGTGCACGGCTTGACCTATTATTGTAGGCTTTAGGAATGAGTCTACCTCTCATAACCATGACACCCTGAGTATAAAAGCAGATCTAACTAGAAAGTTGCCTTAGGAATATGGAAGGAGTATAGTTAGTATCATATGTATCGGAGCGGAAGCTTCGGTAGACTATAGCGGTGGGTTAACCAAATAGCTTTGTAGTTGGTAGCTATGCTGTAGCATTGCGGAAAGTGCAAATATAGATGCTATAGCAATGGGTAGAGCAACTAGGGGATTGATGCACTTAAGGGTGATTCTGAGTCCAGCCTAACTTCTTACTGATATCTTCTCAAGTTTAATTCAATCTGTTTATTTCTGCTATTAGCATAACCACAAAACCTCTCAAATCGAATATATTTACTTTCTGTTTGCACAACTATCATAACAATCGAGCATCACTCTTTGGTATCTCAACTATGTGGGACGATACTCTACTTACACTTTATTACTTGTTCGACTGATTCACTTACCATTAAGGAAATCGACCAACAGTGGTGGGAGGGTGAGATTCGGGAAATCTCAGTAGCAAATAGTATTAACAATGCATGTAAGATGAATGCTTGTGCAAGATATGTTTGCCTTACATAGGCTTAGGTTTACATGATGACATTTTTTGCATTCTCAATGTTTTACATATGGCCATAGTATAAACAAAAACAGAGCTTCATTCATTCATACATGCTTAACATAATCCAGCAAAGCAATACCACCCATCAATACACATCAAATACATGCAAGTTAAGTAAGTTCAGGCTTGCATCCTCCACTTATACCTTCTTCTTCCAACCACTAAAGTTGCTGGGAACCTTTAATTCCCTTGTCTTTATCAACTTATGACCCTAAGCATATGATTACACTATTAGAGTTATGACAAAATCCTTATGATATTATACACTGACAAAGACTTATTTAAGTGCATATTATTCCTTGTATCCAGATCACTAACTCAGTCAACTAGCCCTTCAAATTTCACCCAAAAATTTTCAATTTAAGGCTAGTTACAAATCTCCAAAAAATTTGATTGTTTTCAAACTTAACAGAAATTCAGCCCCTAGTTTCTCTAGGAACTTGGAAAAATCATATCTTGGTCTAGGGAACTCCAAATGAAGTAATTCCAATTCCTAATTAAAGATTTGTAAGTCTATTTTAAAGGAAAAATAAGCACCAAACCAATATATGGCTAAAACATTCACATATTTTCTAAAAATAGATATAACTTGAATATAGAAATAGAATTTTTCAGATTTCCTGACCAAACTTTGAAAATCCATAATTAATTTCATAGAATTCCGATTGGAGCAATTCAATTTCCTATTCGAAGCTATTTAAGTATTTTTTTTAAGGGAAAAATAATCACAAAACCAATTTATGGTGTAGCATCCCTAGAATTTCGTACAAGGGACACTACTTAAATCCAGAAAGAGGATTTTCTAGAATTTCATGACCCAACTTTGAAAATTCATATATGGAGTTCTAGATATCCAATTAAAATGATATGGGACTCCTTTTAAATCTTATCATGTTTACTATATGTCCACAAAATTTCAGGGTTAGAAGAGGTCAATTACCCTGATTTTTCTTACTTAAAATTTATTGCTCCAATTCTTAAAATTCTACTTTCAGCAAATTGGACAGAAATACACATGGATACACATGTGCCACACTTTCATGGTTTTAGCTTCAATAATAACCTCCAATTCATCATTTCCATCCCTCTTATATCCAACTTTCTATGATCATTATATGCATTAAAATTCAGATAGCACTACATTTAGAATTTTGAAAATTTATCCAACATCAAAGAACATTGTTTTAATAATCCAAAATACTTATCTAACATCCAGAAGCCTCAAACAACAATATCTCACACACACACACACACACACACACACACACACACATGTACGTATGTACGTATGTATGTATGTATGTATGTATGTATGTATGTATGTATGTATGTATGTATGTATGTATGTATGTATGTATGTATGTATGTATGTATGTATTAAATACATACATACATACATATAGACGTTTTATTAAAGAGTTGAAAGCCATGTCTACTAAAACAGAGGGTTCGGTTTAGTAATGACCAAAAATAGGACCATAAACCATATGTAATACCATCATAGGCATCCTTTCAACCTCACCACATAATTACACCCTTAATCATTGTTTCCTATTTTGAAATTATTATTCAACTATTTCCCCTTAACCCTAAACAGCGGCAACAAGATTGATTGGAGATAGGAAAGGAGTTGGAAAGCTTACCTTATTAGAATCTAAGGTTGCATTTGAGGGAAGAGCTTCCTTCTTATTCAATTTCTTCCTCCAGCTCCTTCTTCGTCTCACCACTATATGTTTTCGGTCTCTCTTTTTGTTTCTTGCTGAATAGCCGAATGATATGAGAAATAGGGAAATGAGAGAAGGCTGAAGGTGAATGATTGAGAATTGGGGATAGTGTGTGAGGTGTCCAAGAATTGAGAGGTGTGTGGGTGTATGTGGCATACAAGGGAGGAAAAAGGTATGAGGTGTCTAAATATGAGATGTGGAAAGAGATGTGTTGTCCAAAAATGAGAAAGGGAGGGTGTGTTGTGCTGTCATGCATGCAAGAGAGGCAAGAGTGTTTTGTGGGGTTCACTTACTAAAATACCCATTTGATTCCTTTTGACCCCCAACAAGGCTTTTGTTTGCAATTTGGTCTTTTACTCATTTAATTGCTAATATTACATAAGTGATAAAAATTAATCCTTAATTCCATATAAGGATTTTTTTCTTTCTCAATTAGCTCCTCTAGGCCATAGAATATTGACTCTAAAATTTCTAGGCCAAAATTTGTCCTTTAACTATTTTTCCTTGAATTTTTTGAAAAATATGCCCTAAATTCCAGAAAATAGATTAACAATTATTTAGGCCGAATTATCATAATTAACCCCTCCATAATATTTCTAGATCCTCAAAATAACATTTCATAATTTTTCTCCAATTTTTTGAGGTCCAAAATAATTTTAATAATTATCTTAAGCTTTTCCTCATCTTATGACTTTTGATTCCTATTGGCCTAGCAGCTTTCTTATCTTAGCTTTATTTCTAACCTTCTTGTCCCACTGATGGAATTGTCAAAAGCCACTGATGGACTTTTTAACACCCATTGATGGATTTGTTAACACCCAGTGGTGGACTTGTTAACAACCTCTGACAAAGTTATAAAACCCATTGATGGACTTGTTAACACTCACTCATGTGGTTGTTAACACCCGCTGATGGACTTGTTAACACTCACTCATGTAGTTGTTAACACTCACTAATGGACTTCGTAACACCCACTGATGGACTTGTTAACACCCATTGATGTAGTTGTTAACATCCACTGATGCAGTTTTCAACACCCATTGTGGAGTTGTAAAAACCAACTGATGGACTTGTTAATACCCACTCATGTAGTTTTTAACACCTACAAATAGAGTTGTTAACACCCACTGATGGACTTATTAACACGCATTGATGTAGTTGTTAAAAGTCACTGATGGAGTTGTTAACACCCACTGATGGAGTTGTTAACACCTACTAATGTAGTTGTTAAGAGTTATTGATGGAGTTGCAAAAACCCACTGATGTAGTTGTTTACAGCCACTGATTCAGTTGCTAAGGAAGGCATATGAATTTTGGATATACTTCTTAGTTGGTTTGTACTGCAGTTATGCAAATCAAATGCGACTTGTCTTTTGAAGGTGCATTTTTGTTTTAACTTGATTTTTGTTGGGGTTTTTTTTTCTTTCTTTTTTATATGTTTCCCTAATGTTTTTTTGTCTTATGATTGCATTGTAATTGAAATGCATAGGTGCTTGACTTTCTTGCACAACAACTTGACACATTGAAAGATTAGGGATAATCATTTACAGAGGCTGGAGTTGTTGTGTTTCTTCCATCCTATTATTTATCATTCCAGTGTGTATGCTTGTGTGTGTGAATTGCACAAGTTTTCTATGTTCAAATCAATCTATCGTTGGGTTTTCCTTGAGTATGATTTGTTGATGATGCTGATTTAGTATTACATGCAAAATAAATTTGGTTATTTGATGGCAAGAAGTTCAAATCTCTTTCTAAATATTTAAAGGGATAGGTTATTCTGCCTACCTTTTCCTACCCCTTTCAAAACCGTTAGATTATAATTTCATCCAATGGTAGAGATTTGAGGGATAAAATAAACTCTTTTACCCCTTCCTCTCTCCAACCACCTCCCACCCTTTCTCTCTCTCTCTCTCTCTCTTCCGTTGGCATGGACACTAAAATATTAGACATATACTCAAAATGGATTCAAGAAAAACATATTAAGATTGATTACAAAGATTAAGAACAATTCGTCCAGATTAAAATCCAATGGAGAAACGGAATCAAAAGCTTGAATAAATCAATAGGATGGATCATATTCTCAAAAGGAATTGAAAGAGAAAACTTTCTCATGATTTCCGATTAAGTTGGCGTCGTGGATTCAAATAACTACGACGCTAAACACCATATATAGATATATCAGACCTGCTCCTTCCCACTTCGATATACATAATCCTCCATGTCTCAGTTCAAAAACAAAGATCCCAACCTAATCGTCTAGGTACAAGGATCTATTCTTACACTATGCGCTTTAAACCTTAGCGATGGAAATTAGTTTATTCATATTGCTTGATGATTAAATATTATTGTTTCATGAGTTTCTTTGTTACTATATTTTGAAGCAGTTGGATTATTGGGTGTTGAGAGAGATACAAAGAGAGATTGATCAGGGAATGTCATCTACAGCAAACCCTCCACGCGCAGCTTGCAAGATGCAGCAGAGAAAATGCACGCCAGGATGCGTGTTTGCGCCATATTTTTTGGGATAGGGAAAGAGAGAGAGGGTTGAAAGTGGAGCTTAATCACCAAAAGGGGTGAATTGGGGATTTTAAAAAAATTTTCGAACTGCTCTATTTTCGAATGCTAAAACAGAGCTAAACAGAGTATAGGGAAGAAGAGCAAGACACAAGGATTTATATTGATTTGGTCCAACCTTTGACCTACGTCCAGTCCCCAGACACTCTGGGATTTTTACTATCTCAATTGATTACACACTCTATAACTCAAGAGTAATTCTCTCACTAGAACTTACTCCTCCTTACAAGTTGCAATCAATAACCCAATCTCCAAGTCCCCTGACTTGAGATTCTCACAATAAATGATTTACAATGAAGAAATTCTTTCTAAGAGTAGATAAGAATAAACACTGAAGATCAATGTATCAAAAGATACTTTACAAGTGAAAACTAAAAGAGTAGTTGGTAAACTTGAATGCAATTTGTTTTCAGCAGATTGATTGTTGAGAAGAATTGAATGCAGCTCTATTTATACTAAGAGAGCATTAAATGACCATTGTAATCTTCAATATAACCATTGCCTTCATTAGACAAGGATTAGGTTAAGCTTTCTTCTTCTTCTCTCACTACACTTTGCTTAATCCAGTTGCACAGATGTTTGTGCTTGACTTCTTGACTTTTAGTCCGTTGGAAGAGCAGTTACTGGATGTGGAAAGAAAACATTAACCCTTTGCAACGTGTGTAGAATGATTGTCTAAAAGGATGCAAGTTTTCTGAACTTTGCATTTAATGTGCTGACATCACTTTTTGCTTTTGCTCAGACCTTCATTTAATATCCTCTAACATTCTCCCCTTTTTGATGATGATAACACTTGTAAACCAAAATTTCAAGAATTTGAGAGAGTTTGTATTTTGAAATGGAATCATTCAAATCTCAATATTTCAAATTTCAAAAGTTTGACAGATAGTGAAATTTTGAAATTCTCTGTTCATTTGAAATTGCTTTTGCACATTGGATAAGCACAACATATCATATATAAGCAACAGAAGCAATAAACATGAAGAACTTTCATTCATAAGGTACAAAGCAATACATGAGTTCAGAGCGCATGAGAAAAAAAATTGCTACTAGGTGCTAAAAACACTAAACACTACTCAATCTCTCCAAACTATTCAAAAATCAAATTCTTTCTAGTCACCTTTCTCTCCCCCTTTGTCATCTTCAAATTGGGGAGGAGCTGAGACAGAGGATTCATGGAGAGGGTCTATGAGTGGAGCCATAGGAGGTGAATCATGGTGAAGAACCTCAGTAGAGGGAGTAATGGGAGAAGAGAAGTGTAAGATAATAGTGGTAGGATTGGATGAGGGGATTGGAGAAGGGAAAACTCAAGTAAGGAGGTGGGAATCGGAGGGCTTGTGAAGGTAAAGGAAGGAGAGGATGAGGAATTAGGATCAAGCTTGGGTATAGACGAGCTAGGACCAGCAGAGGACCCAATGTTGAGATGCTTCAATATCTTATCAATCTTGTCAGACAAGCTAACATCAGATACCATCAGAGTGGTTAGCTTTGCATCATGATCCATCACATGGCCAGTGAGATCCTCAACCTTTTCCTTTAGTTCATTGCTCTAGTCAGAGATGCCTTCAACTTGCTCTTTCAGAGTGTCCTAAGCCTCAATCATCGCATCATTGCCATGAGTCAATTCAGCTATCAGCTTTCCCATCTCAAATTCAATTTGCATTGTCATGGCTACAAGGGCAGCATCGACTATACCCTTCACTCTGGATGCAAAGTTAGGAGGTAGAGATGACTAAGGATCAGATTGAGCTTCTTGACCCCTTGCTTGAGAAGCTCTTGCCTGAGATCTAGAAGGTGCCCGAGACTGTCCGGAGCCTTCTTCCTCGAGATTGAGTTTCATGTAGTTCAGCTGGGATTTTCCAAAAACTAGAGGGGACTTGATGGAATCAAGAGGCCCAAGGTACCAAACCTTACGATAGAATAGAATCACAGAGACAAGTGATGGATATGGAATGTGAGAAGGTCTACGTGATGCAAATTTGAACCTTAACATTTCCTGAAAGATCAAGTGTCCAAGGTTGATAGGAATTTTCTTGACAAGGACAGTGAAGAGAGGGTAATCTATCTGTGTGAAGTGAGTGAAGTTACCCCCTTTCTGAATGAAATTCCTAGAATAGATATACCAAAGTATTCTATTAATTGGTGTCATGGACAAAGGTTTGAAAGTAAGAGTATGTAGTTGATCTTCTGGAAAAGTGGCATTGGGCCTGAGAGCCTCAAATATCTGTTGGTTACTGAATTTAACAGTAGGAACAAGAGGTGGATTGACAATTTTTAAGATGGTATTGATGATAGAAGCAGATAGGGTGAATTTGATAGTAGTGGTGACCCTTTCCTCAACTAGATTTCCCTTAGAGTCTAGGATATTATAGTGATCATGTTGAAATAAAAGATTTTGACAATGTTTAGGGTATAGGAGGCTGAAATAGAAATGAAAGACTCAGCCTTTCAGCTAGGGTGAGAGATCTAGGCTATGCTCATCTTTTAACTTAGCTAAATCTACTGACACAGAAGGACCAAAAGCTTTGTTTAGGAAGAATTCCTTGAATCTGTTAGCTTCCTCAGTAGAAAGAATAGAGGCAGTGGATGCAAACCCGTTTGGAGGAGTGTTGTGGTTGTAAATTTCTTCAATTGCATTTTCCACAATTGAAGGTTCTACATGCTCAGGTTTATGGCGCTTTTTCGAGAGAACCTCGAGGGTTCACTAACTGGAACCCCTTTCGTTTGGGCGAAGAGGCAGAAGCATCATTTTGACTCTTTGATTGAGGCGAACTCTTTAATTTTGGCGAGGAAGAGGGAATATTCTGACCAACGCCTTTGATCGATCTATCCACGCCAAAGTGGTAGAGTTTAGGGGTCGACTTCATCCTTACTAGTCGCTCAACAGGAGGAGCTGACAGATTGGAGTCGATTTTAGGGTTAGGATCATCGCGTGTTGCCTTATGAGGTCGGTTGGAGGCCATCTCTAGCGTTTGGGTGAAGGAATTTGGTTGAGAATGAGAGGAATCAGAGGAATGAGAGAAGAGCGCTAGGGAAAACTTGAGTTTTGAAGAACTTGAATAGTAACTCATATATATATATTCGACTAAAACTCGAGTTTTGCATATAAAACTCGAGTTTTGATGAATGGTTACTAACCTGGACTTCAAAGGTGTAAGGTGAACCTTTGAACTTCCACGACAAAACTCGATTTTTCACCATTCTTCAAAACTTGGTTGCTCTCTGTCTGACGGAAACTTGAGTTTCCAACTTACAAACTCGAGTTTTCAGATTCTTCAAAAAAATCAAAGTTGCTCTCTGACCCCAACAAAACTCTACAAAACTCAAGTTTTGTTCCCCAAACTCGAGTTTGCTCTCCTCGACAACAAACTTTAGAATTTCAAGCATCCTACATAAAACACAACTAGATACTTCGATGCTTAAGTTAGTAATTTGTAATCATCAAAACCATAACTAACATTGAATAAGAAATACTTACAACTCATTGGGATTTACCATTCCCAATTCTCTTCTTATGAAATTAAATTTCTCCTTAGCTAGTGGTTTGGTGAAGATGTCAGCAAGTTGAAGATGAGTTAGGATGAACATGACTTTGACATCCTTCTTCTGAACATGATCCCTTATGAAATGATGCCTCACATCAATATGCTTGGTCCGATTATGTTGCACTGGATTCTTGGCCAAGCTTATTGTGCTTGTATTGTCACACAATATTGGGATCTCCTTTAGGTTGATTCCCAAGTCAGATAGTTGTTGCTTGAGCCATAGGACTTGAGCACAACAGCTTGAGGCAGCTCCATATTCATCTTCAGTATGTTGCTCTTTTTATCCGTCTTGTATCCAGCATGATCTGAATCTGAATATGCCACCAAATGTTCAGTTTGACCTTTGGGACACCACAAACCAAGGGTTTTTGTGTCAGCAAGGTATCTGAAGATTCTCTTCACATTCTCAGCATGAGACTCCTTGGGAGTAGACTGGAACCTTACACACATCCCCACACTGAATTGGATGTCAAGATGACTTGCAGTAAGATAGAGCAATGATCCAATCATTCCTCTATATTTTGTAATATTGAAGTCGTTGCCATTTTCATCAGCATCCAATGAAGCGGTTGAACTCATTGGAGTGTCAGCTCCATTGCATTGATCCATCCCAAACTTCTTTAGCAGATCATTGAGATACTTGGTCTGAGATATGAATATTCTAACCTTCTTTTGCTTGATTTGCAGACCAAGGAAATAGTTGAGTTCTCCCATCATGGACATCTCAAACTCTTCCTATATATTCTTAGCAAACTCTTCACACAAAGCATCATTAAAAGCACCAAATATAATATCATCAACATATATTTGGACAATTAAAATTTCACCAGGCTTATTACTCTTTATGAAGAGAGTTGTATTTGCTTTTCCTCTAATAAAACCTTGATCAAGAAAGAATTTGCTTAATCGCTCATATCAAGCTCTTGGAGCTTGTTTAAGGCCATAAAGGGCTTTCTTGAGATGATAAACATGATCTGGATGGTGTTCATTTTGAAAACCAGGAGGTTGTTCGACATAAACTTCCTCTTGAATAAAACCATTCAGAAAAGCGCTTTTGACATCCATTTGATAGAGCTTGAATTCTTTAACACAAGCAAAGGCCAGAAGAACTCTTATGGCTTCCAACCTTGCCATTAGAGCATAAGTTTCTTCATAATCAATTCCTTCTTCTTGATTATAGCCTTTCGCAACCAATCTTGCCTTGTTACGGACAATGATAGCAGATTCATCTCATTTTTTCTTGAATACCCATTTAGTGCCAATGACCGGATGATCCTTAGGCATAGGTACCAAATCCCAAACTTGATTTCTATCAAATTGATGTAACTCTTCTTGCATTGCTATCACCCAATCATTGTTTGAAAGTGCTTCATCAATCTTAGAAGGTTCAATATGTGATATGAAAGCAGAAAACGTTACTTCATTCAAAGTACTATTTCTGGTTCTTACTCCTTGATTCACATTACCTATTACTTAGTCCAAAGGATAATTCCTAATGAACTTCCAAGCTCTAGGTTGAGACTGGTCAAGATTTTCAAGATTATTTTGAGGATTAGCCTTGAAAACATTTTCAGGATTTTCAATAGATGCAGGAGTAGTTTTCGAAAAGAATTGATTTTTGAAAACATTTTCTTCATCATCATCCAAAGGTTTATCAGATTTGGATTCACAGAATACAACATGCATTGATTCTTCAACAATACGAGTACAAGTATTAAAAACTCTATAAGCTTTACTCCTATTTGAATAGCCCAAAAATATACCTTCATCCGCTTTGGGATCAAACTTTCCCAAATTGTCCTTACCATTATTGTGGATGAAGTACTTACATCCAAACACATGCAGATGAGCCAAGTTGGGTTTTCTAACTTTGTACAGCTCATAGGGAGTCTTGTTCAACTTCTTCCGGAGGTAAGCCCGATTAGAGATGTAGCAAGCGGTGCTCATTGCATCAACCCACAACACTTGAGAAGTGTTGTTCTCATTTAGCATAGCTCTTGCCATCCCAGTGAGGACTCGGTTCTTTCTCTCCACAACTTCATTTTGTTGAGGGGTCCTCGGGTCTAAGAAGTTGTGGTCAATTCCCATGTTGTCACAGAACTCAGCAAATGCATAGTTTTCGAATTCTCCTCCATGATCAGTTCGAATTCTTGAAATAGAGAAACCTTTCTCGTTTTGGACCTTCTTGACAAAAACAACAAACTGATCAAATGTTTCATCTTTAGAGGATAAAAATATAGTCCAAGCAAATCTTAATAAATCATCAACTATGACCAAAGTATAAAGATTGCCACCAAGGCTTTTTACTCTAGCTGGTCTAACTAGATCCATATGAAGTAGTTGGAGAGGTCTATTAGTTGAAATTTCATTTTTAGATTTGAAAGATGATTTGGTTTGTTTTCCTTTTTGACAAGCATCGCAAATCATGTCATTTTTAAAGCGAAGTTTAGGAACACCAATCACCAAATCCTTTTTAAGTAATCTGTCAAGTTGAATCATATTGACATGAGCTAATCGCTTGTGCCATAGCCAACTTTCGTCCAAATTACTAACAAAACATTTTTCATAAGCAGAACCATTACTAGAGGGATTAAGTGTATAATAATTGCCTTCTCTAGGGGCTCTAAATAAAGCTTTTGATTTTAAGTTTTCCAAAGGAAAAAATCCTTACTCACAATCAAGCACTTCTCAGAATCAAAGATAACTACGTCACCTTTATTAGTGCTTTGGCTTACACTGAGGAGATTGTGGCAAAGTCCTTCCACAAGGTAGACATCTTTGATTTGTGGTCCTTCATTATTGCCAATTTCACCAATACCAGCAATCTTTCCAGATTGATTTCCACCAAAGGTCACCTTGCCACCATCCTTGGGCTTGATTGAGGCAAATTTGGATTGGTCTCCCGTCTTGTGTCTAGAGCATCCACTATCAATGTACCACTTGTTGGATTTTGATGCTCTTAGACAAACCTGCAAGACATAGTAGATCAAGTCTTAGGTACCCATCTTTTCTTGGGTCCTTTGGGGTTAGTCTGTGTCTTAGGAACCTTGTAAGATCCCTTAGGCACCCATTGATAATTTCCTATAGGTTTACTCCTTCTTTCCTTTTTATGAAAACAGGAAGAAGTAGTATGACCTTAACGATTGCAATAATTGCAATGAGCAAAAGGATTTGAAGAATGAACAGATTTTCTAAAATAGTTCAAATAAGATTTTTCTCCAAATTTCTTTTTGCCTTTCTTTTTATCAAAATCAAGTCTGTAACCAATCCTTGATCTGTCATTTGTAAATCTTTGTTGTTTCAAAATGAGCATTTCACTACCTCTAGTGAATTTCTCAAGTGCCTTTGTGAGGTGTAAATTCTTTTTCTCTAAATCAATACAATCTTCACAAACATCATTTTCAAGAGAAAGATTTTTTATTTGCAGTTCAAGAGTTATATTCTTGTTTTTCGAGAGAAAAGAGTTGCTTTTGTCGCTAAAGCAATCAATTAAACTAGGTCCTAATTAATTATGCAGTTTAGGGTCAACCTAGGTCATCTCCCAAGGAGCAATTTGTGGGTTTTTCTTTAGGTTGAATTTAGGTGATAAAAATGCAATGAAATAAAATTAAACTAACTAAATGAAAAATGATAATGACTCTAAAACCTATATGAAAATGGAACTAATCTAGATGTAGATGCAAATTTGGGGGTTTTTGTTATGAGATAATATTAAAATCCTAAGGAAAGAAATTAACAAAGATTTAATTCAGTTATGATGATGAAGGGGACAACTTAGGAATTGCATGGAGTTAACTTTCTTAACCCAAACCAATTAATTAGACCAAAGGAGGTTAATGAATTTAATTACCCAATTGAACATGGGAAACCCTCTAGCTCAATAACACATATTCCACTAGAAAACTCATAATGAAATAAGCGGTGGTTAATTAAACCCATTAAAAAACAATCACAAAATATTCTTGGAAGTCTCGTTTACAATTATCTAATTGAACAACTAGATAATTTATCAACTCAATTAAACAATTAAGGTGATAAACCAAATTAACAATTAAATTAATAACGAAAACTCAATTACTAATTTAATCGACAATCCAAAGGTTGCAACAAGAATCCAGCAATAAGCATAAAAACTTCAAATCAGTCTAATCCAAAAGAAATAAGTTTACAATCTGAAACTAGATTGTTCTCAATTAATACAACTCGAAATTCTTTAAAACTAAATAATCTCAAGTTTGAATTAAAAAGATAAAAGGAAAGACACTCCCTTGTGGTCTTCAAGTGTAAAACCCTAGGCTCTAGCCTTCTCCATACTCCTCCCAAGTTGCCTCCTAAAGATCTCAAACTACCATCACAATCCTTCCTCCAAATCCCGAACAACAAGTCAAAGCCATGGGTAAAGATTGAGGAGAATTGATTAAATCAATTTCCTTGGCCACTACGCATCTACCGGAGAAATATATGTGAGTTGAAATCCTTGATGGATTTGTGCAGGTGGGCCCGTGGGTGAATTGAATGAAGGAATGGATGATTGAATTGCATCTGCGTTTCCTGGATGTGCGTGAGTGCGGCTCTCAATGAGAGCGTGTGTTCTCTCTTGGTGGCTGCTAGGTTAAATAAATGGGGAAGAAAGAGATAGATTTTTGGGTATCAACTTGAGCCCATTAAAATATTAGAAGCCGAATAAAATTCCACCATTAGATTTCCTTTTAGCTTCCCTGCAAAATTTTGCACCATAGGATCTTCTAATATGATAAAGTCGTAATCTATCATATCTTAAGAAATATTATTTAATTACAAGATAACAATTAGGATATTAATAATTTAAGCACAATAATCTAATAATTAATTCAGATTTATATTATTTCCTAAAATTGGCTAACAATCCAAATATTATCTAATATGTCCAAATTAGCCTAAAATAATCCCCAAAATAAATGGATAAGGCAGGATAAAATATATAAAAATATGGATTTATCAAATATATTTCAGCAAGCTTTTCAAATTCTAATTGTACAAGATTATACTCAGCAAGAAGTTCATCATAAGGTTGCCAACGAGTCATATACCTCATTGTTGTTTTCAGATTGCTCTTGTTCTTCGACCACTAAGAAGATATTTGCTTTGTCTTCCTCATCATCTTCATCTTCAGCAGATGAACTATCTCCCCATATGCCTGAGACATAGGCTTTCTTTTTGAATCTATTGAACTTCTTCTTCTCTTTGTCCTCGTTCTTCAGGTTTGGACACTCAGACTTGATGTGGCCAGGCTTTTCACATTCATAGCAAATGATTGGCTTCTTTGCCTCATAACTGGAGCTACCCTTGTGAAACTTCTTGTAACCTTGGTCTTTCTTGTAGAATTTCTTGAATCTCTGGACCATCATGCCTAGCTCTTCATCATCATCATCATCATCATCTAATTCCTTAGCTTCTTTGATAGCTTTGAGAGCGATTCCCTTGTTCTTCCCATGTGCTTCATCAAGTCCCTTCTTGAACTTGAGCTTTGCCTTATATTCAAAAAGGCTTGCCAAAGAGAGCTGCTACAGAGGCCATTGATTCACCATGACTTTCTTCAATCACAGTGACTTTAGCTTCCTATTCCTTGTTGAGGATATTGAGAATGCTAAAACAGAGCTAAACAGAGTATAGGGAAGAAGAGCAAGACACAAGGATTTATAATGGTTCGGTCCAACCTTTGACCTACGTCCATTCCCCAGACACTCTGGGATTTTCACTATCTCAATTGATTACACACTCTGTAACTCAAGAGTAATTCTCTCACTAGAACTTACTCCCCCTTACAAGTTGCAATCAATAACCCAATCTCCAAGTCCCTTGACTTGAGATTCTCACAATAAATGATTTACAATGAAGAAACTCTTTCTAAGAGTAGATAAGAATAAACACTAAAGATTGTTGGTCGATTTCCTTGATGGCAAGTGAACCAATTGAACAAGTAATAAAGTGTAAGTAGAGTATCGTCCCATAGAGACTGAGATACCAAAGAATGACGCTCGATTGCTATGATAGTTGTGCAAACAGAAAGTAAATATATTCAGTTTGAGAGGTTTTGTGGTTATGCTAATAGCAGAAATAAACAGAATGAATTAAACTTAAGAAGATATCAGTAAGAAGTTAGGCTGGACTCAGAATCACCCTTAAGTGCATCAATCCCCCAATTGCTCTACCCATTGCTATAGCATCTATACTGCACAACTTCCGCAATGCTACAGCATAGCTACCAACTACAAAGCTATTTGGTTAACCTACCGCTATACTCTACCGAAGCTTCTACGTCCGATACATATGATACTAACTATACTCCTTCCATATTCCTGTGGCAACTTTCTAGTTAGATCTTCTTTACACTTAGGGTGTCATGGTTATGAGAGGTAGACCCATTCCTGAAGCCTACAATAATAGGTCAAGCGTGCACAAGCTGCCTAGCAAACACTATTTCTCAGAGGTCTAACCTCAACTCCTTGCCAGTAAGTCAAGGCCACAAATCTAGCCCTTAATTTCTGCTAATCGACTAGTAATTAATGCATTGATAAGCAAACCAAATTTATTAAATTAAGAACTTGCAACTGGGTTCATTTAATACTTTAAGGAATCATCCTCGTCCAGCCATATGAAAATCAGTTCATGACTGACGAGGGACACACAAAACAGACACTAATAGAATGACCCATGATCTAAGTACTAAAATAAAAGGGTAAACAGAAAGCTTTGATGGAGTTCCAATGGTGCGGATGCGGCCCTGTCACGTCACCACTCCAAGTCTTCTTCTCTCCGTCGTACTGCAGGGAAGGATGCTGGGGGTTCCTGGGAATCTCGTGCTCTTGTGAAATCTCTCACTCTTCTCTTGAGTCCACCGAATGTAGAATCTCGTTCTAGGGCTCTCCGACTCTCCCTTAGGATTGGCTCTGCTGTCTACTTATATAATGAGGCTTTCTTGCGGCACAAGTTACAGTGAGTTGGGCCTTTCCTAATCTGCCGAGATCTATCGTATCTCTTAATCCAAGTAGATTGCTTCTGCTAATTCTGCGGGATTCTTCAAATCTTTTAGTTTCGATACTGCGCATCTTCTATTCCGTTATGTCAGCAATCTACCTGTCGTTATCGCCCTTTTCTTTTATTCCTAAAATCATCTAGATAAAAAGTTAGAAAACATGCCGCATAGCATTGCGTCCTCTACTTTGCTATAGCTTTCGTGATGCCTTGCATTGCACTTCAAGTTGCTGTCAGAATGCTATAGCATCGTATCATTTTTGCTACGTGTTCTTCCTTAAAAACCATGTAAATTGTTCTTCTTAACACATGTAAATCCTTTCTGTCCTTTAGTTCCCTATATTATGAATATATTCCTTTTTGCTTAGATTATCTGCAGTTAAGCTCGTATTTACCATTCAATTCAGTCATAGAATATAGGGAAAACATGGTATGATTTATGCGCATCAAAGATCAATGTATCAAAAGATACTTTACGAGTGAAAACTGAAAGAGTAGTTGGTAAACTTAAATGCAATTCGTTTTCATCAGATTGATTGTTGAGAAGAATTGAATGCAGCTCTATTTATACTAAGAGAGCATTAAATGAACATTGTAATCTTCAATATAACCGTTGACTTCATTAGACAAGGATTAGGTTAAGCTTTCTTCTTCTTCTCTCACTACACTTTGCTTAATCCAGTTGCACAGATGTTTGTGCTTGACTTCTTGACTTTTAATCCATTGGAAGAGCAGCTCGGATGTGGAAATAAAACATTAATCCCTTTGCGACGTGGGTAGACCGATTGTCCAAAAGGATGCAAGTTTTCGAACTTTGCATTTAATGTGCTTGACATCACTTTTTGGTTTTGCTCAAACCTTCATTTAATATCCTCTAAATGATCGAAACTCACTAACAAAGTGGTTAAACATAGCTAGGAATATTAATGAATGATGATAGGAAGTATTAAGATCAAACAAGAAGGTTTAACATATTCGTCGATTTGAATTTCGACTACTGCGACACAAACTCGAGTTTGTTCTTCTAAACTCGAGTTTTCAATCTGTGCACTTAAGCAAAACTCAAGTTTCCATAACCAAACTCGAGTTTCCTCCATCCAGAGAGGAAAGTCACTATTTGAGCTTTGGAACACATTTTTGAATCAAACTCAAAAATCGAGTTTCCAAAACCAAACTCGAGTTTTGGACTTTTAACATGAAACATGAATTTTAGTCCAAAACATCAAACTGGAGTTTTCATCCAAACTGGAGTTTTCAAAGCATTGAAAAAGTGCAATGCTCTCGGCTTGGCCAAAACTCGAGTTTCCAAAACAAAACTCGAGTTTTCATTTAAGTATGAAAACTTTGAGAAATCTGTGCCAAGTCAAAACCGAAGTTTTCATCTAAAACTGGAGTTTTCAAAGCGAGTAAAACATGAAAACTCTCGCAACCGAAAACTCGAGTTTCCAAACCAAAACTCGAGTTTTCTCACAAATTTGAGAAAACTTAGAAAAACTCATAGCAAAGTGTAACGGAGTTTTGATTCAAAAAGCGAGTTTGCAAATGTTCAAAATATTGGAGACTCTTTGTATGGCCAAAACTCGAGTTTTCAAATCAAGACTCGAGTTTTGTCTTCATCAGAAAACAATGAGAAGTCTCTGCATATTGCAAAACTCGAGTTTGTCTCAAGGTGAAAAACTCGAGTGCTCTCTATAAGTCCAAAACTCGAGTTTTCCTATGAAAACTTGAGTTTTGCTTTGTTCATTGAAGTTGAGCAACTCTTTGTCGAAGCCAAAACTCGAGTTTCCAAATCAAAACTTGAGTTTGCCTTTGACGATTACTTTTTCAACTTACCAAAGACAAACTACAACTTGTGTTTACAATTGTCAGTTATCATCAAAACACATAGAGAACTAACAAGGGTGGGAGGTGGTGGGAGAGAGGGGTTTATTTTATTATTTACATCTCCTCCGTTGGATGAGATTATAATTTAACAGTACTGAGAGGGGCAAGCAAAGGTAGGCAGAATAACCTATCCCATATTTAAATATTGCAGCTAATACATAACATTAAAAAAGCGGGAGGACAAATGCAGGAGCTTACCAAACAGATTATTTTCAATTATTCTGCATCTTGACATACCATTAATGAATAGCATAGAGGAAGGAAAAAATTCTTCTTGTCATTGAAATTAAAATGTCATGTAATCATCATCAAAACATTTACACAATACCAAATTGTAAAGGTCATCTTCATCAATACAAATGAACCTTCCCACAAAAACAAATTCTTCACAACTTTGTCATAAATACAGATTCACGTGTACAAAATAATTGATGGACTAAATATGTTCCTAAAAACAATCAACATTATGTTTTCGACCATAACAAGTCAACCTATCTACTTAACAAGTTTTTTTACTTAATGTCTCCTCTTCCGGTTGTAGTACTCCTCGTTGAAAGACAACACTTTTTTGTCTCTGGCTGTTGTGAGGATGAGTGATCAGCCACTATAAGAAGCTGACCTTCATTTCATGAATTTCTTCCATAGTGTAGAACGACATTATGTATCCATCATCACCTTGCTCTTTCCCATCCCACATTTGTAACCATGAAAGCACATGAACCCCACAAGAGTCCTTGAAAGAAAATAGATACCAAGGTTGTAACCAAGTCAGCCATCAAATTACATCACTAATTAAACAAACAACACCTACGAAACTAACGTGTCCTTTTGGACATGGACTTTAGCCTATGTAACTTCATTGGGAATTGTATCCTCGTGTTGGAACAATTGTGGCTTAACTCTTCGGAGTATTTCCATGAAGCATTTTCACCGTAATGAAAGTGCAAACAGTTAGATGACAAATATGTTTACAATATTCCCAAATAAACACACATTCACATTCAGTTAAGTTTACCACTCCAGCTGCCATAAGTTCCTTTCCAATAAAGGCTCCTTTTTGTTTCTCTTCTTCTTGGATGACTGCGGTTTGGTGGCCAATTTCTATGCATATGCTATGTCCTTTTGCTTCTGTAGATACATTATAGTGTTAACTAACAAGTCAAGTGTGTAGAATGTCATCATCATCGTATCAAGGACATAACAAAACCAGTGGTTAATCCAAAAACACGAACCAAATATTAAACGATAGTCGCTAATGTTATATCCTATATGTACATGAAGGATTTGAGATTTGTTGGCTTGAAAAGACCATTTATGTGGAGCAGTGATCATTTTTTACATGAAATTCATGGTGAAGATGTGTCTGTTGACTGTACCACCTTCCTCGAGTTGATCAGCTACTAATGTCTTTGCTAACATAGACATGAGCTACTTTGGGAAGAGAAAGAAATATGAAAACAGGTGGTATTGTCTTTTGTATAGAAATTCAGATTAGCACACTTGACAACAAGTCACAAGGGCAAGACTAAACAAAGTTCAACAATCAATTAATGCAACAACAATTATACATAACAATCTACAATATTATACATTACAATTGTATGAACTCAAAAAAGAACCTAAATACATGAATTCTGTGAAATGGCAACAAAGTCTAATACAACATGCTTATCAAGGAATAACATGCAAAATAAAGTATAGCGTTCATCTTTGATGGCCTAAATCACAGAAGCAGAGATTGGAACATAGCACAAGATTATAACTTCTTCCATCTAAATAATCATACAAATACACAGAAAAAAGGTATGCATATATACATTTCAGTAGTTGTCCAACATTATATTGTTGTAAAAAAAAACAATCCCTTTTCCATGGATTTAGGAGCCATGGCACAGAGAATAAATTTATGGGCACAGACCCTTTAAAAAATAGTTATAGAAACTACTCCCCAAGGATATTTTTATAATTTTACAGTGTCAAATAAACACAAACAAATAGATGAAACAAAAACTCAATAGTTCTCCTATATTTTTAGAAAGAACTACGTTGAAGTTGACTATGACACATTTCTCAAATTCTTCAAAGTCTGTAATATCAAAGCTCACCTCATCTTTTGGGAATGACCAACACAGAGTGCATAAAATCTTCAAATAACTTAAGCAAGTCGGTAGATAAATCACAAAGAACCATATGAAAAGTCAATAACTTTAGCTGTGATACTTCAAATCAATGCATTACATGGTTATAGAGACATCCACATAGTGCATAATAATCTTAATAAAAGTCAAATTGCAGGAAAAAATACCAGTCAGATTTTTGAGAACGACCAACACTCACAAAAAATAAAACGAAAAACATTCGATAGAGTCACGACCAACATAGAGCAAATAAAACTCAGGATCAAATAAATTAGCCCCATTTATTATTCTTTCTGCTACTTCTCATTTATCTCCAGTCTCTACCACCATTTTCAATCACCCTACGTGTGACCACTATGTATTGTTAAAAGTTCATCTCACAATACAGAAGCACAAATTTTTTTCCAAAAGCAAATAATGATCGATTATATAGTGTTTGGGGTTATCAATTCTTTTCGTTCTTAGAAAAACCCATAAGATTCCTGACACAAATTAATTGGAACCATTAACAGAACAACAACTTTCTTGTCTATAATTACAAGAAGCAGAGCAGCATAAGTATATCCATTAGTAAAAATTCACTACATATGACAATGACAACATCTCTATAAATTACCACGTCAACATTCCCTACATATTATTGAAGATAACTACAATAACAAAACATTCTTGACTAACAGACACCCACATTGGACACTACAAACCCTAATCCCTAAAATTATTCCGTAAAAAAGACAAGCTTATCTTTTTTTCCTCAACATTTTCCTCTTTTATGAGAAAAGGGGAAGAGCATTCATCAATACCCCTGCCTGAACACAATCGCAGAGGCATACACACATGAAAACAACCTTATCCTAGCTACCAATGGTTCAAAATGTTTCATATCTTTCTTTTTGGATGATGGCCACCAGCGAACTAGCTATGCTGACGATGACTGCATCAGCTTTAGTGGGTTGACGGTGTTTTGGTCTGTACACTCCAACGCCTAGCCTTTGTTTCAACCCAACACAAGACTAATGAGCTTACAACGACACACTCTAAGATTGGAAGTTAGATGACGATGGCAATAGTGAAGATTCCTCTTCGGTGGTTGAGGGTTTCACGTTTCGACCAGGAGGGAAAATAGTGTCGAGATTCGAGAGAGTAAGAGCACAATGATTTTGAAATTTGACTCCCCCTTTTCAGTAATACCTTGAAGGGTTTTTTCGTCATTTCACCTTTGCATTTTATGACACAAAAGTCACTTAGGAATTTCTTGACATGTGACTTTTCTAAGGGATTTTTTTAAAATTATTTTTGTCCCTTGGGACCTTAGAGGGATTTTCCATTTTATCTTTTGAAGGAATTTTTTAATACATTCGGAAAGTAAAACACAACAAATACTACTAACTATGTAGCACCTTGGTGTTAAGGAAGGAGATAGTAGCCTTTTTAAACAAGACCTGCATCCCTGGGTTTTGCCTTAGAGATTCCTTGGTCAAAAGATCAACCTCCACGTTATCTAGTAGACTAATCAAAACAAGTTGTACCTCCTAGTTTGCTTATTAGATCTTGCAGAAGTTTGATCAACTGTCCATCTTGATGCAAGTCCAAATCGCCTCTAATGGCCCAGAAAATCACGTCATGCAAGTCATAGAAGACTTAAGGCCCGTTTGTGAGTTGCTTTTGGAAAATGATTTTCACCATTTACGAGGCAAAACCTAGGTGTTGGAGAATGATTTTTGAAGAATGATTTTGAAAAAAACTGATAGTGTTTGGATGTTTTTATCAGAATAGCTTTTGAGAGATCAAATTTACTAAAAAGGACATTAGCTTTTTGTACAATTGCATTTAAAGGATAAAGTGGTATTTTAAATATCATAAACATTATATTCAATAATAAATACTAAAAATTACATAAAATTGTTAGAAAAATAAATTTCTATCATTAGTGAATTATGTAACATGATAAAAATTAGATCAAACATATATGTATTAATAAATTTTATATAAAAAATATTTGTAAAAAAATTCAACATACTTTTTTTGCTCGAAAAAAAAAAATCAACATACAAGAGTGAAACAGTAAAATGGTGAGAACGTCTTCGACCAAAAAAAAAAGGTGAGAACGTGAATTGTTACAGGAGAAAGGAGAGATGAGGTACGTTTAAAGGATTAAAATTGAGGGTATTTTGGGGTTTGGTGGGAACCACAATCTGCAAAATGAGTTTTGAAAAGCTAAAAGTGAAAAAAAAAGTTGGATTTGGCAAAACCTAGGTTTTGAGCCCAAAACCTAGGTTTTGGGTGGAAAATGATTTTGGAGAAAAATTGAGGTGTTTGTCAAAATTTTAACAAAACCTAGGTTTTGAAGGTTGCCAAACAGGCTCTTACACCTTCAGGATTCCTATATCTGAAGCCCCGTGAAGGCCCCAAATACATCCCTAGAGCTCTGTGATGAAACAATTGTTACCCTCCAAGTTGTAGATAAAAGATTCAGTAATGTCGCCTTCGACATTTCTTAGTATACCACCATACCTAATCATTAGAGAACTGTGTGCATGTGCTCCATCTACATGGACAATAGGCAATTTCTCTGTTTCCTCTACGACAACATTAGTGGCTCTCCATGGCGTGATTGCACCCTTCATATTCGGATTACACAATACTTTAGCCTTCCTCATGCAGTTCATAATTTCCCTTAACCTCATCTAAGCCTTTTATGCAAGCTAGATAAGGTATTATGATGAATGAACTCATTCCTTCTTTGCCATAACAGCCAACATGTAACTATAAAAATCTCATTCCAATGGCCATGGTCTGTCACTCTATTATCAGTGATATTCATACTTAGCTAGTCCCAGTAGTTTCTCTCCTAAAATTGATGATAAGATGGAGGAACACCCAGTTGAATCCAGAAACTTCAATGATGGTCACAATCTTAAGCCATATGCTGGTAACTCTCTTTGGATTGAGAACATAGGTTGTACTTACCTTCAAGACGTAAATTATGTCAAAACAAGGCTTCGTTTATTAATAGGCAATCATGCATGACTATCCACAAGTACGTTTTACATCTTTGGGATACTTGAATCTTCCATAATTGTGACCAGCACATTGCACTTTGGGGGATTACACTCATAAGAGATCTCTACACTGATTTGATAGAGAACTGTCCACATCTTTCATGTTTCTAATGTACCTTCTCTACCCCATTCTAGTTCATTATCTCAATTCCTTCTTGAACACTTGCCCAAGTCGACTTAATCCCACTCCAAACTCTAAACAGGGGCGCTCCATATCGATCATTGGTAAGAGGTCATGGCCACATTAGTACTTAGTATGAATCATCTTGGTCCATAGGGAATCTCGACGTGTGTTAGGCCCCAACCTTCATCTTAAATGCATGGTTTTGCATCATAGAATGTCAAAGGTCGAGCCACCTTGCTTTTTTGGTGTACACACCGTGTCCTACAAGATTCAATGACCCTTGCATTTTTCCTTTTTAGAACCTCAAAGAAAGCACTGTGTAGACTTATCTATTACTTTACAACAACTAATTGGCAATAAATACTTTTATATGATAGGTTAGGGATGGCTAATGCTATTGATTTAATTAGCGCATTCCTCCTTACCAAAGAGAGGGAGAGAGAATGTAGCACTTCCAAATTGTTAGTCTCTGCTTTACCTTATCCAGCATAAAGTGATATGTGTCCTTTGTAACTCTTATCATGGTGTAAGGAAACCCTAAGATACTTTCCAAGATTTGTCGCCATCGTCTACCCCAAACAAGTGCTCAACTATGCTTTTACGGTGTAATTTATATTCTGGGAAAAGAATACTCTAGTCTTTGCATCATTGACTCGCTGACCTGAAAGTCCACAGAATTCCTAGAGGCATTTCTTAATAACATTGATTTGACTTAAGCTAGCTTCAGTGAAAATAACCAAGTCTTCGGTAAAGAAAAGATGTGAGATTGTCGATCCATCTTTATGGAGCCGGATAGGTTTCCAAGCTCCACAGTCAACTTGATGCTAAATAAGTTGCGCTAACTTTCCATACAGAGAACAAACAAGTATGAAGAAAGAGGGATCACCCTATTTAATACCTCAAGGGAGCTGGAATAATTAT
Source organism: Acacia acuminata (assembly GCA_019022655.1). NCBI lineage: Eukaryota > Viridiplantae > Streptophyta > Magnoliopsida > Fabales > Fabaceae > Acacia > Acacia acuminata. The sequence continues at coordinate 2,527,226 of JAFJYI010000036.1, forward strand.
GATTTACCCCCATTCTATAATATTTGCATAGTAAGGGACTTGGTGCATTGTTCAACCACCTGAGTTAAGTGCTCTAGGAAGTTTATTGCCCACAAACAATTAGTTACAAACGACTATCTAACCTTATCATTAATCTTTTCCACATCCATTTTAATCACCATAAATCCTTTCTTGCCCTTCATGTTCCTCATAGAATGCATAACCTCATGTGCTACGATAATGTTGTCTAAGCTTGAGCGCACAGGAACAAAGCTGCACTAGTTATGAGCAATAATACTAGAAATAAAAGGCTTAATGCGGTTTGCAATAATTTTAGTGATCATCTTATATATTACATTACAGAGACTTATAGGTCGAAACTCCCTCAAGCTTTCAGGATGATCAACACTAGGAAGGTATGGTTGGTATCTCAGATATCCTACGAAGTAGTAAATGCCTTAGTAATAAAATCAATAATAGCATATTGAAACTAGGGCTATTGGGATTGGAAAAATAGGGCATTCAACCCATCAAGACTAGGTGTTATCATTGCTCCCATGCTATTCACAGCTTATTCAATCTCATTGCTGTTACATTTCCTCTCATTGCCTGTATCATCTCTTAAGATATTGGTGGGTTTTGTGGGAATTGTACTAGAGCCATAATTCTCCTCGGTAAACAGAGATATATAAAAGCCAACCACTTTCCTATTTATTTCCTCTACATTAAAAATCCATTGCCTACTTTCATTTTTGAACGCCTCAATCATATTAATCTTCTTTCTCACTCTTGCTCTTCGATGGAAATATTTTGTGTTTTTGTCGCCCAATGCAAACCATTCACACCAAGCTGTCTGCGCCGACATAACATCTTCATGGAGTAAAATATCCTTGAGTTATTTCCATTAGTTCTTTTGAAGTAAAAAAAAAAAAGACGGCCTGTATTAATACTCATGTTTAAACCTTCCAGGCAATTTAAGATTAAACATGAGTATTAAAATATTTCCATCGAAGAGGCTAAAGCACAAAACTAAACTAATTTTTTGGTTGATTGCTATAGGAATTTAAAATTAGTTTTCTGTTTAAAAGATGTAGGATTTATATCCTATACAAAATTTCTATTGATTAAATTTGGTTTAAATAATTTATATGGAATAACGGGAGTATTATCAAAATTTTAATTGGTTTAGTTTTGTGGATTTTGAGTTATATGAAATTATAAGTTATGATTGCGATAACGTTGAGCTTTCTTGTGATCGGGGATTGTTCGTGCTTTGCCTCTCATGTTAAGGTTAAGCTTGGAGTTAAGGTAACAAGTGCTAATTTATTTTATATGCTTGCTTTGAATTATAAGGTGTTTTTTAAACCTTACTTTCATATGTACTACTTGTATGTATTTTGAAAATTTTGTGTATGTTTGAATATAAAATTAGTTCAGTGAAGTAGTGTATTTTCCAACTTGTATATATGAGTGGGATTATTAGTAAGATTGTTACTGCTGCGATAGTTATGATGTCTGTAATGAGATGTTGTATATGGAATAATAATTTTGGAAGATGTTTTTGAAAATTTTAGTGACATATTGTTTTTGTGTTATGAGATATGTTGGGTTATGTGGAAGAGATATGGTGAAATTGTGTCCATCATTTCTCTCATTCCTGGCCCAAATTTTGAGTTTGAGTGTTTTGGGCGCATACCTCCATGTCACAGTATATCGGTGGTGGCATGGGAAGGACAATATTCTTGAAGTGAGTAGCAAACCTTGGCTGGGTATACTAACACTAATAGGCTATACCGCATGTAGAAGATATAAGGAGGAGCAGAATGGATGGGTAGGGATGGTTCTAATCGTTGTTTATAATTATGTATTATTTACTTATTGAAAATATTATTATTATGTTAGTAAACCTACTTCTCTGACTTGCAATTCTTTCTTACATACTTTATAAAATGATTTTGGTTATAGGGACTTTACATCTTACCTCGTCATTGTTAATATTTTTCAGGCAAGGGCTCTAATTTTGCTAGAGGTCAAGGGAAGCAGCTAGAGGCTTAGAAATTGTGAGCTTTGTGGGCCTCTTTTGGTAATGGTGTTGTATTGTTTTCTATATTGCCATTCTAGAATTTTTTGAAATATTATATTTGTTGCCTTGGATAATTGTTTAAACATTGTGAGACATAAGGCCTTATTTTGTATACTCTGATGTTTGGTGGATTTACATTCATATCTTGTGTAGAAATTGTTTGATGTAGACCCTTGTGGTGGGGTTTAGTGTTGTAAAACTCATAGGTTATGGTTTCTTTTGTTTATTAATTGTGTCCAAAGTGATGAAGTTTTTGTAGTGGGTTTGTAGGTGGAATTTCTGCTGGACCCGATGTGTGTGTTTTTAGAAGAAAAGGGTTTTTCCATAATCAATTATTAATCAGGTTTTATAAAACTATCATATTTAATTGTTGTTTTGTGAGAAAGTGTCTTTCCAACGAACCAAAAGGGAAATTCCCGAATGTGTTGCATGATACTTGACAATGTTTGCAAAAGTAGAGGGCAGTGATCTGATTTAAATTGGTAAAGGACTTTAACGGTTTGTTTGGTTCGATGGAGGGGAAGGGATGTTAAGGACTTTAATAGAGGGGAGGGGGAGCGAGAGGATACGAGGGATTTTAATATTACCTTGTTTGGATTGATTAGAAGGAAAGGGAGAGGAGGGATTTTAATGTCACCTTGTTTGGTTCAAAAGGAGAAGGGAGGGAAATTATTTTTAGAGTAAATACAATTTCTGGTCCCTGACAAAAAATGCGATCCCCATTTTTTGGCCCTTTACAAAAAAAAGTCCTTTTTAGTTCATAAAAAGGAAGAATAAGGGTCGATTGGTTGACATTTTGATCCCTCACAAATTTCTAAAAGGTCCTTTTTAGTCCCTTAAAAAGGACAAATAATGGTCGAATTTTTTGTAAGAACCAAAATGGGGTCCATGTTTTTTGTCAAGGACTAGAAAGGGTATTTACTCTTATTTTTATATGGACAACTTTAGCCTTATGAAAAATAGTGGCATGCAGCGGTGGGTTTGATAAAAAGCTAAGCAATGGAGATGGACACTCAATGGACAACTTTATCCACCACTAATCGATACTTCTCCGCCAACCAAAGATAAAATGTCAAGACTAACATCTTGCTAGTGGTGGGTTTAATTACCTTCAAGTCTCTGGTAATGTCTTTGTGCTTGGGGATTCTAATTTTAGGGTAAGGGAGAGGTTGAGGCAAAATAACATAGGTGAGGCACACAAATGAAGGAGGTTGACTTCGACAAGTAAGAGAAGGTGAAGGGGGAGGCAGACACATGAATCACCAATGGATAATTACGACAGAAGCAGAGCAAAGAGATGAGGCTGAATTCTAGGCTTGGGAAAGACTTTAGAGAATGAAGTCAAACGAAGGGTACTTTAGGGTTAACACAAAAAATCATGGGCATTTTAGTCCAATAGGAGAAACTTTTTTAGGCTCCTCTCCAAATCCCTCCAATTTTTTTTTTTTTTTTTGGGGGGGGGGGGGGGAAGAGGGTTTTGAGGGGAAGGATCCTCCCCTCCTAAATTTATCCATCTTCCAAACAAGGGGAAGGGAGAAAAATCCCTCCCTTACCTCCCATTCATTTCCCCGCCCTTCAAACCAAATATAGCTTAACTACCGCTTTAGCAAACTGGTCTAGGAACCCGTCATTGACTAAAACTCTGTCCAGTTTGCTCTCGCAGCCTTCTCTACTCCATATAAATAAAGGGCCAATTGTGTGGATACTAGATAGATCCAAATCTTCAAACCAACTTCAAAATTCTTTATTGATGCCTAGGCATGTACGACTTTGTTAACGTGTTCATGCTCAAATAAAGTGCTATTGAAATCACCACCCATAGACCACGTCCCATCCACCATCTCGCCAATCTCTGGCAAATCCCTCCATAACTCCCGTCTTTTTTATCCACAAGGACTCGAATACACCCCAGTAACATAGTTCTTGAGTCCATTTTCTTCAACAACTAAATGGATGTATTGGTCTGACTCACCCAAGATGTGCACAGTCCCTTGAGTTTCTCGTAACGTAGCCAAAGGCCCTCACCAAATCCACGAGAGTCAATAATATGATAGTTTTTGAACCTCATCCAGTAAGCTATCTTCCGAGCTTTAGACCTTTTACAATGCATCTCAAATAACATTAACATGTCCCCCTTATACTTGCTACATAGTCCTTTACCAAACCTGGGAATGTCTAAGACCTTACTCCTTTATAGTTCTAGAATATACCAATTGTGAGGAAACAATAAGAGAAGAAGGTTGGCCTATAGGGCCTTGATTAGAAACACCCTCGTTGCGGTGAATTGACTTAATCAAAGCCTGATTAGAGGTATGTACCTGTACATCCTCCCTTGGGTTCAAGTTTTCCTCTAAATGCATATTGTTATAAGGCCCTGTAGCTACGTCATCTTTATTTTCATCCACATTCATCAGGGATCCAAATAGGTTCTTAGACCACATAAATGCGCTTCCCTTCTTAGTTGGGCCACTTGATTTAACTTGGGTTGAGGGACCATCTTTGTTTTCTTTTTCTGTTGGTACCATTTACCCGTAGTTTTCTATACCCTAGATCTACTAGGACCCACATCTTTTGATTGGTTATATCCTTTCTAAATTGGCACTCACCAGTAGTAACACCTTTTATAAAATTTTCCTTTAGTCTCTCCATATTCATGGCTAACTTAATTGTTGAGCGCATATCACGCTTAATTAAATATTGGTCGCGATCTTAAAATCTTTCCTGATCTAGTTTTGTGTGATCTCAAAATCTCCAGCAATGTTGCTTTCTTTCTCGGTGGTCATTTGAATAGATTCCAAATCCCCATAGCCTCTTTTTGTGATGATGGTGTGTCACTGGAGTTCTTACGACTCGCCCCTTCGTGCCCTCTTTTGAGTATTGACCTCGATTGCACTCCTACTTTTACCACCTTAGAACTCTGAGGGGTATTATCTACTATATCCTTCCTCGGCTCCTCCTATCAAGAAGCAAGAAGAGAAATTGAATATTGAATGTATTGAACTAATTTAGAAGATGTATACAAGGTCTATTTATACATTGTGTAAATAAAATCTAAGACTTAATGCTGTTACAGTAAAACAATCTAACTAAGTTAGTTACTCTAACTAACTCCTAACTATTTACATTAAATAAACTAACTAAACAGTTACAAACAAATGGTTACTTATACTCTAATACCCGTTAAACTAGAGAATGTATACCAATCATTCCCAGCTTGGAAAGGAGTGTACAAAAAAGAGTATGAGCAAGGGGTTTAGTAAAAATATCAGCCAACTGGTCTTGAGATTTGATTGGAAGAAAATGAATCAACACACTCTGAAGCTTTTCCCGAACATTTTGACAATCAATACCTAGAGGCTTGGTTCATTCATAAAATGTGGGATTGGCAGCAATATGATGAGCAGATTGACTATCATAATAAAGAGAAGTACAAGAATCATTCAGAATGCCAAAATCCCTTAATAAGTAAGATACTCATTGAAACTCATAAGTGGTGGTGGCTAAATCATGATATTTAGCCTCAGAAGAAGAAGTATACACAGTTTGTTGTTTCTTAGATCGCCAAGTAATTAAGGCCTGATCTAGAAAACCTCAAAAACTACTAATAGATCGTCTTGTATCAAGACAACCAGCCCAATCAGAATCACTGAAAGCATTTAATTTCATGGCAAAAGTAAGAAGAAAAAATAAACCACGAGCAGGAGTAGCCTCGAGATATCAAAGCACCCTATAAGCTGCTTTAAGATGTAAATTAGTAGGACGCTGTACAAATTGACTCAGCTCTGTAAAGTAAAAGAGAGCTCTAGCCGAGTGTTAGTAAGATAAAGCAAATGAACAACCAAAGTCCTATACAATGAACCATCTTCCAAAGGAACACCAAAATCAGCAGACAATTTCATATCTCTGGCCATAAGAGTGACAACAAGCTTACACTTAAGAAACCTAGAATCAACCAATATATCTAAGGCAAATTTGCATTGATAAAAAGAAATACCTTTAGAACTATGAGCAATTTCCAGACCAAGGAAATATTTAACATTACCCAAATCCTTGATCTTAAAACAGGAATCCAAAAAGGTTTTCATGTGATTGATCTCAGTCAAATCATTACCACTAATGATTGATATCATCCACATAAACAAGTAAAGCAATAAAGGATGTATCATTATGCTTAACAGAGAATGGTCTACATGGGAATGATGATAACCACAAGAAAGAAGAGCTTTAAACAGCTTAAAAAACCATTAACGACTAGCTTGCTTAAGACCATAAGTAGAACATTGCAACTTAGACACAAGAGTAAGGGAAGAAACCAACAGTCCAAGAGGTGGCAACATGTAAACCTCCTCATCAAGATCCCCATGAAGAAAACATTGTTAACATATAGTTGTTTAACATGTCAATTATGTGTAGCAACAAGAGCAAGCAACAAATGAACAGTGGTAAGCTAAGCCATAGGAGAAAATGTGTCATTAAAATCAATACCCTCAACTTGAGTATAACTTGAGCCGTCAAACGCCCTTTGTATTGATTCAAAGAGCCATCAATATTATACTTTTTAGCAAAAACCCACTTGCACCCAATATGGCATTTACCATAAGGAAGTTCAGTCAACACCCAAGTATGATTTTGTTGTAAAGCAGCTAATTTAGCTTTTATAGCTTTCTGCAACCCTCATGCATAATAGCTTTAGAATAGGACTTAGGAATATCATCAACAAAAATGGATAAAGAAAAAGAAAAATGAGATGAAGAAAGATTAGCATATGAAAGAAAATGAGAAAGAGGATGATAACTACCTGCCTCCAATAAATCCGGTATCCCTAATGTGTAGTGAAGAGCATAATGACAATCACACAAATAAGAAGGTAATTTTCTGGACCTAGTAAAACATTTAAGGTTAGGAGGTGATGAAGTAGAATCATAAGGTGAAGAAGGAGATGAAATGGCCAAAGAAGATGGTAAAGTTAGAGGTGGACAGGGCACTGGATAATCAAGAGAGGGAAAATCTTGAGGCATAGAAATAGCAGTAGGTGAGGCAGGAACAATAGAAGTAGAAAATGGAAAAATAGACTCATAAAAGGAAACATTTCTAGAAACAAAATGTTTCAAGTTTTTAAATCCAATGTGATAAACCCTTTAGTGCCATGTTTAAAACCAAGAAAATACATTTATGAGCATGAGGATCAAGTTTAGTGCATTGGTGTAAGACAACAAAAGACCTTGAGATTAGTAAAATCAGGACTTTGTTGATATAACATTTCAAAATGAGATTTGTGTCCCAAAACAGGAGTAGGTAAAATGATTGATCAAATGGCATGAAAAATAGCATATGACCAATAAATTTTTGGAACATGAGCTTGGAACAATAGAGCCCTTGTAACATTCAAAATATATTGATGTTTCCTTTCAACTTTGCTATTTTGTTAAGGTGTTTCACGACAGCTAGTTTGGTGAAGAATACCATGTTTATTATAAAAATCAACCATTTCAAATTCAACTCCATTATCAGGTTGAATAATATGAATAGAGACACCAAACTTAGTAGAAACCATATGAACAAAATTAATAGATATAAGTTCCAAAAACTAACTCCGGCTATTGACAAGTGAGCTCCATGGCAGTTCTTGGTATCAAGCTAATCACATGCTCATTTTGTTGGTGATTTCTAGGCTATATAACAACATAGTCCTTTGAACATTTTAGATTTTTGTTTGGAACTTTTTGCATTGCAAGAACTTGTGATCAACCGTGAGAACTTGAGTTATGGATTGAACTTATTGTTAGTTCTCATGTTTTTTGATGTTTTGATGATAAAAATTATAATGTAATTGAATCTTAATTTTATATGAAAATTTGGAGTTTCTAGTTTGCCTCTAGTCATCCAATATTTTACCTCCAGGCATATGTTTCGGAAAATCCACTTGAAAATGGCAAAATCGTAATTATGGTGAAAATCCACTCTTAATGAAAAAACCGTAAATATGCTAAACTTCTCTTCTTACCTCTAGTCATTGAGTTTATTGCCTCAAGTCATTCCCGATGATTTCACGCATATGTCTCCAAATTCACTTCATAATGGCAAAATTGTAATTATGCTGAAATTCATTTTAATGGCAAAATTGTAATTTTGTTGAACTTCTCCATTTGCCTCTAGTCAATTAGTAAGTGCCTCAAGGCATGGGTATTCTCATTTTTACCTCCAAAGATCAATGGCAACTTGTTATTCTTGCAAAAATCATTACATGCTCTAGTCACTCACTTATTGCCTCAAGGCATTCTATGACCAAACCATTCTTTTATTCAATATTTCTATGCTCTCATTTTTCCTCCAGTAAGTAACTCATGCCTCTAGGCAATATGACTCAAGGCATAAATATATGACTCTAGGAATTTCTTCTTTCATCTTTTCCAATTGCCTCAAGTCATTTATTCTTGCCTCCAGTCAAGTTAATGGTTAACCATTTCCAGTTATATCTAAGACTATGCCTCTAGTCATATTAACTCAAGGCATCAAATATATGACTCAAGGCAACACTTAAATGTTTCTAGTTAATAAGTGTTTTCCAGCAACCTCTGTTTCACGTTTCACTCGGGCGACGTCTGGTAATTCAATGATATCTCCTAAACTAGAGATCGAATTGAGGTGAAACCAATTTTTTTGGAACATATACTTCCAATCTGTCATTTGGACATAAAATGAAAGTCCAAAGAAGGTCAGATGAAGGAGCTATGAATTTTGAAAGATGATAGTTAAATTCACGCCACACAGCAAACCAAGCTTTGGTATTTTGAGTGTATCTCACAAACCACATATCCGATTGAGCTAAAATAAATGGCATATGAAACTAGACTCAGATACCTTTGCAAAAACATCAAGAACATGAAAAAAAAAAAAGATCAATTGAATGAGATATGATGTTTTGAAGTTGACAGTAAGGTTGTAAAAACGCTGGAATTATATTGCCTCCAATTGAATCCTTGTCTGCCTCGAATCAAGCTTCCTCGCTAACAAGTAAGTATGTTTTTCTACCACAAGTTATTTATGATATACCTCGAGTCAACTTTGCTAAACTTCATTTGTCTTAAACCATAAGTTTACCTCGAGTCAATTAAAATGCCTCCGGTCAATATACCTCTAGGCATCAACTCTTTAGCGAAAGTCATATCTTTCTAGTTATCAAATCACCGTCTCCAGAAAATCAAAATCAACTGATTATGATTTTATTTCTTCAAATCATTACTCATTACTATTCTTAATTGCATTTAATGAATTTGTTAATGAGTTACAGATTATTAGAATGAGGATCAACACAAGATATTGATCAAAGCAATCCGGCATTTATTAAACTTACCTATTTGAGAAATTCAACAAACAGACATACCTATGCAACATTATGGGCAAGAATATTTCATTTCCTTTGCTAGGTCTCAACAGTCATGATCACAATTACAGGAATAATGACGGCGATTATTCCGACCCTTCTGCTTCATCTCTAATGGTCATTTTGAAGAGCCTCAACGGATATTTCTTTAATCTTCAACTACTATAAATACTCGAAGGATTGAGTTCATCAACACGAATTAACGCATACACAGAGAAAAGTACTCAAAGCGATCAATCTCTATTCCGTTCATATCTTCAGATATTTGTGAGCTTCAGTGTTTATCATATATATACTCTTAGAGAGAGTTCATTTTCTATATATCATTCATTGTAAGAATCTCAAGTCGTGGGACTTTGAGATTGGGTAATCAGAGTACAACTTGTAAGGGGCAATGTATCCTAGAGAGAGGATAACTTTCGAGTACAGAGTGTGTATTCTGATTGTGTACGATTACAACTTGTAAGGGGGAGTGAGTCCTAGGGAGAAAGGATCATCCTGAGTACAGAGTGTGTAATTGTATTTGTGAGATAGTGAAAATCCCAGAGTGTCTGGGTACTGGTCGTAGGTCAAGAGTTGGACCGAACCAGTATAATTCCTCTGTGTTATTCCTCTTTACTTTTCTTATTGCTTTCATTGTTTATCCATCGTACGTTGAAAGAATTTTTGAGATCACCTATTCACCCCCTCTAGGTGATATTCCACCTTCACTTATTCCCAAATTGAACATACAGGGGCATTTTTGGCAAAATCAATTATATATGGATGATTTAAAAAAGATCTTTCAGGCTATTAAATTCTTAGCATCATACCATGTTAACTTATACTCCCTTTGGTTCTAATTATAGGACATATTGACCAAATTTTAGAGAGAATAAAGGTAGAAGCTAAATTCGTTAATTATATTCATTTTCCTAAAATGCCTTTATTTAAAATTTACCTTGCAACAGGCCATGGATAATTTGTGAAGAATTGGAGATATATTTGTGAATTGTTTTCAGTAGATCTTATTGGGCCAAATAATTTAAGCCCAAGCTTAACTACATGTTCATCTCAGTCCCAATAAAGAGGCTCATCTCTAATGGTCATTTTTCTGGTGACGGATATTATGACCCTGGTAGTCTCTTTTATGTGTTTAATGCTAGTTTATAATTTAAGGGGTATTTTAGGAAGAAATTGACAAAAATTAGAATTTTGTCCTATAATTAGGATCAAAATCAACTCCAAAATGTTATTTTATAATTAGGACAAGAGGGAGTATCACCATACTTGTTATACATTGACAACTAAACTAACTATATTAACAATTGTCGTAGAGCGAGCGCGCGCACACACATACACACGTGTGTGTGTGTGTGTGTGTCTATCTATATGTATACACACATATATGTATATAGATATGTAGATATCTATATACATATTTATATATAGATATATGTATGTACATACAGAGGCGGACCCACGTATGTGAGAAGAGGGCAAGTGCCCCCTTGGTTTCTGATACAAAATTACAAAAATGCCATTTTCTATTTTTTTTTAATTTATTTTTCCCTTGTCTATGTCTTCCTCAACATGCTAAGCCATGTCTTACTCTGCTCTGCTTTGATTGAACGAGATAGGGAAGTGCCGGAGATTCATCAAGCTCGGACACATCAACACCGCCTCCTTCCATTATCACCACTCACCTTCGTCGTCCATTGGGAAGACCCAGAAGCTCGGATGCTTAGAATCTCATAAGGCCGTAAAACATTGCTTAACAAACTGACTTCAGTTCTCTTTCCTCAGTCAAGCTTAGGGGAAGTTGAATGATGCTTAGCGGAGGTTTTTGCTTTTGCTTTTCACGACTCTGCCGCTATTGAATCCGTTTTCGTTCTCTTGCTCTTCTCAACTGTTGCTGATTGTTGAGATGGGAGATTTCCGACCACCAAGATTCCTATTCTTCAGGCAAGTTTCATCTTCAATTCCCATACCTTCCATTGTTCCAAGCCGTGGCTGCCTCTGTTTCTAAACTCATTACAATCGTGGCTTCTCTGATTTTGTTCTCAAATCCAGCCACAATTCTCCCTTGATTTAGTGCTAATTGATTAATTTAATCAGTGTTTTACGTGGCTAGAATTTTGAAAGTGTTTGGTGAATTTGTGATGATAAATTGTAGTGGCTAATTCTCACAATCCTTTGTACCAAGTGGCAATGACATGAACTTGGAACATGGGAGTTTTTACTCTTCCATTTCTCTATTTCGGCATTTTATTTGTGATTCTTATGTTTTAGGATGAATTTATAATGTTTGACTTATTTATTTTGATGCATTTGGAGATTGGATCTGCTTGAACTTTGTTAAATATTACATTGTGTTTAATTAGCTTAATTATCATTTCTTCGTGTTGGTTAGTTATTGAATTGATGATTTTGTGAAGATTTCAAATTGTGGCTTAATTTGTTGATCAATGGATGGTGTCTTGTGTTTGCATTGGTTTATTGAATATTAATTGTGTTTAGGATTGGTTTTAGCATCATTAATATTATTTATTGATTCATTTTTTTCATTTTCCATTTTTTAGGATGGAAAGATATTTAGGTCCTTTTTTACAAAGTCAAGTTGTAGTGGTACTAAACGTTCTCGATCCGAATTTTCATCTATTGATTTATTTCAAGATAAACAAAATGAGTGTGCTACTACCTCAAGTCAGAACAAACCAACAGTAGAAGGTCCACCGGATTTCTATGTTCCTAATCCAGGTAAAAGACTTCCTATTATGAGAATTGTGAAGAGTGCTCAAGAAAGGGAAATGATTCGAAGAATTTATCTAATGAATGGTCCTTGTCAACCAAAACTTGACAACTTTCCTCAATCCTTAATTGGGGGTAAAATGCGTAGATTTAATCCTTAATAGTACAATGAGTTTGGCACTTGGTTGGATTATAGTGAATCAAACGATGCTATATCTTGCTTGCATTGTTGTCTATTTAATTGTGAGCATGGTGATGGAAATGGTGGTCATGATTCATTTGCAGGAGAAGGATTTAGCACTTGGAAGGAGAAACAACAACTTCTTAAACATATTGGGAAAGTTGGAAGAATTCATAAGTTGTGCTTCAATGCTGCCAAAGATTTGATAAATCAAAATCAACATGTTGACATTGTTGTGTCTGGTATTTCTGACAAAAGCCAAACAGGATTATTGTATTCGTCTGAATGGTTCTATTCGATGTATCCGATATCTCATACGACAAGGTTTGGCTTTTCGAGGACATGATGAGACAAATGCTTCAATGAAACAGGGAAATTTTGTGGAGCTTGTAAAATTTCTTTGTGAAAGCAATGAGGAAGTAAATAATGTATCTTTGAATAATGCCCCAAAGAATCTCAAAATGATAGCTCCCTCAATTCAAAAAGATATTACTAATGTTGCTGCTAGTTTAGTTACCAGAGCTATTATTTCAAATATTGGGGATGATTTCTTCTCTATACTTGTTGATGAAGCTTGTGATATATCAATTAAAGAACAGATGGCCATTGTTTTAAGATATGTGAACTGCAACGGTGACATTATTGAGCGTTTTCTTGGTCTTGTTCATGTTTCAGATACTACAGCTAGTTCACTTAAAGAAACGATTGAGTTAATTTTTGCTAAAAGTGGCTTGAGCTTGACAAAGATTCGTGGTCAAGGTTATATATGATGGCGCAAGCAATATGAGTGGTCAATTCAGTGGTCTGAAAAGCTTGATTTTAGTTGAAAATAAATTTGCTTACTATGTTCATTATTTTGCACATCAACTTTAGTTAGCTCTAGTAGCTTGTGCAAAAAAGGTTTACGCATTGATTAACTTCTTTAATTTTATATCATTGGTATGTAATGTAGTTGGTGCTTCTTGCAAAAGAGCATATTTTTTAAGAGAAAATCAATTTGATGAGATAGCTAGTCAAAAGTATTGCAAGCGATGATGTTCAATCAAAGAGAGGCTTGAATCAAGAAATGAGTTTGTCACGACCAATGGACACACGTTGGAGCTCACATTACCGATCATTGGTAAGTCTGTGTACATTGTTTGATCCTGTGCTTGATGTGCTAGAAATTATACAAGACGATACAACCCTTATGCATGCAAAAAGGTCTGAAGCCTCTAGCCTTATGATGCGTATGAAAACTTTTGAATTTGTATTACTTTTGAACCTGATGATCAAGGTCTTGGCAATAATAAATGAGTTGTCACAAGCACTTCAAAGAAAAGATCAAGATATTGTGAATACTATGACTCTTATAAAAGTTTCGAAGGTATTGGATGAGAGATAATGGATGGGATAATCTATTTCAGAAGAATTCTGAATTTTATATAAAACATGATATGGATATCCCTAATATGGAAAGTGCACTTGCATTACAAGGGAGAACAAAATGTAGAGGACCAGTTATTCATCTGCATCACTTTAAAGTTGACATATTTTATGGAGTGATAGATACTCAACTTCAAGAGTTGAATGATCGTTTTACTAAAGTTAGTTTGAATTTGCTGGACTGCATGGCATGTCTAAATCCGTACAACTTTTTCTCGGCATTTGATAAGAATAAGTTGTGTGAATTTGCTGGCTTTTATCCTTCAAATTTTGATTTGAATGATTTTATCGTGCTTGAATATCAGCTCGACATGTATATTGTTGATGTGCAAAGTGATCCTAATTTTTTGAATTTGCAAGGAATAGTTGATCTTACACCAAGAGGATGGTTGAAAAGAAAAAACATATTGTATATCCTTTGGTTTATTTACTTGTAAAGTTAGCATTAACTTTGCCTGTAGCAACTGCATCTGTGGAAAGATTATTTTCAGCTATGAAATACATCAAGACTGCACTTCATAATCAAATGGGGGATGAATGGTTGAATGATTGTTTAGTGCCTTGTATTGAAAAAGATGTATTTGATAGCATTGATAATGAGGCAATTATGACAGAATTCCAAAAAATAAAGTCTAGAAGGATGACATTGCAATTATTTTTATTGTAATATTTGTTATTAAAATATATGTACTTGAACTTATTGAGTGTCTACCTTTCATTGTAATTTATGTAATTGCATTTCTAACAACATTTAGTCTTGCTATTTTAAATGACAGGTTTGTAAAATAATTACCTCTCTTATTACATCATCAGTATTCACTTGATTTCATAAATATTTTTTTGATATTCTTTTCAGTTCCCTTGGGAGTTGTTAATTATTTGAAGATTTGATGGACTGAGTGCAAAATTTTCCAATTTATTTTTACATTTTTTGTTAAAAAATACTACTTTAAATTTTTTAAAAATAGGAATTTAAAGACAACTACTCTATACGTGGATAATTTAGCTTGTTTATAAAGTTAAAACCTAATTACTTTTGCATTATGATTAAGGCAACAAAGCATTAATTTTCGTCAGAATTCAACCTCCATTTCTTTTTAAAAAAAATTACGATTATAACCTCTTAATTAGGTTCAAAGTAATTTAAAACATAAAGAGTTAAGCAATGAAACGGAAGAATAATTCATTACCTTAAAAAAATGAATAGTGTTGGGCGGTCTCTTAATTAATCTCCACTCCAACTTGAAGGCCAATATCCGTGTACAGAATAACCAGACTTCCAATTGTTCAAGAACACTACCCACCTCATTGCCCAGAAACAGAACAAGAGCACAAGGATCATAACCGTCCTTTGTGTCGCCATATTATTCACTTTTACTAGTTCATGCGTCACATACCCTAATAATAGACCCACAATTGTATAGAAGAACCCCACACAAAAATCTTCTAACCCAAGTTGTA
The DNA here is from genome assembly GCA_019022655.1 of Acacia acuminata. Taxonomy (NCBI): domain Eukaryota; kingdom Viridiplantae; phylum Streptophyta; class Magnoliopsida; order Fabales; family Fabaceae; genus Acacia; species Acacia acuminata. Next base: position 2,542,469 of record JAFJYI010000036.1, read on the forward strand.
TTCCTGATCCCTTATAGAATATTGTAAACTTGGATCTATCGTTTCGATCTGCCAAGAACATAGGCACCTTCCTTATGAAGTTGTACATCACTCCTGAAACGCTAAAGAAGTACACGAACACAGAGCCCGCTAGCCAAACCCTAGAGTCATGAAAAACTGTTTGGCCTGCGATGATCTTCTTGGCAAAATGGGCTGACCAGATCAAGAATCCGATTCCAATTAGTATCAATTTGTTTCTGGAAATGATGGGGGGTCCATGGATGGGACCCACCGTGAGGTTGGTCGTCGTTTCGATGAATTCAACGATGGATTCAACGAGACGGGACCGATCTCCTTGATGAATCTGATATGAATCGTTGAGGTTTTTATGATGAGGGGAAACAATGCGAAGGTGAGGGAGGGCATCGACGCCGAAGAGAGAGAAACTCGCTTTGGATTCTGTGTGTTCGAGTTTGCAAAAGAACAATTTTGATGGGTGTTGATTGTTGTTGGCGACAAAGGAAGATGCCACAAGTTTGAATCCACGCACGATATCTTTCAGGCGGAGTTCGTGTTTGTTGTGGAGTAGAACGGCGTCGAAGAACACGATGACCCAATAAGATCTCGGGGTTTCGACGGAAGTTAGGAATCGAGAGATGGATTGATCGTTAAAGTCGATTACAGTGGATTTGGATCTGGTTTGAAGGGCAGGAAGGTCATGCACTCGATCGTCGTTAGATTCCGGCAAAGCATTATTAAAGGAACTGAGAGAGCAGAGAGTGATGAAGAGCAATAAAGGTGACATTTTATTTTGGAAAATGGTGTAATTGTTCAAGTTTTGTAGTCAAGTACTTGATTTGTTTCCTGAAAGAGAGGCGAACACTTTGCAAATAAATATGACTTTTTCATGCATGCAAAAGGTGTAACAACATTAATATACTGCACAAATGTATGGCATCTACATGTCCTGGGTAATCATATTTATGAGGAGAAATAGTTACATACCACTGAAACGTGACATTATATTATTTGTATCCTAACTAATTAAAATTACATATAACAACTTATCTTATCTTAATTCTACATGATAGATGAGAGAAAAACCTTTTATTTTAATTTGTGCAAAATCTATAATAAAAATATTATCTTAACTATCATATTTTTTAGGGAAAAAAATCATCTAAAAATAATTAGTTGAAAATTTTAAATTTGAACTATTAAAACAGAAATCAGAAATGCAAATCTCATCGTATGGATGAGCACCAAAACTTTTTTTAGGAATAACCAGAGTAAGAACCATCTTTAAAAATGGTGATTAATGCGCACGACAAAACATAAACATAATGAGAGAAATTAAGAAAGCAGAGCTTACAAATCTTAGTAATTGCCTATGTATGAAAACTCATATATACATAACCAATCTTTTTCTAAGCTACTGTATTATATTCCTAGCATTATATTCCCTTAGCTTCTTAACATAAGATGCACTTTATAATTCATAAGATGTTATATTATATTTCTAGGGATAGAATATTGTCACTACAACTTTGGTCAATACCATTTTTCCACCGTTAAATCAGAATATCATTTATCTTTATCATTTCTCTTTCCTTTATGATTAACGGTATAAAAAATGTAGTGACCAAAATTGGTAGTAACAATATCCTATTCCATATTTTTCTATATTAAAATGAACCTTATATTAAGGATCAATCACAAAATTTTAAGCTAGAAAAGGCATTTCGGTTTGAGTTACAAGATAATTGCAACCTTTTTTTTTTTTTTTTTTTTGTCGTTGATATATTTTTTTTTTTTTCAAGAGTCATTAATATATCTTATGCAACATTTTTTGAGAGGTCAAATGAACTATCAATGTTTTATGGGTTAGTTTCGTTACTGTTTCTCCATTTTTATAATATATTAAAACAAAAACCATTCTTTGTCAAAAAAAACCAATTCAATTATTTAATCATTTTGAATTAATAAAGATGTCGGTCAAACTTTTATTCTATAAATTAATAAAATAAAAATAACCGTAAATAATACAAATAAAATGTCTGTGTCTCTTGTGATGAATAGAATAATTACTTTAATAATATTCATAGAACTCTGTTTTCTGCTTTGTATTTGTGTATGGTTTAATTATTTTAACAATACTCCGTCCTTTAATTTTACTTAAACTACTAATCTGAATCAATTAAATCCATCAATTACTAGAACAATACTTGACATTATTTCACAGCCAAACGATTTGAAGGAAATAATAATAAAAAAAGAATAGAAAAGAATTTGCCCACTCATGATGCATTCCCCACTAAATGTAAATTATTCTTATTAAAATTAAAGATAGAGACTGTGTGCCAGTTTGGTTGAAGTTGAACTCAATGGTAATCATGATCTATGACTCCGACCTTCAGATCAACGTCGGGGTCATCGGGCACAGATAGGTGGAGACCTAATGGCCACCGGCAAGTGAGAGACCATTTTCTAAATTTTGTCAGAGGAGCTTGGAGCTGCATCCATGTGGGATTCGATTGAATCAGCTTAACTGGTATTCAATCTGAATACTATTGGCTAACTATAGTGTCAACATCAACGGGAACATGAAGAACCACGTGAATCTTCGAGAGGATTTTTTTTTTTCTTTTTTTCCCATCTGGTTGATTAGAACTTTTAGTTCCGACTAATTCGGATTCACTCCAAATCACCATTTCCCCCATTCTTACGCTTCCAACCGAAAACGTTGTTAAGGAGAGTAAGTTCTTTACCATTTATGCCAAATGAATTTTGGTATCTTTGAGATGACTTTATATATATATATATATATATATGAAAGTTTAAGTAGAGGTAGACATCGGTAACCCATCGGTGCCGGACACGCCTCCGGGCTCAAAGAAAGACTTACAAAGCGTACTTACAAATCACCCACCAACGAGGCCTTACATCGACCCACAAGTATCGAATCCCTTCCCTTTTGAGGTGAAGGCCGACACTTTACCTAATTATATCATTCCTCGTTGGCAGATGACTTAAAACAACAGCGTCTGTTTTTTTGCGGCATTACAAAATATAGGCCCAAGCCCACTATATCAATAGAACATAAAGCCCGCACCATAATCATCAACATACATATATGATCGTCTATTCTAAAGTATATATCAAGGTTCTCAAACCTGGACCGGTCATTGAACCGGTGGGTACTTAGGTTAAGGGTGATGGGTCGGGCCAGGAGTCGACCAGAATCAAACCGGTATTAATTAAAAAATATAATATAATTAAAATAAATAAAAATATTCATATTTTAATAATCAATTTTTTTTTCAAAATATGGGAGAATGTGATTTGAAACGATATGCAATATTATATTATAATTATTTCCACTAATCTATTCTTTTTAATTTTTATATTTCTTTAGCTTTATACATGGAGGCAGCGTTCACGAGATCTCTGAATACAGCAGAGGGGACGCGCGGCAGGACTGGGAACTTGGGAAGAGAGAAATTAAAAGAGGATTGAAAATAAGCCCTACACATCTTTTCTTCTTCAGCTAACGACTGGAATGAAAGAGGAGAGGGATCGTCTTCTTCGTTACTTTACTGAGAACAAAGGCGGCGACCAGATCAGTAGGTGAAGCAAGAAAAACATACCTTGGTCGGCTTCTCCCTCTTTGATATGCAACTCCTCCCTCTTCAATCTCTGACTTATCCTACCTCTTCATCTTCTCCTTCTCCCTCCTTGATCTGTCGCATACGGGCCTCCTTTTACCCCTTATCGTCACTGTCGTCACACAAATCTAGCCAAAAATCGAATCAGATCTTCTTCTATTTCTCGATCTGTGTTTTTTTTTCCTAATTCTAAGGTGGGACTCGGTGACCCTGTTGACCCGGCCGGTTTACCGGGTCAACCCGGGTTCACCAGGTTAGACCGGTTTCACCTTAAACCAGACCGATTTCCCGGCCGGTTGGCCGCACCATAATCATCAACATACATATATCATCATCTATCACAAACCAAGTATATATTAATCATTAGATCAATCATATAATATAGAAACGTGTAGAATAATATTCATAGCATGAATGATCTATCGTCTATGGATTCTATAGGGGAGAGATAAAGATATTGTTTATTATGAAACTATTCATGCAGAACAATATTCAAATATTGTCAAAATTTAAATAATTATGATGGAACTATTCCTATAAATAGGGATAATTTTGTCTCTTACTATATTATTTTCACATATTCTCATTTTCGATATAATCTAATTAATTTTTTTTATACATATGCATCATCTTTCCTTAATAACGAAACAAACAAATTCATGTCATTATCATTCCGTTACATTACCTCCGATTTTGTGAACCAGACAAAGCACTAAAGGACCACAAATAATTTTAAAATTTGATAAACTAACCCTATAAAAATGCCAAAATGTATACTTGTTTTTTAAATAAACTATTCACACTTCTCTCATACAAATCAAAACTAAAAAAGTCATTTTCAGTTAAATGAAACATGAACATCAACAACTTGGGTGTGGCCTGTGGCTTCTTCCTATTTGATCACATTTCTTTTAAAGCTTGCCTTGTGCCCTTCCTCATTCCATACTGTTAAGCTACTCAATATCCATACCCCACACACATAAACAAAAGCTTCACCTTTTTCTTTATACCATATCTCTCTCACTACCTACCAACTTCTCTCCGTTCCTATAAATACACAAAAACTTCCACTCACACCTACAAACTCCATAACATATACATCCATTGTCTACGTCTTCTTATGTAACACCTAAAACAATGAGAACACATTTTCAATCCCTTCAATTGTTCCTATTCTCATTGTGTCTCTTATTGGGTTTGTCCAAACCCGACCCCGACCCAATCCAAGACTATTGCATTGCTGACACACAAAAACCCCAAGCAGTTTACCTCAACGGGGCTCCATGTATCAACCCGAAACTAGCCACCCCATCTCATTTTTCCACATCATCTTTGTCCAAGCCCGGGAACACAAGTACTAAATTTGGGTTTAGTACCACCCCCACCAACATTATCAATCTGCCCGGGCTGAACACCTTGGGCTTGGTCTTGTTTCGGATTGATATAGCTGCCAATGAAATTGTGCCACCTCACTCCCACCCACGGGCCTCAGAAGTGACCACTTGCCTTCAGGGCACATTGCTCGTGGGCTTTATCGACACGTCAAACCGGATCTTTTCGCAGAACTTAAAGCCCGGTGAGTCTTTTGTGTTCCCTAAGGGTTTGATTCATTATCTGTACAATATTGACTCTCGAAAACCCGCCGTAGCAATTTCTGGGCTTAACAGTCAAAACCCAGGGACCCAAATAGCATCAGTTGCTACGTTTGCAAGTACTCCTGGAGTTCCTGACGAAGTGTTGGCAAAGGCTTTCAAAATATGTGAACAAGACGTGAAAATAATCCGAAGAAACCTTGGAGGCTAATTAATTAATTAATTTTAATTGTATATGATTTATTTCTTATGATAATATGTCCATATGCTATTATATATGTTTGTATTATTAATCCTTGAAATTGCGTGACTTGGGATCCAACGGAGAAGGTGAGAATGTGATGTTTGATTGGCTTCATACTAAAAAAAAACTATGCGGAAAGAGACATTTTAACAGTCATTTCATTTATTTAATGAAACCATGAAATGGCTTCATCTCATTCATGTATTCAGTTCCCATGCGTGAAGGAGTTAAGTATGTATATTTTATCCTTAATAACTTGTTGGATTAATTTAATCAATTTTGATGTGGAATATTAGCATACTTAATTGCATAGTTGATTGGGTGGTTAATCAGTTCATTTTAAAATTTATCAGGTCCTTGTTAATTGTATGTCTTCATTTAGAAAGAAATTTTTTTGAATATAGTTGTCACGTTATTTGTAGTGTGACAAGTTAAAATAAAACAACTAAGCTAATATTAATCCTAATTGGCTACTCATGTATTTCAGATTTTTATTTTTCATTAAAAAAAAATGATTCCTTAATTAAGATTTCACAAGTAGTAAAAAAATAAATCTTGTGAAATTTTATTAATGTCAACTAATATTTAGGAAGGCCAAACTAACTCATGAGTTGTTGTATTTTAAACTAGTTAGATTATAAATAACATGACAAAATGCAAATAAGAATTTCTCTTTGAATTACACATAAAAGAACATTAATATGTTATTAATTAGTTATCTAATTAATAAATAGAGGTTTTACACCTAAAGCTAGTCATTATCTTGGGCATGGCATTTTTTTTTTTTTTTTTGGCGAAGAATTGTCTCATCCTATCTATTATAAATTGTTTCCAGCGTGCTTTGTCAGAGCTCGAAGAAAAATCTTACATCTCATTAATTCTATTAAGATTTTAAAATTTAACAAATTTTCAACTTTTAACACCAAAAAAAAAAAAAAAAAAAATCCTAAAAAGTTAATGAAAATTAAAATTTATTTAATTCATACTGCACCAAAATTTTTTATAAAGTTAATACAATAATAAATTAATGATAAAATTGTATATTAGTATAAAAAATAATAATGTGACTTATAAATATAACAAAAAATATCCATCTATTTCAAATAAATTAATGATAAAATTGATCAATATTATCATAAAAAATAATTTTGTTTCTTATAAATAAAATGCAAAAAATATTCATTTCTTTAATCAATTATTGGGTCAGGAGTTTTATATTATTAATATTACCATTATTAAAACTTAGATCAATATAATGTGTGTATGAACGTTTTAAGTTTTTCGTAAGCAAATAGAAGAAATCGGATTTGAATTGGGTTTTATAACGGTTTGGGGAACATTAATTGAAGTCAACTTTGGTACGCCACGAGAGGTGGCCATGAATTATGAATTTCGTCATTCATATATTGGGATACTCTCCCACGTTTCGAACACGTCTTTATTTTTTATTTTATTTTTCTTCTGAAGAGTTCTTTAGAGGCATATTCATTGTCAACATATAGAAAAAGATGCGTCATAACTCATAATGACCCTTAAAAATAATTATATATAAGATAGCGTCTTCTTATTAGCTTAAGCTAACCAAGGAGAAGTTGTCTTATTTTATTTTTTATTTTTTTAAATAAGCTAACTAAGGAGAAGTTGTCTTACGTATGAAATTTATATCTTGTAATTATGTATGTTTTTGTCTTATGTATGAAATCTATATCTTGTAATTATGTATTTTGTCTATTTTCTTTTAAAATAATTTGATACTCCATTTGGTCCTTATTATAAGGCACTAACTATCAAATGTATTTGATCATTTTTATAAGGTATTTGCTTGTTCCCAATGCACATTAATTATTTTTTTCCATCTTGCCCTTAATTAATTAGGGTAGTGGGTTAGAATAATAATTAATATAAATTAAAGTTTAGTGCAATTAGTAGGGGTAATATTGGAAGTTAATTAAATAGTAGGATAACTTTATTGACTTTAACTGTTTTCATTAGTTTGTGAGAATTGGTAGTTGGTGCCTTATAATAAAGACTAGATAGTAGATTTATTTACTTATCAATGTATTGAAAGCTAATTATTAGGGAAATCACCCGCAAGGTCGGGTCGGGCAAACCAGAAACCTGTTGTTCAAACTAAAACCTTCTATGGGCGTAAAACAAGACCATACCCAAAAGATTCTTATAGTTAGATGGGCATGTTTAGACTGAACTAATTTGATGCGACACTCTTTTCCTCTAATCTTTGAAAAAGGTACGTGGAGAATTGAGTGATAATTCGAACTCGGTATGTCTTACAATGAAAATTTTTAAGTTTTTTATAGTGAGTTGGCATCCCAACTAGTTCTGATTTTTTTATTCTATTATGATATCTTGATATAAAAACAATTTTACAAGATTTCTTATCTTTTTGCACTACCCTAATATACTACATAAGACAACTTATTACAAGTTTACATAAAGGAGTATTATAAGACACGTCTCTTCTTCTTCTTGTTTTTTCCCCCTTCTCACTAGAACAATAGGCACTAATAGTTTAAAATTACCAATAAAATCAAACCCATAACTTTTGACTCACCGTTTCCAAACTCATTTTGAACAAAGTCATCCATTGAGCCGATATGCATCATTGCATTGTGCAATGCAAAATGGGCGAATGATTCGGAAATCAAATTCAAACTTGTGCAAAACCCAAATAATGGATGTTTGAAACGTTAGTTGGAGCTTTTAAAATCAACTTTTCACTCGTAGCTTACGATATTCAAGATAAATATGTGAAAGAAATTTTGTCTCAATTTATATGAACGCATTTATAATAAGTTGTCCAGCTTCCACTATCCCTTCCATGTTCATCTTTCTGAGCATGGATCTGTTCCCCATCAAAATTTCCATCGATCCCATGATTGCAACACCAACAACAAAGACACTTATTCCTTTCCTTCAAAATCAATGTTGATTTATCATATGAGTTCTCTCTGATTTTTCAAATTCTCTCTGATTTTTCAAACCTTCCCCTCTATAGCGGTGTTCACGAGGTGAGATGGGAACAAGACAAGCACATTCTGCATCCCATCCTGTAAAAGGTTTAGGAGAGCAAAATTGTTGTGTCTCGTCCTATTCCCACTTGGACCAGGACAAGACCAGAATCGGGATGGGATTGGGACGGAACCAAGACATCCCATATATTTTTATTTTGAGGATTTAAACCATCAATTTTTTTTTTTTTTTTTTTTCATTTTCTGAATTTCTAAAAACTAAAATGTAGGGGTATGAGTGAAACACCGAACCTAGATGATTGAAATATAGAATACAAATCTAATTATCTTCTTTTATCATTTTTAGATTAAAAGCATAATAAAAAATGAAAAATTATTAAAACTTAAACTTAATAAGATCAATGATCATAAATATTTATAGTATTTTATAGTGAATTAGGCTAGCAGTTGCAAAAAAAGACTGACAAATGAAAAAGATATTAGTTATATCTTTAATATATAAAAAATTAGATATTTTAGTAAGAAAAATTAAAAAAAATAGATATATTAAATATATTAAACTAATAACAACATGATTTAAAACCGCTACTAATTTGTTCATTTGTATTTTTTTTTCGACCGCTACAATATAACCGCGATAAACGATACTTTTTTTTTTTGTAGTGACCTAAGTGTTGATAAAAGTTTGTCAAACACTCCAAAATTGTCCAGAAATTATTCTGCAAGCTATTTCGCATCAAAATCTAGGCTTTGTAAAAAGCTATTTTTTCAGCCTTTTCTCCTTCCTCTGCCATCATCAGTATTTTTTAGTACTAGTTAGTATCCTTAAGTATTTTTTTAGTACCATTTAATATCTTGAAATATGTTTTCAAGATTAGACATTAGCATGAAATATTTTTTTCAACATCCTAATTTTTTTTTAAGATCATGAAGTATTTTTTCAATATCCTCAAGTATCTTTTTAGTACTCATTTGTACGTAAATTTTTTTCCCAAGATCAGTCAGTACCTACAAATATTTTTTTCAAGAACATGAGAAGTATTTTTTTAATATCAGTCAGTATTAAGTATCTTTTTGTCATTACCCCGAAATATTTTTTTAATATCCTAAAATAAATTTTTAAGATCATGAATATTATAGGGTACTAAAAAAAATGTTTCAGGATATTGACTCGATCTCGATAAAATAGGGAGGGTACTAAAAAAATACTTAAAGATTTTAATTAACTATCGAAAAAATATTAGGATAAAGTTGCTACAAAATGTTTTCTATACTTTTAGGGCAATATCGCTTCTATAAAATTTCTAGATATCCATTGCAACACCAAAAGGGTATCATAGAGTCAAACAAAACAAAATTAACACATTTTAACCGTACATAGGATAAAAGATATAAAATTCTACAAAATTTCTGGATATCCACAACAAAAACGTTCGGGATTAACCCATATTTTTTAAAAGAGCGCATATTTTGGGGAGCAAAATTTATACTCATTACTCTGATGAACAAATATGTATTCATCACTCATCTACATCATTAGATTATTTTGGAAAGTCAAGATTTAATTTAATCTATCATTTTTTATAAAAATAAATTTATCATTTAAAAAATACAAATTGAAAATCTTAAATTTAAACAGTTCATATTAAATCATATTAAATTTAAATCATTGATATCTCATCATAATGAAGAAATTATGTGCTCATGTATATGATGATCACCGAATTCAGATCCACATATTTTGTTCTTCTGTTTCTCCCATACGACAACAATAGAAAACTCGAGTTCTAAAAGGACTCAAGATCTCATCTACCAAACTTGAAATATTGATTAAACATCCTATGAACTTCCCAAGCTCCAACAAAATGATCAGCGGAGGCTTAAAACAGAGAATTTAGCCTGGGGTCCACCTTGGATATAAACAACTGTACAATGAGAGCCAGGATTTAAGACGTGAAGCCATTGGGGAAGTTCATAGACATTCTTGTGTTGTGTTGGAGAAAGACCCCACAGAGGCCCTGACAGATTCTCAATCTCAAACTTTACATCAAAGATTGGCTTCTTGGAGGCGTTCTTAATCATTACTTGGTGACGGTAATACGTTATTGCTCCCTCATTCCATGAGTTTGTAATTGAGTGAACCAATTCAATTGCCCCACCTGCATCAATTTTCGTTTTCGTTATGTAAATTATACAAATTTATTCAAGCATCACTAAAATTATACTCCTTTTATTCTTAATATAAAATATATTTATTTTATTTGATTATATCAAGGAAAATTAGTTAACTTAATATAACATGTATTTTCTAAATATCTTTATTATTTTCTTTAATTCCTTCTTTAATTATTGTTGATTGGACAATAATAGAGGTAAATTAGAAAAAAATTGATAAATATAAAATTACATCTTATATTTAAGATCACTATTGATCTACTTCTCAAATATGTATTATATTAAGGATTGGAGAGAATATTACTCTATTTTAAGTGAAAAAAGTTGAAGAGCTAAACAGGGATGTCCACAATAATCACCTGAAGATGAAGATGCTGGAGGCGTTGTTGGTATTCCTGCATTTGTGCATGTGAAGCCCATGCACAGAAAATTATTACAAGGATTGAACAGAGAGAGCTACATCAAGATCAACAAAAGTGCAAGGCAATATGCTAATTTGCTTTTATACTCACTTGGTGTTGTTATTTTTTGGTGCAATGTTGACCCAATCTGGTAGGGACCTGTGGCAAAAATAAGAAGTGATCTTTAAGAGCTACAATTGAGTATAAAGAAGGAGATTGATTATTAATGTAGTAAGAAGTAACCATTAGCGTATAAACTGTGGAGCTTGGCAAAGATGCCGACAAGTGGAGCAGAGGCGGAAAGAGTAGGCTCAGTTTGTTCATAATTGGATCTATCATCCAAAAACTCGTCGTTTTGATCAGGTCCTCCCACAAGACCGCCATATAAGACATTGGGATTGGCTTCGCTCCGACGATACCAAGTGTCGAAGCCTTGCACGCACCCAATCACAGAACGAAGAACAAAGACAGAAGGAATGGAGGATCCTCTGTGGTGCACATGAATCGGATATTTTGCTCCATAGCCAATGACATAGCTCATGCTCATGGGGTTCTTACCAAGCATGTAGTCAGCTTGAGACTTGACAAAAGCGAGGAGATCTGAAGGCTGAATCTGGGCCTGGGGACAATGGAGGGTGGATTTTGCAGAAGACAGGTAAGAGGAGTAAACAGCCAGCAGAAATGAAGCAGATGATACGTACTGCATATTGTTCCAATCCCTAACGTATATCAATCCACCTGATAAATGACAATTATTGCAAGCAGTTTCTTTTTCAGTAAAAAAAACAGGTGATTAAATGAAGTGAATTGAACAAGTAGTTAACAAACACCTGGAGTTTTGCGAACATTATAACCATCATTCTTTTGCAAGCAAGCACAGGCAAAGTAATCTGCCTTGGCCTGGTATTGCTTTAGAATGGAGGCATGAGAACCAGCCTGTCCTTCCAGAACCACCTGCAAATTGATTTTAACTTTTCTGTCATCATCAGTCAAACACACTACAAGGAATATTAGTATGGATGGTTGGTTACATGGGAGAGAAGGATCTGTAGGCCAGCATATTTGTTGTCCCAAGAGAACTCAGTGACGGCCCATCCAGTTCCTCCTAGAGACTCAGCATTGTCCACTACATATTTGAGATAGTAGTCATCCCCAGTTGCTCTGTGGAGCCACGCAGCAGCCCAAAGCAATTCATCCTGAGGAATAAATCAATTACCAGCCAACTTAGCTTTAACATATTACGAGAAAACGTAGAGGTGATCAAAGAGGTGATGAACTCACTGAATAACCAGAAGAAGCATAGAACTGGTGAGCAACTGTGATGGAGTCATCATATGAACCTCTGAATGTGTCGGCGAATGTGAACAATTGTTTTGCATGGAGGAGGAGGAGAGAAGAGTAAGAAGAGTTGTAAGGGTTGAAAGCAATAGAAGAAGCAGCCATGGCAGCAGCAGTCTCAGCAGCGAGATCAGAACCCGGATGTTGTTCGTCAATCTTGTAGGCTGTCCTTGCTGTGCTCATGTCTTCTGGTCGTTCCCAGCAGGAATGATCTGAAGTCCCATCCCCTACTTGTCCCCACAGAATATTCGGACGAGGATGAGCTTTGAGAAAATAGTCCGTGGCCCACCTAATGGCCCTAAGAGTGGGCCCCATCTGGCTCAATTCAGTGATCTCTTCCCTCCACTCTGTGGCTGCCCAGGCCAGCATGGTGGCACTGAATGCCATTGGCAGACCGAATTTCACATTGTCCCCTGCGTCGTAGTATCCTCCCACCAGGTCTCCCTGCATTCATATCACCCGTTATATTAATTGAAAAATTATCAAACCGAAGGGGCTAGTCCCGCTGAACTAAATTTTGAATCCTCGTCGGAAGAGGTACCAACATTTAATGTCTAACAATGCCTCCAATATGATTGTATCAAATAGAAGGATATCTATGTTTAGAAAAAAGAAACTTTGAAAAATCAAGGAGCTATTTGGTATGAGGGGAGAGGAGGGAAAGTGGGTGCACGGAGGGAAATTTTTTTTGGAGTTGGATTAAAAATATTTAGAGAAGTGAGCTTAATTATAAAATTTTAATAAAGATAAGATGTAGGATAGAAGAGTAAGAAAAATTAACCAAAAACATTTAACCACACCTCTCCAATTTTTTAAAATATAACTCATTTTTTTTTTGCCTCATTTCCTTCCTTTCGCCTCCAAATCCCTCATATCTAAAGGAAAAGATATTATGATTTTAAACTTAAAAGAAATTAAGTAATAAGGTTAATTACTCCTTGCTGAAACCCGTCGTTGAGAGCAGAATCGCCACGCCACTTGACTCGCTGCAATGGTAATTTTCCAGACCTCTGTGCCTCAAAGAACATCAAGCTCTTGTCAAGTGCTTCGCCGTAGTCCATCTCTGAAGCACTTAAACACACCGTATTGATCATCAATACCAGCGTCGTGCACACTACACAAACCTCCTTCATCTTCCTTCCCATGGATGCCATTATATTACAGCATTGTGCATTGTTCAGCAGCTTCTTATATATATTATAGCATACAAATTAAAGAAGACTGATATTTGAGAGATATATGCGAGGTGTTGTGGTAGCCCTCACGTTTGTTATGAGAGCATTCCACGTTCATGAGGACGTGCATGTGTGTAAACTTAAGGGGCAATGATTATATTGGCTAATTCTCCTGCATTGACTTAATTAGCCCTTATTAATTACTCCCTCGGTCCTAATTATAAGAGTACTTTTTGGAATTAGTTTTGGTCCTAATTATAAGAGCAAATTTTAACTTTTGTTAATAATTTTTTTCCTATAATACCCCTATTTATACTTTCTCAATAATAATTTAATAATACACCTATATATTTTATAAAGTAAATAATGTCTGCAACTCATTAATGTTATACATACATCAATTATACTTTTTTCTTATAAAATAATTTTGAGCAATTTTTGTCATATTTTTCCTATATTACCCCTACTAATCTTCTTCCACAATAATTAATTTAACAACACGTTTATATTCTATCAAGTGAGAGATTCTACTTTATTTTTTATTTTTAAATAAAATAATTTTAATATTCCTTTAAAAACATTTTTTTGTAACTATCAGTCTAAAGTAATTAATTTTTTCCCCCTAAAAGAACCTGAAACGAGAGATGAGTTTTCTCTTAGGCGGCAAAAAATTGGAAAAACACCTACTTATGGCTGCTGCTTTAAATGTTCTGAGATATTTGAAAGGAACCCCTAGACTTGGAGTGTTGTTGAGTTTAAAAGGAAATCTCACACTTGAGTGCTTTTGTGACTTTGATTGGGTTGTGTGCGTCACTACAAGAAGATCAGTAAGTGGTTATCTAATAAAATTTGGAGGATCTCTGGTGTTGTGGAAGACTAAGAAGCAAGCTACAGTGTCAAAGTCTTCAACAGAGGCAAAATATCGAGCCTTAAGCATGGTTGTTTCGGAAATTGTGTGGACTTTGGGAATGGTTAGAGACTTAAACATAAGTCATCATAATCCTGTCAGAGTCTACTATGATAGTATGGCAGCAATTCATATAGCAAACAATCATGTATTTCATGAAAGAACCAAACAAATTGAAGTGGATTGTCACTTCGTCAAGGAAAAGTTGAAGAATGGATTAAATGATTTAAAGCATGTTAGGTCTAAAGATCAAAAAGCATATTTGCTGACTAAGGCTGTGAGAAAATAAATTTAACAAATGTTGTTAGGTAAATTGTCTGTTATAAATATTTGTAAACCTCCAACTCGAAGGGGAGTGTGAAACAAATCTGTTGTTAAAGGATATTTTTAGTAATTTGTATAGGTGTAATTGTTAGTTAGTTGTGATTGTATTTTGTCACAGAATATAAGTGTGGGGTAAACCCATTATTATGTATCATATTATTTTTCTTCATAAATAGAATAAAGTTTTTCTCTCAAAGTCAAGGTGCAGGGTCCATATTTTCTAACTTTACAATTATATCATCCAACAATAACCAAGAATTATTCACTATCTGAATCTTCCCCAGTGGTGACTTCTACTCACATCATCAATATCGGAGTCATCATCATAGAAATAAGAACAGCTTTTGTGACAGTTTTCTGAACCCCAAGAAAATATAATTTAAAATAAGAGAGGCACACAGCCAAAAATACCCAAAAAAAAAAAGAGAATTAAAATAATCAATGTCTTCCTTTGAACTAGTTTCTTTCTTGTTTTTCTGCATCTCTGTTCTGCTACTTTGCACTCACTAGCTTCTCAACTTCATCATCAGCTTCTCTTTTGCCTCACTACTAAAAAAACAAATGAAGAAAATGAAAAAAGTAATGCATGTTTTGTAGCACTTTGTTACAGAAGTGCTACAACTTCTTTTTTTCCCAAAAAAAAAAAAAAAAAAAAAAAAAAAAAAAAAGGCCTACTATAGTGCTTGCGTCTGCTCACAGGCATTCATGACACTTGCTGACACAAGCACTACAAAATATGAATTACTTTTAAAAAAAAAAAAAAAATAGTGGCCTAGTGTTACAGAAGAACATCAGCAGTTATGCTGCTTCTGTCAACAAGCGCTATAGAAGCTCTTTTTTTTTTTTTTTAAAAAAAAAAAAAAAAAAACCCTACAGTTAACGATTGTCTCCTTTTTCTAGAAAACCCTACCTTTTAACTTCACTCCCCAACCATACACCACGTCGAGATCACCTTCACTCTTAGCATTCCTCTCACTAAACCCACTCCCTCTCTCCCCCTTCACTCCATGCTTCCCGACTCCCCCTGGCCCCACTTTATCTTCTCTTTTCCATCATCCCAACTCCCCATCTTCCCATTCATCCCATTTCCCATTTCCCTTGTCCTTTTTTTCATTTCCTATGTCTATCCCCACTCCCAATTTCTCTTGCCCTCTTCCAACTAACTCAAATCAAAGCTCCTTCTTTTTTTATGTCCTTTTTTTTTTTTTTTTTTTTTTTTTTTTTTTTTTTTTTTTGATAAACTTTGGGATACCTCAGCTAACGCCTATGGGGATATTACACCCATTACAATCCTGACCAAGGATAACCTCTAACGCCTCAGATGGCTTGTACACTTCATGGGAGCCCCTTCCCGATTCGAGACCCTTTATTGCTAGATAATCTGCTGCTGTGTTTCCGGCCCGAGGTACATGCGTCACCTTTGTTTCCCACTCTATCTGTAACAGCTACTTGACCTCGTTCAAGAGATCAGAGTCACGGTGATGTCCACCCTGTGTGTGCGACAGTAGCGTTACACACTCCTTAGAATCAGATTCCAACCACACCTTCCAAACTCCCATTGCCCATCCAGTTTTGAGGCCCAAGAGGCAGGCCCAAACTTCAGCAGTCAACTCATCGCCTTCCTCAATGGAGTGAAAGAATCTCCAAAGAAATACGCCTGAAGAGTCACGAATGATTCCTCCACAGGCGCCCTTATTAGTAACTCTGGAATAGGCACCATCCACATACTATTTTTTTTGGGTGGTGTTTGAAGTTTGAGCTCTCTTTGAAGTTTCAAATCTCTAAGCTCCCAATATATTGTAAGTTTTTTTAAAAAAAATTAAGCTTAGAAATTTAATTTTATTAGTAGCATATATTTTAATTTGCTCAATTTATTTTTTATATTCATTTTATTTTTGAAATCTGAAAAATAATGTCATTTATATATGTTGAAAATTAATTGAGAGAGAATTAATTGTTAATATAGGTTGTATATGAAAATATGTAGTTGTTCATACTTTTTTTTTTTTTTTATCTGTTCTTTTTTCCCACTTTGAACTATTTTTTTCCATGTGGTGTGTTGAAGTTTGAGCTCTCTTGGAAGTTTTAGATTTAGAAGCTCCCAATACATTGTAAGTTTTTTTTAAGATTAAAATTATAATTTTATTAGTAGCACATATTTTAATTTTCTCAACATATTTTTTTATATCTCACCACAAAAGAAAAAAAAAATCATTTGTAGCGGTCACAAATAACCGCTACAAATACCTAGTTTTGTAGCGATTTAAGACTAAACAGCAACAAATTCATAGCAGCAGCAATGGCACCAAAGCATGGGCGTGTTTACGACAAACTTTGTAGCGGTTACTATAAAATAAACTGCTACAAAAGTGGTGCTAGCTTGACGTGTAATGATGCGAAGGTTTATGGTGGGGAATTTGTAGCGGTTATACGGAACTAACCGCTACAAAGTTGGCACCAGCTTGGCACGTGATGGCGCAAACGTTATCACTGTTGGCTCTTGTGTTTTGTGTTTTGATGCTAACAATTCCAAAGTATGAAAAAGATAAGAAAAGATCTTGGCTAAATCTAATAATGAAGTTCTTAGAATGTTACTCGAGCAAAGAATTAAGTTTGCTCGAGCAACGGTGTATGAAAGGTAAATCAGTAGTGTTCTGAAGAAACCTTGCTCGAGCAAGAAAAAGTGTGCTCGAGCAACATCGTGCTTGCCGAGAAAATCAGTGATGAAAGCATACTCCCGAGGGAGCAAAAGCATGTTTCAGCACTTTGCTCAAGCAAGATTTAAAGGCTACTCGAGCAACATCGAGAAACCTCATATCTTTGCCGCTAGAAGCATACTCGCGTGTTGAAAAAATGCTGCTCGAGCATCATGCTCAAGCAAGCCAAAATGCTTTGCTCGAGCAAGAACGAGCAAAGCGGCGCTCCTTCAAGTATAATAAGAGGTTGCCCGAGCATGGTTTTGCTCATGCTCGACCATATTGCCCAAGCAAGCTAAAAAGCATGCTCGAGCAACAGCGAAGCAGAGATGAAAATAGCTTATTCAAAAGAGCTTGCCCGAGCATGAAATTTTCATGCTAAGAACTAAGAACTCGTTCGAGCATCGGCGGGCAAGCATACTTTCCTTTGCATTTCAAAGGAGCTTGCTCGAGCAAGGTTGGATCTTTGCTCGAGCAACTTCATACTGATTTGAAAATCATCGTGTTCGAACTTCATAAATCATTGAGTGGATTAAATCATCTTCTGTATATTATTAATCTTGTTTACCAAATGCTATTAACCAATTTGTTGATGAGTTTCAGATCATTTAGGCATAAGTTACCGGTGAATTTGAATGAATCGATCGCAGCTGTCATAACATTAAATGCTCCTACCTAAACCGTGATATTCTCGAAGACCAATGTTCGAGCAAAAAGAGCCGTTTCGAAATTCTCCAACTTGGCATTAATTGCTATTTCACAACGGATACAACAGAAAGAATGAAAGAGAATGTCGGGACTGGAAGTTCCAGCTGTACTACTCAGACGAACAGAACACTTGACGAACGCTTCATCTGTAACGGACATGTTCGAGAGTCTAAACGGCTATTTCATGAGGCTCACCAACGGTCATTAATTGCATCAACTATAAATAGTGGGAGCATTCAATTTGCCAACTACCGAAATCTTTGTGCAATCATTCGAGATTAATTTCATTTTCTTGTTTCATCTATATCATTTATTGTTCTTGGTGATCATTAGTTATCAACTCGTGAGGAGTATTTAAACTTTCATTTCATTATTGAGATTGTATCTTAAGGTTAAGGAACCTTAAGAGAGGGTGTATCGATTACAGTTTGTAAGGGGGAGTGGAGTCAGAGAGTGAGTGACCATCCTTCATTTACGAAGTCTATAATTGATTCTGGAACTTAGTGGAATCTCAGAGTGTTTCTGGGGACTGGACGTAGGTCTTTGTTTTTGACCGAACCAGTATAAACCCTCTTGTGTACCTTTATCTTATTGGTCTCTATTTTGTTTACTCAAAAGAAAATATTTTAAAAGAATCAAGAATCACTTATTCACCCCCCTCTAGGTGATATTCCACCTTCAATCACGGTTAATTTTGTTGTAGTTATATAAAAATACAGCTATAGAAGGCAAAACAACACAATATTTGTCACGGTTAGGGAAAAGAGATACATAAACCGCAACAAATATTATCTATTTGTAGCGGTTAAGATGATAACCGCTATAAACATTCATGCTATATATAGGGTGACATTCGTACATCCATTATAAAAATTTAAAAATAATTAGACATGCATTGTCATTGAATGAACTATCTCGTCTTGGTTGTTGAAGTATCACATCCAAATTGAGATAGTTGATTGAGTTATAATACAGATTTAATTATTTGTTTGATGTGAAGACTTGTGTTCTTCATGTGTGATTTGTAGCTAGCTAGATTATGAAAATAGAATATCACCTAGAGGGGGGTGAATAGGGGATTTCAAAATTCTTTTTCAGATTGAATGACGAACAAAAGAAATAGAGACAAAGACAAAGAAAATGGACATAAAGAATTTATACTAGTTCGGTCTAACTTCTTGACCTACGTCCAGTCCTCAGACACTTTGGATATTTCACTAATCTCACAATCATGGTTACAATTACACACTCTGTACTTGAGATAATCCTTTCAGAATAGGACTCACTTCCTCTTACAAGTCGTAATTGTACACCCAAACTCAAGGTTCCTCAACCTTGAGATTTAAATAGAAAATCAAATAAGTGTTTAACTCCTCACAGAGTAGATAAATGATAATCATTGAAGTACAAGAATATCTGAAGATATTAAATGAAGTGAATGAAACAGAGAATTGAAATAATGCCGAATTGATTGCGCAGAGTTTCGGTAGTTGGTGAAATCAAATGTGATGAGCTTTTATAGATAACTCCATTAATGTCGTTGTAAAGAACTTGAATGTAGCCATTGTGACACTTTGAACTTCCGTTAGGCACAGATGGTTTCCGTTGAGTACAGTTGAACGTTGCTTCATTAATGTGTTCACCGTCGACGTACTTGTGTACAAAAGTGGACTCAGAGCATTTGCCATAATGGCTATGCCTCAAAGGAATGTATTTGTCTGCTATAAGAGTTTATTCCGTTTGTAGGCTGTTTTTGAAGGCATTAAATGCTTCTGACACATCGGATGACTTTTCGGCTAATCACAATTTAAACGATCATTAATCATCTAAAATTTACTCAAGAAGAAGATTAGATATGGTATAAATGAGTTTGAGCGAGATTAATTAAAAATACATAAAAACCCAAAATGATTAAGATTACGATTAACATTACAGCAGAGGAGTCTGTTAGCTGAAGATCTTTACGTGAGTAACACTACTATGTTACTCGAGTAATATCGCAATATTTTGAATCAATAGGGCCTCTACAACGTGCTTACTTGAGTAACAATACATGTTTACTCGAGTAGCATCGAGTAGGCCTGAAATGCCTACTCGAGTAACTCTTGTTCTTTGCTAAACAAAGTACTAAGTAAAGGAGTTAGCAACTATTACTCGAGTAACAAAATGACATTGCTCGAGTAACTATCGACAAAGCAAAGTGTTAGTTCTCAATGTGTTTTGATGATTAACAACAATTGTAAACATGTGTTGAAGTTTTTGCAAAATCTGTTTAAAACCATTTATCAGTTGTTTACTCGAGTAAAGAAATGCTTACTCAAGTATAGCAGTTGTTTACTCGAGTAAAGGAATGCTTACTCGAGTATAGGACTGTTAAAGGATTGCCCAATTGGATTTTACACGTCAATACCGCAGTATGGATAGCCATACTCGAGTATTGACGTCTCGAGACAATCGAGTTTTTGACGAGAAGATGCTTACTCGAGTATAGGTTTGCATACTCGAGTATAGGCCATCCGAGAGCAACCAAACTTTTAAAGTTAAGTCAATACTTAAAGTATAGATCGCTATACTCGAGTATTGGACTTACCGAGAGCAAATGAACTTTTGAACTTGAATGTATACTCGAGTAGACACTTGCATACTCGAGTAAAGGATCTTACTGAGAGAGCTCCCAAGTTTTTCTAATTCATGCATACTCGAGTAAAGGTTTTCATACTCGAGTAATGAGCTCTTAAACTGATTTTCAAATTGACTTATGTTCTTGCATACTCCAGTATGAATTTGTTTACTCCAGTATAGACATGGAATGACTTCACACTTTTTCGAAAAAGAGTTGCATACTCAAGTAAGGATATGCATACTCGAGTATGAGACCATACGGAGAAGTCATCATTTTGGCTTGAACTTGCTTACTCCAGTATACAAATGTATACTACAGTATAGAGGCATTTTACACTTAAAATTTTCAAGCAAATAGTTTCTTACTCGAGTAAAGCCTTTGGTTTCAAAAGTTCAAGTCTCGAAGGTTTGCCTCTGGAAGTTGCTTACTCGAGTATCCTTTTGATCCGCAAAGAAAGACTCTCTCACACGGTGACTTACTCGAGTAAAGATGAACTTACTCGAGTACCCAACGCCGAAACCAATTTTTGAATTATACGATTTTGCAAATCACTCTTGTTTGTTCTAATTGCTTTCATGAATCATTCACTTATAAACCCAACTATGTTTAACAAGTTTGTTGAGTGAATTTGAGTTAGCGAGATGAAGATTATTGAAGGTCAAAGCCATAAAGCAAAAAGTGTACAGTGCATTTAATGCACTTCTGCAAATCAACCTTCTTTTGGATAATCCACCTGAGCACGCATTCTCAACGGTCAAAAATGCTTTCTTCATCAAGTAAACTCTTCTCCAACGGACAAATCCTCGAGTTCCACATCGATCATATTAGCACTGGATTAGTTGGAGTTTAGAGAGAGAAGATGACCGAGACCTTAAGGTAATCACCTACAACGGTTGGATTCATCAAGCAACGGTCATTTCATGTTCTCTACCTATAAATAGAGTGCATTAACTTCTTCTCAAGCCGATACACCTACCGAGAGCGAAAATTTATTGATTGCCATTTATTGTGTTCGGCTTTCACCGTATTGTATCAATCGATACTTGTACTTGAGTGTTCATTTTATCTCGCTTCGTGAGAGAGTTCTATCTGTAAATCATTTATTGATTGAGATAACCACAAGTCGGGGACTTGGTGGTTGGGTGTATTGATTGCAACTTGTAAGGGGGAGTGAGTTCTAGAGAGAGAACTACTCTTGAGTACGAGTTTGTAATCGGTTTGTGAGTATAGTGGATTGAAAATCCCAAGTGTGGCTTGGGATTTGGATGTAGGTCAAGGATAAGACCGAACCAGGATAATTTCTCTTGTGCAAGCTTTCCTTCCCTTCCTCCTCTGTTATAATCTGTTTTTACTTGGTCAAAACAGAGCACTTTCAGAAAAGTTTTTAAAATACCCAATTCACCCCCCTCTTGGGTATATAGCTCCATTTACACAAAGAATAAATTTGAGAAGAGCTTACTCAAGTAACATACCTACCTTACTCAAATAGGTTACTCGAGTGACACTTACCATCTACTTGAGTAATACATTCATAGAGGAAATCCTTTCACATGTAACATTGGTTACTCGAGTAAGCTGAAACCCTTACTCGAGTACCTCAATGTTGTTACTCAAGTAATACCATAAGGAACTCTGAACGTTGCTTTGATTCAATACTTACTCAAGTAACATAACATGGTTACTCGAGTAGGGTCCTACAAATACTTAACAAATTTATTAGATTGAGATTACTCGAGTAGAAATACTCTTAACATAGCAATATTTACTGATTTCAAAGCCTTAAAAGTTTTCAATATAAAGCTTTAATCATTTAAGTCTTGTTATCATCAAAACTCCGAGAACTAACAGATTACAATACCTACAGTCCAAAAATGTTTTTCTCAAGATAGTCCAACGGAAAATTGAATTGCAATATAGCTTCCTTTCTCTCATAAAAATATCTTTGATCAAAATGAGTCAATGAATTTTTCATGAGAGATCGGCATCTATATTGAATATGAATCTTCATGTGGCATAATGGGCTATCTTGAGTACGTAAATAACGTTTGTAGCGGTTTTACCTAAACCACTATAGAATTGAAGGTGTTAGTCATTTTGTAGTGATTTTATCTTAGTAACCGCTATAGAATGCCAAGGTCAAGCATTTTGTAACAGTTGTCCAACCATTACAAAATGTCACGATAAACGAGGAAGGGTTTTACTATTAGTAGCAGTTTAGGCAGCTGTTTTTATTTAACCGCTACAAATTGACTGATATATGTAGCGATTTTCCTATATAACCGCTATAAAGTGGCACCTTTTTTAAATAGCACCTCCCCTCATTTCAAATCACCCAAGGTTTGAAACATTGCCTTAAACTTCTTATTCTCGTACTTTTTACTTAAAATCTAAGAGTGATGGTTTCTAAAGGAAATAGAGGGAAAGAGAAAGAGGTTGTAAGCAGTAGAACGCCTCTAAGAGGCAGTAGTAGAAGATGGGGCCGTAGTAAGGGTGCGGGGGTCGAAATATCCCTCCGCCACTTCAAGTGGGGATTGACTTAGATTAGCTCTTCGCCGATGAGCCAATCCCACATCTGGAGAACGTAGGGGAAGCATAGAGCTCACATATGTCCTTCAGTGACCTCGATGATGTCAAAAATGAGGAGGTAGAGATTGAATTTAACATTCCCATTGGTGAGGCAGAGTAGTTTATTGACCAAGAGAACGAGTGGGACCAAGGGAACCCCGACTATCGTCTTCGTGTTCCACCGGATTTAGGGTCGATGTCGAAGGTAAATGTAATTATTTATGGGACCAAATTTAAATTGAAATTAGTTATGGTTAATTAAATTATATTTAAATGTAATACAAACATGTTTTTATAATTATGTAGATAAGCAAGGGAACTTCAGCAGGAAGACATTGGATGTTCCTGGGGTTAGGGATGTCCAAAAAACCCGAGGTCCGGTCTGACCCGTCTTGACCCGGTCTGACCCGACCCGGTCTGGTAGTAAAAAAATCAGTCCTAGACACTTTAGACAGACCAGACCAGACCAATCTCCTCGGGTCAGACCAGACTTCGGGCCAAGGGCTCAAACCCCTTAGTCTGGTCCAGTCTGGCCCGAGATATATATATATATACATATTTATTTCTTTACAACACAGTCACACCATCTTTTTGCCTGAAAACACACGCAACCAACCTAGAAAAAAGAACCAAGACTCACTTTCACATCTCCCGTTCTCGTTACTAATCTCGTAGGGGAGGAAGAAGACGAGGAAGAGGGTGGCTTGAGATTCGTTGTTTCTGCAGTTAATTCCTTGTTCGCAAGTCACAGATCCCTTGAGATTTTCAGTTCTGGGTTGTTGTTCTATTATACCGAGTCCTGTCATTTCTGGATCCACGTTGAAATTTTCCGAGAGATTCCGAACCCAAGAAAGCAAAACATACGGCTACAAAATCCAAAAGTGAAACAAAGATGCAGAAACCCAGACTTGAAGATGATAATACCTAAACCGGAATGAATCAAAATGTCGAGAACCAACCAAAACGCAAATTAGATCAGAACAGAATCAGCAACAAAACCCAGCAACTCTGACTCCGACGGCCATATCTGGCGAGGCGACGAGCTCTCAAGGGAAGAGAGAAAGTGAAAGATGAGACTGAGGAAAGAGAGAGCGAGGGATGGGAGAGATGAGATTTGAGTTAGGGATGGAGGGTTGCTTTTCTGAGAGGATGGGCGCAAGTGATTTGGCAAGGAAAAGCAAAAAAAAAAAAAAAAAATACTTGGACTGCCTGGACCAGTCCAGGCAATCTATTGGACTGGTCTGGTCCAGCCCGAGCTCGGGTTGGTGCTGGACCATACCAAACCTCGAGCTGGACAATCCAGTCCGAGGTTCCACCTGGACCAGACCTCGGGTTGGGGTCAAACCCAGTCCAGTCTAGTCCATGGACATGCCTACCTGGGGTCAATCAGTTGGAGGGGCCTTGTGTCGTAGTCCCTTGGAACGAGCACACGGACTAACCCATCGGCAATGATGGTCACCTGTTCAACCGTTACCTGATGCAGCTAGGCGAGAATTGGGCGTGATTCCCCCTCCACTTAAGAGTTGGAAGTTTGTTCCTAAGGGGAACAAGGACAAGGCATTTGAGGATGATGTGCGGGTAAGTTATATTTTACATGTAAATAATTAAAATGTATGGTTTATTTATTTATTTATTAAACAACTAATTAATTATTAAATTATGATACAGTGCAAGTTTAAAGTACGATGCAACCATAAGAAGTACACACTGCTGAAGATAAGGGACGGTTGGAAGAACTGGAGGGGTCGTCTCTATAACAAGAAGAATGGAGATGATACAATCCCTCTACAGAGCTGATTAAGAGCGTCCCGGCATAACGTCGACTTAAATGACTGGACGGGTTTTGTCCAGGCCAAGAGGAGTTCAAGCGAGACAAGTATTTTTTTAATATAGTTTAAATTAATTTTGTAAAAATATAGTTTAAATGTAGTTTAAATTAAGTTATAGTTTAAGTATAGTTTAAATTAATTAATATTTTAAATTATAAATATAGTTTGAATTAGTTTATAGTTTAAATTTTGTATAAATATAGTTTGAATGAGTTGATAGTTTAAATTTAGAGTTTAAATTAATTTATAGTTTAAGTATAGTTTATTTTAATTAATAGTTTGAATTTTGTTTATTTATAGATTAAATTATAAATATAGTTTGAATTAGTTTATAGTTTAAATTAATTTATAGTTTAAGTAAAATTTAAATTTATTAATAGCTTAAATTTGGTTTAAATATAGTTTAAATTATAAATATAGTTTGAATTAGTTTATAGTTTAGATTAATTTATAGTTTAAGTATAGTTTGAATTAATTAATAGTTTAAATTTTGATTAAATTATAAATATAGTTTGAATTGGTTTATAGTTTAAATTTAATTTAAAAGATATGAAAATAACAAATAATTTCACTTAACATGTTCTTTACTCCTCCTTGCGTGCTATGTCCCCGAGGAACACCGAAGCAAAGCAACGTCAAAGGATCCATCACACGGCAAGATCCAAGATGTTTGTTGTGACGTACAGTGAGCTAATATGTTCAAAGTTAAATTAATTTTACGTTTATTGATTGTTTAGTTTTTGAAATAACAAATATTTTATTCTTCTAATTCTTTCAACAAACGAAGGCTTGGCAGGAGACCCGTCAAACGGGCTATGGGGAGCTGTTCACATACACCCATAGACACCGTGATGAGACGGCGACCCATGAGGCGGCAGAGGAGATGATAGTAAGCTACAAACAAATTTTTATGTAGTTAATTCAATTTAATTAAATTTAATTAAGTTGTTTTATTAATGTTTTATGAAATGTGTGCCATAGGGCGGATTGCGTAGAGCTAGGCCAAGTGCTGTGCGTGGATCCGCCTCAGCGTCGTGGGCCCAATCGAGCATCTTGGCCGCATTGTGGGGTATGAGGCTAGGCGTGTGTCTAGCATGGTGGATCCTACGGCCTCACTGAAAGCTGTCGTGGGCCCAATCAAGCATCTTGGCCACATTAGGGGTATGAGGCTAGGCGCCAGGTCTAGCATGGTCTATGGCAGGACCTTCGCCTCTGAAGCCAGAACCTCCAGCTCGAGAAGGCCGACAGCTGAGGGAGTTTAGGTGATGATTGCCGAGCAGGTGGATATTAGGACTTCGGAGATTACTAGGCACATTCAGGACCAAGCCGACAGTTGGTACGCTCAGCAGAGGCAGAGCTAGGATACTGTTGTCGGTGCCTTAACAAAGAAATTTCTTGACAGGCGGTTTTTGCCTACCCCTACATTCAGCTATGAACCTCCCTCTCCGCGTCCTGCCGCTGCTGATGGCGAGAGTTGTGACCTCTACTCGTGCACACGCTCAGACTACCCCCCTCAGATAGTCCCCCCTCAGACAGCCCCACTCAACTAGTCCCTCTCAGTCAATCCCCCTGAGACAGGACCTGATCATCAGGCTCCTGATAGTTAGGTTTTAGGGAAAATTAGAATGAAGGACCTAAAACAGATTATATTTATTAAGAAGGACCGTAAAAGTTATAATTATTTAGAATGACCAGTTTTAAATTATATATTTGAA
Source organism: Acacia acuminata (assembly GCA_019022655.1). Taxonomy (NCBI): domain Eukaryota; kingdom Viridiplantae; phylum Streptophyta; class Magnoliopsida; order Fabales; family Fabaceae; genus Acacia; species Acacia acuminata. The sequence continues at coordinate 2,569,395 of JAFJYI010000036.1, forward strand.
AAATACTAAATCGCCCTTGATTAAACCTCCTAAATTTTCTCCCACATTCTATTTTTAAAACTAATATGAATATTTAAATTTCATTAAATTAAATTCAATTTGTATCAACTTTTACTAGTTACGTATGTATCTATTAAAAAAAGAAAATTAACACAGACATCTTTCGATTTTATTTAAAAATAAAAGTTATATAATTTTAGGAAAACTTAAATATTTTATAATTTGCTATGAACGTTAAAGAAGGGTTATATATATAAAACGAAATCAAAAATATATACGTAATTTTAAACAATTCAAAAGAGGTTTGCACAATTTATTTTTATGTCAGAATAGATTTATGTGAGTTTTACAAATAAAAATCAATGTAATGTTTTTTTGACCGAAAACTATGTAATGTTAATATACTTAAAAAATGTCTAGATAATCTATTATAATTTTTATTTGTGAATGATATTCAAGATTGCTCTCTAGAAAATACTCATGCGTAAACCAAAAATAATAATATTTATAATATAATCAATACATTTTATAATAAAAATAATAATAATAACGTTTCTTTTTTTCTTTTTGGGCAAAATGTTTATTAACAACTAAGATAATCGATAGCAAAATTAAAACCTTATAAATTTTTCTATTTTACATACATTTTATTTTTTTATAAGATTATATAAGTTACCAAACTAAATTAATAATTTAAATTTGTCAATATCGGGGTTAAAAATTAAATTATATATTGATTATTTGATTACGTCAGTTTTAGTTAAAGTTAAGAAAATGGTTATTTTGGCCATTGTAATTTTTGTGAAAAATAAAATTCAAATTACTTTAAGAATAGTACATGGGAGAGATTGTTAAAAGTTTAATTAAGGGCAATTTAGTATTTTAAAATTTATGTTTTGGTAATTGGTCATTCTCAATAATTACAACTTTTATGGTTCTTTCTAATAAATATCATCTACTCTAGGTCCTTAGTTCTAGTTTTCCCTGGGTTTTATTTATATTTGTAGAAACATTTTGTGTACTTAAAATGGTTGTTATCTTTTTTTTTCATTTGGTTTTTTAACAATTTTATTTTTTTTAAATATTTGTTACCTTTTATTTTGGTTTTTTTTTTTTTTATATTGGAGTACTATTTTTAATACATAAATTCATTTATATTAGTTTGTTAATGTTACTTATAATATATAACTATTGTTATTGAAAAATATATTTAGTGAACCAAATTTATTAAAATTAAATAAAATAGATATTGTTAAGAAAAATAACGGAATAAATATTATGTGAATAAAATTATATTTATTTAATTTTAAAATAGTTAAATTTAAAATAAATTCGATATTTATTTATTTAAATATAAACTGGTACTAAAGTGTTACATGTCAAATTCAAAACATAAAAAACCACCACTTTTTTATACGGTCATACATTTGTAACGGTTAAATGGAAACCAACCGCTACTAATTTGAATTTCAAACTGAATAAAAGACCACTAAACACTAGTGCAAAAAAAGGCTTTAAGACCGCCTCATTTAGAGCGGACAATGGACACCCTGTCTTAAAGGAATGACCGTGGCAGTTCCGTAAATATAAAGAACTTCTTGCACCGGACCAATTTTTCACCGCTCTTAAAAACATTATTGAGACCGACTAAAATACAACCGGTCTTAAAAATTGAACTGAAATTTCAATTACTTTCTAAATATATCTCATATAGCCGTACTTATATTTTCTGCGGTAAAACATAATAAGGAAAAATTTAAATATAAAAAGTCTAAAGTTTTAAGATCGAATTTATCAAGAAGACGGTCTTAAAAGTTTTCTTTCAAGACCGGACATATGATACTTCCGGTACGAAAAAGTTCATTAATATTAAAACCGGCGTTTTAAAAGGAACGGTCTTAAAGGTTAAACTTTTTAGATCGGACGTTTAATATGACCGGGATTAATGTAAATATTAAGACCGTCTCTTTTTCATCCGGTCTCTTAAAATCCACGCAAGTTATACATTTCTTCACGCAAAAGCTTTTGTTACTCGTGGAGAACCTCTGTTCACGTTCCGAAACCCTTCCCCGTTGCATTACCTCTCTTCCTCGCCCACGTACCATCGCCCCCGTTACTCTCTCATTTGCTCGGGCATTCCTCTCTTCCCGTCTCAAAAATGGACGGTGAAAACGAATCTATTCGTGTTCCGGCAACGCCGTTCGGTGTGACTGGTGTGAGTGAGAACGAACCCTCTTCATCTCACAATGAGGCTCGTAATCGCCCGCACACCGTGGTAGAAGAGGCACACGAATGATGGATGTGACCCTAAGTCGGACTTCCGGGTCAAAGCTCGAGATTCAGTTTGATGCAAGGTTGGAACCCGTCGGTCCTAATAAAAGCAAATATAATAGTTTTGTCTACTGTCTAGCACGCGGCAAGGTTAGCATCTTGACGGATGAGTGGAAAAGTGTGGACTCTAAGAATGTAAAGGATCCTATTTGGGAGACTATCCGGGTTACATACACTCGTCCCCGACTGTCGAAGTTGAAAGACAAGACATTGTCTTATTGTGCCGATCGGTGGAGGAAGTTTAAGACCTTTCTCGCTAACACGTATATTTTCTCCGATGTTCCGCCCGCCAAACATCCTTGGGAAGTTTACACATTTATTGATGAACGAATTTGGCGACAATTTGTTCTTCTCATCGGACCACTCCCGAAGCTCGGTGAGTTTATATTTAGTTTTGTTTTCCCTTTTGTTTGCTTATTAACCGTGCGAATATGTGAATGTTATTGTGTTCATCTAATCCCGTTAGTTATATAATAGTTCGGTGTGTGAATAGAAGTATACATTTCCCGCCTTTGTCTATGCAAGTCCGATATGTCAACCCCGAAAAGGTAAATTACGATGAGAAGGTATTAATTGTGTAATGGTTTGTCTTGCAAAGGAGGAAATGAATAGTCTTAAAAGGGGGAAACTTTATATACCCAATTGTTACTATCTAACGGGATCGTTGATCCCATGGATGCCTTAAAAGGATCAAGTTTGTATTATTTCGTAAGCATAATTCTCTTTTGTTTCTTAACCTATCTATCTAGCTAGTACTACAAAACATAGCTCCAATTTCTTCTACAATTCTACATCTTCCTTAAATAAAATGTTGAAACTTGATGAAGTGAAGAATTTGACTACCGTTTGATTGACGTTCATATGAAGCGAAGTTCTCTAATTTCAAGTTAGTGACATGCATGGCTGGAATTCATAATTAATAGATGTTTTCAATCCCGATTCACATTTAAAAGAAGGGAACAAGCACGGGAGATAGGTAGAAAGAATGATTGCCCTCATAGGGCTTCTCGCGCGGATATCAAAAGGCCGAAAAAGATTTGATGGTCGCCAAGCGGAAGAGATTGGATGATGAAGTAGAATCCAATCCTTCGTGATACATGCTCCTCCATCTCCAATACGTCGCGAGGAGTTGTGGTTGCATATTCGGCAAAAGCCAAGCGGCGCCTATACGAGTGAACAAACTCGTCTAGTTGCTGAAAGAATTGTAAGTATCGTTATTGTTATTTTTTATTGTTATTTTTTAGTTACTAAACATGTTTCATTACTAAGCTTCTCGTTATCTGTATCTTATAGGAAGATCTTAAAAAGAAAGAAGCAGAGGGATCTTTTGTGTCGGACGAGAGGAATGATGTTCTGACCGTTGCGACCGGAAAACCGGATCACCCGGGGCGTGTAAGGGGGATTGGAGGACGGGTAGGCATAAAGCAAGTCTTTGGTACATCCAAACGCCATAGACAAAGTATGGTTACCCGGGGAGGAGATGGACCGACGCCGGCGCTAATAAAGCTTCAATGACCGCAATGTTTCAATCCGAGATGAGCCAGATGAAGGAGGAATTGAGTCACCGAGGCTCGCTTTTGAGCAATCGTCCGAGACCGGTGTTCCCTTCACACACTCACCCGCAACGTGCGCCAGAAAGCACTAGAGGGAGCTGCATTGTTGGATCGAGCAACCTTGTGACCTTTATGTGGAGGATCCCGATCATCATGATGGACGATTATTGGTTGCAAAAGGGAATGTTCACAACTTGGGATCAACCGTACACCACCAACAAATGCCCGATGATGAAGTCGAGTGTCGTTGAAAATGTGATCATTGATGCACAGCTCCCTCTCCAAACCGATGAGTCGAAGCTTTTGAGTGATGTCAAGGGAACCTTCATCCCTTGGCCGGTGAAGCTTGTACATGTCTACTTGCTCCCGAAGCTTCAACCCCTCCTCCTCAAGTTCCATCCCCTCGTCAAGCTCCATCCCTCCTCAAGCTTTATCCCCTCCTCAAGCTCTATCCCCATCGCTAAGTTGGTCGTTGCTGGGAAAAAATATCCGATCCGATGAAGAGTGGATATTTTAAGGATAAATCGTGGCCTGCTGATGAAGTACTAGGCGTCCCTCATCCTATGCCCGTTCAAGTTGACACCGTTGATGTTGAGTCCCTGCTGCTTTCTCGACAGGAGCTTACTGATGTAGTTGTTAGAATTTTTATGAAGTAAGTATCTTCTGTCTATGAGTACATCATTTAAATGCATCATTTAGACATACATACATATATACTAATTCCCTGATCGATGTCATTATGGTAGGTTCTTGCATCATGAATTGGTTCAAAGGTGCAGGATCAACGATTTTGGATTCTTGTGCCCCGTCTATTCAAGTCAAACAACCATGGAGGAGAGACAGAGTACATATCAAAGAGGTTGTGTGAAGTGAGCAGAAAGTTGTACTTTTTGCCATTCTTCCACAGTACATATCAAAAATCTTGTCCGCAATTCACTTAATTCTCGCTACATATATCACTGAGTATAGTTTACTGATGTGAATTTTCAGCCGCCACTGGCAGTTGGTCCTCATGTGCATGGAGGAGCATAAAGTTATCTTCTTATGCTCCACTCACACTGAGCCATTGCCTACGTTGGTGCGCACCATCAACGAGTAAGCATGTCATTTTGATTCTCTTTGTCGACATCTCTCGCCGTGAATTTTAAGTGAATCATTGATAAATTTGTGATTTTGATGATAGTGCCATGAGGACCTTCCAAAGAGTAGAAAAGAAAAGGCGTGCTACTCAGACAAAGACCCCATATGGTATGCACTGCAGGTTGGTACAATATTTGTAGCACACGCCTTGTGAACTTGGTCATTGAGCTATATATATGCTCTTATATCCATTTCTTGTTCTTTTTAGACCTGTTGGCAACCACGAGAGTCCAACTTATGTGGCCAGTACGTCATGAAACACATGTATGATATTATAAGGCGAAGGGATACTAAATTAACGCAAAGGTAAATGTATTTGATGTTACATATTATGCAAGTTAATTCAGTTTTCGGCATCTTGTTACAAATGAAATATGCACGCAAGTTAATTCAGCTTTCTTTGTCTTTGATGTTACGTATGTTTCAATGCAAAACTCCCTTTTCGATGATGAACTCGGAGCACATATGCAATGTGTTTTGTGAATATCTCGTATGGTCGATCTTAGAGTCAGAAAAATGACAATAATTAATGTCCTAAATTCATTTGTAAGTATATTCTCGTAGCAACAATAATCGATCTTCTCGTAAATTTGTTTATTTTTTTGAACAATTCATTTGTAAATATACATAGGCAATGTAAAATTCAATAAATAAATTTAGTTAATTTTTCGAACAATTTTCTTGTGTCCATTTTGGGTTTCGAATGTATTATTGGATGGTGGATATAGCTATTTAATTTAGTGTTTGAAATCGAGACTTTTAGGACCGTTCATTAACAAGATGTCCGGTCTTAAAGGTCCACAAAGTTCAGTGTAAAAAGTATGAGACTTTTAGGACCGTATATTGCTTTAGTGTCCGCTCCTAAAAGCTTAAAAAACCACATGTACTTTTAGGTCCGGACGTATTATAAAAGGTCGGTCTTAAAAGTCGCCCGCTTAACTTTTAGGACCGTATTTTTATAAATAATCGGTCTTAAAAGTCCTTTGGTTACAAGTTTGCTTAACTTTTAGGACCGTATGTTGTTATTTGTGCGATCTTAAAAGTCAATCACCTTTAAATACCCCTTTTCAGACAAATTAAATGGATAGGGTTGAAGACAACCGAGGTTCGTCATTCCGCTCAAGCTAGGTCCTTCATTATCATCGTTTTTACCTCTCCATGTGTAGAGTAAAAGATTATCGGTGTCCCTTTTATTTTGTCTTTTGTCTTTTTGTCGGAAAAAGAAGGAAGATAATGAAAAGGACACTTTGTTTCTAACATGGGGAGGTAAAACCGACGTCAACGAAGGTCCAACCTTGAGAAGAATAGTCACTTTGTTTGTTCTTATCCGAATAAGGTAAAAGCTCCTTTTTTTGTATGTTCTTAATCGTATTCTCGCGAATTTCGTTGTTGGATTTACATGAGGACAATGTTTTGTTTGTTTCCTTTTGTCGGAAAAAGAAAGACGATAATGAAAAGGACAAGAGGCAATTGGATATGGAAACCAAAGCCGACAAAAATGGCGTGTTTTTAGGACCGTCGATTTACTAACTAAAGTCTTCGTTCTTTTATTTTAGGTTTTTTAGTCCGCCATTATCCATCCTTCATAGTTGCCTTGTTTATTGCTTTCCTGTGTTCGATAATGGGATAAAGTACTAAACTCGCACGAGAACAAAATTTAAAAATATTTTATTTACTAATAGGGCAGCGATCACAAAAAAAAAAATCAAAATAAAAAAGCAACAAAAAAAAAGTAATCCCTCTCGTAGTCGGAGAGGGAGGGGGCGTCGGAGTCGTCGGAGTCGTCTTCAGCGGGATCGTACTTCACGTCATTGGCGTGGAGTACCATGTTCAGCTTGTTGTTCATGGTATGAGCAAGCTGAACCAATTGGCCCAAATGTCAATCGATTTGATCGACGCGGCCACCAAGTGATCGCACCAACCGCTTCACAAATCGGATTTGGAGGAGGCGGTGGCGGAGGGGGCTAAGGTTAAGAGGAGGAGGAGGAAACAGAGGACCGGGGGAGCAGCCATTACAATGGGGGCCGAGGTTGAAGAGGAGGAGGAGGAAACGGAGGACCCGGGGGAGAAGAATGTGAAGAAAGTACAAGAAGTAACAACGGGTTTAAATAGAGAACCCATCCCGAACAATGTGAAACGCGGAAACTTTAATGAGGAGACGCATTGTTCATCGGAATACGAGGAGACGCCTAGTTGGGAAGTTTATCTCGGAAGCCGAAGAGACTCTCGCATCATTCATTTGAGCGGTGTGTAAGTACCGGTAAATGATAAAAGGTCGGTCTTAAAAGTAAGACTTTTAGGATGGACTTATTATAAAAGATCGGTCTAAATAATAGAATTTTATACCACATACCTATAAGTACCGGGTTAATGATAAAAGGTCGGTCTTAAAAGTAATTTAGACTTTTAGGATCGGATATTTTAAAAAATATCGGTCTTAAAATAAAATGAATTGCAAAAATATTAAATAATGGAATTTTATACCGCGTACCTATAACTCCTTATTAATTCCTCACTACCTCGTAACTCCAAACTACGTACGTGGCTATCTCGAGAACACTCTCCGCCTTTATTAATTAACTCCTCATACCTCTCGCCCTAACCGCTCAAACCATGGTTAGATTCAAGAGAACCGCCGTAGGGTGCTCTTAGTCGTGATGCTCGTGCCTTCCGTCGATCGTTATACGGTGCGCCTCCTCCATCGAGAGTCCGTCCTATTGTGACAAGAGCCTCGGATCGTTGGACCCATTGTTATTTCTTTCGGATGATGAAGAGGTTCCCGCTCCCCCTCTCCAACCTCTTGGCCCCACCGTGACTACTACCGACCCCTCTCCTCTTTCCTCTAATGAAGCATTGTGGTGAATTGAGTAAGACAAACTTGCCGATCTCCGGCGGGAAATTAATGTTGTTCACGCCGAAATTGCCAAGGCTTTGGAGGATAATAAGCTTTAGGAGATGTTTAGTCGATTCTTGTTTTTGATAATTTTCTCGCTTGTTTTTCTTTTTGTATTTTTTCTTGTGTACGTGCATATGCAAGTAATATATGTAATTAAAGAAACTCCTGTTTTCCTTTAATTTTTATTCATTCAAATTGCAGCTCGCCAAATCCTTTTTTAGAAAGCACAAAAACGAGGAATTTTAGGACCGGAGTATTATAAAACGGCGGTCTTAAAAAATTGTATATATAGAACCGTCTACTTTTTAATGAACCGGTTTAATTGTCTCAATTTAGGTCCCGAGTATTATAAAACTCCGGTCTTAATAAAATCCCAAATATAATACATGTCTCGCCTCCGTCGCGGAATATTAAATTTCCTCTCTCGAACTTCTCTTGTTGTGCCTAAAGTGTTACTCGTGTTCTCGCCGCCACTTGTCGGGTTCGCGTTGCTCTCTCGACAATCACTTTCTGGTTCCTTAGCTAAGCATCTATAGACCAAGTTTGTAAGAGGTGTTTCGGTTATATAACTTTATGATTTTCCCGCTCATCGTTCGGGTTTTTCCTGGGTTGAGCGAAATCGATCAAATGTTCTGGTGGGTTTCGTGTTGTTAATGGATATTGTATTTTGAAGATTATAATTGCACTTTAGACCTACCCAACGACCAATAAATGTTTTTAGGGTACTCTTTCGTCTACAACATCAACGTTCGTGGTGGGAGAAGAAAGACTAAGCAAACGCATTTGAATTTATATGATACAAAGTGAGTCCACAAGACCTTCACGCGATGCATTTAATTTCCTCGTCATGCATTTATTTTGGTTCTTGGATTCACTGCGATACATTTATGACCAAAAGTGATTCTTCGTTCTGCATTTAATGAGCAAGTTTATCCGGAAAAAAAAGGAAAAAAAAAAAGACATAACCGACATTTGAGCATATATATGTATGTTAAATCTTTCCATCTATATATATAGGAATTCTACTATGGATCACAGTTGGATAAATGCTAAACGGACGAGTGTTGAATATCAGAATGGGGTGAGGGACTTTATAAAATTTGCTAAACAAAATGCCCATGCCGAGGGTGGGAAGTTTTATTGCCCTTGTGTAAAATGTTTGAATGAGAGGCGACTAAGTCCCGAAGTTATACACACACATTTAATTTGTGAAGGAATTTGTAAGACTCATACGGTATGGGTATGGCATGGTGAAAAAATACCAAGTGGGTCTCAACATAGGGAAGTGGCCTTTGATGATAATGACATGGATATGGATGATCACATAGAGGACATTATCCGTGATGTAGGAGAAGAGGCTTTTCATCAATCACATGCATATGGTAATATATGCAGTGATGCAAAGACCCCTCTATACCGTGGGTGTAAAAAATACCAATTGTTGAATGCTGTATTGAAATTGGTAAGCTTGAAGGCACGTCATGGATGGAGCGACAAGAGTTTTTAGAAATGCTTAAGGCTTTTAAGGACATGCTTCCGGATGATAATGTGTTGCCGCATCGATACTATGATGCTAAGAAAATACTTTGTCCACTGGGGATGGAGTACAAAAAGATCCATGCATGCCCGAATGATTGCGTGTTGTATAGAAAAGAGTTTGAAGAGGAACAGAATTGTCCGAAATGTGAAACCCCAAGGTACAAGTCAAATAAGGGGCCTGCAAAAGTGTTGTGGTATCTTCCAATCATACCAAGGTTCAAGCGGTTGTTTGCGAATGAAAATGATGCAAAAAATTTGAGGTGGCATGCAGATGAGAGGATTTCTGATGGAAAGCTTCGACATCCGGCCGATTCTTCTCAATGGAAGAAAATCGATCAATTATTTCCGAACTTCGACGAAGAACCTAGGAACCTTAGGCTTGCCCTTAGCACGGATGGCATGAATCCATATGGAAGCCTTAGCAAAGCATACATAGTTCATGGCCCGTACTAATGATTATTTACAACTTATCTCCAATGTTATGCATGAAACGAAAGTACATCATGTCTGTCTATGTTGATTTCGGGACCGAAACAACCCGAAAATGACATTGATGTTTACCTTGACCCTTGATCGAAGACTTGAAGGAGTTGTGGGCGAAGGTGTTGATGTTTTTGACTCTTTCAAGAAGGAGGTGTTTAAAATGCGAGCCATGATATTTTGTACTATAAACGACTTCCCAAAGATATGGGAACTTGTCGGGTATAGTGTAAAAGGCCATAAAGCATGTCCGGTTTGTGAAGAAGGCACACGCTACCATCAACTTCAACATGGAAGAAAGACGGTTTATCTTGAACATAGGATATTTCTTAGACGGGGCCACCCATATCGTCGATTGAAGAAAGCCTTTTTGGTGGCCAAGAGTATGAAGATGCTCCGGTGGCATTGATCGGGGAGCAAGTTTATGAAAAGGTGAAAAATATCAATGTCGTATTGGGTAAGACTGCAAAGTGTAGAAAAGAAACAAATATATGGAAAAAGAGATCTGTATTCTTCGATCTCCCATATTGGCGCAATCTTGATGTGAGACACAGTATTGATGTCATGCATGTGGAGAAAAACGTATGTGATAGTATTGTCGGCACGCTTCTCAACATACAAGGTAGTTCCAAGGATGGTGTGAAGGCAAGATTGGATCCGATAGCAATGGGAATACGCGAAGAGTTACATCCAAGGCCAGATGGGAAGAGAACTTATTGTCCCGGCTTCTCATACTTTGTCTAAGGATGAGAAACGAAGTTTTGTGAGTGTTTACATGGCACAAAAGTTCCCACGAGGTATTCTTCAAATTTTAAGAGGCTTGTATCGATGAAGGACTTGAAATTAGTAGGCCAAAAGTCTCATGATTGTCATGTCTTGATGCAACAACCTACTCCCAATAGCTATTCGAGGCATCGCCGAATATGATCTTCGAGTCGTTTTGACTAGACTTTTTGTCTTCTTCAATGCGCTTTGTAGTAAAGTTTTTAAGATTGAAAAGTTGGATGAATTGGAGAATGAAGGATATCTTATCTTGTGCCACCTTGAGAAGCTTTTTGTTCCTACATTTTTTGACATCATGGTTCATCTAATTGTTCATCTAGTGAGGAGATAAAGATGGCGGCCCTATCCATTTACGGTGGATGTACCCAATTGAAAGATCTATGAAATTCCTAAAAGGGTACGTGAAGAACGCATACCGACGAAGCATCGATTGTTCGAAATATGTTTTCGAAGAAGCCATGGAATTTTGTCAAGATTATTTGGCCAAAGTAAGACATATTGGGCTTCCAAAACGTCAAAGCATCTGATGGGGGTAGACGAGGGCTTCCGTAAAGAGTGTGGATCCCGATGAATTGTCACAAGTCCACTTATACATCTTGAATAACGTCGATGAAGTTCAAGCTAGCATAGCTGCACATAAAGCAAATGTAAGGAAAGAAAATCATCGAATGACCGAACAAAGGTTGATTAGGGAGCATAACGAGAACTTTTGCAAAATGGTTCAAACAAAAGGTCGAGGGAGAGGAATGTGTTTCGATACAATCAAATGGTTAGCAGTGGTCCCGAGGTTGATGTCATAAGTTGGAATTCGTATGTGATCAATGGTTATACATTTTACACGAAGTCCCTAGATGATACGAGCACAAAGTCGCAACACGGTGGTGTTATGTTAGAGGCCTGAATCTATGCACTTCTCCAGTTCGAAAGACAAGAGCCCTTTATTGGCGTCATGCCATATTATGGGGTTATTGAAGAGATTTGGGAGGTGGACTATGTGAAAATTAGATTTCCCATTTTCAAATGCAAGTGGATTAATGTCAATAATGGTGTTCGGATCGATCGGCTAGGATTTACATTAGTCGATGTCAATGGTAGAAGTTTTGGAGATGAACCTTTTATTATGGCGAGCACTGTGCAAAACAAGTGTTCTATATCACCGATCAAGAAAATAAAATGTGGTCTCGTAGCTCTCCAAGGAAAGAGGGTCATTGATATTGATGAGGAAATGAATTCAAATTATGGTATTCCCGAGAGTACTCCTTTTTCAAGGGGTCTACCTGGACATGAACGAAGAAGATGAAGCGGATAATGAACCCGCATAAGAAGTGATCATCAAGAAGGGATATGGGAAGATATCACTTTATAAAAGAGTCAATTCATAAGGTAATATTCATATGCAGATTTCTTTGAAGACTTTAAGGCTTTAACTATATATATTATATTCCTTCTATCTATGTTCATAGTTAATGTCACTGACTATGAATTTTGTTCTTGTTTTATTTTTGTGGGGATCCGATCCAAAGGGGCATGTTATATAAGAGGATGTTACGTTGTTGGGTGGGGGAATCGATGAAGGCATGGTGAATATTATTTTGGGCGCATGTATGTTGTACTTGTAACTTATTGTATTTGTAAGTAAGTTATCTTATTGTATGAATTAATTTAGGTGTTGTAGTCATAGTAATCATTAATTAAGAGGCCAAATAGCTCATGGTGAATAATATTTGTATTCTTTTTCCAATTCAATTTATTCAAATAATTGTTCATAGCTTGTAGCTTAAAGTATCGAATTTTATGTGCTTGGATTGGGTGGTGGATTTGTGTATATATATAATCGGGAAGAACAACGGGGAAAAATTTGGGAAAATTTAGACCGGAAATAATAAGTCGATCTTAAATGTTCACTTGTTAAGACCGGATGTAATTATATGACCGGTCTTAAAGGTCGACGACTTTTGAGTTTTGATATTAAACCCGGTCTTAAAAGTTGGTCTTTTAAGACCGGTATATTTAGACGTCCGGTCTTAAATCAAAATCTTTAAGACCGGATGTTTTTATCATCCACTCTTGAAAGTCAGTCCTTTAAGACCGTGTGTAATTAGTCGTGTGGTCTTAGAAGCCGCTATTTTTCGACCGTATGTGTCTTGTCCGGTCTTATAATTACGATCTTTTAAGAGCGACCTATTTTTTGGCCGGTCTTAAAAGTTGAGCATTAGGATCGAACAAAAAATATTTCGGCTTCATTTAGTACAACTTTTTAAGACCCAAGTTTTTAAATGTCCGGTCTTAAAAGAGTTTCTTTAAGACGGTTCGAGTCCTAGGTCTTAAATGGTAGACTTTTAATACTGCGGCTGGAACAAGACCGGCCGCATATCCGGTCTTACGACCCCTCTTTTGTCCGGTCTTAAAAGCTTTTTTTGCACTAGTGAAAGTTTGTAGTGGTTACAATCATAAACCGCTACATATGTCCAACAGCCTACATTTTGTAGCGGTTCTAGAACTGCTACACAACTCTGGCAGGATTTTAATCAGTTTGAATTTGAAAGTTGTAGCGGTTAGTCTAGTGGTTTTGGGAACTGCTACAAATATAAATTAACATTTGTAGCGGTTTATGAACCACTACAAATTATGCAATGTTGCATTTAAGGATGGATGCTGTGAAGAGAATTAAACATTCTCTCTCCATCTATATTCTATCCTAGCTTTATTTACTAAATATGGATAAGTCATAGATCAAGTAGCCGCACAATCCTCCTACATATTTAACAAGATTGAACACTTTCTTAGATTTTACTTTCTCTCACAATGATGCAATTTCATTGGATCATTATCATAATGGCAAGTTTCACAAATCCAATCATAATGAATTTTCTGGACAAAAGTTGGCTTACATGTATGTTAGTTGAATCTTGTTTGCCATGCCTTTGTTCTTTTCAAGTTTTTTTTTTTTTTTGTTTGGATGCCCTCTCCTTGAAAGGGCTTAGATCATAATTGAGTGTTAGGTAGGAGTGTCGATTGTAGTTTTAACCCCAACTTGTGGGAGCTATTGATACGTAGATAGTGTCGTGGGCCACCCTTATAGTCAAATGCAACCATCCTTGGATTGGATGATAATTTTACTAGGCATAGGTATTTTGGCTCTTTTGAGACTTTAGATAGAATATGGCTCTGGCCTACCTCAGTTTTGGATGATAAAGGTGGAGTATTTGACTTAATGAAGCTAAGACTAACATGGTTGATAAACAAATCAATAATTATATTTTATATGGTTGAATATGGTAGTGTGATGAGGTCTTTGTTGAGAGGAAAATCAAAGTGAATGCCAATAAGAAAGAGCTACCAGGATAGGTGGAGTTATTAGTGCCCGTTGATGATTAAGACATCTAAATTAGATAATGAAAAATGTAGGCCAGGTGATCTATGCTTTGAAGGAAAAATTCATTGAACTTGATTACCGACCAATCCAATAAATTTGTCATTTCAATTGATAATCATCCAGCTAATGTTTTTCATTCTCTAATTTAGAGTTATCAATCCTCACCCTCTCACTACTATTTTCATCTTGTCAACTACTTTCTTATTATTGGCCTTCAGTTTGTTTTCCCTCTCATCCAAAACTTAATCACAATATCAAATTCACTCATATAAAATCCAATTCTCATATTAGTATTAACTTTGTTATACTCATGTTCATTAAATAAGAATATTCTTCTTTATCATCTGAGACTATGTGAGGTAGAACCATATTTCATATCTGAAGTCCAGTAGAATTAAAATGCATAAAGATGATAACCTAGTACCCAATCTATGGGTAGCTGCATTCAATTGTGGGGATCCTCACAATATGAGTCATATATCAACAACATGCAGATGCTAGGCCTAAAATTGCATCCACTGAATCCAACACTTAGAAATCATATAACTCCTTTAAAGGTGAGGAAAATACAAGCAAAAAAAGTAAACTTTGAAAAATTAAATACCGGAATTAGGATCTAATAAAATTATCTAATAATATATTGCATAATATAGCTTTTAGATAGAATAATATCGAACAGACCACATAGCTTATGTGAAACAAAATTAAACGTATGTTTTATATATATATATATATATATATATATAAAAAAAAAACTGCCCCTTTTTAGACTTGATATAAAATTACCTGTTCCAAAAAGTAAGCCTTTTTTAATTATAAATCAAATATTTTTAAGACCATCTAATTAACAACTTGTTTGAAAAAGTAACTTTTAAGATCAATTGTAGGTCCAGTCTTAATAAGGACAATCTTTTCAAAGTGGTCGACGAACCTAAATCAAGTCTAAAATAACAATTTCAACCCATCTAAAAAAACATTTTTTTAGTAGTGTGCATTTCATTCTTTATTTACAAATTTCCGCAATCAATTATGCTCAGACCTAACATGGGGCTCAAAGGTTAGAACTTTTAAATTCTTGCTCTTATCCTAAGCGTCACTTGTAAATTCCATTTTATATTGAAATAACACGGCATCTCATTATTCCATAAGGATTTGATTTTGGTAACGATACTCGTGTTGCCGTCGGATACGGATCTTCCAAATCTAGTTTATATTGTTTAAAGGGAAAATTTCACAGCATGCACTGTACAGCCATTTAATATCAAACAGCCCCAAAACATTATGGAATTTAATTGCACCCCCTAGACTGAACTAAAATTAATATTTGTGGGTAAACAGACAATTTTCTTCTTGCTTTACAAGTCAAATATGATTATTTATATAAGAAATATAGAAATTTACAAGTTAAATATGCATATTTACAAGATAAATAAGTGGAATTATAAGATCATTTCGGTCATGTATAAGACAAAGAGCATATTCACAAGAATACATGTAATTTACAAGGTAGTGTGCTAATTTACAAATCAAATATATATATTTATAAGACACGTGTGAAAATTTATAAAACCATTTCATTCATGTACAAGATGAAGGCATAAATGTCCTTTCACAAAACAAACTTAATTTCAATTTAAGTCTTGGGGGTGTAATGAAGTTTCAAAAAATTTTAAGCCTGTTTGATATTAGATGATAATATGTGACATAGTGACGTGAGCTGATTCTCATTTTTATTTTTTTCAAAATTATAAAATTTGAATTGTGATAATTTTTTCTAAAAATAGAATAGAATTATAATTAATTAAAATTTACTAATTAATTATATTAATAATTTTTTGAATTAAATATTATTAATTTAAATTTATTATTAGTAAATTTATTTCAGTATTTTTTTTGTTTAATTTTCAATTTTATTAATCAATGAAAATTCAAAAAACTTATAAGGACCTGATTAAAAATACGATGAAACAAGAAAAAAAATCCTTATAAAAAGGGGGAAAAACTATATAAAGACCTACTAAAAAGTAAAAGGGTTAAGATTTCTCTAGTGATTGGAGATAAGACTCTCTTCAATAAGCCCCAAACTACACCGTTTCACTAAAAAAAAATCTAATTTGCTTCCAAATGACCCTAAACCCTAACGACCGAAAAGCCATCCTTTGTTCTCCGGCTCACTTCGATCTCTTCGCTCTTCACCTTACCTACTCTTTTGTCATTGGTATCAATCTCCACTCCCCAGTTCTCCAATTCAATTTCTACAATTGGCAGATTTTAGGGTTCTTTCATATTTTTTTACCAATTGTTTCATTGCTTAGGTTTGATTCCATTGAAATCTGGATAATTTTGATGTTTGCTTCAATAAATTTTTAAAATAAAAAATATTATTTGATAAATCAAATCATTATTACACGATTTTTTTTATGCGAAAATATCCCAAAAAAAAAGGAGAGATTATTGGGATTGATTGTATATATGATTTGATTTTGTTTTCATAATTGTAATCGCATTGTATCCAATCATCTTTAATCGGTCTTGATTATTCTTCCGCTCAGAATAGAAACACGGAAGATGTGGAGATATGGGGTGGGGAGGAAAAACCAATGATACAGCTTGACGGTTGACGGTGATGCAGCAATTCACCTCGCCGGTATTCAATCTGTTTTTGTAGCCTATAGTTTCTATAAATGGAATGTTTTGATTCTCGCTCTCGTTGCTTCTTTCCATAGATGTTTTTTTAGTGAAACGGTGTAGTTTGGGGCTTACTTGGAGTGAGTCTTAGAAACGGAGAAATCTTAATCCCAAAGTAAAAACATGTAAAATTATAAGGACTTAATAAAAATAAAAATAAAAACTACAAGAACTTAATTAAAAATTGGTTGAAATTATAAGGACTTGTAGATTAATTATCCCAATTTTTTTTAAAAAAAGCTATATGGAAAGAGACATTTTAACGGTTATTTTATTTGTTTAATAAAACTATGAAATGGCTTTCTGTCATTCATGTATTGAGTTCCCGTGCGTGAAGGAGTTAAGTATGTATATTTTGTCTTTAATAACTTGTTCGATTAATTTAATAAATTGTGATGTGGGTTATTAGCATACTTAATTGCATAGTTAATGGGTGATTATTGATTAATCAGTTCATTTTAAAATTAATAAGGTATTTGTTAATGGGTCTTAATTGCATAGTTAATGGGTGATTATTGATTAATCAGTTCATTTTAAAATTAATCAGGTATTTGTTAATTGTATGCAATTCATTTAGGTTGAGTTACACATAAAATCCGTCAAGTGAGTCAATGGATTATTCTTACCACGATAATGACGAATAAAAGATCGTGAATATGTTATTAATTAATTAATTATCTAATTAATCAATAGAGGTTATACAAAGACTTCATTATTTTTGGGGATGGCATAATTTTGAGAATACACCCTTGATCCTATATAAGTCTTTTACCGGAATTGAGAAAAAAAAATAATTTTTATTAACTTTGTCTTAAAATTTAATAACTTTCTAACTTTAATCTATTCAATGCACACCCCAGCTTAAGAATACAAAGTCAACGTAATAATAAATTAAATATAAAATTATAAATATTTGTAAACAATTTAAGGATGGGCGTCATAAATAATACCAAAAAAAAAAAATATTTACTTTATAAATACAACTAAAGGAGTATCATATGCATATGATAAATCTTTTGAGCTTTTTGTGATGAGCATCTAATTCCAAAGTTTGTAAATGAGTTATGTTGCTTCTCCCTTGACATTTCTTAATGCATTATTGGGTCATTTAATTTAATTGATTTGAGTATAAGAACATCTCAATTATTATAAGCTAAAGTATACTTTTAGTCCTTTAAGTTTTATATAAAACATATTTTTGGTCCCCTAACTTGATTAAGTATATTTTTTGTCCTAAAATTTTAACACCATTAATGTTGCTAACGGAAAACGGTAACACATCGAACTAAAGCGATGACTACTAACATTTAATTACACAAATTTTATATATTCTTCAATTTATCCATATTTTAAATTTAAATTTAATATCATTTAATTACACAAATCATTATTTAGTTTTACATCGTTATCACCTGAGTTTGCATTTTCCTTTAGCAAAATTAACGGTGTTAGAATTATCGACTAAAATTATATTTTATAAAGTTTAGGAACCAAAAGTATACCTTATATAAACTTTAGCCATTATTATAACTTAAGTGTTAGGGGCAATTTTCGCCCTGAAAGTTTTTCGAGAGGCAATTTTACCTCAAAAATGTAAAAAAAAAACAATTTTGTCTTAACCGTTAACTCAGTTAATTTTAAGCGTTAGTTGACCAAATATGTTAACCTAAGTATCCACTTTTAAGATGCTATATATGAACTAAATTCCGTTAAGGAAATATGATAGAAGAGATGGGATTTGAATTGGGTTTTATAAGGGTTGGGGTGGCCCATTGAAGTCAACTTTGGGAAGGCAAGATAGAGAGGTGCACATGAATGAGTTTCATTCATATTGGGACACCTCTCACACGTTTGGAACACGTCTTCACATTTTATTTTCTAAAGAGTTCTTTAGAGGCATATTCGTGGCCAACATATACAAAAAGATGCGTCACAATGACCTTTCATAATATTAATAATTATTTCATAAATAAACTCGTTGAATATTCTTTCCTTTCAAATGCCTACCTTCAATAAATTGAACAGCTATGATAGCAACCCAAGTCTGGCCTCTCGCTCTCTCTCTCTCTTTTTTTTTTTCCCCAACACAACGTCTTCTCATTACCTTAAGCAAAATAATGAAAAGTCGTCTTATGTATGAGATCTTTTTTTTTCTATTTTATTTTAAAATAATTGAAGAGTATATTTATTTTTATACATGAATTTAAAGCTAACTTTTTTTTTTTTTACCCACAAGATACTTATGGTTAGATGGGCATGTTAAACATATTCCCCCCCCCCTTTTTAGAGTAGGAGGGAGAGAAAGAGAGAAATTTTTCCAACTAAATACATAAAAAATTTTTAGCGTCTTCTCATTACCTTAAGCAAAATAATGAAAAGTCGTCTTATGTATGAGATCTATATCTTAATTATGTATTTTCTATTTTATTTTAAAATCTGAAGAGTATATTTTATTTTACTTTGAATAATTGAAGAAGTATATCTAACTATTATTTACTTATACATGAATTTAAAGCTAATGGACCCGGTGAAATTGAATTCTCCGTGAAGATACGGAGTACCAACGGCTAGACGGTAAACCCGTTGCACCTTAAAAACTAGACAACCTTGATCGAATTGAATTTAAAGGTTTAAAACCAGTTGTTAAAAACTAGACCCTCTTCGGGTTTAAACCCATACAAGATACTCATGGTTAGATGGGCATGTTCGAACTAAACATATCCCCCCCCCTTTTTAGGGCAAGAGGGAGAGAAGAGAGAGAAATTTTTCCTCTCATCTTTATTAAATAGCCCATAAAAAAATTTTAGCATTATAAAAATACACTTTCAACAAAAATAAATATTATTTTTATTAATAGCAATTTGATCAATATCTCCCAATGGATTCTTCCCCTCCCATCCTCTCCCCTCAAACCAAACAGACCCTTAATGTTTGGAATAGCATTTTTTTTTTTTTTCTAATTAGAACAACAAGCACTAATAGGTTTGATGTTTCACAACCTTGAATAACAATTTCCAAACTCATGTTGAACATAGTCACCCATTGAACCAATGTATCATTGCTTTGTGCAATGCAAAATGGGGGTAATGATTCAGAAACCAAATTCAAACCAGTACAAAAATGCGAATTGAAGCTTTTAAAATTTACTTTTTAATTGTAATTTACAGTATATAAAATAAGTATATAATAAGAGTTTTGTCTCTATATATTGAATTTAATTCACATAAATGCACTTATGATAAACATCTCCCAACAAACTCTAAACCACTGAACTGTTGAAGTTGAACGGATGAATCAAAAAATTTTTTTTTTCCCACCTTTGGTTGGCGACTTATTTGCTAGGCTAAACAGGATTTTTTATAAAAGCTCTTATAATTATAAGAGTTTATTTTATAATGAAGAAAAAAAGTTTAAAAATAAGCTCCTCATAAGAGCTTTTTTATAAACTCTTTTTTTAAAGCTCTTTTTTAAAAAAAAAAAGAAAAAGAAAAGAGAACTTGTATTCTCTCAATCGAACACGACGGCCACCGCCACCGCCACCACCCCATCGCGCACGCCACCACCACCACAACCGTCGCCACCACCCCTGTTATAATATACTTTTTATGATGATTTTTATTAGAAAAAGTGTTTATGACAAAAAATTTGTCAAACAGCTTATTTTTAATTTTAGATTTTGAGTAATTTTTATGCTAAAAATTTTATATAATCAGTAAATAGCTTTTAGCCTTTTTAAAAAATTTTTTTTTTTAGCTTTAACTTAAAAGTAATTTTTAGCTAAAAAATAAGAGGATCCAACCGAATCTTAATTAGAAGTGAGAGAAGTGAACTTTGATGCGTAAGAAAAGAAAAGTGCAGGTTTTCAAATGATTAGTAAAAAAATATGATTATTCTTTACGCTTACAACTTTGCAAATGATAATTTGATTAATAATATAAAATTTCAATTTTGTGTGGGTCCAAGACAACACAACAAACAACTCTGAGGTTACCTCAACCCAGAGGCAAAGTCCAGCAAGTAACTTTCATTTGCCACATGTCAATCTGTATATATTCTTTCCTTTCCTTGCTCCTTTTCCACTTTTCATTCTTCTTTTCTATCTTCCCTTCCAATCACAGAGAACCCATGATCATCTCAATCATACACCCAACCAAACTCTCCTTTTTTTTATTGTGTTCTTGAGCAATTGAGGATTCTCCAGAAACATAAATCTAAGCTCAATCCAAATATAATCCCTAATAAAAAAACTTTAAAAATATCTTTCGAACATTCATAATCTTATAGATATGTTAGGCTCAATTTTTTTTTGAAATTAAAAGGAAAAAAAAAACCAATTTATCCTTACATATATATTTTTTAGTTAAAAAAATTTGCCTCCATTGTTTGCTGAAGCCCTGGTGGGAATATTTCGCTGGGAAATTCCCTTATTGTTTGCATAAAATGTTAGTGATCATTAGGCTACCTATTCAATATAAATTCAATATAAATAATGGCCCCCTAAAAAAAAAAATTTGTAAATATTTAATATAAAATGGAATTTTTTAATGCAAAATTTATATTTGGCCCAAAAATTTATATATCAAATATATTAGTTAATATATATATCTCCCAAACATTTATCCCAAGATCCACCACTGATATATAGATATGATGCATTATTTATTACATGGCATTAGTGGCCCAATACTCACAAACATTTTTTGCCAACAAAGTGGTAATGTTATTGTTGTTTGGATTGAATTTTGGTTTTTGTCATTATAGTTTTCAATCCCTATAATTTAATAAGGACTTGAGTTTAAATTTGACAGCCTTAAATTAACGTTATCAAGTATAGAAGCAAAACCAAAATTCATTAAAAATAGATAGAGGAAAACCAATACTTGTTTAAAAGTGAGCACATGTTATTAAATTTGGACCGGCTATTGAATTGGCAGGATATTGGATTAAAGGTCAATGAGTCAAACTAGAACTGATCTCAGGTCAAACTAGTGAAAATTAAAGATTTTAAAGTTTTTAACAAATCAATTTTTTTTTTTAATGAAATAGTTAACGAGGTTAATACATAGACTGATTTACCGGTTTTCGGACTAGACCAATCGTTTCAGACGTTTTCAACACCCTGAAAAAAACTCTTTTATTCAAATGAAAACATGTACCAACTACCAACTGTTATATTATTATTGTTACCATCTTCATCATTATTCTCCACTTCGTATTGATCAATGGCCCCATAACTAACAACTCAGAAAAATTCAGATTGTAACAAGAACTCACACCCAAGAAGAAGAAAGAAAAAGAAAAAAAAATTTTAAGCATTGAATTTGAAATCTGATATGTGAGAATTACACGAAAGAATCTGAACAAAGAATGAAAATAAAACCCCCCGAATACTCTTCAATCTCTCCCCTGAAATGTATTCTAACATCCATCTCTGTACACAGCTAATCAAAGAATAGAAGTATCTGGACAGTAACAACAAAACAAACTGTATCAAAAAAATCATAACAAATCATGCGAATACCCAACCAGAATCGAAGAAATCCAGCTCCATTGTTCATCCCTTTCACTGTTCTTGCTCTGAGGCTTGTACAGATCATACGGCTCCCAGAGACGATCTAGAGGACAAGGTTGGTTAACATCAAGCCTCGCCCAAGGCTTCCCTTTCCCGCTCCAATGTAACAGACTCACAGGACCAGAATGAAGCGACCTGCAAGTTCCCTTCACGTTATCTCCCCCTAATCCGTGTTGATTCCATCGGTGATCGATGGCTTCAACGTTCCCTGCAAAAACCAGCAAGAATGGCGGAAGCGAGCCCAGATCGTAAATCCTCATCGTCTTCTGCAACTCCATCCATGTCTCGATCCTCTTTCTGTAATTCCCCTCTCTCCATTTCTGTAAATCCATCACCATCACACCTGTGTTGAAATAGCAAGGTTTTCTTGACGCGAAGACCCGAGAAAGAACCGGGTCGGACCAGAACGCGTCGGTGAAGTACTTGGTGAAGTTGGCGTGGCAGTATTCCGGTGCTCCGATGACTCGATTTCCGGTCAAATTTACGTTCCAGAGTCTCTGAATGTCGTCGACGACGATCACATCGGAGTCCAGATAGATGACCCGGTCAACGCAGGAGTCCAGGATATCGCCGAGGTAGTTTCTCGCGTAGTTCAGTGGATTCTCTAAGGCTTCGCGAATCGACGATGAGATGAGGTTGATGACGGTGTCTTCTCTGAAGATGTAGACCTTGAAGTTGAGCGACGGGAAGGTGGAGCGGACAATTCGGGTCAGGACCCGTGGACTATCCGGGTCAAACTCCGCCGCAATGAAGTGGAAGAACACGTGCTCCGGGCATGAGGAGTGTTTGAGAACGGAATGAACGGCGGCAATGGAGCCCCGAAGATAACCCGAATCCAGTGTCATAGCTATGTGAACCAGAGACCGATCACAAGACAAAACCAAACCCTTATTCGACGAAACCGGGCACCCGGCACCGTTTCTGTATTCCGGAGCTTCTACAAATTGAAACACACCGTCAAACCCCATTTCCAGCCGATCTCCGCCAGTGAACCTGGTCGGAAATGACCGAATCCCGAGACAGAGGAGTGGAAATAGGGGAAGTAACAGCGAAACGACGAGGCATAACCGGAGAGAGAGCATTCTTTGGGATTGGTTCTTGTTGAAGAGAGATTGAAGAAGGTGGGTAGAGAGGAAAGAAAATGTAAGAGTTCTTGAAGTGGGAGCTGATAAAGAAGGTGGAATCTGGTTCACATCTGGCATGAAACGAAATGGGCAAGACCGGAGAAAAGTCAGATTGCCGTCTAATTATTATGCTTGACCTTCATTGGCTTCTTCTTCTTCTTTTTCTATCTCTGCGCGTTTTTCCAAGAGAAACACGGTTTTTGCTATCTGAGAAAGGAAAAGAAGAAGAAGAAGAGGGGAAGGAGGGGAGGGGGAGGGTCGGGGAAAGAACAGAGAGAGAGAGAGAGATTTATTGAAGGACTTCTACGAGATTCGCTTTACTGTCCCTGTGACGCTGTCCATGACTCATTATTTTTTCAGGTAAAAAATAATGAGTCATGGACAGGTAAAATTCAAAATTAGTCTTTTTAAAATTCTGAAATTCAAAATATATTTTTTTCCCCACCAATTTTAATGGTATTTTTCTATCTTTTTCTTTAAAAATTTTAAAAATGAATTATATTATAGGGAAATGATGTATCATGTGATTTGGACCTAAAGTTTTATCCCTGTGAGGTTGATCTCGCACGTTTTATCCACTTAAGGTGATATGTCATTTGATGAAAAAAACACGCAATAATAAATCAATTTCCAACAAACATTGATTCCGTATCAATTGCGAAGATTTATTTCCCCATAAATCTTCTTCTACTCCAAGAATATGAAAAAAACGACTAAGAGTTCAAGTGATTTTCAAAAGGTACATGTACAGGTATCGGCACTTCCCCTATTTCCGTTGACATATCACCTTAAGTGGATAAAACGGCGAAAAGATATCAATCTCACAAGTATAAAACGTTAGGTCCAGTCACATGACCCCCATATATTATTCATGATATATAAATGGGATAATTTATCATAAATTTTGTACAATACTTTATAAATATAGTTTTATGGAGTAGTATGATAATTATATAAATTCAAAATATACAGCAATCATATGGTTGCATAATATTAAAATTTGGTTACAAAAAATAATATTAAAAATTATAAAGAAAATATTATATAAGGAGGTTGAATTACTCAAATTTTAATTTGGGTAACTAAACTTAATAAATTATATATCAGTTATATGTCATAAGTTGAAATTTAAAATTTGGGTCAAATTACTTATCCCTTGATTACTAAAACAACAAAAAATTGAAAACATAACTCTATTATTTTCTCTATCAATTAAATCACATTGGAAGTTATGCTGGCCTGTTTGAGTCTGCGTTCAAAAAATATATTCACACAAGTCGAGACAAAACTCTTTTCATATATTTACCTTGTATACTGTAAATCATGTTGAAAAAATAGGTTCTACTACTAATCTACAACCGTTACCTCTTTGGGAAGTAAGTGTGACTTTATACTCCGACTTATTTCCAAACATTAGTTATTCCTGATATTCTTTTTTATACAATATTTGGTTTTATAGGAAAGTTGGAGCATATATAATTGAAAGATGAATTGTTGTGTGCTAGTGCTACAAGCCTATAATGTTTCATGAATATCTTTATATGGAATATTCTTTTTTATATATATATATATAATCATGGATTATATATTTAGAATATATACCGGATTCAAAATTTAAACTTAGGTCATAAAATTTTGAATAAAAATAAAAATATTGAAAGAAGGTAGTGGATTTTTACATGGATACATAGATCTACCATCACAATAGATTTTAATTCATTCTAATATATTATTATATAAAACCAAATGGTGTATAAAAAATATTGTGAATACTTATTTTGAAATTAAGATAACATCAACAAACCAGTAATAGAGCTTTCATAGTTTGATGATATATATTTCATTAATCACCCCGCCTACATAATTAATGTTTGGAGGGAAGTAGGAAAACAAATGGTGCACATTGTACAGCACTTCCAAAAGAATTAATTGATGTAACAAATAATAAGGTAGTGTTTTTAATTTTGTTGTTTTAATAACCAAGTGATATGGATGTAATTTGACCTAAATTTTAAATATCTAATTATGATACATAACCTGATATATAATTTGTTAAGTTCAATGACTCAAATTAGAATTGGGTAATTATACCGTTTTTGTATAAGATTTTGTCAAAATTATATTAATTAAATCTAAATTAATAAATCTAATAAAAATCAAGAATACTTTTCTTGGGGAATGTTGGGATGTAAAAGGTGGATGAATCTAATCTAATAATTTGATTTGCCTAAACAAATATGCTTCAAGGAATTTGAACATTTCTTCTCTTTTCTTTTTATATTTTTAATGGTTGTTTAAAAACGGCGTGATTTATATTTATGTAATTGAATACGTAATTTGCTAAATAACACTTCTCATGCAGAGAATGGTAAGGTTTTTTTATTTGTATTTTTTTAATGACCATGAAGAAAATGGCAAGTTTAAATCTACAATTATGTACAATTTTACTCATAATAAATGATCATATACGTAAATGAGTTGGAGTGACACCGATTAAGAAGAAAATGGTAGGAAATCATCTGAAGTATTTCATACACATCCAAAGATGGCCATTGGGTGCATCAGTGAGGATGGTTGATCAAGCAGTATAGAACTCTCTAAAAGGAGGTAGAAGAAGACTAAAGCGAACCCTCAATGATGTTATCGGACGGATCTATTGGTTAATAATTTGTCTAATGATTTGGTTTTCGATAGAGTAGAATGGTATTGTGCGATCCATTTAACCGACCCTATTATTGTTGTTGTTGACCATGAAGAAGATGGCAACTTTAAATCTACAATTACAAATAATTTTACTCATTATAACTTATAAATTTTGACTTTCCTTTTAAGAATAGTAAATATATTACCTTTAATGTATTTCAGAAACAGGATATAGTTGATAAACTTAATTAATTAGAGAAAGAGATTGACAATCATCAATAGAACATGCAAAAATCACTTTTTTTTTTTTAGCTCTATAATATACACGCACATTGACACATATATATGTTTTCTTAATTATAAAATATTCAGGTAAGTGAAGTTTTAAATAGCTTAGCTATTATGACTCGAAAATAGTTTTATATAAAGTAGTTAAAGAATATTTTTTTGGCAAAAAAAGATTAAATGAATTTTTTTTTTATAAACCGAATTAAATAGAATACATTTTAATATAATGAAATTTTTTATTTATAAAAAAACTATTATTTTTTGGCCGGCCTTCACCTAATATAAGGAACTCATATTATATCCATAGACGGTTAAAATTTTAACATCAAACTTATAAAAAAACTTAAGTGTGGGTGCTTAGTGTTATTGGGCCAGAAAATCCCAACCAATTTAATTTTAAGGTTAGAATATACTTTTCGTCTTTTATGTTTTACATAAATTATATTTTTGGTTCTTTAATTTTATAAAAAATATTTTTTATCCTAAAATTCTAACCCCATTAATATTGTTAATGGAAAATGCTAATGTAACAAACTCAAGTGATGACTAATAACATTTAATCATAAAAATTTTATATATTCTTCAATTTACCCATATTTTAAATTTAAACTTAATAGCATTTAATTATACTGAGACATCACTTAAGTTTACATCGTTATCACTTGAGTTTTTACTTTCTGTTAGCAAAACTAACAATGTTAGAATTATAGGACAAAAAGTATATTTTATAAAGTTAATGAATTAAAAGTATACCTCATATAAACTTAAAGGACAAAGAGTATACTTTAACCTTTTCATAGTAATAGTAAAATTTGTACGCACACTTATAAAAAAGAGTCATAGTCACGTTGTTAATTATGGTAATCAAGTGATTAGGACGGTTAAAGTATATTTCTTTTAAAAAAATTCATGGAAGAAAATAAAACTTGAACCTTAGATGGTGTGAGTCTTATTGGTGATTCTGTCACCACCAATAGATGTAGTTTTTTGGTTTCGGGATGGTTGGGATGGTGGTTGGGATGATAATTATTTGATAGTTGTTGGATTAAATTTTGGAACCATATGGCATTTACTTTCTCTTTTCCTTATTATTATATACTACTACATTCTATGAGAGATTAACCATCCGAGTAACTTGATGTGAGTATGGTTATTAAACTCGTGAGTTTAAACAAACTCATAATAGTAAAGTGAACTCGAATCGTTAACTCATAAGAGTTTACTTTTACTATTAAATATATATTAATAGTGAATAATTAGATAATTAAAATGTAAAAAATAACAATCATTTGATTTAAATATTTTTTTATTAAAATAATTGAAATTAAATCCATCAAAATTCATAATTGATCATATTTAACAAAGAAATTTTCTATAAAATTTATATTTAAAGTGCTAAACATGATCAAATCGAAGAAATTAATACGAGTTTGAGGATAAGCTAATACGGTTTTAAAAGCTTGAAACATAAAAATGGTAACCTCGGTATATAAACTCGTGAGTTTAATCAAGTTTATAACGATCACAAGTTTTTATCACTGATTCGACTCGATTTTGTAAGCTAAAAACATATAAACACTAAACTCGAAGAGTCAACTTATGAGTTTGATAACAATGGATGGGATACTAATTAAGTTTTTTCAAAAAAAAAATAAATAATAATAATCTCTATTTAAAGTCATTAATCATGAGAGAAAATGTAATGCAAATTTGAAATTTTTTATTCAGATATGGGTAAAATAAACAATTACTTCATTACTAGAGAATAAACATTAATGAACTATTTTGTCTGAATTATGGTGAAATAGTCATAGCAGCCTTATAATAGTACCGAATAGAATACATTAAATTCTAAATAAAGGAATAAGAGTAGAAAGTTCCAAAGAGAACATGAGAGTAGCAATAATAGGACAGGTGTGAACAGATAGAAAATATATTAGATGCGTGGGCATCACAAATACGGTGTTTCATTATTGAGGCACATGACAAAATTGATAATTGTATCGTGCCAAGCAGAAGGAGTATCTAATAATTAATAATCACAAAAACAGAATGTTAAATTAATTAATTAATTAATTGTATCTAATAAATAAATTCTAAATGCTTAGGCAACCCAAATATGATTTTATAAGAGAATTAATACAATTCAAATTTTAGGCTCTTATATGAAAAAGATCGGAAGGAAGTAATTGGTAAGCCAATCCCTGACTAGTAAAATAGTAGTGATTTGGTTGGGATCATTTAGCATAACCGACACTTAACACCTGTTGAGTCATTTTTAAATATAAGGCTGTGTATTCGACCCTCCATGAATGTGATAGGTGCATGAGTTTCTTCCATTTGGGGAAGAATTAAAAAATTGTTTAATAGTTTGATTTTTGCAAATAAACACGTATGGTTCTTTAATTTTATATAAGATTTTAGTTTGATTCCTTAATTTTATAAAACGTTTTTAGTCTTCTAAGCTTAATATTGTTAATAAAAGGAAAAATCCAAGAAAAATACAATTAAAAATGGGAAAAGATAAATTAATACTACCAATTTATCAATTAATCGGTCTAAATGAGATATTCGTCTTAAAGTTCTTTTTTTAGTAGTAAAGAAACCATCATCCCCTTCCTCTTCTTCCCTGAGACAGAAACCACCTACCACTATCAACCACCTTCGAAATCCAAAACCGATCTTCTTTGCTAAGCCAAAAAACCATTGTTCCCTTCCTCTTCTTTACTGAGCTCGAAACCGTCCTTCCCTTCCACTTCTTCAGTCGTTTTTTCATTTTGAAATCCCTTCCGTTTTTAGTTTTCTTTTTCTTTTTTTTCTAAAAATATCATATTCTTACTTCAATTTTGACCATTGATTTGATAAATTAACAGCACCGATTTATCTTTTTCCATTTTTTCATTGTATTTTTCTGGGATCTTTTCAATATAAAATGTCAATATTACAATTGTAAATACTGATAAAACATTCCCAACATTTAATTTTTTTTTTAAATTTTTTTTAAATGTTGGATTGAAATATTATTAATAAAAAAATTTCTTTGCCTCCATTTTAAAATTGCTACTAACCCTTCTTGTTAATGAAATTGATGATGATAGAGTTATAGGATTTAAAAGAAACCTTATAAAATTAAGAAATTCAATTAAAACGTTATATAATACAAGAGGAGTTAAATTAAAATTTCCTACTATTCCATAGTGGTGTATATGGGAGCTTGGCTTCTCTCCAATGTCCGAAGTTTAAACCTTAAAAGAAACCTTCTAAAATTAAGAAATTATTGTTATATAATCAAAAAGAAAAGTACACTTTGACTTTTGTTTTTAATTCTTTATGGAGTAATTTAGTTAAAAAATGCCTATCACTTTCACCTTTTCTATCTCAAGAAAAATTAGCATTTTTTTTTTTTTTTTTTTTTTGAAGTATAGTCATATTTCTATAAAATAAAACTATCCTTTATGGAACAACCAAAATTTAACAATTAATGTGTACGAGTAAAGTTGGAGGTGTTTGGGAATCTGTGTCCGACTGGAATAAGAATAATATTTAAATATGATTTCTTTTATTAGAAAATGATAGAAAAATAACTTTAAAATTGTAAAAATCCCAAATTAGGTTTGTTATTAAGAAGTAAGAACTGATAAAATAATTATAAGACTTAATATGATAGGGATTACATATCAAATTGTATTTTGATTTATAGGAATATTTGATTTGTAGGGATAATGGATAATCTTCATTAATAGTCATTATTAGATTTATAGGAATCCCTGATTTATAGGATTAGAGATAATCTTCATTAATAGTCATTATTAGTCATTATTATTGAGACTCTCTTATCTTGTATATATATATATATGTAACATTTGTATATGAATAGAAGACACAACATTCATTCTTTCCATTTTACAAAGTCACATAATAAGCAATTCAAAACTTATTTGATTGGAAATACCTGATTTAATTTAAGATTTAAGATTTTACAATTTTAAAATTCTTTTTTCATTACTCTCCTTTTTTTCCTTTCATGTTCTATTGTTTTTTGTTCTCCGTCCGTGTCCATTCGTGCATGACTTCTTATTATTATTATTTTTCATTCCAAGCGTGCCTGATAAGAAATTAATTAATATTAAGAGCAATAAACCCTTCTTTAATTAATGAATTTGTATTTGATATTTCAAACTGGTACAACTGATTAATTCACATTACATGTTTGTTGGGCTATCATTTTTTACATGATTTTTATTTTCATTAATAGGGAATTTTAAGACTTTGATTGAGATATAAAATCTCATTTCAAATCGACTCATCAACTAATAGATCAGACTTTTGTTCCATGTACCCATTCACTGATCTTCCCTTTTTAACGTCCATGTGAATAAAAAAAAGAAAATAAATAAATTTTCAATGCCATCCTTCATATTTGAGTGGTTTTTTCTGATGTCATCCATTTTGACTAATTCTTTTTCTTTTTTCATTCAATCACTCAATCATATGCATATTATCAAAGACTTTTAATCCCTTTTCTTCTTACTTAATGGCAATCTTAGTTTGGGTAAGCTATTAACTACTTAAGATATTTTATGCTCCTCTATCTAGTTTTATTCTTAAGACAGTGAGAGATATCTTTTTTGGTCATATTAATAAGTCACATTATTGAATTTTTCACATGAATGTACAATTTTTCACTTTATTTATTATTAAATAGGCTTTATACTCTTGAGTTAGAGCGCTTATTAAATAGGGTAAAGTTAGGAAGTTGTTAAATTTTACAATAAAGTAAATAAGATTTAGGTTTTTTTTTTTTTTTTTTTTTAAAATTTTGAAACATATTGAAAGTGGCTTATAAATAAAATAAGAAGAGTATATATTATTAGAGGTTATCGTTTGTTATGTCACTTGACATAGGGTTATGTCAAGTTACCCCAAAACTACATCGTTTTGGAGTTAGAGGAATTAATGAACTTTCAAAACGACGTAGTTTTGGGGTTAGGAGAATTAATGAAGGATCTTTTGGTAAAATTCATATAATAAATACAAAAATAAAAATACAAAAACACCCTTTATTAATTTCTTAACTCCCAAAACGACGTAATTTTGGGGTGACTTGATATGGCATGTCAAGTGACATGACAAACGATAAACCCATATTATTATTGGCTATTGAAGTTGAGTTGCCTTAATCATCTTCGAAAGTTGCTAATTAAACACAATTAGAATACACACTTTATCTTCATAATTTTGTTATAAAAATTAATTCACTCTCATTATTTCTTCAAAGTTAAATGGCATCCTTCTACCGAGGATATTTGATAAGTGTATACTCATTTTTGATCATCATTAAGGGAACTCCTGATGTCCCAAGGGATGAAGACAAAGGGTTAAATTGTATCTAGTATACTATAAAAGTAGCTTTTCTATCAACCTGTATTCTAAAATAATTTGTGGTGTAATTTTTTGCTTAAAATATTTTTCTTAATGCAACTAGTACCCTAAACTTAGATTCTAAACACTAATGAAAAAAATACTTTAAGGTGTTGGATACACAAAAAATTATTTTATGATACTGGGTATACTATTAGCAAAATACTTTATTGTGTTAAATGTACAAAAATGATATGCAAGAACTATTTTTTTTGCTGAAGCATAAAATAGTCAAAATGGATGACAGCAGAACTATTGAATTTAGGAAGCTCAAGATGGTTGCTTGAAATGATTTAATTCCTATGAATTTTTATGGACTGTTACGGAATTTAGTTTTTGTAAAATGACCTAATTACTTTCAGTGTAATTAGTTGTCACCGCCTTAATTAATTTTGTCATGCGGTAAGTTAAACTTGGAACTTGTTAAAATATTGTTGTCATTGATATTCGGTAAAATTTTTTTTATTGAAACTATTTGTCACGCATTATTTTAATTGTTGGTGCATTCTAACAAAATCAACTTCTGTGATCCCAAACTAATACTTGCTAAATTATTTTTGCATTTTTTTTTAAAATTTCAAATTAAGGGCATTTTAGTAATTTTATTCAATCCCAATCTAGTTCCTAATTACTACAGAGAGATTAGGTCATTTCTAGTCCTAAACTGGTACTTGCATATTTTGGGAGGATTTTTGTGTCTTTCTCTGGTGTAGAAGTGCATATAAACTATAAAAAATTACTAAATTATATTAAATTATATCTAAGCATGTGGGGTTTTTTTTTTTTGGCCCTTTTATAAAGCGTCTTATGTGAGTGAAATTCAAGACAACTCACTATGGTATGAGGATATACCTCACTTTTATGAATGCCTATAAAAATGTTTATAAAAATATCTGACAGAACGTTCATGTAGGATTTTTTCAATTAATTTGGATTGAGTGAAATCAGATTATTATATGATACTAAAATCTCTCTAAGGGATAATTTTTTTCACACAACTTATTTATTTATTTTTTTTTTTTTTTTTTTTTTTTTTTTTTTGTAAACAAAAGGTGCTGATATCAATGGCTTGAAATTACAAATGAGAATGAACATGTGACCTCACACACTTGTATGTATAAGAGCTTCCATATTATTAAGCTATAAGCAGGGGGAGCTAGGAAATGTAATTTCGAGGGTGAAAATTACAGAATAAACCCAAATGTTCATGAAATTATTTATAAACCCCATAAAAATGCCAATGTTTTCATTTTGGTCACTCTATAGTGGAACTACAATAAAAATATTGAAATTTTTATGAGACTGAAATGTAATTTTCTAAAAATATAGGTTCTTTTCTATAATTTTAGGGGTCCAAGGGCCACCCCTAACCCTCCTATAAGGCATTTGGTCACAAGACTTATAAATCTAAGACACAAGAAACATAAATGCCGAATTAATATTTTTAAACCAAGAATTAAATTTTTTTGGGACTGATCATTTTCCCTTATGATAATTTTTTCTTCAAACGAACTTTGCTTGGATTCTGGTTTTGGCCAATAACTGAAGTTGAAAAGTATCGTTTTTCCCCTTAAAAACAAACATGAATTGATCCTACCTGTCATATTGATCATATTTATTTATACTCATCCATTGTCATTTTCTATAATATGCTTGATAAGTAGTGGTTGTTATGTTATCATGTGAAGACACCAAATTGTGACCCTTCATAAACCAGAACACTTTAAAATCTATATATGATCATCTCAAATTATTCTTTTCCCTCATTTCTAACATATTTTATATATAAAAAAAAACCTCAAATATCCTCAATTCTCACTTAAGCTTTAATAAATTTCTAATTTTACTTGTATTTAATACATATTCTACTTAAAAATACAAAATCAACAAAATAATAAATAAATGATAAAATTATACATTTACGTCAAAAATTTAATGATATAACTTATAAATAAGAGTGTAGGACAAATTTTTTGTCGTATAAATAAGACTATAGTTGTATTTAGTTACATATGCATTTTTTTTAAAAAAAAGAAGTTCATATGATGGATAAAACATAAAAATTCAAATAAATCATGAGGGTTAAATAAAAAAAATATGTAGGAAACTTTGACGACATGTGAATAATATTTTTAATTTTCAAACTTTAACGTTTCAGCATATATATACCAAATGAATATTAATTAAGGTCAATGGCCATAGCCATCGTTGCCAAAAACATTGATCGTGGAAGGAATGACGAAAGTCAATTGTACCATGACAAATATTTTATTCAATATTTTTTAAAAGTAAATTTTGTTCTAATAATGAAAGTTCAATCACTTTTTTTTTTTAATAAGAAAAAACATGGGATTTCATTACATTTATTCTTTTGCGGCGAATGTGGAATATGTTTGAATATGAAA
This sequence comes from Acacia acuminata, assembly GCA_019022655.1. Taxonomy (NCBI): domain Eukaryota; kingdom Viridiplantae; phylum Streptophyta; class Magnoliopsida; order Fabales; family Fabaceae; genus Acacia; species Acacia acuminata. The sequence goes on from JAFJYI010000036.1 coordinate 2,603,634, forward strand.
AATGAAAAAGTAAGAGCGTGAGAGACAGTAATGGTATGTTGTGTTGTATGTACAGCTAAGGGATGCCAGCAAAGGAAAGCGGCCCAGCTGGAGCCTTGAGATCCTCCATCACTTGCCCCATGTGACCACGTGCTTCTTCCCTTTTCAAGAACCAAACCGGACGGTCTAATCGGTTGGATTGTGAACCCAACTCACTAACTGCTCTCTTTATTATTATTATTTGGATCATTAAATTAAACTATTTTTGTAGTTAAGTTGCATTGGATTGAAGTTAAACTGTCATTAAGCCGAAACCCAGAGTTTGACCAAGAACCAAAATGGTTTTTAGAAAACTAGACAGTTTTTTGTACTGATGGAAAAAATGTTAAAAGACAATGATACAAAATTAAAATTTGACTCTAATTTATTATTATTATATATGTTATGCACTCGCATATTGGGCCCAGTTGTTATATAGCCCAATAAGAACACTTTATGACAGAATCCTTCCATAATCAGGTAAAACGCTAATTATCCTGTAATCAAGGCTATAATCACAGATAGTATAGGTAGTGGAGCAGAGACAAGTACAGGTAGTGGAGCAGAGACGCGGGCTTGGAGGCGCATAAAGCCCAAGGACCGAAACCCTAAAGGTAATCTCTATAAATAGGAGGTTAACCTAACAAGTGCATACTCTCGATTCATCTATTTTACTATTCAGCCTCACTGTGCACACAATCCACCCCTTTTGGCTAAATGTCATACTTGTGTTGCATAGTGATCATTTGATATTCTTCGGCGTCTTCCTAATAGACATCAGGAGCCAACGATTCAACATGAGAACTCGGTTGCTCCAGAGCTCAACCAAGTTGTAGTGGAGACTGAGGTGGAGACAGCTGATACCGCAACCTCTCTAGCCCCTCGAAATCGGGTTATTCAGCAAGTCCAGCCACCAGTTCAACAGCAAGACCCTCCTCCCGAGTTTCAAATTGAGAATACCGATATCCGCATGTTGCGTAACATGCCGGGTTCATTATTCTGACGGATGGTGAAGATGGAGACTCGTAATCGACTCCAAAGACAAGAAAATATCCGACTTATGCAGGAAGAAGGGCAAAGAATGAAACAACTGTTGGATTAGCGTTTCAGACGATTGGAAAACCCAGTTCGGAACATAAGCCGAGATGCTGCTGGTCATAACCGAACTAATATCCTCATCCGTGATATGGACCGGGATGCTGCTAGCCCAAGTCAGGCTAATGCCGCATCTTCTGCTCACATAGATGCTAACGACCACGTACAAACCATGTGGAAGAAAACTTGACCTGTCAAGATCGGGTTTAGATTCCTGGAGAAGAGACTCGAAGAATACAATTACTAGAAGAACACTTGAGGCTGCTTGAGAACCCTACACGAAACATCGATCGAGATGCAAGTGGTCCCAGTAGGGTTAGTATCATGACTGTTGCTTAAATTGAAGTTGGAGGCCCACAAGTCAGTGATGCCGAACAAAACATTGCCAGGCAAAGTCAAGATTGGATTCCAGTCCTATCACGTGTGAAGGGTAAGCAACCCGTTGAAAGCCAAGATCCACGCAAGGAAGATACGATACTTTCGTCATGGAGCATGCCCGGGACATATAAAAGAAGGTATGGCGGAGAGGGAAACCGAAGTCCTTTCTCTGACGAGATCATGAGCGCTCTGTATCCCAAAGGTTTTGACTCAAGGGACTTGCCAAAATTTGATGGGAGCCAAGACCTACAAGTCCATCTTAACAATTTTGCCATGGAGATAATGGTGAAAGGATTTGAAGGACATATCATATGCCGGCTGTTTTTACGGGGACATTGAGAGGAGCTGCACAGACATGGTGTCACTCGCTGCTACCAAATTTGATCCGGGATATGGATAGCCTGGAGCAGAAGTTCTTGCTGAATTTTGCAACAAGCAGAAAACAACCAAAATCCAAGTTCACTCTCGGCAAGGTGAAACAATTACTTGGGGAAATGCTGCAGAAGTATTTGGATTGCTTCAAAGATATAGCTCTACAAGTACCGGCGTTGCTGGAAGATGTGCATTTACATCTGGCTATAGCCGGCCTAGACATTTCATCCCAGTTGGCGAAATCGCTCATTAAACGTCCTGCCAAGACCTTGATGGATTTCGGAGCTTGGTCCAAGCAATACCTGGAGCTGGAACAGATGGAGATTGCAAGCAATGTGATGAAAGAGAGGAAAAACCCACCCCCAAAGGGAAAAGAACAGTATGGCGGGTACAGACAAGATTTCCGTGGACGCATCCTGGACAGCAAGTCCAGAGGAAGCAAGGTAGAAGGAAAGTATGAGATATATACTCCTCTGAATGTATCTAGGGCACAACTCTGGAAGGAGGTAGCCTTAACCGAGATGAAGAAGGTTGAACGACCTCAGCCACTTCACAATAAAGTCACATTGGATAAGTCTCGGTATTGCGAGTTCCATGACCAATCAGGACGTACAACTGAACAATGCTGGGATTTAAGAGAAGCAATAGAGAAGTTCGTCCGGGAAGGAAAACTCCGACAATACGTTATCAAAACCCAAGGGTAAAAGAGCATTAAGCGTCAGTATGGGGGTTGAAGCAAGAGCCCACCCCCAGAGAAGAAAAGAAGGGATCAAAAGAAGAAAGCAGCAAATAGTAATGACGAGTTCCCTGAGGCTAAGTACGAATGCAATGTCATTAGCGGGGCATTTGGAGGGGGGAGACTCGGTAAGTCAAAGGAAGAAATAACTGAGAGAGGTCCTCTCCATTAGGGATCGCCTGGAATTCAAAAAAGACTCCACGAAGCTGGAACCTCCCATACTCTGCTTCACCAAGGAGCACCTGGAAGATGTAGCTCCAGGCCATCATGATGGTTTGGTGATCACTGGAACGGTGGTAAAATTGCCGGGTGAAGAAAATTTTCGTGGATGCCGGAAGTGCAGTCGACATTCTCTTATGGGATGCATTTAAGCGAATGAAACTTGACCCAGAGGATCTAAAGCTGTGCAAGATGACCTTGATATCTTTCAACAGACAGGATACTCACCCTAAGGGGTATATAGACCTCAGGTTAACACTGGGGGCTAAAGAGGCGTTCAAATTAGAACGAGTCAGATTCGTTATGGCCAACTTCCCATCCCCTTACAACATCATTTTGGGACCACCAACCATATACGATTGGGATATGCTAGTGTCTACCAAGCATCAAAAGCTGAAATTGGTTAGTAACAAGAATGAGGTTGTCACAGTTAAAGGCGACTAGAAGGAATCCTGGCAATGCTACTTTGAAACAATCAAAGAGAGTAAGGATGGTCCATACTCTTCACCTCGGATTCAAAAAGGAGAAAGTTTGACCAAGGTGAAAAAGTTTATGGAGAAATTAGTCAATTTGGTGGAGCTGGATTTATGAGAAGAAGACAAAATCTAGAGAGCGGAGCCAAATGGAGAATTTGACGATCTCGTCTTGGGCACTGAGATAGGACAGGTTACCAAAGTCGACAAAGCACTGGACCCCACGATTCTTACTGAGCTAGAGGACTTTCTAAAGAAGAATAAAGTGTGTTTGCTTGGAGACCATCTGAGATACCGGTGTGGACCCTGAATTTTGCTGTCACAAGTTGGCAATTTATCCGGGATCAGTTCTAGTGGCCTAGAAGAAGAGAAAGCTCGACCTAGAGAGAGGAAAGGCCTTGGAGGAGCATATGAAGGAGCTGTTAGAAGTCGGTTTTATCCGGGAGGTGCAATACGCCACTTGGTTATCCAATGTGGTAATGGTCAAAAAGCCGAATGGTTAATGGAGTGTCTGCACAGACTACGTCGACTTGAACAAGGTATGTCCTAAAGACGCATTTCCAATGCCTAGTATAGACCAATTGGTGGATAATTCATCTGGTTTTCAACTCCTCTCTTTTGTGGATGCATATTCTGGGTATAACCAAATTGCTATGCACCCCGAGGACCAAGAAAAAAGGCCTTCATCACTGAGAAGGTGAATTATTGTTACAATGTGACGCCGTTTAGTTTGAAGAACTCTAGGGTTGGTGGAGGAGGAGGAAGACTTGTAGAAGGAGAAGTGACGGGAATGTTTGGAACGAGATTAGCCGTCTTTGTGTTAGGCGTTATGGGGTTTGCAGGTTTCTTGGATTTTTGGGATGAGCTTGATGGGATAGCCTTTGATTTCTTAGCCGAATTCACTTGGCCACCCTTACTAGTACCAGTGGCCCCAGATGTCGGTGCAGTCCTTTTCTTGCCGACCTTGAGTCTCACAATACTAATGTTGGCCAAGGCGTTAGCAAAAGAGGGCCTTTGCGCCATTCTCAGATTTGCAAAAGATGAAAGGAAATGGTTAGTTATTCATTTAATAGAGACTAAGAGGCATGCAATGTGACACAGTAAAAAGAGATATCCGTACTCGCCGCAGGTCATCTCTTGGCTTGGGATTTTGGAATATAGTCAGCCGAGTTCAATGGGCCGTGTTCTATGATCTAATGCTCTAGAAAGGATATTGTTTTGTTTTCACCATCAGAAAGGTTATCAGCAGGAAAGTAGAAGTCGGAAGGAGAGAGTTTATGATGATCATAATTCCAATACAGGGGAAATTTCTCCTCCACTTCCCTGGACTTAAGGGCTTGAAGAAATCAAGGCAGTTGCCTGGGCTCGGCAACCACCTTAAAAAAGGCGGATTTGAAATTTTTCCATGAGTCGGTAAAAGGTTTGAAAAGTTGGCGTTCGTGGACACTTCGAAGTGAGGTCCAACCTTTCCTAGAAGGGGCGTCGTCACTAGCATCTTTACAGGAATGAGCCTCATGGGTGGAATAAAAATTTAAAAAAAAAAATTGGAAGGGCGCAAGCTAAATTCTTAGCTTTGCAAAATTTTTCAAAAGCAATGGCAAAAGCCCAGCTATTAGGATGAAGTTGGGAGGGAGCCAGATGTAAGTGATTTAAAAGGTGGATTTGGAATTCGGTAAATGGAAAGCGAATACTAAGCTAAGATATGCAATGTCGGTAGAAGTAAAATAAATGGGGGTCATCATCTTTTGACCTAAGAAAGGATCTTGACTTATGATGAATGGGCAGGCGAACGACATAGTCTTCTCTATCTCAAAAACCCAGCTTGGTGAGTTCTTCTGTGGTCATCGTATTTTTGATATGCAACATGGCATTAGTAACCCATGATTCCGGAGTATTTGAAGCTTTGGAAGGACTGGTAGAACCCGACTTCCCCGTCATAGATAGCTCAGTTTGTCTTAAAGGTGAACTCATCTATACCTATAATAAAAAAGGTAAAAGTCAGAAAATCAAAAGGCGACGGGTCGAGATGATTCAAGTTAATAGAGGTCGGGATAGCTTGTGAAATATATTTATCTTTGGCAAAGGCCTAAACCGATTCAGCTTCTCTCTCACGACCTTCATTGACGAGACCAATACTTTTATAGCAACACTTATCATAGGGATCGAAGATGTTTCCTGGATGAGATCCCAATCTAGCTTGGTTGAAATTTGGGGCATAAATTTGAGAAGCCGGGGTAGGGGCGTTATGACCTAGGCCCCGACTTGAAGATGGACGCGAAGAAGATCCCGAGATGATAAGGTTTGAATCATGGGTCATATGCAGTTGAATTTGGCAATGCCTCTTGTTTCTCTTCCTCAGTATGAGGTATGGACTAGAGCCAGTATTTTGTTCTGGAAGTAAGTGTTTTAACTACTTCTCTATCTTCTTCTATAATTGGTTTACCATACATATCTAAAGGCAGAGGATCCATGAAGACTCTAGAGAAAAGGATGATACCAGAGATTGAATGTTTGGTGGAACCCAAAGAAGAGATTTTAAAAGCCTACCTAGAAACCCTAAGTATTTACCCAGAAAACCAAGAAATATGGTCTTCAGGAACCATAGTTGCAGAAACAAGAGTAAGAGAAGAGGAAACAAAGCGGAAGCGAAAGAAGAAAGGGAAATAGTGAGAATACCTGATTCTGGAAAAAGTTGATGAAGGTTAAGAAATGAAAGATCGGGTATCGCGAATGAGAGCTTGGAAGAGAAGAGAGAATTTTCTCTGAGAAGGCAAAGAAGGCATTGAGTGTAAAGTGTTGAGAAGAGGCAGAGAATTTGAATATATAGACATTTTGAATGCGAAGAGTCAAGGGCAATTAAGTCAATTTCCACTGAAAAGAAGATTTCCTCCCGAAAAGTGCAATGATGACTGATACAAAATGACGTGGGCATTAAATGCGCACGACTATCAAAGGCAGTAGAAGTAGCCATTAAGCGTGAAAAGGCGGTTACATGCCATGATCGGTGGTAAGCGTATAGTTGTCGGAGGCATGAGCGAGCAAAGTCTGTTCATATGTTGTTATTTTTACATGATATCCCAGTTGAGGGCCGCCAATAGTTGGAATATGCAAGCTCGGCTACTTGAATTAAGCGTACAAATGAAATCTTAGTTATCATGAAAGCAAGAGAGTTTTCAAAGCAAATTAACTCGGCATGCATGTCTTGGGGAAAGCCGCAAATGAGTAAGGAATTCGACAACTCTCCGAGATCAATTGAGTGGAAATCACGAAAGGCAGGTTAAGCAAATCAGATGTAAAGTCTGGGTTAAGCAGTCAATCAATCCCGGCAGCTCAGAGACCTGAACTACCGAGCTTGGGGGCAACTATTATGGACTCGCATATTGGGCCCAGTTGTTATGCAGCCCAGAAGGACACTTTATGACAGAATCCCTCCATAATCAAGTAAAACACTAATTACCCTGTAATCAAGGCTATAATCACGGATAGTACAGGTAGTGGAGCAGAGACAGGTATAGGAAGTAGAGCAGAGACGTGGGCCTGGAGGGGCACAAAGCCCAAGGACTGAAACCCTAAAGGTAATCTCTATAAATAGGAGGTTAACCTAACAGGTACACACTATTGATTCATCTATTTTACTATTCAGTTTCACTGTGCACACAACCCACCCCTTTTGGCTAAATGCCATACTCGTGTTGCATAGTGATCATCGATATTCTTTGGTGTCTTCCTAATAGACATTTTTGAACAATCATACTCTCTTTGGTATCTGTGCGCATATATCCTGGAGAGTATAGCTGTAGAACAATTTATTTTCACATTATTTTTGGCCATATGGTATTATATGATTGAAAACTTAATATATTATGTTAACAATTAGACTTATTATGAATTTATTATTTATATATATATTATTACCTCCAATTCTTGATATAAGATCCACTTTGTAGTTTAATTTTTTCATTATAAAGTGGATCCTATATTGATAACCAGAGGTAGTATTATATCACTACAAAAAAAATCAAATTACCAATGGAATTTCAGTTTTTCGCTTGAATTTGTACGTTCGATGCATTTTCCAGTTGAGTTGTTTTGACCTTTATATTATTTATTCACATAATTTCGTTTGGTAATCTGTCACTAATTACTTATGAAATATATATATTTTTTGGAAAATGAATCTTTTGACAAAATTTTCCCGTCAGTAATTTTAGCGACAGACTTTCTGTCGGTAATTACCAACGGATTGATAATTTGATGTTTTTTTTTGTACTGAGTATATGCATATGATCTACCAACATAGAATTGGTATTACAATAGTATAGGACTCCGTTAGATCTCTCTGAGCCTTAAGTTTGAGTCTCAAAGAAGACACATCTGGTAGAAGGATCAGTCACAAACCTTAAACTGAATATTGAATGATAATATAAAAAAAAAATATGTATACTTTTTTTATCAAAATTTTTACTAAGTTACTACATCACCAGTTTGACTATAAGAATTGTGAAGGGCTAACATTTCCAGCTCAACACAATCTGACTTTTAAAACATTGATGGTGTCTAAACAAGAAAGTTTGTAGCGTAATGACATGAAACCTTTATTCTATATGGAAGATTGTGAGTTTGATTCTGTTTGTAATCTTAAACCGTTAATGCATGTCGCTCTATTTTCTTTTTCTTTTTCTTTTTTAGAACATTGTATCCTTATATATGCTTTCTTAAAAAAATATCATTCGTTGAATTGTGATCTCACTCTGTTTTTTTAACACAATCATTTCAAACAAACTCACACAAAAATATAGTGATGTCAATTTTGAGTCCTTGACCTCTTCCAAACATGATAGGCGGTGTTGCTGTTAAGCCAGCTTGTAGATAACTAACATGTGATATCACAATGTCTCAAGGAAAGAGATTGCATCTGTAGCATGTGCTTTGCTTATTCCTCCTCTCAATCCTCCGTAGGCACCTCCACCTCTCATTTTCTAAACGTATCCTTCAATATGCCTCTTTCAATTTCATGTGCTTCCAAAACTATCTTTCTCCAAAATCAAAGTATCAAATATACATTTAAATTGTAAGACAAAGTAGATTGGAGCCACACAAAAAAATTCTGGCGGATATGATTATAGATATTTGTGAGGATTCAAAGACAAATCTTTCTCATTTTGGATGAAATGATAGGTGAATCGGTCTTCAAAAAAATTTATGTTGTGCTTGGTTCAGGGAGAATCTGAATTTGGATGAAATCCATTATTTGGGTAAATAAGAATTCGTAGATTTAGATTTATTCCAAATTTTAGTAAATTTTAGGATTAAGGTCTAATTTTACTTTGAAAGTTTTGGTGTAGAAACTATGGGTATGTAGTTATTATTTATTTATTTTTTTCAAATATTGCCAGAAAGTGTTATAAAGGAGAAAAGGCACCCTAACCATTTAAAAAAAGCTAATGTTGATCATTAAACAACTAATGTTGATTGATAGCATTTTAACGGTTAAGGTTAAGGGCACAACATTGCTCCTTTTTGAACACTTTCCAGGTTATATTTATTAAAAAAAATAAAATAAAAATCTTCTAGATACCCGCAAGATCTTACATGAAAAAATCTATGGTGAAATTGGACCTAAATTTTATTATTATAATTTTATAATAAAAAAATAAATCCTCACACTCCTTCTAGCAATGATAAAGGTTGTTGTCATGTGATTTGAAGGTTATGTGTTCAAATTTTAGAACTAGCCTCTCCACTTACGAGGTCAAGACTATGTACATTTGACCTTCTCTAAAACTCACATAGTGGGAGCTTTTTGTATTGAACTACCTTTTCTCTAACATAAATTATTTCAAATACTTACTCAGATTTAGTTATTACAAATAATTATATATGAATTTTAAATGTGATTCCATAATCATAGGAAATAAGGAGAAAGAATATGAAACAATTGCAAAATAAGAAATGATGGGAGATATATCCACAAATATTATATTCATAACCATTAAAATATTAAGGCAGTCCCCTGGAATACTTTCAAGGATGAGATCTTATAGAATAGCAAGAAACTTGAGAAATACACAATGATTAAGTTAATTAATACGAAAAACTATGTTAAATCCAACTATTGCTTCAAGTTTAGTTTAAGTCAGCAAAAAAGTAAATTAGACTTTTGATGATGACAAACATATAAATATTTTGTAACCTTGGGGCTGGATAAAATTATACTTCCTCCGGTTTTTAATATAAGACATATTTGGAGAGTTATATTAATCCTAAATATAAGACTTATTTTTTATATTTGTCAATTCTTTCGTTATTTACTCTTTTTGATGCTCTATCAACATTAATTAAAGAGGAGGGAGGATGAAGGAATTAGAGAAGATGGCTAGGGTATTTTAGAAATTTAATTGTGTTATATTAAGGGTTGGAGGGGAACTCTTTGGTATTCAAGTATGTTCTTGGAAAACCCTAAAATTTGAATTCTCTCTTCTCCGCCTCACAACCCTCCTTCATCTTTTTCTTCTTTGGTGGCTTGTGGCACCATCACAAGCCGCCAACGAGTATCATTCTATATCACAACTGCGTCAGAGTGGTAGATCGGTTCCCAGATCTTTGATATGTGGCCTTCTCCCTCCGATTTTTGGGGGTTGTGGACTTCTCTCGTCCTTGTGGCGAGTTTTTCTCTCCCTCTGATTTTTGGGAGTTGTGGACTTTTCTCGTCCTTTGGCTAGTTTTTCCCTCTTCTTCTATAGATCTGCCCTACAAGGGTGAGAACTATTTGTCTTTTGTTTCTTTTTTTGTGGTACTGGGTTTTGTGGTGGTGTTCTTGTTTTTTCAGGAAATAAACAGATCTGTGAAATTTGAGTATAAATCCTCTTGATTGGATGGTTATTCGAACGTTATTAGATTCGACTATCTCCTGGTGGCTCGGATCTGCGTTCTTGGGGGAAGATTTCAAGAGGTGTTGTTTGGTGTGTGGTCGAGGTCTCCATATTCGCTTGAACGGAGGAGCAAAAGTGTTCTTCAAGATATCATGGGTTTTCTTCATTTTGAAGTTGGATTTTCTTTTATCTTTACCCCAATTGGGGTGTCTGTGCAGTTGCTCTAATTGTAGTTAATGTTTATAAGAAGGTGTCTTTTGTTAAGGTGAGTTTTACAACCAACACTTTTTTTTTCACGTCACTTCTAATCTTGAATATCGAGAAGGCCTGTTTTGTCCATGCTTCTACTTCTACTCTTAAATCTTTTTTTTTTTTTTTTTTGCTCAAGCTACTCTTAAATCTTTAATGTATGGTGATTTGCTATTCTTGTATTTGGCTTATTTTGTTGTATTTGATTTGACTTTTTTTGTATTCCATCTTCAATTTGTTTTCATATATTATACCGATTTGCAATAATAATATAAATAGCTCTTGACTAAAAAAGGTTGGAGGGAGTAATACGTAATGAGATTAAGTAAATAGAGGTCTAGAGTTTTTACTCTTTTGATTTATTAAAAATAGTATTTCTAAATTGAATTTCTCATATTCATTTTTTTTTTGATGCCCGATTCAATTTGACAATGGACACTGGCCATAATTATTCAAAATTAAATCAACTTAATCCAAATTTTATCCAATTGACCTATAGTCACCTATTTGGTCGATTCAGCTAGAGCTAGGTCAATTTGACTTTATAAACCCTTAAATTTAGGGGTTAACGACTGGAGTGTTATTTTTTTGGGAAAGTATTCGCAAAGGAGTTATGGCCTATGGGTATTTTGAGATTCTTGTTTTGCTTAATCACCCTAAAAGGGTTAAAATAGTAATAAGGTAACCCTAATCAAACAACAACAAAAACAGATGTCAGCCATGTCGAACCTAACACCACGTATGATTTACCGTGGGCATGACTGGGCTTTCTTCTTTTAGTTAAAGGTCTTTTTTTGTCTCATACATAAGTATTTACGAATGAGAAGTGAGTATACAGAATTTTATTTTTATTTTTCGTTAAATTTCATCATGTAAGTGTTAAAAAAAAAGGAGTAATGTTATTCAAATTTAATAGTGGAATAAAAATAGCATATGAAAGATCAATAAATACGCATAACAAAGTGTGAATGGCAAAGACTGCATGTGGTAAACATACACAGAAGAAGATTATCGTATTTTGAATTCAAAGTAACATTGAGCCAAAAAAAAAAACTTCCGCGTATTTATTTTCCTTTGCAAATACTTCTAGAAAAATTGGACAAAAATGAGCGTGAAACCATGGGCTAGGACACCCCTTAGAGAGAAGGAGGGTAAGTGCCCACCCTTAAATTTTATTTTCTCGTGACATGAAAAATACCTTATATTGAAAAAGATATATTTGATAGTATTAATAATAAGACAATTATGATAGAATTCTAAAAAATAAGGCCTAGAAGGATGACATTGTAATTATTTTTATTATAATATACTTTTGTTATTAAAATGTATATACTTAAATTTATTGAGTGTCCACCCTTCATTAATTTTTTGGATACTGTGTGAAACCTAAGGAAGAAAGGATGGTTATACATACTTGGTATAAAGTCTGACGTGACAAATAATGTATATTTGATTTTTGTTAGAGTGAAGCGGTATTTGAGCAAAAAAAAAAAAGAAAAAAAAAAAAGCGGTATTGCACTTTTCCAAAACTTCATGGATGACGTTGGTCCAAAATTACTTTCTAAACGCCCACAATTCCTTTGCGAGTACTTTTAAAATAAAAATCACCTTTAACCCTAAAATTAATTACTCCACAATATCCATCCATGAATTTTTTTGTTTGGCGATATTTTCTAAGCAACAAACTTAAAACACAACCCTGCGAAAACTCAATCCCAAATCCAAAATTTTGATTTTAAAGTTGAGCATTGAAAGGGCTCAAAAGTATAGTTTACTATAAGTTAAATGTACTAAACACCTATATTAATTAATTATTATAGATAACACATGTAAAATAATGACAAGTAGTTAGTAGTATATTGGAGTTTGATGAGAATAATAAACCAAGTTATCGTAAATTTTAATAATTCCACTAATGATTAAGTTATATGTGTTTATGATCTCAATACCCTGTTTGGGAATCACTCAATTTTCCCTTATAATGTAAGGCAAGGTCTTGTAAAGCCACAACAATTTTTCTTTTACTTTAAGAACACTACCCTATGCTTTCTTATTACCGTAGATGGGTCATGGGTTGTTGTTAGAACCAATAATAAGTAATCATCAATCATCAATAAATAGTAGTGTAAAATTTAAACCAACCAACTATTCACGTGGCCCATTATCTAGTAATTGTTAGATTATAAAAATACCAATTTTTTTCACTCAATTATCACCAAATTAAATGTTTGAAAAATTGGGAAGATAGCAATTAAAGACCACTCTATTAACCAACAAGTTAATTATGGGTTCAAGTGCTAAGTGACTTCAATTCCTTAAGAAAGAGAATATAAATTCGAATTCAGTAAACTACACTTATTGAGAGAGATGAAAACACTTTTGCGCTTGAAGCCTTGAAAGTGGAAACCTTTGATCAAATGAGAAAAGACCACAATATTTAATATTAATTATAATTAGCAATCACAAATTTTTAAAAAATATAAAAAATGACATAATGCTTAAATAAATATTCTTAAAAATCTGGATGGGTAAAAAATTTATTTAAGAAACTCAGTCATTTTGTAAATTTTGTTAAAAAAAAAAAAATGATATCTAATTATTATTAGTATCTTTACATGATCTGTAATTATCATATACCTAAGCACATTTTTCATCAAATATTTTATTTTAATGAAAAAAAATTAATAAAAGCGGTCCGCTACGCTATGCAATTCTACTAATCTAGTCCACTATCAAATTGGACTAGTTTTGGTTTTTTAATTTCTTTCAAGGAATTTAAGGGCTTTAGAATATATGTCTGTAATTTTTTTTTTTGGGTGTTTGAAAAATGCATTTTCTTTCAGATTTATGCAATTAAAATAAATAAGAAAACACTAGGAAAATGAATTTTTAAAAGGACAAAACTTATTATTATGTCCATTTTAAAAAAAATATCTATTAGGTCTAGTTTTCCCGTAGAAATAATAATCTTGCAGCTATACAAAGGTACTTGGTCTAGTGGTGGATCATTGCTAGGATATTTGATAATAAGATTTAGAAAAGGTACTGGACACCGGGTGATCCAAAGAGCTATAAAAAACATCTTGTAGCTCCTTTACAGCTTTGTATCGGTCATATGTGCTTAATTTACCATCTCAGTTACTCATACTTTGTGCCTAAAATTATTTGAAATTTTCTCATGAATCTTGGTAACACTTTTGTTGGTTTCTGGAATATTTTGATAGAAGGAGGCTGAAAATTTCAAAGTATAAATTACAATCGTTAAGGAACCTTTAGACCATCGGTTAAACGCATTATTTTGAAGGATAGTTAAGAGAGGTCTTGGAATTTCTGGAGTTAGGCAAAGCAAAATTACTAATATGAGTACTTGGCATTTTGGTTTATTTTAATACATCGTTTGGCAATCTCAACTCATCCACATAAAATGGAGGTTTAATGTTTTCTATTTGTTAATATTATTCGATTTTTTTTTTTTCCTGAAAAAGTTTTCCAAATCAAATTGAAGAACATGAATTTTTTTTTTTTTTTTTTTTTTTGGTTTCACAATAAGGTTTCACATGAATAAAATTTCAAACTTTTGTTTGACTACTACTATAAAAATCACATATGACAAAACTTAATCAGCCTTCATTTTGTGCTTTACGATTGGGTGGAATCTTAGGTGATGCAAATATCTTTGGCATTGGTAAAGAATAACCTAATACCTACTCTTCATTTGAAATATTCTTATTCCCCATGCTTGTCTGCAACAAGAAATGAATAACCTTGTCAATGTTTGAGTGTCATGTTGGCTAGTTGAGAGGAGAAGATTCCTCACCATATGGTCACAGGTTCGAATAACATGAGAGAAGAAAGGAATATCCCCTTTTCATATGTTTCTTATATAAGTTCTGTTTCCTTCTATTTTCCTTTTTAATTCCTTAGTTCCTCTTCCTTTGGCCATATATATATATATAGCGTGACTACCCAATATCCTAGCTAACCTCTTAGAGAATTACAAACCAAATTCCCTAAAGATCAAACTTGTGACTGTTGGTTAAGCTAAAACAACTCATACCAATTAATTCAAACATTCGGTAGTACGTCCTCTGATTATACTTATTGCTGGATTAGATGGGTTACTTTAAATCCTATTCGTCTCATCACTTGTGATATTTATGTATATATGCTGTGAAATAATTTCATGTCAAGTTTAAATTAATTATTTTTCTCTCTTGATAAGTTTGTTTGAAATTAATTTGGTCTTCTACGTTGTTAATTAAGGGGCTTTTGGTTCTTATTTTATACTTGGCCCTCCCAGTTGCGTTGCTTGTTTAATGTTTGTGTTTTGATTTGTTTAGGTAACATGAATAGATATTTTTTGGATTAATCCACCCGTATCCAACACTACTAATATAAACATAGCAACTTCGTACGATGAAGAATAAGGAGCCAAAGGATATGACATGCAAGAAAATGGCGTGGACTATTAGAAACTTCAGTACATTGATCTTCAACATCCGATACTATTTGAGGTTTTCACCGCCGGCCATTGTTCTTGGTAATTTGTTTTGGGAAAATTAGAATAAAGGACCTGAAAGAAAAAACATTTATTAAGAAAGACTATAAAAATTTTAATTACTTAGAAGGACCAAACATCATAATATAAATTTAAAATTACTAAATTGTCCTTAGTCAAACCTCCTACATTACCTATTGTATTCATAAATAAAAATTTGACTAAAATGAAAATTAAAACCGTCAATTATCCACATGTAATATTATTATATATCTTTTTTTTTTTTTTTAAAAAAATTTCCATCATGTTTCATACTCATGTAAACAATACGGTTCAAACTATCACATGTTTTAAAATTTTAATTTTTAACAAGTTCCATATTCACATAATCAATAGATAATTTAATTAAGGAAGATATCATCAAGCTGTCATATTTATATTAGCAAGTATCAATATTAATATCAATTAAGCACTTTTTATAAAAATAAAAACTAAACTCATTTTATGTTTTTTCAAGATAGAATATATTTCTTTTTTATTTTACTAACATTAAATCAATTTTTAGCCTACATAAATTTCTTCTAAAATAAAAATAAATCATATAAACTCTTTTGGTTTAAGATATATAGTAAATTATAAGAGACCTTAATTTTGACTAAAATGATATAAATATATTTTTAATTAAATTTTTTGTTGATTTTAAGAAATTATAATTTTGAAAAAAATTGAAGAGTCGTTTTTTTTTTCATAAAATGCAAGTTTTGAAAAAAAGAAAATTTTAGAAACCTTTTATTTAATTTAGTAAAATTTATAATTTTGTATTAGTTTTAAAAATAGAATATGGAAGAGAATGTTGGAGGGAATGAATAGGATTTCTTTAAGGGTATTTCAGTATTTTTAATTTTATATTTTTTTATTTGGTCCCTCTAAATAATTACAATTTTTTATGGTCCTTCTCAATAAATATTTTTTCTTCCAAGTCCTTTATTATAATTTTCCCATTTGTTTTCTCCTTCATGCTAGAAATTGTGCGCTTGCTAATTAAACTATATTTTTAATCCTTTAACTTTATACTAACTAGGTTTCAATATCTAGCCCCTTACTTTGAAAAAGCTTTTGTTTAGTCTTTTATACCTAACAGTCGTTAATAATAATAATAATAATAAAAGCTGATATATTGACACTTTAATGTTGACGAAACTTTATCAAATGCTAACATATATAAAGTTTAACTTTTCAAAGTAACAATGATTGTTACCCAAAAAAAGATATCATTTGAGATCAACGTGGTTAGGGTTAAAAGATTAAAAAGATATTTTTTAAAGTTAAAAGATTAACTGAAACCTTATATAAAGTTAGATAAAGTTAGAGGATGAAATGTATACTTTTATAACGCATACATATATTCACATGTTAATTCCGATAAATATATCAATGGATTGTCTGAAAATAGGATGAACAAATGTTGTTATTATTAGTATACTACTATTTATTGAATTTTTTTTAACTTCACTGCTTGTTTTAATCATTTAATTTGTATTTTATAATTACCTGTTATTCTAAGAAAATCTTAAATCTCCCTGCAATTATACGTGGCATATTAGATGAAAAACTTGCAGACAGGGGAGGAAATATGTGTGTACACATTACACACATAGATATATATATATATATATATATATGAAATATCAAATATGTAATAAACATATTAATATAATTGTTGTAGGAGACTTTTTATATACAGAAGACAAAAATGACAACATGTCATTGGCTATAGGTTTGGCGGCAGCTGATGCCTCGAGTTTGCCTCAAGGGTGTAGTATCTGGGCAGCCTACAGCACAACCGTCACCAATCAAATTTCCAGGAAAAATTCTCGAACGTGTGGAGGTATCATTTGAATTTCCTTGATCTCTTTTATAGAATCCTACGGAGTTGTCTAAAAATTTAATGTGTTTTTATCATTTTTACCTCTAATTAATTCTGTTATCACTCATTATCCTTTTCCCATACTATATATTATTCTCTTTTATATTTTCCCTCATTACGGCTATATTCCTCTCTGTTACTTACCAGTTTATAAATAAAGGTATACTAGTAAATCAATTTCATTTCTGTCATATCTATTAATTACTTTTAACTAATTTTAACTGAATTATTAAATTGCGCAATTCAGTTACCAGAGTCTTGTTGAAAGCACCCTAGGAAGTATTCTTTTAAAATTTGTTTGCTTTCCCGCAGCTTCATTTTTAACTGTAACGTCCCCTTATTTTATAATTTGAAAGGGGTAAATTATATTTGGGTGATTTGATTGAACAATGCAGATGCAGATACACCCTATAAGTTTTGTGCAAACAAAACTAATTGGCGTTACTCTTTTATGCCCCTTCATGAACTTCAATGGCCATATATTCAGAATGATACATGTATGATTGAAGTTGAGTTCTTCTCAGTGACATTTGACGGCTTTGAGCCTACAAGTCACCCAAAGGATGATTTTAAGGATTTGGGGAAAATAGAGAAATCATTTATTCCACTCCTCGAAGAAGTTTGTTCGTGGCATCCTTCATTGCTGGATTGTACAAAGAACAAAAGTTGCTGGTAATGTGCTATTTGTAGACTTCAACTTAATCCCAAGAATTAAAGAAAATGATTATATATTATTAAAGATAGTAATGAAATAACAAAAAATAAAAACATATTATTGCCAAATCGTATCATTAATCATCACATATCATTGGCGATCTTCAAATCTTATATCATCTTCAATTATTCTTTTCTTCTTCCTTTTCCATTTCCATCCGCAGGTTTACCAAATGGGCATTAACTACGTTGGGTTGAGTTCTACAATTTCTGAAGAACAAGAAGTGGAAAGATATGAATGAGGAAGCATGTCAGCAGCTTCAACATTTGTGGGAGGAGCTTGAGATGATTCGATTAGACTTGAGTTGGTTGGAGCCTATTGTAAAGTTTGCTTTAAATATGAAAGGATATGATGAGAAAATAGAGAAAATGAAGAAGTTGAAGCAAGACTTGGTGGTTGCAGAGACAAAAATGAGTATGATAAAGGAAAAATTGGCTGATACAGAACAAAATGCTGAGATGATAAAAAAAGAATTGGTGAATGTAGAAGAAGACTTTGAAGATAAGGATTTGGATGCAAAAATTGGATATATGCAAAAATTCGATGTGGATAATGTAGCAAATTAAATGCATTATGTGTATGTGTGTGTGAGAAAGAGAGGAGTGCCCCGTTGTTATTCGATATTTAATGTGAAATCCCCAAAAAAATCTCAATGATTAGTTTGACATTAAAAACTTGTATTGATTTTAAATAAATTAAGAATTACACTAAAATAAAATTAATCAAACCCTCGTCCTTATTAGGCTCAACTAGCAAAGGGTCGGACACTCTCACCAAAGGGGAGGGGGTTCAATCCTGGAGTTGGTCAAGGTGCTAGAAGAGGCATCCTAGCTCTTAGGTGTCTAGGTTAACGCATGAGGGTAATAGACGGCTTGCCCCGCTCAACATCGATATCACCTAGGAGAAAGGGAGATTTCACCCGCCATTTGATTGTGGGTGAACCCAATCCCTTTTCTAAAATTTGTGTATAAAAATAAAATAAAATAATAAATTAATCAAGAAGCCATATTTGGGCATCGTCAGCCTAATTAAAAGTAGTTATTACTCTTGAAACTCACTCAAAGATCAATTGGGCACGCGTTCCCTAGAATCCATCAGTTTCTTCTATAGGCTCCTTGATATTTTGATTATATTCTTTCTAGTTTTCAATTTAACCTTTAAATTTGGTGTATTAAAATATACTAGACTGGCAATCCTGTGCATTCGAGTAGCCCAATTATATTGAAAACACCCTTTAACTGGTGAATGACATCGAAAAAAGATACTAAGATGTCAATTGCATAAGTTGATGTTATATTAGGTAGTGACTGAGTATCATTGTTGACAGCATAATGCCTTGCTGGCGTATATATGTTCTGCATGAAAAGAGTTATTTCTGGATGCTCGTAATCGAAGCAAACGTCAAACTGAATCTTCATAGAACGATTAACGATGTTCTTCATTTTTTTAGTTCTGAGAACGGGGCAATGCATCATGCAAAGTAGGATAGCTTCAGTGTTGCCTGATGATAAAAGAGGAGCAAAATTCTAATTGGAAAATTAAGTACAAGAAGGATATAGCAGATATCTAATAAATCCCTATAAGTATAAACTGTTGGGCTTTGATTCCATGATACAATGTGATAATGACTCTATTTATCGAAAGGGAAAATTAATTTTTTAGTCACTCAACCATCATTTAATTCCCCAATAACTCAATCTTTGAATTTTAACTCGCATATGACTTAGTTCCAATCTTTTCATTTTTTAAATATCATCATCTTTGTCATGAGTTGAGTCATCCTAGGTGTCAATTATACCCTTCCAAAACTGATCCACCTAAGCCTTTTTTATAAAATTTAAACATCACGAGGAATCCGGCCACCGGACCAGAGTTTATGTGGGAGTAAAGAAAAAACTGGAGAATATAGAGAAGAAAATATTGGAGGATACGAGAAAGAAAAATGAGGAGAAGGTGCACAAGGAAGGAGTGTGATGAAGAACATACAAGAGAGGGGAATTAAAACCCTAGAAATATTAAGTCCGTCCGTATCTAAGAAACTTCCTACACCTAACAAGGGCAGTTAAAAATAAATGAAAGAGTTTTCCTCTATATGTTAAGGACTCAGAGCTAGCCCATTGGCACAAAGAGTTCACCTCTTACAAAACATGCTTATAGATAATAAACCAGTAGCAAGTGATGAAGTTGTTCAAGGCATTCTTTAGATGTTGGTGGCTAGGTATGATTGCAATAGAGTTCCAAGCCATTCAATATATCCATTTACTTGAACAAGACGCAAGGATGGATTAAAACCAATATTTTTAGCAAGACCCTTACCCAATAGGTTCGGTTTCTCTCATCATCCCTCATAGTCTCTAAATCATGTCCATCTGATCAATCTGAAATGTTAAAAATGAGTCACGTCATCAAGTTATCACTCATTCAACTTTTCTATCTTCTTTCCTATCAACAATCTAGATTGTCTTCTCTTTCCAAATCAACGGTCCAGATAAACTCATGAGGAATGATGAGAAAATAAGATGAGAAGAGAATTTGCTTCCTTTACCCAACTACCCTCAATATAACAGGTGAGGTTCATGTATATGGCTCAGTCATCCCATCCCGTCCCTATTATATTGGGAGGGAATGGGATGGGGGTACCGTTATCCCTTCCATTCATGGTATATTATTTTTATTAAAAAAAATTATTAATGTATATATAAACATTTAATCCAAAAAATCAACCCTAAAAACTAAAATGCATTTTCAGACTCATCACTCTCTTCTCGCTCCTCAGCGCTTGTAATCTCGCTCTTGCACCAAAGCCATATGAGAGCGGAAGCATTATACTGTAATTCCTTCTGCCAAAAGCCCAAAACTTGATGAAGGAGCAAACAGAGGAGAAGCGAGAATGGCATATTGAAGCCTAAGACATTTTGTTCGCATGAGCACCACTACTAAGCGAGATTAGTTAGCAAGCAATCTATAGACCAATTATTAGCGTAGTTCTTGCCTCTTAGTTCTTAGAATATATAACGCATTAGCTTTCTGGTTTACAAAATTTTCTTTACAAGTGTCCGTCCATGAGGACCACATGTTTTCTCCAGCATCATGGGGAGAAACTACCCTTGATTTACTTTTGTGCATATTGTGGTGCTGCCCTGTTAAATTTTAATAATTCCACTAATGATTAAGTTATATGTGTTTAAGATCTCAAAACCCTGTTTGGGAATCACTCAATTTCCCTTATAATGTAAGACAAGGCCTTGTGAAGCCACAACACTTTGTCTTTTACTTTAAGAACACTACCCTACGCTTTCTTGTTACCATACATGCGTCATGTGGCTGTTGTTAGAACCAATAATAAGTAATCATCAATTATCAATAATAGTAGTATAAAATTTAAACCAACCATCTATTCACGTGGCCCATAATCTAGTTATTGTTAAATTATAGAAAATACAAATTTTTTCCACTCAATTATCATCAAATTAATTGTTCAAAAAATTGGGAACATAGCAATTAATTAAAGCGACACTATTAACCAATATAATAAGTTATTGATTAAGGTGATAAGAAACTTCAATTTAGTGAGAAGGAAAATATAAATTTGAATATCATAAAGTGCACTTGTTGGAAGAAGTGAAAACCCTTTGCGCTTTAAGCCTTGAAAGTGAAAAGCTTTGATCAAATGAAAAAAGACAACTATATTAAATATCAATTATAATTGGGGATAACAAATTTTTTAAAAATATCGAAAAAATGAAATTATCCTTAGATAAATATTGTTAAAAAGCTGGATGGGTAAAAATTTTATTTAAGAAATTCAGTCTTTTTGTAAATTTTTGTTAAAAGAATATTAT
Source organism: Acacia acuminata (assembly GCA_019022655.1). NCBI lineage: Eukaryota > Viridiplantae > Streptophyta > Magnoliopsida > Fabales > Fabaceae > Acacia > Acacia acuminata. The sequence continues at coordinate 2,625,028 of JAFJYI010000036.1, forward strand.
CTCTAATTATTATTAGTATCTTTACATTATCTGTAATTATCATCTACCCAAACGCGTTTTTCATCAAATATTTTATTTAATTAAAAAATAATAATAAAAGAGGTCCACTAAGTGTCTTTCACGTTTCCCTGAGGCTATGCAATTCTACTAATATCTAGTCAACCCTCAAATTGGACTAGTTTTGGTTTTTCAATATATGTCTGTAATTTTTTTTATTTTTTTTTTTTTTTTTTTGTGTTTGAATTTTTTTTTTCCAGATTTATAAAATTAAAATAAATAAGAAAACACAAGGAAAATGAATTCTTAAAAGGACAAAAGTTATTATCATGTCCATTTGTTTATATCTATTGGGCCTAGTTTTCCCACAGAAATAATAATCTTGCAGCTATCCAAGGGTACTTGGTCAGTAGTGGATCATTGCTCGGATACTTTGTAATAAGATTTAGAAAAAGTTCCAAACATGGGACCCAAAGAATTGTCAAAAAACATCTTACAGCTCCTTTACAGCTTTGTATTGATCGTATGTGCTTAATTTACCATCTCAGTTACTCATACTTTGTCCCTAAAATTCTTAGAGATTTTCTCATGAATCTTGGTAACACTTTTGTTGGTTTCTGGAATATTTTGATAGAAGGAGGCTGAAAATTTCAAAGTAAAAATTACAATCATTAAGGAATCTTTAGACCTTCGGTTAAATGCACTATTTTGAAGGATTGTGAAGAGAGGTCTAGGAATTTCTGGAGTTAGGCAAAGCAAAATTATTAATCTAAATAATTAGCATTTTCGGTTTATTTTAACACATCATTTAGCAATCTCAACTCATCCAAATAAAATGTTGCTTTTATTTTTTTTATTAACATTATTTGATATTTTTTCCTAAAAAAAATTGGTCTAGTTTTCCAAATCAAATTGAAGCACATGATTTTTTTTTTTTTTTTTTTTTTTTTGCTCGAACAAAAAGGTTTCACATCAATAAAATTTCAAAATTTTGTTTGACTACAAACTATAAAAATCACATATGACAAAACCTAAGTAGCCTTCATTTCGTGCTTTAAGATAGGGTGGAATCTTGGGTGATGCAAATAATCAACCAACAACTTTGGCATTGGTAAAGAATAACCTGATACCAACTCTGCCTTTGAAAAATTTCTGATTCCCCATGGTTGTCTGCAACAAGAAAGGAATAACCTGTTTGAGTACCATGTTGGTTAGTTGAGATGAGAAGATTTCTCAACATATGGTCACAGGTTCAAACGACATAAGAGAAAAAAGGAATATCCCCATTTTATATTTTTCCTATATAAGTTCAATTTTCTTCTGTTTTCCTTTATAATTCCTTATTAGTTCTCTTCCTCGAACCATATTCTTTTTCTTCTTCTTTTTTTTTTTTTTTTTTTTTTGCTGTGACCACCCAACACTACAAAAATATTGACTTTTGGCAGCCGAAGTCCAAAAGTCGCCGCCAAAAGTATTTCAACGGCGGCAAAAAGTCACTGCCGATACGACTGTCGCTAATACTTAAAATGTCGCCGCTAAAAGTAGACAATAAGTGGAAAGTTTTTGTTGCCGCTAAAAGTATATCAAAAGCGCGAAAACAGGTGTTGTCGCTGAAAGTAGGGTTTCGTGGCAACAATTGTCGCCACAAATACTCTTTTCAAAGTGACAACACTTTTGTCACGGTGATACTCATTTTAGTGGTGACATGTTGTCTCTCATGGATACACTTTTCCACGGCGACCAATTATCATCGCTGATATGGTTTTCGGTGGCAACACAATTTTGTCGTTTGTTGATAGTCTTTTCAACATGCGACATTTGTCGTTGCCAAAAGTGACATTTTTTTAAAAATAAATGTAAATTGCTAAACTTAAAAACTATACCGCAATTAAAACCTGTACCATATTGATTAAGATCGGAAGAAATTTGAAACTAACAATTATACTAACATAATTCTTCAAAATGAACATCAAATATTTAAATTTTCTAAACAAAGTTCAAAGGTTGTCCATTGGAAGGAAACATAAAACATAAAACTATGATGAACGACCAACTGGTGGGGGGGAAGGCTAGGAGTAGATGAAGTAGGAGTCTTATTTGCCCTTATTTCATTAAGACAACTAGAGCATGTATCCTTTGCTCCATTTGTTCCATCTTTTGATCAAATTGTGCACGCTTTGCTTCCATCTTTGCACGTTCTTCTACGCACTTTGCTTCCATCCTAGCACATTCCTCAGCACACTCTACTTCAATCTTTGCAAGCTCCTCCTGAAATTTTTTATCAAACTCCTCAAGCAATTGGGTACGTACAGTCTCCATATATAGCTGAATTATCATTGGATTGAGAGCGATCTCTCTTCCTCAATGGCTCTGCTCCATACCCTTTTCCTCTTACATACCCTGATCTTTCACCAAGAATAGCTGTCGATATTTCATCAGAGGTCATTCGAACATCACTCTCTACCTCTTGTTGTTGTTGGCGAAGTTCTTGCAAGTTAGCCTACAATTAAAGCATGAAAAAATGAGAAAAAAATTCTTGAAGTTAGTATAACATAAAAACACAACGCATATTGGATTTGCTCAAATTGTAGATTTGCCCACTCTAACTGTCCATCTACCCTCTTCCTAGTATGTGTGATCTGCCAAAATTGGTCAGGTGGTGCGGGCTGTCCAGTAGTGGGTCCCTCTACAAAGCATAATATACAAAGATGACACATGGTATAATTTAAAATAAAAATGATGATTCAAAACATAAACTAGAGTGAAGAGAGATTGTACTTACGTAGCAAAGTTAATCTCCTCAAATGATAGAGAACCAGAAGTATGCTTTGTTACTCGTTTTTCTCAGTTGCTCTTGTTTCTTTTACTTTTTTTTCTACAAAAAAATTAGTAACAAAGAATTAATGACTAAAATAAATATACGATCCATTTAAAAGGATAGAAAGGTATCGCGAACACGTCAGTTTGGAAATATACTAGTAACAACTCCCAATCTTCAGAACTAATATTTCGAGGAGGATTAGCCCGCCTATCCTCATCAGAAGCATATTTGTTATAGTGTTTGTGCAAGTTGGTCTTCCAATTTCTAAAGGCATTTTTCAAATTCATTGTTGTAGTTTTTTTGAACTTCTCTTCATTGGTTGCATCATAAGGTTCAAATTTGTCCTAAAATACATATAAACAAAAAAAATTGTTATCAAAACATAAATAAACAAATATATATATATATATATATATATATATATATATATTTGGGAAGAGTATACCTTTACTTTCAAAATCATCCCCCATCTTTATATTGTTCATAAATATTCTTCCACTCAGCACCATGACAAAAAGAGATTGTGGTCCTAACAACATAACCACAATAATTAACAAGGCTTCTTGCTTACGCAACTACTACTTTTGTCGTAGTAGTCGAAAGTTTTACTAGTATCTTTGATCCAAATCTGGTCCTCAAGTCCACCTTAAAGTATTTGTACATTTCTCCGCCTTTTTTGATAGGATGAGAGGAGCCTATAATTCATGTGACAAAATTAATACAATTAAAATTGAGCAACAGCCTAAAGACACAAGCATCCATTAAGAGCAGAACTAATATATATTGAGTATTGACAATGACTAGTTTGTGTAAATAGTCTTACCTAAAAGCAATTGTAACTCCCATGCAGCTGGCCACTTATAGAGATTCAATTTAGCTATGAATAAAACAAATGTCCACGGTACAATATTTTGATTATCTCTCTCTAATTTATGGGAACAGATTTTGTGTTGAAACTGCATGCCAATAAACTTTAATAATAGATTCTGATTCAATTTAATACCAACCGTTTTTGTAAAGAGGATCATACAATGAATTATTTTTTTAAAGAATAGTTGTTTGTATTATATAAAATTGAAACATATGTACCTGCACTACTAGCTTAAGTAGAGGAAGAGTTTGCAGGCATTTCTTCAAGTTGCAATTGTAGTGATCAAGGTGAATGTAGAAGAAGACTTTGAAGAGAAGGATGTGGATGCAAAAATTGGATGTGGAAAACCCTAGTCCTACACATGGATAACGTAGCAAATTAAATGCATTATTTGTGTGTGTGTGTGTGAGTGTTATTTGATTTTTAATGTGAAATCCCAAAAAAAAAAAAAAAAAAAATCTCAATGATTAGTTTGACATTAAAAACTTGTTTTGATTTTAAATAAATTTAAGAATTACACGAAAACAAAATTAATTAAGGAGCCATATTTGAGCATTATCAGGCCTAATTAGAAGTAATTGTTACTCTTGAAACTCACTCAAAGATCAATTGGGCAGGCGTTCCGTAGAATCCGTCAGTTTCCTCTATAGGCTTCTCTGTATTTTGATTATATTCTTGTAGTTTTCAATTGTAACCTTTAAATTTGGTGTATTAAAATATACTAGACTGGCAATCCTGTGCATTCTTGTAGCCCAATTATATTGAAAATACCCTTTAACTGGTGAATGAGATCGAAAAAAGATACTAAGATGTCAATTTCATAAGTTGTTGTTGTGTTAGGTAGTGACTGAGTATTAATGTTGACAGCATAATGCCTTGCTGGCGTATACATGTTCTGCTTGAAAAGAGTTATTTCTGGATGCTCGTGATTGAAACAAACGTCAAACTGAATCTTCATAGAACTATTAAAGATGTTCTTCCTTTTTAAGTTCTGAGAACGAGTCAATGCATCATGCAAAGTTGGATAGGTTCAGTGTTGCCTGATGATAAAAGAGGAGCAAAATTCTAATTGGAAAATTAAGCACAAGACGGATATAGCAGATATCTAATAAATCCCTATAAATATGAACACTTAGGCTTTGATCCCATGATACATTGTGATAATGACTCTATTTATGGAGTATGCTTAAATTTAAGGGAAAATTAGTCATTCAACTTGCAGGCATTTCTTCAAGTTGCAATTGTAGTGATCAAGGTGAATGTAGAAGAAGACTTTGAAGAGAAGGATGTGGATGCAAAAATTGGATGTGGAAAACCCTAGTCCTACACATGGATAACGTAGCAAATTAAATGCATTATTTGTGTGTGTGTGTGTGTGAGTGTTATTTGATTTTTAATGTGAAATCCCAAAAAAAAAAATCTCAATGATTAGTTTGACATTAAAAACTTGTTTTGATTTTAAATAAATTTAAGAATTACACGAAAACAAAATTAATTAAGGAGCCATATTTGAGCATTATCAGGCCTAATTAGAAGTAATTGTTACTCTTGAAACTCACTCAAAGATCAATTGGGCAGGCGTTCCGTAGAATCCGTCAGTTTCCTCTATAGGCTTCTCTGTATTTTGATTATATTCTTGTAGTTTTCAATTGTAACCTTTAAATTTGGTGTATTAAAATATACTAGACTGGCAATCCTGTGCATTCTTGTAGCCCAATTATATTGAAAATACCCTTTAACTGGTGAATGAGATCGAAAAAAGATACTAAGATGTCAATTTCATAAGTTGTTGTTGTGTTAGGTAGTGACTGAGTATTAATGTTGACAGCATAATGCCTTGCTGGCGTATACATGTTCTGCTTGAAAAGAGTTATTTCTGGATGCTCGTGATTGAAACAAACGTCAAACTGAATCTTCATAGAACTATTAACGATGTTCTTCCTTTTTAAGTTCTGAGAACGAGTCAATGCATCATGCAAAGTTGGATAGGTTCAGTGTTGCCTGATGATAAAAGAGGAGCAAAATTCTAATTGGAAAATTAAGCACAAGACGGATATAGCAGATATCTAATAAATCCCTATAAATATGAACACTTAGGCTTTGATCCCATGATACATTGTGATAATGACTCTATTTATGGAGTATGCTTAAATTTAAGGGAAAATTAGTCATTCAACTTCCATTTAATTCACCTATAACTCAATCTTTAAACTCTTGACTTGCATATGACTTAGTCCCAAACTTTTCATTTTGTAAATACTATCATCTTAGTTATCTGTTGAATGATCTGGGTGTCAATATAAATACCCTTCCAAAACTGCTCCACCTGAGCTTTTTTTATAAAATTTAAACAAAACGAGGAATCCAGCCATGGGACAGGAGGTTATGTGTGAGTAAGAAAAAAACTGGAGCACGGAGACAAGAAAAGAGTGGAGGATACGAGAAAGAAGAATGAAGAAAAGGTGCACAAGGAAGGAGCGTGATGAAGAACATACAAGAGAGGGGAATTAAAACCCTAGGAATATTAAGTCCATCCGTATCTAAGAAACTTCCTACACCTAACAAGGGCAGTTAATAAAAAAAAAAAAAAAAAAGTGTTTTCCTCTATATGATAAGGACTCTAAGCTAGCCCATTGGCGCAAAGAGTTCACTTCTTACAAAACATGCTCATAGATAATAGACTAGTAGCAAGTGATGAAGTTGTTCAAGGCATTATTTAGATGTTGGTTGGTGGCTATGATTGCAATAGAGTTCCAAGCCGTTCAGTATATCCATTTACTTGGCCGCGATGCAAGGATTAAAAAAAAGTTTTTTGGCAATACCCTTTACCCAACTACCCTCATTGTGCCTGTTTGCACGGCGTCCAAGCGGCTTAGGATCCCAATAGCCAAGAGTAAAAGCCAGTGGGAGGAAATTAACTGTTTTTTTTTGTTTTGTTTTTGGGGTAGCTTCACAAACTAATGGCCTTTTCTAAAAAGAAAATATAGCGTCCAAACTAGACCTAAATGATAAGGTGGCTTACACAAATAAAATCATGTTACAACAATACAGTAATGCAAGGGAAAATATTATGAAGGCTAAACGACAATTTGTGACGTCGACGGGAAAAAATAAAACCGTGGTCAAATCCCTACATAAACCAAACCGTGTGGTAATATCTTTAACTAAGCACTTTAGTGTTTTATATTTTCTTTTAATAATAATTTAAATTTTTATCAAATTTTAATTTTAATTTTTATCTTCAATTATTATAATATATACAACAAATATATATATATATATATATATATATTCAATAAGTTTTATATTATTTTCATTCATTTTCCATCTCAATTGACTTTCCAAATATAATAATCCAAACAAGAAGTAATTTGGAAAATATCACTTCTACCACCGTCATTTCAAATACAAATCACATTTATAGTCTAACTTTTTATTCTATAATACGTTTATAAAAGTCAGATTAAAAATAAATCATTTATATCGCAGCTATTTCAAATGGGCCCAGGCCTATGCTAGTGGCTCCAACACTAGGGGCACTCATGTGTGTCTAGTCCTAGTCGTCCCATCCTGGTTATATTATGAGGGGACAGGATGGGGGTACCCTAATCCCATCCCACCCTGATATACTATTTTTTTTATAAAAATATTCAATCCCAAAAAATCAACCATAAAAGCTAAAATGCATTGCAACTCACTCGCTCGTCTCACCCCTCAACGCTTGTAATGTCACTCTTGAACCAGAGACAGATAAGAGCGGAAGCATTATACTGAAATTTCGTTTGCCAAAAGCCCAAAACTTGAAGGAGCAAACAAAGGAGAATCGAGAATGGCTTATCGAAGGCTAAGACTTTTTGTTCGCGTGAGCACCACCCACTAAGCGAGATTAGTTGGTAAGCAATCTATGGACCAGTTATTCGTATAGTTCTTGCTTCTTAGTTCTTAGAATATATAAGGCATTAGCTTTCTGGTTTGCAAAATTTTCTTTTCAAGTATCCGTCCATGGGGACCCCATGTTTTCTCCAGCATCATGGGGAGAAACTACCCTTGATTTTACTTTTGTGCATATCGTGATGCTGCCCTTTTAAATTTTAATAATTCCACTAATGATTAAATTATATGTGTTTATGATCTCAATACCCTGTTTGGGAATCACTCAATTTCCCTTATAATGTAAGACAAGGACTTCTAAAGCCACAACACTTTGTCTTTTACTTTAAGAACACTACTATTACCATAGATTCATGTGGTTGTTGTTAGAACCAATAATAATTATCAATAAATAGTAGTATAAAATTTAAACCAACCAGTCATTCACGTGGCCCATGATCTAGTTAATGTTAAATATAGAAAACACAAATTTTTTTTTTCATTCAATTATCACTAAATTAATTGTTTAAAAAATTAGGATGATAGCAATTAAAGATGACACTATTAACCAATAAGTTATTGATTAAAGTGGTAAAGCGACTTCAATTCTTTAAGAATAAGAATATAAATTTGAATCCCGTAAAGGGAATTTGTTGGGGGAAATGAAAACCTTTGCGACTTTGAAGCCTTAAAAGTGGAAATCTTTGATCAAATGAAAAAAGACAACAATATTAAATATTAATTATAATTAGGGATCACAAATTTTTTAAAAATATCAAAAAATGAAATTATCAATAAATAAATATTGTTAAAAAGCTGGATGGGTAAAAATTTTATTTAAGAAACTCGGTCCTTTTGTAAATTACTGTTAAAAAAATATGATCTCTAATTATTATTAGTATCTTTACATTATCTGTAATTATCATCTCCCTAAACTCTTTTTTCATCAAATATTTTATTTTAATTAAAAAATTAATAAAAGCGATCCGCTAAGTGGCTTTTCACAGTTTCATCTGAGGCTATGCAATTCTAGTAATCTAGTCCACTCTCAAATTGGACTAGTTTTGGTTTTTCAATTTCTTTCCAAAGAATTTAAGGGCTTTAGAATATATGCCTGTCAGTTTTTTGGGGATGTTTAAAAATGCAATTTTTTTTTTTTTTTTTCTGATTTATATAACTAAAACAAATAAGAAAACACACAGAAAATGAATTTTTAAAGGGACAAAACGTATTATTATGTCCATTGGTTTATATCTTTTTGGTCTACTTTTCCCATAGAGATCGATAATAATCTTGCAGCTATCCAAGGGTACCTGGTTTAGTGGTAGATCAATGCTCTCATATCTAGTAATATGATTTAGAAAAGGTGCCGGACACCGGGTGACCCAAAGAGCTGTCAAGAAACTTCTTGGTCATATGTACTCGATTTACCATCTCATTTACTCATACTTTGTGCCTAAAATTCTTTGAACTTTTCTCATGAATCTTGGTAATACTTTAGTTGATTTCTGAAATATTTTGATAGAAGGAGGCTGAAAATTTCAAAGTATAAATTACAATCGTTAAGGAACCTCTAGACCTTCGGCTAAATGCATTATTTTGAAGGATTGTGAAGACAGGTCTTGGAATTTCTGGAGTTAGGAAAAGCAAACCTATTAATATGAGCAATTGACATTTTGGTTTATTTTAATACATCATTTGGAAATCTCAACTCATCCACATAAAATGTTGGGTTTATTTTTTTTTATTTATTAATATTATTTGATATTTTTTCTAAAAAATTGGTCTAGTTTTCCAAATCAAATTGAAGCACATGAATTTTTTTTCACAATAAGGTTTCACATGAATAAAATTTCAAAATTTTGTTTGACTTCTACTATAAAAATCACATATGACAAAACTTAATCAAGCCTTCATTTTGTGCTTTGTGATTGGGTGGAATCTTGGGTGATGCAAATAATCAACGAACAACTTTGGCATTGATAAGGAATAACCTAATACCTACAATGCATTTGAAATATATCTGACTCCCCATGCTTGTCTGCAACAAGAAAGGAATAACCTCATCAATGTTTGAGTGTCATGTTGGCTAGTTGAGATGAAAAGATTCCTCGGTCACGGGTTCGAACAACATGAGAGAAGAAAAGAATATCCCCTTTTCATATGTTTAATTTATATAAGTTCAGTTTCCTTCTGTTTTCCTTTATAATTCCTTAGTTCCTCTTCCTCCAACCATATTCTTTTTTGCGTGACCACCCAGTATCCTAGCTAACCCTTAGAGAGTTACAAACCAAATTCCCAAAAGATCAAACTTGTGTTGGTTAAGCTGAAACAACTCATACTAGTTGATCCAAGCGCTTGGTAGTCCTCTAGTCATACTTATTGCTGGCTTTGACGGGTTGCTTTAAATCCTATGCATCTCATCACTTGTGATATATATGTATATATACTGTGAAATAATTTCATGTTATGTTTGAATCAATTATTTTTCTCTTGTGATAAGTTTTTTTTTTTGAATTAATTTGGTCTTCTACGTCATTAATTAAGGGGCTTTTGGTTCTTATTTTACACTTGCCCCTCCCACTTGCACTGCTAGTTTAATGTTCGTGTTTTGATTTGTTTAGGTAAACATATATAGATATTTTTTAAAATTAATTCACCAGTATCTGACGATACTAACATAGACAGAGCAAGTTCGTACAATGAAGAATAAGGAGCCAAAGGATATGACATGCAAGAAAATGGCATGGACTGTTAGAAACTTCAATACATTGATCTTCAACATCCGATACTATTCTAAGGTTTTCACCGCAGGCCATTGTGCTTGGTAATGGTTTTCTCCTTCAAGCTAGAAATTGTGCGCTTGCTAAACTATATTTTTAATGTTTTAACTTTATACTAGCTAGGTTTCAATATCCAGCCCCTTACTTTGAAAAAGGTTTTTTTTAGTCTTTTATACCTAACAGTCGTTAATAAAGAAAATGCTGATATATTGAAACTTTAATATTCACGAAACTTTAATATAGGGAGAATTTCACTAAAGGACCACATGACTGAATTAATTTGAGTCAAGAACCAAAACATTCTAAAATTTCACTGCAAAACCAAGAACCAAAATAAAAATAAGTTTTACAGGTAAAAAGACAATAATACCCCTTACTTTATGTTTTTAAAAAAAGGTGTTATCATCAACATAGCACGGCAACTAGTCAACGACCGCCGCCAAGATGGAGTGACCACCGCCAACCAACTGTCGAAGCTCGCGTCGACCATCCTCGGTTCCAACCACTGGAAATTAATGTGTTTTTTATAGGAAGATTATACTTGTTTATGAATAATTGCACCCTTGTTCATGATTCTATTATTCATGAACAAGACTCCAACTCTTTATAAACAAGTAGTGGAATCCTCTTATAAACAACACATTAATTTCTCGATGGCCGAAAGCTCGACGCCGCCGACGGTTGGTCGCCCGTCGCCGTTGAAGCTTCGGGCCACCGGAAATTAATGTGTTGTTCATAGGAAGATTCCACTTGTTCATAAAGAGTTGCACCATGTTCATGATTCTGTAATTTCTACTTTTCATGGATAAGCCCGCAACTCTTCATGGATAAGTGGAATCCTCCTACGAACAAGAAATTAATTTTCCGGAAGTCGAGTCTCGGTCATTCGATGACGGAGCTGCGAAGGCCGGCGGCTGGTGGTTGCCGGAGCTCAGCCGATGATGACCCCTTTTTTTAAAAAAAATTAAAAAAAAAAAGTAAGGGGCATTATTGTCTTTCAACCTAAAAAACTCTTTTTTATTTTGATCCTTGATCCCGCAGTGAAATTTCATAATATTTTTGTCATTGATGTATTCACACATTAATTCCGATAAATGTATCAATTATGGATTGTCCGAAAATAGGATGAAAAAATATTGTTATTAAACTAGTATTTATTGAATTTTTTTGACTTCACTACTTTTTTAATTATTTAATTAGTATTTTATAATTACGAGTTATTCTAAGAAAAAAATCTTAAATCTCCCTGCAATTATATGTGGCATATTATACGAAAAAATTGCAGACAGAGGAGGAAATATGTGTGTACATGCACACATATATCAAATATCAAATATGTAATAAACATATTAATATAATTGTTGTAGGAGTATACTCAGAAGACAAACAGACATGTCATTGGCTATATTTTTGGAAGCAGCTGATGCCTCGAGTTTGCCTCAAGGGTGTAGTATTTGGGCAGCCTTCAGCCTAACCGTCACCAATCAAATTTCCAGGAAAAATTCTCAAACACGTGGAGGTATCATTTGAATTTCCTTGATCTCTTCTATAGAAACCTACGTAATTATCTTAATATTTAATGTGTTTTTACCATTTTTGCCTCTAATCAATTCTATTATCACTCATCATCTTTTTGCCATACTATATTTTGTTTCATATTTTCTCTCATTACGGCTATATTCATCTCTCTTATTTGCCTCTTTATAAATAAGGGCATATATACTAGTAAATTAAATTTCATTTCTTTCATATCTATTACTTTTAACTAATTTTAATTAAATTATTCGGTTACCGGATTCTTGTAAAAAGAACTAGAGGGAGTATTCCTTTAAAATTTGTTTTCTTTTCGGCAGTGTCATTTCTAACTGTAATGTCCCCTTATTTCATAATTTGAAAATGGTAAATTATATTTGGGTGGTTTGATTGAGCAATGCAGATGCAGATAAACCCCATAAGTTTTGTGCAAACACAACTACTCTGGGTTACGAAGATTTTATGCCCCTGCATCAACTTCAATGGCCATATATTGGGAATGATACATGTATAATTGAAGTTGATCAGTTATTCTCGGTGACATTTGAGGGCTTTGAACCTACAAGCCACCTGAAGGACGATGATGTTTTAGTTGATTTTAAGGATTTGGGGAAAATAGAGAAATCGTTTGTTCCACTGCTCCAGGAAGTTTGTTCGTGGCATCCTTCATTGCTGGATTGTACAAAGAATAAAAGTCGCAGGTGATGTGATATTTATTGATCTCAACTTAACCCTAGGAATTAAAGAAAAAGCATTCTAGAATCCTAAAATTAGCAGCAAATGATACTATATAAAAGATAGTAATCAAATAAAAAATAAAACATATTATTACCAAATCTTGTCATTAATCATCACAGATCCTTGGCGGTCTTCAAATCTTATATATTCTTTTCTTCTTCCTTTTTCATTTCCATCTGCAGGTTTAACAAATGGGCCTTAACTGCGTTGGGTCGAGTTCTACAATTTCTGAAGAACAAGAAGTGGAAAGATATGAACGAGGAAGCATGTCAGCAGCTTCAACATTTGTGGGAGGAGCTTGAGATGATTAGATTAGACTTGAGCTGGTTGGAGCCTCTTGTGAAGTCTGCTTTAAATATGAAAGGATATGATGAGAAAATAGAAAAAGTGAAGAAGTTGAAGCAAGACTTGGTGGTTGTAGAGACAAAAATGAATATAATAAAGGAAAAACTGGCTCAAACGGAACAAAACGCTGAGATGATAGGAAAAGAATTGGTGAATATAGAAGAAGACTTTGAAGAGAAGGATTTGGATGCAAAAATTGGATATATGCAAAAATTGGATGTGGATAATGTAGCAAATTAAATGCATTATGTATTTGTGAGAGAGAGGAGTGCCCCGTTGTTATTTAATTTTTATTGTGAAATCCCCCCAAAAAAATTCTCAATGGTTAGTTTGACATTTAGAACTTGTTTTGATTTTAAATAAATTAAGCATTACACAAAAATAAAATTAATCAAAAAGCCATATTTAGGCATCGCTAGGCCTAATTAAAAGTAGTTCTTTCTCTTGAAACTCACTCAAAGATCAATTGGGCACGCGTTCCGCAGAATCCGTCAGTTTCTTCTTCTATAGGCTCCTTTATATTTTGATTATATTCTTTGTAGTTTTAAATTTTAACCTTTATATTTGGTGTGTTAAAATATACGAGACTGGCAATCGTGTGCATTCGAGTAGCCCAATTATATTGAAAATGCCTTGCTCGAAATTGAAGCAAACGTTAAACCTCATGCGTTGCACAGGCCGAATCTTCACAGAACTATTAATGATGTTCTTCAATTTTTAGTTCTTAGAATGAGGCAATGCATCATGCAAAGTTGGATAGTTCACTGTAGCCTGATGATTAAAGAGGAGCAAAATTCTAATTGGAAAATTAAGCACAAGAGCGATATAGCAGATATCTAATAAATCCTTATAAATATGAACACTTTGGCTTTGATTCCATGATACATTGTGATGATGACTCTACTTATGGAGTACACTGAAATTTAAGGGAAGATTAATTTTTTTGTCATTCAACTTTCATTTAATTCCCCTATAACTCAATCTTTGAACCTTAACTTGGTACGATTCAATCCCTAAACTTTTGACTCGTGATTTAGTCATTTTTTAAAAATTATCATCTTTCTCATGTGTTGAGTCATCTAGGTGCCAATAATACCCTTCCATAACTGCTCCACCTGAACCTTTTTTTATAAAATTTAAACAAAAAGACGAACTGGGCCACCAGACCGGAGCTTATGCTAGTGGCTCCAACACTAGGAGTGCTTATGTGTGTCATGTCCCAGTCGTCCCATCCTATCCAGGTTATATTTGGAGGGGATGAGATGGGATACCCTAATCCCATCCCATCCTGGTATATTATTTTTTATAAAAAAAATATCAATTTATATTTAAACATCCCAAAAAATCAACTCTAAAAACTAAAATGCATTACTAGTCACTCGCCTTTTAGACTCATCACTCTCGTCCTGCTCTTGAACCAGACCTAGATGAGAGTGGAAACATTATACTGTAATGTCTTCTGCCAAAATCCCAAAACTTGATGAAAGAGCAAACAAAGGAGAAGCGAGAATGGCATATTGAGGACTAGAGTGTGTTTGGGATAGTATGAGAAAAGTGGCTTTCTTGTAATAAGAATTATGCAGACTTAAGTGGTAAAAGTCAGATTGTGTAATATAATTTATGTTTGGATTGGCGATAACATAAGTGGCTTTTATGATAATTATAAAAAATCAAAATAATTATTTTTATTTTTGGAGTGTACGGCTTTCTTTGGAAATAGGGAAAGAGAGACTTTTGGAGATAAAAGAGCAAGAATACAGAGAGAGAGACGAGTGGTATGGCATGAGTAGGAAGGAGTACGTGTGGACTTGGGGGCCGCAAGGAGCCATGTGATAAGCCAAAATCAAATCGTGATAAGCCACGTTTGTGATTTATGAAAATAAATCATTTAATATCTATAAGCTCAATTATCATAACGTTCTCTCAAACAAAGCATAAAAAATCAAAGGCTACCAATCTTACTTTCGACTCTTGAATTTGGGAGGCCTAAAAGCCATACCAAACATACGCAGACTTTTTGTTTGCGTGTGCACCACCCCCGGGCGGATCCGGGAATTTATGAAAGGGGGGCACTATTGGCGTGGGGATGTGGGGGTTCGGGCGGTGCCCCGAATTTTATTTTATTTTTACAATAAAACTTTAAATGTATTAAAAAATAATAGCATAGAAAGAAAAAAGCAAGATTAAGTACGGTTAGAAATAGTAAGGCTAGACACCATAAGGGTATTTTTTTTTTTTACAGTAAAGCTTTAAATGCATTAAAAAATAATAGCATATAAAGGGAAAAGTAAGACTAACTATGTTAAAAATAATAGCATTTAATTTTTTTAAATAAAGCTTTAAATGCATTAAAAAATAATAGCATATAAAGGGAAAAGTAATACTAAAATCGTTAGAAATAGCAAGGCATATGAAAGATTGAAGGAGCAAGGAGTAGAATCAGACCACGGGCGTGTTGAGGAAGCCAGAAAGGAATAGAAGGGAAAAATGAAAAGAAAAAAAAAAAATGTATTTTTCATATCAAAAATCAAGGGGGGGCACGTGCCCCCCTTCTCAAGTACTTCAGTCCGCTCTGACCCACTAAGCGAGATTAGTTAGTAAGCAATATATGGACCAATTATTTGTGTGTTTCTTGCTTAGTTCTTAGAATATACTCCCTCCGGTCTTAATTATAAGACTTTGTTGACTTTTTTGGAGAGATTAAGGAAGCTAATTAAATTACTTTAGAGTATTTTTATTTTTTTCTTTAAACTAATTAGTTTAACTAATAAACTAATATATAATATAAGAATATACAACATATGAAATGATTAAATAACTTATTTAGCTTCCTTAATCTTTCCTAAGAAAGTCAATTAGATATTATAATTAGGACCGCATGTAGTACAAGGCATTAGCTTTCTGGTTTGCAAAATTTTATTTGCAAGTGTCCGTCCATGGGGACCCCATGTTTTCCCCAGCATCATGGGGAAAAACAACTCTGCTGGATTTTACTTTTGTGCGTATCGTGATGCTGCCCTTTCGAAGTTTTGCCATTTCAACAACTGTGCTGGAATTTACTCCCAGACCCGTCCTGTCTCATTCAGCACCGAGACACCCTCCGGATTGGACTAATGTCGCTCCTGTTTCCCGTGATGTGAGCACCCCTATTCACCACTATTGAATTACTAATATTTATGGTGCATAGGCATAATTTTAGTATGATTTTGATTTTATTATATAAAAAATAAAAATTAATCTGCAGCTTATAATATGTAGTTTCACCCAATTTTTAGTCAGGTCCCTGCAATTTTTCCCCTTTTATCACGTAATTACAGTTTCACCTGATTCTTAATCACATCTCTGTAGTTTCAGGTGATTAATAAAAGGGTAAAAAAAAACTACAGGAACGTTATTAAAAATTAGATGACACTATAAAGACTTTATAAAAAAAAAGCTACAATGATCTAGTTAAAGATCAGGTGAAACTATAAGAAACTGGTAAAAAAACGTACAAGGATCTAATTAAAAAAATCAAATGAAACTATAAGTACTAGCAAATTAATTTTCCCTATATAAA
This sequence comes from Acacia acuminata, assembly GCA_019022655.1. Lineage (NCBI taxonomy): Eukaryota > Viridiplantae > Streptophyta > Magnoliopsida > Fabales > Fabaceae > Acacia > Acacia acuminata. The sequence continues at coordinate 2,641,545 of JAFJYI010000036.1, forward strand.
ACAAATGCCTTGGCCCAATCTGGACTTTCCAATATTGAACCATTAGAGTGAAAATTGGGCCAGATCGGTCTCATGAAATATTTAGTTGGTTCAGTCTGGCTTGGGCCAATGCTGAGTCCCATTCCCAGCCTGTGGAAAAGTCACCTTTCCAATTTTAACTTTCCAAATTCTTTTCGACAAGAACTTTCCTCACCTAAAGGAAAGGGTTCGATCCTGAAGTTAGTCAAAACGTTGAAGGAGGCATCCTAAAAGTCTATGAAGTAATAGAAATGCTAGGTGGAGGCATGTGTACTCTCCTGCCCAATATGCCTTGAGTGGATTAGACTCCAAACGCCCTGCCCTTAGAACTTAGATTGTGGGTGAACCTAATCCTTTTCCTAAAATTTTTTCATAAAAAAAATAAAAAAAATTCAAGTTCCATTCTTCCAAAGAAAAAATTGAATTACGTTTGTTCTTCCATTCCAACATTTACCACACCAAAGATTTCTATTCTCATTGTTCATCACCTAAACCAATGGCTTCCCAATTTTCTAATTACTCCAAAGATCTAGTGGTGAATTTAAAATATGGATTTTTTTTAGAAAATGACAGGAAAATAACTTTGAAATTGAAAAATCTCAAATCAGCGTTATTACTAAGAATTGATGATGAGACATGATAAAAAATTCATAACTTATTTTATAGAAAATACCCGATTTAAGATTTTACAATTTTAAAATTTTTCTTCGGTTATTCTCCCATTTTTCATGTTCTATTGGTATTTGCTTTTTGTCCGTGTCCATTCGTGCATGATTTTTTTTTCCCATTCCAAGCATGCCTGATAAGAAATTAATTAATATTAAGAGCTATCCCTTCTTTAATTAATGAATTTTTATTTGATATTTCAAACTGGTACAACTGATTAATTCACATTAGATGTTTGTTGGGCTATCATTTTTAACATGATTTTTATTTTCATTAATAGGGAATTCTAAGACTTTGATGGGATATAAACTCTCATTTCAAATCGACTCATCAACTAATAGATCAGACTTTTGTTCCATTTAATTACCCATTCATTGATCTTCCCTTTTTAACGTCCATGTGAATAGAAAAAGGAAAAAAAAATGAATTTTGAATGTCACCTTTCATATTTGAGTAGTTTTTTCTGAGGTCATCCATTTTGACTATTTCTTTTTTATTTTATTTTTTTCATTCAATCATATGCATATTATCAAAGACTTTTAATCCCTTTTCTTCTTACTTAATTGCAATCTTAGTTTGGGTAAGCTATTAACTACTTTGGATATTTTATGCTCCTCGATCTAGTTTTATTCATAAGACAGAGAGAGATTTTTTTTGTCATATTAATAAGCCACATTATTAAATTTTTCACATGAATGTACAATTTTACTCTGTATTTATTATTAAATAGACTATATACCCGAGTTAGAGTTTTTATTAAATAGGGTAAAGTTAGGAAGTTGTGAAGTTTTACAACAAAGTAAAAAAGATTTAAGATTTTTTTTATTCCAGTGAAACATGTTGAAAGTGACTTATAAATAAAATAAAGAGAGCATATATTATTATTGGCTGTTGAAGTTGAGTTGCCTTAATCATCTTCCAATAATTGCTAATTAAACACAAGTTGAGTACACACTTTATCTTCATAACTTTGTTATAAAAATTAATTCAGTCTCAACATTTCTTCAAAGTTAATGTAATCCTTCTACCATGGATATTTGATGAGTGTATGCCCATTTTTTATAATCATTAAGGGAACTCCTCATTACCAAGGGATAAAGTCAAAGGGTTAAGTTGTATCTAGCAAGATTATCAAACTTACGAGTTTAAGTAAACTCGTGATAGTGATGTAAACTCGTATCGTGAATTTGAATTGTAAACTCGTAAGAGTTTACTTTTATTGTAAAATAGGTATTAACAATGTATAATTAAATAATTAAAATATAAAGAAAATAAAGAAAATTTGATTTAAGGGTAAATGAGCTATTTTACACATGAAGTTTGCCCTAGGGAGCGCCAAAGACCACAAACTTTTTTACGGAGCAAAAGTGCACACGAAGTTACGTTTTAGGAGTAAAAATACCACGAGTTTTGTTAGTTGATGTTAACTTAGATGGAACGCCGACGGAAATTTTGATTTGACGCCGATTTAGGAATAAAATTTTTTAAAAAAATAGAGAAAAAAGTTAAAAAAAATTAAGAAAAATTAAAATAATTAGGAAAAAAAAAATAATTAGAAAAGAAATTCAAAAAATTAGGAAAAAAATAAAAATAATTAGGAAAAAAATAAAATAATTAGAAAAAAATTCAAAAAATTAGAAAAAAATAGGAAAAAATTCAAAAAAAAAAAAGGAAAAATTCAAAAAATTAGAAAAAAATAAAATACCCCGCCCGTGGGCCCCACCACCGGCCACCCTAATTATTTTAATTTTTTTAATTAGTCGACTTCACACATCGATTAGATTTATCTCCGTAGGGAGAATTGACAAGAAGATTATCTTAATTAATTAATTATTTTTTTTCAATGAACAACTTACCCTAGTGCATCTTCAACAATTGCACCGCCGTGTATATACAACTCCTCCACCACCAGTTGGTTATTCGGCCGCCGCCGACGGTGGCGACCCACCCCGCAACCAAGCGCCACTACCGGCCGGTGGTAAGGTGGCCGGTGGGGGCCCACTAGCGGGGTATTTTAATTTTTTCTAATTATTTGAAATTTTTTCCTAATTATTTGAAATTTTTTTTTGCTAATTATTTGAATTTTTTCCTAATTTTTTGAATTTTTTCCTAATTTTTTTTTTCTAATTATTTGAATTATTTGAATTTTTTTCTTGTTTTTTGAATTTTTTTTATTCTACGTCGAGTCCAAATTAGCGTGTCGGTCAAATCGGCGCCATGTCGGCGTTCCATCCGGGTTAACGGTCAACTAATGGCCCGTGGTATTTTTGCTCCCACAACGTAACTTCGTGTGTACTTTTGCTCCTGGAAAAAGTTCATGGTCTTTGACGCTCCCTAGGGCAAACTTCATATGTAAAATTGCTCCTTTACCCTTGATTTAAATATATTTTAAATCTAAATAATTAAAATTACATATATCAACATTCAAAATTTATTATATTAATAAAGAAATTTCTATAAAATTCATATATAAAGCCATCAAGGATGACAAAATTGAAAAAATTAACACAAATTTGTAAGTTAGAAACGTAAAAACGATAAATTTGGTGTGTAAACTCGTGAGTTTAAGCGAGTTCTGACTAACTTGAGTTTACTAGAGACTCGACTCGATTTAATGAGGTAGAAACGTAAAAACGGTAAACTCGGAGAGTCAACTTGCGAGTTTGACGAAATGATATCTAGTGTCCAAAACATTTTTTTGTAGCATTTAATATACTAAACTTATTTTGAATGCATTCAATACTCAAAAGTATTTTATCAATATCACCCAGTATTCTAAAATAATTTGTGGTGTAATTTTTTCCTTAAAATATTTTTCTTAATAGCAACAAGCACCCTAGACTTAGATTCTGAACACTACTGAAAAATACTTTAGAGTATTAGATATACAAATAATTACTTTATAATACTGGTTATACTATTTGAAAAATAATTTATTGTGTTAAATGTATAAAAATTTAGTTTAGGATATTGAGTGTTATTTGAAAAATACTTCAGGGTATTTAACCCAAATATATACATAAACTATTGAAATATAGGAAGCTCAAGATGGTTCCTTGAAATGATTTAATTCGTATGAATTTTTATGGACTGTTACGGAATTTTAGTTTTTATAAAATGACCAAATTACTTTCAGTGTAATTATTTGTCACAGCCTTAATTATTTTTGTCATACCGTAAGTTTTAAACTTGTAGCTTGTAAAAATATTGTTGTGATTGATATTCGGTAAAAAAAACAAATTTGTTGAAACTATTTGTCACACATTATCTTAATTATTGTTTATCATTTGATAAGTTAAAACTAGGGTAAAGGATTTCTCCAGTCACTAGAGATAAGTTATCTCCAATGACTCTCAAAACTACATCGTTTTGGATTAATGAAGGATATTTCCATAATTTTGCATTCTTCATAATTCACCTAAAATTACAAATATACCCTTCATTAAATCAAAACGATGTAGTTTTGGGGTCATTGGAGATAACTTATCGTTATTTGGAGAAATACTTTTCCCTTAAAACTATTACTTGCTATATATTTGTGACTTTTTTTTTTTTTTTTTTTCAAATTAATGACATTTAAGTAATTTTATTCAATACCAATCTAGTTCCTAATTACTTCAGAGTGATTAGGCCATTTCAGGTCCTAAATTGGTATTTGCATATTTTGGGAGGGTTTTTGTATCTTTCTCTGGTGTAGAAGTGCATATAAACTGTAAAAAAATTACTAAATTAAATTTAAATTATACCTAAGCATGTGGGATTTTTTTTTTTTTTTTTTTTTTTTTGGCCCTTTATAAAGCGTCTTATGTGAGTGAAATTCAAGACAACTCACTATGGTACGAGGATATATATACCTGACATTATGAATGCTTATAAAAATGTTTATAAAAATATCTGACAGAACGTTCATGTGGGATTTTTCAATTAATTTGGATTGAGCGAAATCAGATTGTAAAAGCTCTCTAAGGGATAAGTTTCTTCACACACGAAACTGTTTTTTTTTTTTTAACAAAAAAAGCAAAAACAAAAAAAAAAAAAAAAAAACAAAAACAAAAACAAAAGGCACTAGTATTAATGGCTTGAAATTACAAGTGAGATTAAACATGTGGCCTCACATTTATACCAGAGCTTTTATGTTTTTGAGCTATAAGGCCTTTGGTCACAAGACTTATTACAAATTTAAGGTACAAGAAAAATAAATGCCGAACTATTTTTTTTTTTTTAACTAAGAATTAATTTTTTTGGGGGACTGATCATTTTCCCTTGTGATAATTTTTTCTTCAAACGAACTTTGCTTGGATTCTGGTTTTGGCCAATAAATGATGTTGAAAAATATCGTTTTTCCCCTTAAAAACAAACATGAATTGATCCTACCTGTCAAATTGAGCATATGTATTTATACTCATCGATTGTCATTTTCTATAACATGCTTGATAAGTAGGGGTTGTTATGTTATCATGTGATTGTGAAGACACCAAATTGTGACCCTTCATAAAACAGAACGCTTTAACATCTATGATCATCTCAAATTATTCTTTTCCCTCATTTCTAACATATTTTATCAAAAAAAAAAAAAAAAAAAAAAACCTTAAATATCATCAATTCTCACTTAATATTTAATAACTTTCTAATTTTACTTGTATTTAATACATACTCTACTTTAAAATACAAAGTCAACACAATAATAAATGAATACTAAAATTATAAATTTATGTGAAAAATTTTAATGATATGACTTATAAATAGGAGTGTAGGACAAAAAATGTTGGGAAAATTCCCCTCAGGGCCTAATTAAAAAAATATTATCAAAAAGGCCCAAATAAAAGTCACATGTTAGAAAAGACCTTAGTTGTTAACGTATACTGCTTTAGTTGTTAATGTTGTACATGTACTGATTTAGTTGTTTATGTTATATTGATATAATTGTTAACATTTCTGAAATAATACTAAAAATTGCTCTAGGCCTTTTCTAACATGTGACTCTTCTTTAGGCATTTTTTGACAATATCTTACTTACTTAGGCTTTGAGGGAGATTTTCCCAAAAAAATTTCTCTGTGGTATAAATAGGACTATAGTTGTATTTAGTTATATATGCATTTTTTTTTTAAAAAAATTGTTCATATGATGGATAAAACTTAAAAATTCAAATAAATCATGAGGGTTAAATTAAAAAAAAAAAAATATGTAGGAACGTTTGAAGGCATTTGAATAATATTTTTAATTTTCAAACTTTAACGTTACAGCATATATACCAAATGAATATTAATTAAGGTCAACGGCCATAGCCATTGTTGCCAAAAACATTGATCGTGGAAGGAATGAAGAAAGTTATTTTTATCATGACAAATATTTTATTCAATATTTTTTAAAATTAAAGTTTGTTCTAATAATGAATGTTCAATCACTTTAAAAAAAAAAAAAAAAAAAACATTGGATGTCATTACATTAATTCCTTTGCGGCGAATGTGGAATATGTTTGATATGAAAAATGAGAAAGTAAGGGCGTGAGAGACAGTGATGGTATGTTGTGTTGTATGCATGGTAGTGAAAACGTAGATTTTACGAAAACGGAAGGAGAATGAAAAATCGTAAAACGTAAAATCGTAACGTAGTAAAATCGTAAAAAAATCGTAAAAACTTTAAAGCGTTTGAAAAATTAGTAAAATCGTTTTAATGAAAAAAAATCGTAAAACGTAAAATCGTAGTGGTAAAACGAGTTTTTAACTACCCTGGTTGTATGTACGGCTAAAGGGCCAGATAAGGAAAGCGGCCCAGTTGGAGCCTTGAGATCCTCCATCACTTGCCCATGTGACCTATTTCAGTTTGTACAGTTCATTTTCTTTAATGAATTTCCTTTCACTCCAAAAAAAAAAAAAAAAAAAAAAAAAAAAATCTTCTCTGTTTTTTTTTTTCCCCGTCGAAACTAACTTGCTCTGTTTTTATCATAAAATTAAACTATTTTTGTAGTTGAGTTGCGTTGGATTGAAGTTAGGCTGTCATTGAGCCGAAACCCAGTCGAGAATGAGAATCAAAATGGTTTTTAGAAAACCATACGGTTTTTGGACTGTTGGAAAAAAAAATTAAAATTTGACTCTCTAATTTTTTTATTACTAGTATTATATATTTTCACATTATTTGTGGCCATGTGGTGTTATATAATTGAAAACTTAATATATTATGTTAACAATTAGACTTATTATGAATTTATTAATTATATATATATACACACACACACATATATTATTATCTACCTCCTGTTTTGGTGTAGAACATAGATGCTAGCTTCATTCAATGGACTAAGATATTGATATTGGATCGAATAGCTCTCTCCTAGGTACCCATAGATGAGATATCTATGAGAATAGAATATTAATGTGCACAAATATGAAGGCAGAGGAATGGGTAGGTTGGGCAACCCGAGGCCAAACCCATAGCTCGCCTATTTAATTTTAAATGGGTATGGGTTAGCCCATACCTATACCTCAATTCATTTAAACCCATGTAAATGGGTTAGCACATAAATGGGCGGGCTAATTGGGTTTTGGGTAACCCATTTACATTTGACTTGTTTATTTTTCTTTAAAAAAAAAAAACATACATAAGCATTAAGCATCCATCCAAATTCATCATTTCAATTTCTGAAATCTGAATCTTCAAAGTTTCATAATTACAATTCACACAAAACAATATAAATTAAGACAAGCACCATCAATATGCAATCTTGAGAGTTGATGGCCATTATGGTTATGGATTAGAAGTGGCTGAATACTCGAATAGGAAGGAATTCAGGGAATGTTTTAAGTGGAATGCGTAATGGGATGAGTAGTTAATAAAAAATTACATTAAATGGGCGGGTATGGGCAGCCCATAGGTGTGCCCATAGCCCGCCCATCTAAATTTTAAATGAGCGGGTTCTAATCCAACCCATTATAAAATCTTTTTGGGCGGGCTTAATATGACCCAATTACATTGGGTTTTGGGTAGGCTCATGGGTTTTGAGTTTCATGCTCAACCTTAATTAAGGGGTGTGTGTGTGCACAGTGACGGCTGAATAGTAAATTAGAGAAAGTATAGAATGTGTATACCTTAGGGTTTACCCTTTATTTATAGAGTGTACCTTAAGGTTAGAGTTTGTACTTGTGGGCCTCTTGTGCCGCCAAACCCAAACATTGGGCTGTCATGTCTATGTCATGTAGATTGCCTCTTGTTGGGCCACACCTTGAATGAGCCTCATATTTGAGTACATAACAGCTGCCCCCCAACCCGGTAGTTTAGGTCTCTGGGCTGCCGGGGTGCATTGATTTGTTTGATGTGGAATGCGGATTTAACCTTACTTACACGGTTAATTCGAGTTCCAAACATTAACATGGAACACGGATTTAACCGTGCTTTTAGTTTCTCCGAGTTCCAAATTTGAGACGGTTTTATTCCCTCGTTGTTCAATTTTTGTACGAGTTCTGATGACCTTTGGATTCATTTGTGTTGAAGTTGAAAATTGCCCCAACACTCGTGGTTCGGGTTGATTTGATTGGAAGTGTGTATTCCTTTTCATTTGCATTGGGATCTCTTTTGCATCCAACATCCGGGTTTTAGGGTTATGTCTTTTAGCAGCCGGTTTCCCCCAATTCGAGTTGTCTTAAAGAGGAACAAGCTCCATTTGCTTATATCTCTGACAGCTTTTACAACTATACTTGTTGCCCCCAGCCTGGTAGTCCAAGTCTCTGGGTTGCCAGGGTTCTATTTTCAGTTTATCCGAAGTCCAATTAAGGAGTGCAGATTTAACTGTATAATTTCTAGTTTATCCAGAGTCCAATTAAGGAGGTGAATTTAATTGTATAATTTTCAGTTTATCCGGGGTCCAATTAAGGAGCGCGGATTTAACTGTATAATTTTTAGTTTATCCAGGGTCCAATTAAGGAGCACGGATTTTTAAAATAGACTTGGCGACATAGTCGTCTTTACATGGAGTCCGGATTTTAACTGTATTCAGTTTAATTGGGGTCCGCATCTGGGGTCCAATTAAGGAACGCAGATTTTTAAAATAGACTTGGCGACATAGTCGTCTTTACACGGAGCCTAGATTTTAACTGTATTTAGTTTAACCGGGGTCTGCATCCGGGGTCCAATTAAGAAGCGCCGATTTTTAAATAGACTTGGTGACTTAGTGGTCTTTACACGGAGCCCGGATTTTAACTGTTCATTCGAGTTTAAAATCAGGTTCTGCCTTCTTTTTCTTTTAGAGGTGGGCTCTTCCTTTTCTTCTTCCCTGAGAAACTAAACACAGAACTCAAATTTTAACTGTGATGAGTTTAACCGGGTTCTGCTCTTTTTTTTAAACGGCACCAACGAGCTTAATGAGCTTCACGAGCTGGGAAAAAGTTGAATATCAAAACCATAACAGTTGCCGTTTGACATGCATAGTAAGGCATCCTGGCATTGGATCCTGGTTCAGATATCCCACCACAATTCAAACCCGGAGAATATTGGGGGCATCTCGGCATTTACTCAGATGCATACGAGCAACAAAATGATGACATCATAAAAATCAGTTGCACCTTAAAGTTTCGTTATGGAGGTACTTGAAGGCTTCCGAACAAAAAATTGCTCTTGAACGCACTTTCCTCATTTACCGTGGCCTCCTCCATTATGAAGCAAAAGCTGTTGGGTCAGTCATTTTTTCGTAACCTTGAATTGAACGCTCATTTTGGATTGTAATTTTGCACCGCAACTCCAGATTATTAGCGGGTTTGATCTGAAAGAAACAAGCTTTGATGTTTTCTTATTGCTTAGCCAGTTCCTGGTAGAGGCTTCTGCTTCTAGTATTAACCATCGTTGGTCACAGGAATCGAAGTTTACCAAGTCCCCACAGTCGGTGCCAATGTTCTGGTGTAGAACATAGATGTCTAGCCTCAATGGACTAGGATATTGATATTGGATCGAATAGCTCTCTCCTAGGTATCCATGGATGAGATACCTATGAGAATAGAAGATCACTGCGCACAAATATGAAGACTTTCACCAAAAGGGGGTGGTGTGTGTGCATAGTGACAACTGAATAGTAAATTAGAGAGAGAATATAATGTGTATACCTTAGGGTTTACCCTCTATTTATACAGTATACCTTAGGGTTAGGGTTTGGACTTGTGGGCTTCTTGTGCCTCCAAACCCAAACATTGGGCCGTCATGTCTGTATCATGTAGATTGCTTCTTGTTGTGCCACACCTTGAATGAGAATTGTTGCCCCCTAGCCCGATAGTTTAGGTCTCCGAACTACCGGGATGCATTTATGGTTTAACCTGGATCTTATGTCCGAGTCCTCTGGGGCTCCATCTTGTTGAAGGGCTAGGATGCCAGCTTTGATTGTATTTTTAGTCAGGGGACTAAAACCCCTTATTTGCTTTCTTTACAAATATTCACTCGTTTTATTTTCCTGCAAAAATATAATGTAAGCAATTCAACGATTAATGAAAAATACTTACTTTTTCCTTAAACTTGTTCCGTCTGCTCATTTCTTGTCCACCCGAATGTTTCTCGGAGCTTTATTCTCTCATTGCATTCGTTGCATTTTATAAACTCGAATTTATTTTCGAGTTCTATTCAATGACCGAGCCAAAGTCAAAAATATATTGCGTAGAATATTCATCCGGTGTTACACAGGAATCATATTTTGTGAAGATTTTCATTAATCCATCACATAACATTCAGCTCATTCGACCAGAATTTAATTCGGAGTAAGAGCAATCCATCACATGTTCAGATTCAGTGTCGTAACTAAACTCTAAACATTTCGACTGATCGAGTCAAGCATGACCATTCACTTCATTACCCCAAACAAAGGTTTTGATGCATCATGGCCATGTGGGCCTTTCGGTTTTACCGTGTTCCAATGGGAAAACTTTTTAACCGTTATTTCAGCTTTACCGTGTTCCAATGGGAGCATGTTTTAACTGCTATTTCAGTTTTACCAAGTTCGAAAGGAACGCGTTTTAACTGTTCTTCTAGTTTTATCGAGTTCCAAAGGAACACGTTTTAACTGCTATTTCAGTTTTACCAGGTTCCGACAGGAACACGTTTTAACTGTTCTTGCAATTTATCGGGTTCCAAAGGAACATGTTTTAACTGCTATTTCAATTTACTGGGTTCCGATAGGTGGGCCTCTTGTGCCTCCAAGCCCAAATGTTGTGCCGTCATGTCTGTGTCATGTTGATTGCTTCTTGTTGGGCCACACCTTGGATAGGCCTCATATTTGAGTCCATAACACCTCCAATTCTTAATATAAGATCCACTTTGTAGTTTAATTTTTCATTAAAGTAGATCTTATATTGATAACCAGAGATAGTATTATATCACCACAAAAAAGATCAAATTACTTATAGAATTTCAGTTTTCCGCTGGAATCTGTATGTTCTGATGCATTTTTCAGTTGAGTTGTTTTGACCTTTATATTATTTATTCACATAACTTCAATTGGTAATCAATCGCTAATTACTGATGAAATATATATATATATATATATGGAAAATGAATTTTTTGACGAAATTTTCCCGTCGGTAATTTTAGCGACTTCCAGAACTTCCGTCGGTAATTACCAACGGATTGTTAATTTGATTTTTTTTTTTTTTTTTTTGGTAGTGACTATATGCATATGATCTACCAACATAGAATTGGTACAATGGTACAAGACTCTGTTAGATTTCTCGGGTCTTGAGTTTGAGTCTCAAAGAAGACACCTCTGGTGGAAGGGTCAGTCAAGAACCTCAAACTGAATATTAAATGATAATATCAAAAAAATATGTATATAATTTTTTATCAAATTTTTTTACTAAGTTACTAGTACTACATCACCAGTTTGACTATAAGAATTGTGAAGGGCTAACGTTTCCAGCTCAACACGGTCTGACTTTTAAAAGATTGATGGTGTCTAAACAAAAAAAGTTTGTAGCTTAATGACATGAAACCTTTCTTCTATATAGAAGATTGTGAGTTTGACTCCGTTTGTAACCTTAAACTGTTAATGCATGTCGCTCCATTTTTTTTTTTTTTCCAAAGAACATTGTATCCTTGTATATGCTTTCTTAATAAAATATCATTCGTTGATTTGTGATTTCACTGTTTTTTTTAACACAATCATTTTAAACACACACACAAAAATATAGTGATGTCAATTTTGAGTCCGTGACCTCTTCCAAACATGATAGGCGGTGTTGCTGTTAAGCCAGCTTGTAGATAACTAACATGTGATATCACAATGTCTCAAGGAAAGAGATTGCATCTGTAGCATGTGCTTTGCTTATTCCTCCTCTCAATCCTCCGTAGGCACCTCCACCTCTCATTTTCTAAACGTATCCTTCAATATGCCTCTTTCAATTTCATGTTCTTCCAAAACTATCTTTCTCCAAAATCAAAGTATCATATATACATTTAAATTGTAAGACAAAGTAGATTGGAGCCACATAAAAAAATTCTGGCGGATATGATTATAGATATTTGTGATGAGGATTCAAAGACAAATCTTTATCATTTTCGATGAAATGATAGGTGAATCGATTGTCTTCAAAAAAATTTATGTTGTGCTTGGTTCAGGGAGAATCTGAATTTGGATGAAATCCATTATTTGGGTAAATAAGAATTCGTATATTTAGATTTAATCCAATTTTAAGTAAATTTTAGGATTAAGGTCTAATTTTACCCTGAAATTTTTGGTGTAGAAACTATGGGTATGTCGGTTTTTTTTTTTTTTTTTTTTAATATTTAATTAATATCGCCAGAAACTGTTATAAAGGAGCAAAGGCACCCTAACTATTAAAAAAAAGCTAATGTTGACTGATGCCATTTTAATGTTTAAGAGCACAAAATTACTCCTTTTTGAACACTTTCCAGGTTATATTTATAAACAATAATAATTTAAAAAATCTTCTAGATACCTGCAACTCTTACATAAAAAAACCTATGGCGAAATTGGACCTAAATTTTATTATTATAATTTTATTAAAAAAAAATTTAAATCCTTGCTCTCCTTATAACAATGATAAAGGTTGTTGCCAGTGGCGGAACCAAAATTTTTTTTAGCCGGGCCAAAATATAAAGATATTGAACTACTCTATTTAATTCTTACTATAAGGTAGCAATTAACAAGTATATTTGGTTATTTTTATAAAACACTTGCTTGTTTCTAAATAGCACTAAATATTTTTTTCCCATGTATACCCGTAATTAAAAAGGTAGTGAGTGAGAGTAATAATCAATAAAAATTAATTAATTCTCTTTTTTTGAGAAAAAAGAGAGTAATAATTAAAATGATATTAGAGTTTAATGTAATTAATAGGGATAATATTGAAAATTATTTAAATTTTAGGACAAATTTAATTACTTTAACTCTTTTATTGACTTGTGCGAATTGTTAGTTGGTTCCTTAAATAAGAACCAAAGGGAGTATTTACTAAATAGTATCAAATAACCTGGAAAATACAAACAAATAATAATAGATAATTATAAATTAAAATAATATATAAGATGATACTAATCTTTTCGGTATCTCAAACAAAAATTTTACTTTCCTTTCAAAGCCTAATGAGTAATGAAACAAACATTATCCTTACAAAGAAGATAAAAAATTAACTGGGGCCAAATTTGTGGCCAAATAAAATATCATAGAATAAATACCTACATATTCTAACAAATTTTATAAGATCAGCCGGGGCCATCTAGGGCCAAGGCTCCAGCTGGCCCTCAAGACGTTCCGCCCCTGGTTATTGCCATGTGATTTGAAGGTCATGGATTCAAATCTTAGAACTAGCCTCTCCGCTTACGAGGTCAAGACTATGCATATGTATGCGTTGTGTTTTTATGTTATACTAACTTCAATAATTCTTTATCTCATTTGTTTCATGCTTTAATTGTAGGCTAACTTGCAAGAACTTCGCCAACAACAACAAGAGGTAGAGGTTGATGCTCAAATGACCTCTGATGAAATATTGACAGCTATTCTTGGTGAAAGATTAGGGTATTTAAGAGGAAAAGGATATGGAGCAGAGCCATTGAGGAAGAGAAATCGCTCTCAATCCAATGATAATTCTGCTGTAGAGACTGTGGGTACCCAATTGCTTGAGGAATTTGATAAAAAATTTCAGGAGGAGGGTGAAAAGATAGAAGTAGAGCGTCCTGAGGAACGTGCAAGGATGGAAGCAGAGCGCGTAGAAGAATGTGCACAATTTGATTAGAAGATGAAACAAATTGAGTAGAGGATTCTAGCTGTCTTAATGCAACAGGGGCAAGTAACAGCTCCTACTTCATCTACTCCTAGCCTTCTTGTCCCACCAGATAATCGTTCTTCATAGTTTCAAGTTTGATGTTTCCTTCCAATGGACAACCTTTAGACTTTGTTTAGAAAATTTAAATATTTCATGTTAATTTTGAACATTTATGTTAGTATCATTGTTAGTTAATATATTGTTAGTTTCAAGTTTCTTATGATCTTAATCAATGCGGTACAGATTTTAATTGTGGTACAATTTTTAATTTTATCAATTTACATTTAAAAAATGCTACTTTTGGCGGCGACATTCTGAAAAAACTATCAGCGGCAACATTTGTGTCCCCGCTAAAAAAAATGTATCAGCGGCGATACATGGTCGCCGCAGAAGAGTGTATTAGCGGCGACTATCAATCACCGCTGAAAAGGCTATTAGCGGCGACATATGTGTCGCCGCTAAAAACCATATCCGCAGCAAGGATGGAGTTCGAGATGAGGCCGATGAAGGAGCAACTCTAGCGGCAAGAAGAACAGGGGAATGGTTGGAGAAATTCACCGGAAGTGCATCCTTCGTTTAACTTCTCGATCCCACTCGGGTCTCGCCGCGATGCTGAAGCTCGTGATCTCCGCGATTTCCCGATCTAGTCCTACGAAAGGCGTCCGTGCGAGCTTGGGTTTTGCCTTCCTGCGTTGGTTGTGGAAGGCGGAGGTGTGGTGTGTTGGCGAGTTTCGACAACGCCGCAGGTGAGTTCATTGAAGGAGAGAGTGGAGGAGGTATGGTGTGGCACTGTCGTGTGTCGGACTCTCCGTAGCTCACCGAAGAAGAAGGAAAAGCTCGGGGACTGTCGGAAATCAAACCTTTGGTCAAAACGGGCGCTTTGACCAAGGGACTAAAATGAAAGTTTTGAAAGTCTTGTGTAGGGACTAAGCTGAAAACCTGAAAACTAAAAACTTTTATGGGGCTAACTATAATGTTCAAACATTCTGGGCCCTTTTCCATAATTTTCATTGGTTCCTTTCTACGTCACTTTGCAGTATCCAGAAATGCTGCGTTTTTTTTGTAAGTTTTACCAAACTCATCTGTAAAGAAAATAAACTCAAAATCTAATACTTTATATTCCAAAAATTAATTAACCTTACTTTATAAAATATATGACATTGTTGCCCTTTTTCAATCTTAATTTCATACAAACACATGTAATCACAATTAATCACAAAAGAGACATTTTAAGTTCAATTATAATGACAAAAAATCTAAATAAAATATGAAAATATATTTTAAAAATAGGGATTTATCATAAAGTTCAGCCATTTTGAACCACTCAAAACGTCATTTGAAATTGAGAACCGTGACTAAGTTGGGAATAAAACGGGTTTAGCAAAACCAGACAATCTAAAACTTGAAAGAGAATGAAGAAGAAGATGAAGAAAGAGAGGTAAGGGAAGGCTATAAAAATGTAAAAAAAAAAAAAAAAAAAAAAAAAAAAGAGAAAATAAATATTATCTTCTCATAAATTACTAACTCAGATCTACCTCCTTAGTCACAACCAAATTCATTTATTTAGAAGAGTTTAGATCAGAATAGAAAACTTATGTTTTGTAGTTTAAAATATGCTTATGTATTCTAAATTTTAAATATTAATATCATATTAATATTTGAGTGATCTATTGTTAAAATACTTTTATTATAAATATGAATATTTTAAACATTTTATATAATCATAAAATTTTTTAATTAGTTAATGAGAATACATTTGGCTTCCAAAATATTTATCCCAAAATCTTTAAATATTAATATCATATTAATATTTGAGTGATCTATTGTTAAAATACTGGTTATACCCACATGGAATCATACGTGGTATAAAGTCTGACGTGGCAAATAATGTATGTTTGATTATTGTTAGAGTAAAGCGGTATTGCACTTTTTAAAACATAGATGACGTTGGTCCAAAATTACTTTCTGAATGCCCACAATTCCTTTGCGAGTACGTACTTTTAAAATAAAAAATCACCTTTAACCCTAAAATTAATTACTCTACAATATCCATCCATGAATTTTTTTGTTTGGCGATATTTTCTAAGCAACAAACTTAAAATACGACCTGAGAAAACTCAATCCCAAATCCCAAATTTTGATTTTAAAGTTGAGCATGAAAGGGCTCAAAAGTATAGTTTACTATAAGTTAAATGTACTGAATACCTGTATTAATTAATTATTATAGATAACACATGTAAAATAATGACAAGTTGTTAGTAGTATATTAGAGTTTGATGTGATGGGGATAATAAACCAAGTTATCGTAAATTTTAATAATTCCACTAATGATTAAGTTATATGTGTTTATAATCTCAATACCCTGTTTGGGAATCACTCAATTTTCCCTTATAATGTAAGACAAGGTCTTGTAAAGCCACAACACTTTGTCTTTTACTTTAAGAACACTACCCTATCCTTTCTTATTACCATAGATGGTTGTTGTTAGAACCAATAATAAGTAATAATCAGTTATCAATAAATAGTAGTATAAAATTTAAACCGACCAACTATTCACGTGGCCCATGATCTAGTTATGGTAAAATTATAGCAAATTCAATCTTTTTTCACTCAATTATCACCAAATTGATTGTTCGAAAAATTGGGAAGATAGCAAAAAAAGATGACACTATTAACTAACAGGTTATTGGTTAACGTGGTAAGCGACTTCAAATACTTAAGAAATAGAATATAAATTCGAATCACGTAAAAGTGCTTTTGTTGAAAGAGCCTTTTGCGCGTTAAGCTTTAAATGGAAACCCTTGATCAAATGAAAAAAGACCGCAAGATTAAATATTAGTTATAATTAGGGATCAAATTTTTTAATAAAATATAAAAAATGACGTAATTCTTAAATAAATATTGTTGAAAAGCTGGATGGGTAAAAATTTAATTTAAGAAACTCGGTCCTTTTGTAATTTTTGTTAAGAAAATATGATCTCTAATTATTATTAGTATCTTTACTTGATCTGTAATTATCATCTACCTAAGCACTTTTTTCATCAAATATTTTATTTTAAATAAAAAATTAATAAAAGCAGTCCGCTAAGTGGCTTTCACGGTTTCACCTGAGGCTATGCAACTCTACTAATCTAGTCCACTCTCAACTGACTAGTTTTGGTTTTTCAATTTCTTTCCAAAGAATTTAAGGGCTTTAGAATACATGTCTGTACGTTTTTTTAGGGATGTTTGAAAAATGTAATTTTTTTTTTCAGATTTATACAATTAAAACAATTAAGAAAAGACAAAGAAAATGGATTTTTAAACGGGCCAAATTTATTATTATGTCCCTTTGTTTATATCTATTTGGTCTAGTTTTCTTGTAGAAATAATAATCTTGCAGCTATGCTGATGTGACGTGAGTGACGCGTGTGTTTGGGTAACACTCGAACCGCAGTTTTAAAAGCCATTTTCTTCAAACCAAAAGCAAAACTCATCTCACATATTTACCTCGTAAATCGTAAAAGCTTTATCTCTAAAAACTAATCCAAGCACTCACCGTGCCTATTGGTGGATCGAATCATTGCTCAGATATCTGATAATATGATTTAGAAAAGGTGCAGGACAGTAGGTGACTCAAAGAGCTGTCAAAAAACATCTTGCAGCTCCTTTACAGTTCTGTATGTTGAAAATTATGCTCTAGGGGCAATTCATTCTACCTTAAACGTTTATGTTATTTAAAGTATTCTCCTTTAGTTATCATTTCATTTGCATGTTTATAGTGATAACGTATCCTGGATATATCTTATAGATTATCCTAAATGTCCCTAGTTAGTCATCTACGGGGCGAAGATGAAATAAGACTAGTATGACTTTGACAAGGTATGGAGATACGAATCAAAGCCATAGGCGACCGACCCACTATGAGAAAGCTGCATGGATTTAGTCATAAGCTTATCTTATGTATAACCGCGTCACAACGCCCTTTGACTTGAGATCATCATGGATTCCTACATGATGAGTCATTGATCTTTGACTTAGTCAAAAGTCACATTTGACCGGGTGATGATAAAGGCTATGAACGGGATTAATGGTTTTCATGCAGAGGAATGTGAATGGTCAAGATGGAATTTGTCCCTCACATTTGTAGAGAGATAATACTGGGCCCCTCGATGAGTGAGTCTGAGAAATGTATGACCATACTACGAAGGAAAGAAGTTTCCATTATTAGACTACTCGAGAATCGAGAAAGTAATGGTCAAGAACAGGAAGTTGACATTATCCATGCCTCATCCTTGACCAAATTATCGTGTGACAAAAGGGACGTGACATGGTTGTATCATAGGTAGCATCGTATTATCGATCTCCATATGAATTGGGTAGTCGCAATGTCTTGCTAGAGGCCGCTTGCGACTTGTGGGCTGGTACAGTATTGGCCCGCTGTCAATCTCATGTGGGCCTGCAGGGGGACACACAAGAATAGCCCAACACGAGCAATAGTGTCTAGATTCATTGAATCTTAAAAATGTCTAAGATTTAATGAATACGTTTAATTTAGGGTTAATATATATATATATATATATATATCATATTATATTATAATATAATATAAATTCGAAAATAATAATGATATTATTTATAGATAATAATATTATTATGAATAGTATTTAATTTATTTGATAAATTAAATAACTAAAATAAATTGAGATATTGTATCTCGATTTAATTTTCGAATAAAGATATAGTATCTCGAGATTTAATTGAATTGACATATGGTATCTCGATTTAATTAAATAGAAAGATATCATATCTCGATTTAATTCATGAAGATCAATTAAATCTATAGGCTCATAATTCGTATTAAATAAATATATTTGATTATATGTGTTGGATGATTTTAATTAATCTATTGATTTAATTCAGATTCGAATTCAAGATTAAATGGATTAATTTTGAATATTTTAATACGGCTCATTAGGGTTTTAGAAGCTCTATAAATAGATATTGATCTAATCGTATTGAGGACACGGATGAATTAGAGAAGCCCTAAGAAACCCTAGAGAGAAAAAGAGAGACGCAAGGTTTGAAGGCGCTAGCACGCTACCGCTACCGCCCGTGTTCCAGTGCTGCTGTTCGTGTGGATACCGGTAGAGGGAGGAGATTTTTGCTCCTATTTGATAGAACGAGATGACACCATATTGAATTGAACGGAACACTCAACCCCACGCATAGGTACGATTTTTCTAACGAACCTTGATTTAAACGTCGATTCGTAAAAATTTTATAATTTCGCTGCGTGTACAGATCCCAACACTGTATTGATCATATGTGCTTAATTTACCATCTCAATTACTCATACTTTGTGCCTAAAATTCTTTGAAATTTTCCCATGAATCTTGGTAACACTTTTGTTGGTTTCTGGAATATTTTGATAGAAGGAGACTGAAAATTTCGAAGTATAAATTTCAATCGTTAAGGAACCTTTAGACCTTCGGTTAAATGAATTATTTTGAAGGATTGTTAAGAGAGGTCTTGGAATTTCTGGAGTTAGGCAAAGCAAAACTATTAATATGAGTAATTGGTATTTTGATTTGTTTTAAAACATCATTTTGCAACCTCAACTCATCCACATAAAATTTTGGTTTTATTTTTTCTTTTTATTACGATTATTTGATATATTTTTTTTAAAAAAAGTTGATATAGTTTTCGAAATCAAATTGAAGCACATGAATTTTTTTTCCTTTTCCACAATAAGGTTTCACATGAATAAAATTTCAAAATTTTGTTTGACTACTACTATAAAAATCACATATGACAAAACGTAATCAGCCTTCATTTCGTGCCTTATGATTGGGTGGAATCTTGGGTGATGCAAATAATCCACCAATAACTTTGGCATTGGTAAAGAATAACCTAATACCTACTTTGCATTTGAAATATTTCTGATTCCCCATGCTTGTCTGCAGCAAGAAAAGAATAACCTCGTCAATATTTGAGTGTCATATTGGCTAGTTGAGAGGAGAAGATTCCTCACCATATGGTCATGGGTGCGAACAACATGAGAGAAGAAAGGAATATCCCCTTTTCATACATTTCTTATATATAAGTTCAGTTTTCTTTTGTTTTCCTTTATAATCCCTTAGTTCCTGTTCCTACAGCCATATTCTTTTTTTTTTTTTTTTTTTTTGTTGCGTGACCACCCTCTCTAACCTCTTATAGAGAGTTACAAACTAAATTTCCAAAAGATCAAACTTGTGATTGTGGGTTACTCATACCGCTTGATTCAAGCGCTTGGTAGTCCTCTAGTTATACTTATTCCTAGCTTTGATGGGCTGCTTTAAATCCTATTCATCTCATCACTTGTGATATTTATGTATATATGCTGTGAAATAATTTCATGTTAAGTTTGAATTAATCATTTTTCTCTTGTGATAAGTTTGTTTGAAATTAATTTGGTCTTCTATGTTGTTCATTAAGGGGCTTTTGGTTCTCATTTTACACTTGGCCCTCCCAGTTGCATTGCTCTAATGTTCGTGTTTTGATTTGTTTAGGTAAACATATATAAATATTTTTTGGATTAATCCACCAGTATCCGAGGTTACCAATATAGACATAGCAAGTTCGTACGATGAAGAATAAGGAGCCAAAGGATATGACATGCAAGAAAATGGCATGGACTGTTAGAAACTTCAGTGCATTAATTTTCAACATCCCATACTATTCTGAGGTTTTCACCGCTGGCCATTGTGCTTGGTAATTAATTTCTCCTTCAAGCTAGAAAATTGTACGCTTTCTAAACTATACTTTTAATTCTTTAACTATATACTAGCTAGGTTTCATTATCCAAGCCCTTTCTTTGAAAAAAAAAAAAAAAAAAAAGTTTTTTTAGTCTTTCATACCTAACGGTCGTTACTTAAAAAAGAAAAAAAAAAAAATACTTTAACGTTGATGAAACTTTATCAAAAAAGTTTAATTTTTCAAAGTAACAATGATTGTTCTTAGCAAAAAAAGCAACAACGATTGTTAATATATATATATATATATATATATCATTTGAGATCAACGTGGTTAGGGGTAAAAGCTTTAAAAGATATTTTTCAAAGTTAAGAGACTAAACTAAAACCTTATATAAAAAGTTAGAGGATCAAATTTATACTTTTGTAACGCAAACACTTCCTTTATTGTTTCCTTCAAAAACTCTTTTCCATTTTCTTTTTTTTGGGTCTTATATTTGTTTGTTACATATTTGATATAAGGAGAATTTCATTAAATGACCACATGAAAGAATTAATTTCAGTCAATAACCAAAACATTCTAAAATTTCACTGTAGGACCAAGGACTAAAATAAAAATAAGTTTTACAGGTAAAAATACAATAATACCCTTGCTTTATTAAAATTTATTGTCCTATGCTCCTTTAATAAAATTTTCCCTTTAATATATTCACATGTTAATTCCAATAAATAGATCAATGGATTGTCTGAAAATAGGATTAACAAATATTGTTATTATACTACTACTTATTGAATTTTATTGACTTCACTGCTTGTTTTAATCGTTTAATTTGTATCTTATAATTACATGTTATTCTAAGAAAATCTTAAATCCCCCTGCGATTATATTTGGCATATTAGACGAAAAATTTACAGACAGAGGAGGAAATATGTGTGTCCATACATATATATATACACACCCACACACACATATATATATCAAATATGTAATAAACTTATATATTAATATAATTGTTGCAGGAGACTGTTTATATACAGAAGACACATAGACAACTACATGTCATTGGCTATAGGTTTGGAAGCAGCTGATGCCTCGAGTTTGCCTCAAGGGTGTTGTATCTGGGCAGCCTTGGCCTTAATCGTCGCCGATCAAATTTCCAGGAAAAATTCTGTAACACGTGGAGGTATCGTTTGGATTTCCTTTATGTCTTTTATAGAATCCTATGGAGTTCTCTGAACATTTAATATGTTTTTATCATTTTTTCCTCTAGTTAATTCTATTATCACTCATTATCTTTTTTTCATACTATATTATCTTTCATATTTTCTCTCATTACGGCTATGTTCCTCTCTTTTACTTAACTTTATAAATAATTAAGGGTATACTGGTAACTTCAATTTTATTTCTATCATATCTATTACTTTTAACTAATTTTAATTAAGTTATTAAATCGAGTAATTTGCCTACCAGGCTCTTATAAAAAACACTAGAGGGATTATTCCTTTAAAATTTGTTTTCTTTTCGGCAGTGTTTTTTTTTTTTTTTTTTTAATTATTACCGTAAGGTCCCCTTATTTCATAATTTTAAAATGGTAAATTATATTTGGGTGATTTGATTGAACAATGCAGATGCAGATAAACCCTATAAGTTTTGTGCAAACAAAACTAATTGGCGTTACCGTTATTTTATGTCCCTGCATGAACTTCAATGGCCATATATTTCGAATGATACTTGTATGATTGAAGTTGAGTTCTTCTCGGTGACATTTGAGGGCTTTGAGCCTACAATTCACCCAAAGGATGATTTTAAGGATTTGGGAAAAATAGATAAATCGTTTGTTCCACTGCTCGAGGAAGTTTGTTCGTGGCATCCTTCATTGCTGGATTGTACAAAGAACAAAAGTCGCAGGTGATGTGGTATTTATAGATCTCAACTTCACCCTAAGAATTAAAGAAAAAATGTTCTAGAATCCTAAAATTAGAAAGCAAATGATAATATATTATAAAAGATAGTAATCAAATAAAAAATCAAACATATTATATCCAAATCGTGTCATTAATCATCACAAATCCTTGGCGGTCTTCAAATCTTATATAATCTTCAATTATTCTTTTCTTCTTCCTTTTCCATTTCCATCCATAGGTTTAACAAATGGACATTAATTGCACTGGGTCGAGTTCTACAATTTCTAAAGAACAAGAAGTGGAAAGATATGAACGAGGAAGCATGTCAGCAGCTTCAACATTTGTGGGAGGAGCTTGAGATGTTTGGATTAGACTTGAGTTGGTTGGAGCCTCTTGTGAAGTCTGCTTTAAATATGAAAGGATATAATGAGAAAATAGAGAAAGTGAAGAAGTTGAAGCAAGACTTGGTGGTTGCAGAGACAAAAATGAATATAATTAAGGAAAAACTGGCTCATACAGAGAGAAAAGAATTGGTGAATATAGAAGAAGACTTTGAAGAGAGGGATTTGGATGCAAAAATTGGATATATGCAAAAATTGGATATATGCAAAAATTGGATGTGGATAATGTAGCAAATTAAATGCATTATGTATTTGTGTGTGTGTGTGAATGTGAGAGAGAGAGAGAGAGAGAGAGAGAGAGAGAGAGAGGAGCCGGGGGGGGGGGGAGTGCCCGTTGTTATTTGATTTTTATTGTGAAATCCAAAAAAAAAAAAAAAAATCGCAATGATTAGTTTGACATTAAAATCTTGTTTTGATTTTAAATAAATTAAGAATTACATTAGAATAAAATTAATCAAGAAGCCATATTTGAGCATGGTCAGGCCTAATTAGAAGTAGTTCTTACTCTTTAAACACTCAAAGATTAATTGGCACGCGTTCCCTAGAATCTGTCAGTTTCTTCTATAGGCTCCTTTATATTTTGATTATATTCTTTGTAGGTTTCAATTTTAACCTTTAAATTTGGTGTATTAAAATATACTAGACTGGCAATTCTGTGCATTCGAGTAGCCCAATTATATTGAAAACACCCTTTAACGGGTGAATGAGATCGAAAAAAGATACTAAGATGTCAATTGCATAAGTTGATGTTGTATTTGGTAGTGACTGAGTATTATTGTTGACAGCATAATGCCTTGCTGGCGTATATATGTTCTGCATGAAAAGAGTTATTTCTGGAAGCTCGTAATTGAAGCAAACGTCAAACTGAATCTTCATAGAACTATTAACGATGTTCTTCATTTTTCAGTTCTGAGAATGAGGCAATGCATCATGCAAAGTTGGATAGCTTCAGTGTTGCCTGATGGTAAAAGAGGAGCAAAATTCTAATTGGAAAAGTAAGCACAGGAGGGATATAGCAGATATCTAATAAATCCCTATAAATATAAATACTTAGGCTTTGATTCCATGATACATTGTGATGATGATTCTATTTATGGAGTACGCTTAAATTTAAGAGAAATTTAGTCATTCAACTTTCATTTAATGCATCCATAACTCAATCTTTAAACTTTTGACTCGCATATGATTTAGTTTCAAACTTTTCATTTTGTAGATATTATCATCTTAGTTATCTGTTGAGTCATCTGAGTGTCAATAATACCCTTCCAAAACTGCTCCACCTGAGCTTTTTTTTTTTTTTTAAAAAAAAATTAAAATTAAAATTTAAACAAAACGAGGAATCCAGCCACCGGACTAGAGGTTATGTGTGAGTAAAGAAAAAAACTGGAGCACATCGAGAAGAAAAGAGTGGAGGATACGAGAAAGAAAAAATGAGGACAAGTTGCACAAGGAAGGAGCGTGATGAAGAACATACAAGAAAGGGGAATTAAAACCCTAGGAATATTAATTCCGTTCGTATTTAAGAAATTTCCTACACCTAACAACGGCAGTTAGTTAAAAAAAAGAGTTTTCCTCTATATGATAAGGACGCTGAGCTAAGCCCATTGGCGCAAAGAGTTCACCCCTTACAAAACATGCTCATAGATGATAGACTCGTTGCAAGTGATGAAGTTGTTCAAGGCATTCTTTAGATGATGGTGGCTATGATTGCAATAGGGTTCCAAGCCATTCAGTATATCCATTTACTTGAACAAGATGCAAGGATGGATTAAAACCAAGATTTTTAGCAAGACCCTTTACCCAACAGATTCGGTTTCTCTCATCATCAATTTTCTCATCATCCCTCGTGATCTCTAAATCATGTCCATCCAATCAATCTGAAATGTTAAAAATGAATCATGTCATCAAGTTATTACTCTTTCGACTTTTCTATCTTCTTTCCAATCAACAATCTAGATTGTCTCCTCTTTCCAATCAACGATTCAGATAAACTCACGAGGAATGATAAGAAAATAAGATGAGAAGAGGATCTCATTCCTTTACCCAACTATCCTCAATATCACAGGTCAGGCTCATGTGTATGGCTCAGTCATCCCATCCCATCCCTATTATATTGGGAGGGGATGGGATGGGGGGTACCATAATCCCTTCCATTTAGGGTATATTATTTTTTATAAACAAATTATTAATGTATATTTAAACGTTTAATCCAAAAAATCAACCCTAAAAACTAAAATGCATTTTTAGACTTATCACTCTCTTCTCGCTCCTCAACGCTAGTAATCTCGCTCTTGCACCAGAGCCAGATGAGAGCGGAAGCATCATACTGTAATTCCTGCTGCCAAAAGCCCAAAACTTGATGAAAGAGCAAACAAAGGAGAAGCAAGAATGGCATATTGAAGCCTAAGACTTTTTGTTTGCATGAGCACCACTACTAAGCGAGATTAGTTAGTAAGCAATCTATGGACCAATTATTAGCGTAGTTCTTGCCTCTTAGTTCTTATAATATATAACGCATTAGCTTTCTGGTTTACAAAATTTTCTTTGCAAGTGTCCATCCATGGGGACCCCATGTTTTCTCCAGCATCATGGGGAGAAACTACCCTTGATTTTACTTTTGTGCATATCGTGATGCTGCCCTTTTAAATTTTAATAATTCCACTAATGATTAAGTTATATGTGTTTAAGATCTCAAAAACCTATTTGGGAATCACTCAATTTCCCTTATAATGTAAGACAAGGCCTTGTAGAGCCACAACACTTTGGCTTTTACTTTAAGAACACTACCCTATGCTTTCTTATTACCATACATGCGTCATGTGGTTGTTGTTAGAACCAATAATAAGTAATCATCAATTATCAATAATAATAGTATAAAATTTACACCAACCAAGTATTCACGTGGCCCATAATCTAGTTATTGTTAAATTATAGAAAATACAAATTTTTTCCACTCAATTATCACCAAATTAATTGTTCAAAAAATTGGAAAAATAGCAATTAAAGATGACGGTATTAACCAATAAGTTATTGGTTAAGGTACTAAGAAACTTTAATTATGTAAGGAGGAAAATATATATTTGAATCTCAAAGTGCACTTGTTGGAAAAAACAAAAACCCTTTGTGCTTTAAGCCTTGAAAGTGAAAATATTTGATCAAATGAAAAAAGACAACAATATGAAATATCAATTATAATTAGGGATCACAAATTTTTAAAACATATCAAAAAAAAAAAGAAGTATTATTCTTAAATAAATATTGTTAAAAAAATGGATGGGTAAAAAATTTATTTAAGAAACTCAGTCCTTTTGTAAATTTTTGTTAAAAGAATATTATCTGTAATTATTATTAGTATCTTTACATTATCTGTAATTATCATCTACCCAAACGCGTTTTTCATCAAATATTTTATTTTAATTAAAAATAATAATAAAAGCGGTCCGCTAAGTGGCTTTCACGGTTTCCCGGAGGCTATGCAATTCTACTAATCTAGTCAACCCTCAAATTGGACTAGTTTTGGTTTTTCAATATATGTCTGTAATTCTTTTTTTTTTTTTTTTTTTTTTGTTTGAAAAAATCATTTTTTTTTTCAGATTTATACAATTAAAATAAATAAGAAAACACAAGGAAAATGAATTCTTAAAAGGACAAAAGTTATTATTATGTCCATTTGTTTATATCCATTTGATCTAGTTTTCCCACAGAAATAATAATCTAATTGCAGCTATCTAAGGGTACTTGGTCAGTAGTGGATCATTGCTCGGATAGTTTGTAATAAGATTTAGAAAACGTTCCAAACATGGGATGACCCAAAGAGCTGTCAAAAAACATCTGACAGCTCCTTTACAGCTCTATATTATGTGCTAATTCACCATCTCAGTTACTCATACTTTGTACCTAAAATTCTTTGAAATTTTCTCATGAATCTTGGTAACACTTTTGTTGGTTTCTTGAATATTTTGATAGAAGGAGGCTGAAAATTTCAAATTAAAAATTACAATCATTAAGGAACCTTTTAGACCTTCGGTTAAATGCATTATTTTGAAGGATCGTGAAGAGAGGTCTGGGAATTTTTGGAGTTAGGCAAAGCAAAACTATTAATATAAGTAATTAGCATTTTTGGTATATTTTAATACATCATTTGGCATCTCAACTCATCCACATAAAATGTTGGTTTTATTTTTTCTTTTTATTATTATTATTTGATACTCCCTCCGGTCCTAATTATAGGAGCACTTTTATAGTGTAATTTACACTACAAAAGTGTTCATATAATTAGGACCGAATGTAGTATTTTTTTTTTAAAAAAAAAAAAATTGGCCTAGTTTTCGAAATCAAATTGAAGCACATGAATTTTTTTTTTTTTTTTTTTAACAATAAGGTTTCACATCAATAAAATTTCAAAATTTTGTTTGACTACAAACTATAAAAATCACATATGACAAAACTTAATCAGCCTTCATTTCGTGCTCTATGATTGGGTGGAATCATGCGTGATGCAAATAATCAACCAACAACTTTGGCATTGGTAAAGAATAACCTAATACCTACTCTTCATTTGAAATATTTCTGATTCCCCATGGTTGTCTGCAGCAAGAAAGGAATAACCTCATCAATGTTTGAATGCCATGTTGGTTAGTTGAGATGAGAAGATTTCCCACCATATGGTCACAGATTTGAACGACATGAGAGAAAAAAGGAATATCCCCATTTTATATGTTTCCTATATAAGTTCAGTTCTCTTCCGTTTTCCTTTATAATTCCTTATTAGTTCCTCTTCCTCCAGCCATAATCTTTTTTTCTTTTCTTTTTCATCTTCTTTTTTGCGTGACCATCCAGTATCCTGGCTAACCTCTTAAAGAGTTACAAACCAAATTCCCAAAAGATCAAACTTGTGACTATTGGTTAAGTTGAAACAACTCATATCAATTATAACATCCTCCATTTTACTTAACAAAATAACTATATATTAGTTTGATTAGTAACTTGACAATGATTCAAATTTAAAATAATATCCAAAATAAATCAGAGTATGCAAAATGAGCCCTAACGTGTCAATATACAATCATCCAACATAAACCAAAAAGACAGAAACACTACTTTTAGCAGAAGTAGCCTAAGCTTCCGAGATCTTCCCTGATGAACCCGTACGGGAACTATCACATGAAAATATGGGTAACCATCAATCCAACTCATTACGAATACTAATATGTGCTAGTGAGGTGCCATGTGGAACAATTTTTATAACAAAGTATTTAAAAATATATATATATATATATAGCCAATATCCACATCACGAAATTTCATATAAGAAATTATGTATCACAGTTTTCATTAACACAATCCCCAAGATGCCTCCCACCAATCCAACCAAACCGCCTTATTTCCTCCGACTAGACCTATGGGCTAAGTTACATCCATATTACTAGTTACTCAAAAGCTCACTGGTCATGTGATGAGGACCGGCCAAAATCCTCAGAGCACATATCTCAGACCATGGGTCTGTCCCCCTCATTGAACTAGTGGGTTGTCGTAAGCCCTCATTGAATTAGTGGGTTAGTCCCTCATTGAACAGGTGGGACAATAGAAAGCCAACCATCATGCATCAATGGAGGCCTCACCACGTGGTGGATTAAACTACTTCATTTCTTCCCAATTCAACCCTTACCATAATTATCACGCTTAACAGGGATTTTCCAAGATTTTCCCGTTCATATCATGTAATTAAAATCATTCTCATATATATATGTCATATTCAATTCTCAATTCTTATACATAAATAAATAAATAAATATATGTATATGTTCACAATTCAAATCATAAGGTTCCATAAGGAGATTTCTATTAAGATCCTCATAATCAGTTCACAAAATACTCACAAAAAGCATATTAATACACATAACAAGTGGAAAGTGGTTACCTCTTGCCGAAGCTAATTATTATTACACTGCTCCTAATCCAAGAGCTCAAACACACGCCAAAAATCAATCTACCACAACCAATTTACTAACCATTAATAATTCTTCTAAAAATCTACATAATTAAAATTAAAAGTATACAAATTTTTAACAATAATATATTTGGAATGCTTGAAGTGGGTAAATTATGACGGAACTGAAAAAAAAAATTAAGGAGACTATTAATTCTCCTTTCGAATTTATTATTACTTAATAACTCCCCTTATTTATTCCCTTTTAATAATAATAATAATAATATTTATTATTATTATTATGATTTACTTTATTATGATCATTATTATTCTACTATTTATCATTATTTTCATTATAATATAACACACACACCTAACCTAACACAATACACACACACATATATAGCTAGGTAAACTACTTATGCAAAACTCATGCACGTATGCTTTCCTCCACAACCACTCACATGCACTCATACTATTCATTTACACAAAACTTATTACAATACATACTCTTACCACATATTTATACTTCACTATATATGTATATATACCCACTTTTGCTTCAAAAATCCCCTTTTTAATAATAATAAAAATATTCATTATTATTTATCACTATTTTTTTATTATTATTGTTGTTGTTGTTGTTACTTTCTTTAATTATCACAACGTAATGCTATTTATATATTAAAAAAAAAAGTACATTCTAAAGAATCTATTACTTCTAAAGTTGCTATGTCTTGTTTAAAGATTTGAAGTTGCAGAAGAATATATGTACATTTACACACTCATTCTAAAATAGACATGCGGGGATAAATACACACACACATAACAGTAAGCTTTTTCTTGTATTTTCCCAAATGCACTGATCTATGTGTACCTTAAAAAAACGATGCCTCAGGCTTATCTTGGCTATTTAATATTTTGCAGTACAAATTCTATGGTTCCAAGTTTTGTTATCATTGTAACCCTTTTGTTTAAAACTATTCTAGCTTTGCTTGAAATATCATTATGCATCAGTTTTTTATGCTTATAACATCAACATATACCGTTTATATATACATGTGATAGACTGCCAAGCTTTCTTTTATATATATAGTTTATATATATATAGATACACACACGCAAATACTTGACAGTAAGCCTTCCAATGCCGTTATATTTAAACTTAGAACACAAGAAGTAAGTATGCATAAACCTCTGGCTTAGATGGGTTCATGTATATATATATATATCTCTCTCTCTATATATATATATCTTAAGCAATGCATAAATATATATATTATGCAGCAAGTTCTAGATTTGGTTTCCTTTTCCATGGTTTCATGCATTTTTAATATACATATATATTTATATGATAGCAAAAACCTCTTTCCAGCAATATACTTATATAATGTTTTTCCTATTGTTTCTTCAAACCAAAGGATGACAAACATATATATATATATATATATATACACCCAACACACCCACTAACACAAACACACATAATATACCTACACACACTAACACAAACGCATATATATATAACTACCAAGTCTCATGAATGACTTGTGCAAGTTGACAACCATCTCTGACATTGTCATTCCCCCCTGATTAATTCAAATGCTTTACTACTTGTCAACCTTTTTAATTATGTTATCTCCTTAACTACACTTAACTCTGTTCCTCTTTTATTATTTAAATGGTTTATGGCTATTTAGACATTTCATACATGTAAAGCATGCCGAAACTTCCTCTGTTTTAACTCCATAAAATAGAGAACATATGCAGAACTAAAACCAATACTCTTGAGTTTCAAACGTAGAGAGCAAGGATTTGCGGCTCACCTCTGTTTTTTGGATGCACATGCAAAGGAGGATGATCACGTTGGTTTCCTCCCACTCCTCCCTCTCTCTCACTTTCATGCCACACACTTAGTTTCCCTCTCGTTCTCGGACAGAATAAAAGAGTATGAAAGGAAGAATGCTAAAGTAGTATAATTTATATACTGAACCAGAGGCCCGATTCGAGAAGCAAGACATTGGTCACACGGGAAATATGCAACGATCCAAGGAGAAAGATGTGTACAGGGAGGTGTGATCTTTGTTGGTCTCGAAAAGTATGGGGGTATGATTTCGCCGACGTGGGAGGTGTGGGTTTCTTTGGTTGCTTGCTAACGGGTGCTATCTCTGTTTACGTAAAAATCGCCTGGTCCTCTCCTTGCTTTTCGATGGCGTTTTGAATGGAAGAATGGGTTAAATGGAAGAATGGTTTGGGTTAAATTGTTTTGGTTTTAAACTGATAGAATGTAATATGTGTATTAATGTTTAATTGAATAAGTGATTGTGTGTGTGTGAACGTGGCTACAACAAAAGAGAGTAAGAGATTGAAAATTCTGGATTAATGAGTGTCTTTAGGCCCAATTGGGCCATCAAGTTCTGCACACATGGGCTGAAGGAGACTGAAAAATGTTGATGAATAATGGGCTTTGAATTTGCCCACATTTGTTTGCAAGTTTGGGTAGTAAGGTTACCATTTTACCTCTTCTTAATTAATACTTGATTATCAAATAAATTCGAAATAAATCCTTAATCCCATATAAGGATTTTTTTCTTAATTAATTCTTCCTAAGCCATAAAATATTAATTCTATAATTTTTAGGCATAAATTATTTCTTACTTGAATTTACCCTTTTTCCCAAAATCAATTATTTATGGGCAAAATAAGCTTAAATTTCAAATAATTATTCTCATAATTATTCTAAACCAAAATTTCATATTTAATTTTCATAAAATACTCTAATTTCAAATCCCAAAAATTTGGAATGTTACACCAGTTAATCCAAATGTTCGGTTGTCCTCTAATTATACTTATTGTTAGCTTTGACAGGGTACTTAAAATCCTATTCTCTCATCACTTGTGATATTTATGTATATATGCTATGAAATAATTTCATGTTAAGTTTGAATTAATTATTTTTCTCTTGTGATAATTTTGTTTGAAATTAATTTGGTCTTCTACGTCGCTAATTAAGGGGCTTTTGGTTCTTATCTTACACTTGGCCCTCCACATTGCGTTGCTGGTTTAATGTTTGTGTTTTGATTTGTTTAGGTAAACATATATAGATATTTTTTGGATTAATCGACCAATATCCAACGCAACTAAAATTTAAACAAAAGGAGGAATCCGCCCACCGTACCGGACCAGAGCTTATGCCAGTGGCTTCAACACTAGGGGTGCTCATGTGTGTCATGTCCTAGTCGTCCCATCCTATCCTAGTTATATTAGGAGGGGATGAGATGGGGTAACCTAATCCCATCCCATCCTAGTATATTATTTTTTATATAAAAAAAATTATATTTAAAAGTTTAATCCCAAAAACTCAACCCTAAAAATTAAAATGCATTGCTACTCACTCACCTTTCGGACTCATCACTCTCATCCCACTCTTGAACCAGAGCAGATGAGAGTGGATGCATTATACTTGTAATTTCTTCGCCAAAAGCCCAAAACTTGATGAAAGAGCAAACAAAGGAGAAGCGAGAATGGCATATTGAAGGCTAAAGTGTGTTTGGAATAGTATTAGAAAAGTGGCTTTTCTTAAATAAAAACTATGCAAACTTAAGAGGTAAAAGTCAGATTGTATAATATAATTTATGTTTGGATTGGTAGTAATATAAATAATTTTTATGATGATTATAAAAAAAAAATCAAAAAAATCATTTATTTTTGGAGTGTACGGCTTCCTTTGGAAATAGGGAAAGAAAGACTTTTGGAGATAAAAGAGCAAGAGTACACCGAGAGAGAGAGATTAGTGGTATGGCATGAGTAGGAAGGAGTACCTGTGGACTTGTGGGGAGCCATGTGATAAGCCAAAATCAAATCGTGATAAACCACAATTCGTGACCCATGAAAATAAATCATTTAATATCTATAAGCTCAATTATCAAAACGTTCTCTCAAACAAAGCATAAAAAATCAAAAGCTGCCAATCTTGCTTTCAGCTCTTGAATCATTCGATTGGGAGGCCCAAAAGCCATACCAAACATACGCAGACTTTTTGTCGCGTGTGCACCACTCCATAACAGTTAGTAAGCAATCTATGGACCAATTACTAATGTGGTTCTTGCTTCTTAGTTCTTACAATATACAATGCATTAGCTTCCTGGCTTGCAAAATTTTGTTTGCAAGTGTCCGTCCATGGGGACCCCATGTTTTCTCCAGCATCATGGGGAGAAACTACCCTTGATTCTACTTTTGTGATGTCATTTCAACAACTGCTGGAATTTTCTCCCAAAAAGACGCAGGAGACATCCCAGACTAGAGCCGTCAAAATGGGCTAGATCCTACGGGCCAGCCCATTAAGCCTCATGTTTGACCCCCTTTTTTTCAGCCCTCATATGATGGGGGTTATTTTTGGCCCTAGCTGTTACACCCCTACCGGCCTCGCCCTTTCGGGTGGCGGGTTAGGGGGATTTCTTTTATTTAATTACCTTTCCTTGATTACTTGGTCTATTTAAATAATTATCAGAGTGAACGCTGCAGAGCACGGGACCAGGTTTGGACAAGTCTAGTGTACTGATAAACGTTTAAAGTCCATACAAATAGCTAATTCCCCGAAGGGTTAGTTACAGTCATCCAAATACAGTATTAATTAGTACAGTAGTCCAAAATATGATAATACAAAAAGTGATAGGGCATCCCCTATTTTTTCCACCCGATGCATCTTGCCCTACCTTCTTTTGCCTTCGCCAGCTACTGTCTTACCCTGTATCTTCACCACAGTCTGGAGTTCAAAGTTGAACCCCAGTAAGTAACTGTTAGACTCAAATACAATATGTATGCGGTGCATGCAATGCAAATCACAATAAGGAAAATAACAATAAATTCCGCCTCGTGCACAATAATATGGCATGTATGTTCTCGCCCGCACAATCCGCAGGACTGCCCGGGTCAAGACAAGCCCCTCGGTACTATCAGCGCGCACGGGCCTCGATAGTTAGAGCGAGACCCCAACTACCTATCCCAAGAGGTCTCGTAGCAACCTATAAACACACGATCATATAGGCCCTACTTACCTCACATACCTCGGCTGGTAGAAACCTAAGGACACGCAGTCCAATAGGCACTACAGCCCGATCATACATGCCCTCGATGATCGCAAGCAGAACCCTAAGGACACGCAATCCAATAGGTACTCTGACCCGATCACCTACATCATGATCAAACACAACATGCAAAAGCAACATAGAGTATGCAAGTCAACAGTTACTACTGGTACTCCTTGAAATTAGCAAACACTTCTCTTGATTTGGTCCACACGAGCTAACGCCCTAGTTACAACAAAATACCACACTTTCAATTATGTGTAACAACTCTACTTCTTAATTTCTATGGATTTTACCTAATCTTGGGTTTCCAGAATCATCTTTCCAACTTCATCGATTTTTAATAAATTCTAGAAAAATCATATTATCCCAAAATCAGTGCCAATGAAACCCTAAAGATGTCTAGTTTATGGGAAAAATAATTATAAAGTCCATCTGGTTTCATATCCATTTTATTATTCATAAAAACCGAGCTTAACCCAAGTTTTCCAGAAATCCAGTGTTTTTGGCCCATCTTCCATGATTTTTAATAAATTCCACAAAAATAATTTTTGAGTGAAACCAGCGCCATCCGAACCTTTAATGTGTCTATTTTGTATGAAAAACACTTTTACAGGTCAAAAGTACATGTGTTTTGGCGTGTAGTTACTTTCACCTCCTCTGGTCCAGATTCGCATCACTGTCCGTAACCCCTCTTTCAATTATTTTATTTACCCATAAAATCTTATCCAAAGTTGTCTTATTATATGTCTAAACTCATGCCCCACCTGTCTAGTTTCTGCATAAAAAGTTTCAGCTTAAAAACGCGTTATAAGAGGTACTGCCCAGATCTCCAGAGTCAAAGGTAACTTAGTTTTAGGGGTTTTTCGGTATTTAGATTTCAGAAACTCGACCATAGTCATACCCTACACAAAAACGTGTTCCAGACTCATTGGTGATCTCAAAAATACAGAAATCCAACCCAAAACCCTAGCTCCTACTTCAAGCACGAAATATCTCATCAAGAACTCAAGAGAACAAGGTTTTTCGGGTTACCTCAAGATCGGCAAACCGGTGGATATTCCTATGATTCTTGAGTCTTGACTTGGTGTTGAATGATTGCAGACTCCTCTCCCTCTTACTCTGGAATTTTCGTCCTCTAAGGGTGAAAAATGAAGGGCTAATCACCTTTTTATAGAGGTGGTTTTGATCCGTAATTTTGGAATTAACAGCGTAATTTCGGACGGTTGGTTAATAAATGGGATCGACTTTTGACTTGTTTCCCAAGTTTTTCTAGAATTCTCCAGGGTCTCCTAGGTGCTGCCATGTGTCTCTGCCCCTCCAAAAACGTGCAGATCTTTATCTACCTTTGGGACAAATTACGAGCTTTGGCCCTAATTTTCGTAAATTGCGTTTGTGGCCCGAACTTTCTAATAATTACCCACTTTTCCCCATCTTTTCACCAGCCCACAAGGGCATATGGCACGCCATTTTGGGCCCACCTTTCAGCCCAAATCAATTTTTACCCATTTATTTCCTATTTTGCCCTTTTTCCCCGAATGCGGGACCCGTGGTTTGACTTTTTTGCACCGATTTCCCTTTTCTTCCTCTCCAAGCCATTCTAGAGAATTCCAGAGGCTCCTAGATAGCTTCCATGTGGCTCCTCTTCTTCCACTAATGTCTAGATATTTCTTTTACATTGAGGAAAAATTACCTACTTTAGCCCGGAATCTATGAAAATTACTGATTTTGGCACGGGCTCAACAATTACCCTTAAATTTTTCCCTAAGTCTTATAGACCTTTCCTATGCCTAAGTGGTGCCTCCTGGGCCCCACAATCCAGATCCCCTGGTCTTTCCATCTTATCCGACCTAGTCTTTATCTACCGGTCCCCGTGGGTCCCGTTGGTCGACAGGGCATTTTTTTTTTCCCTTTTGGGCTTTCCTCAACTCTCCCAGATATTTCTTCCAATTAGGGTATTGCTAACTACAATTACGGTGGTCACGACTGTGGGGGTGTTACACTAGCCTAAAATAACCCCCACCCCTTTGGGTTATGATGGGGCCAGCCCCATGGGCTACCAATAAAAATCTAATTTTTGACTAAATCCAGCATTCAGAAATCAGAAGCTCGGCCTCCCCTTCCCCACCGAGTCGACCGCGTGTTCTACCTAACCAGTAACCAGTGATGACGCCGTTCACTCACTGATCTCGTGATCATCACCCACCGATTTTCGTGCTCACTCACTGATATTGAAGCTCTAAGCTCGGGTTCAGTTAAGCTTTCCAGCCTTTCTTCCATCTATTTCCTTCTTGCGTAGTTAGTTCTACTATTAAAATTGTTTCCATGAGTTTTGTGATCTCATGGCCTGTTGGTTTCAATTCGTTGTCGCTCTTCTGTTTAGATTCGGATTTTATGGTCTATCTTGTTTAGATTTGGATGAAAGGCGCTCAATTCTAAGCATTCGGATTACTTGGTTTAGGGGGTGTGCAAATTGCTAAAAAAATAATCAGGAATCCTACCTTGAATACCAACCTAAAACAAAGTGCACAAAAGACAAATTAGAAAGGACTAAATATTGTTCAAATAGATTATATTAAAATTTGTCGTACAATACACTCCACACTCAGAGAAAGAAAATTTATACTTTTCTTCCCGAAAAAATATAGCTTGGGAATTTTTTTGAGAGAATGTCATAATAATTGAAAATAATAAGAACAAGATTGACGCTAAATAATTAGGCTCTTGTTTTGTTAGTTTTTCTTCTTACTTGTTTATCTTTAGTAATTTGGTTTTTCTTGCTAGATAGGTTTGATTGATGCTACTGATTATTTTATTAGGCTCTTGTTTGTTCTTAGATGTTCATAAAAAATTTGTATTTTGGGTTGCAGAATTTAGCAATCACTCATCATGTGAAACCGATGAAGTCGCATCGATACTATTTCGCGGTAATGGCGACAACATTGGGTGATGGATCATGATTCAAATTCTGGGTGGTTATCAGGGCAGAGAATGATGTTTCTTTCATGAAGCTTTTCCTCACCTTTATAATCTCTCTTCTTTATAAAATTCACCTACTCAGAATTTTAGTATTCTACTGGATTAGATAGGAGAAAATGGACGCTTAGCTCTTCCAGAATTTTAGTATTCTACTGGATTAGATAGGTGAAATTTATTTTTTCTTTCAATGTTTTGGATGCTATTTGGTAATCTGTTTGAACAGAGTTGAGAATGATATTTGGTAATCTTCCAGAATCATATTTCCATATCTGAATATGAATGAATGGATGTGTTGTAGATATAAAATGTTTTTTGGCCCGTGGGCCAGCTCTAACCCTCAGGGCTCAAT
This sequence comes from Acacia acuminata, assembly GCA_019022655.1. Taxonomy (NCBI): domain Eukaryota; kingdom Viridiplantae; phylum Streptophyta; class Magnoliopsida; order Fabales; family Fabaceae; genus Acacia; species Acacia acuminata. The sequence goes on from JAFJYI010000036.1 coordinate 2,678,843, forward strand.
TATTTTTTGGCCCGTGTGGGCTGCTTAACATGCGGGCTTTTTGGCCCTAACCCACGCAGGCTAGGGCCTAACGGGCCGACGTGGCCCGTTTTGATAGCTCTATCCCAGACCCGTCCTGTCTCATTCAGGACCGAGACACCCTCCGTATTGGACCAGACACAGGACGAAAATGGAATGTTGCTCCTGTTTCCCGTGATGTCCTTGTTCCAGTCCCCTCTCTTGAGCACCCATATTCACCACCATTGAATTAATATTTATGGTGCAGAGGCGTAATTTTAGTATGATTTTAATTTTATTATGTAAAAAAAGAAAAATTAATCTGCAGCGTCATATGGTTTCACACAATTTTTAGTCAGGTCCCTGTAATTTTTTTTTCCTTTTTATCAGGTAATTATAGTTTCACCTGATTTTTAATCACATCTCTGGAGTTTCAGGTGATTAATAAATAGGGAAAAAAATACTACAGGAACATTATTAAAAATTAGATGAAACTATAAAGACTTGATAAAAAAAAAACCTACAATGATCTAGTTAGAGATCAGGTGAAACTGAAGAACCTGGTACAAAAAACCTACAAGGATCTAATTAAAAAATCAAATGAAACTATAACTACTAGCAAATTAGTTTTCCCTATATAAAATAAATGCCTTGGGCCAATCTGTCTGAATTGGGCCAATGCTGAGTCCCATTCCCAGCCTGTGGAAAAGTCTCCTTTACCTTATCAAAAAAAAAAAAAAAAGTCTCCTTTACCTTTTTAACTTTCCAAATTCTTTTCGGCAAAAACTTTTCAAGTTCCATTCTTCCAAACAAAAGATTAAATAACGTTTTGGTCTTCCATTCCAAAATTTACCGCACCAAAGATTTCTATTCTCATTGTTCGTCACCTTAACCAACGGCTTCCCAATTTTCTGATTACCCCAAAGATATAGTGGTGAATTTAAAATATATTTTTTTTTTTTTTTTTAGAAAACGGGAGGAAAATAACTTTAAAATTGCAAAATCTCAAATCAAATTTATTACTTAAAATTGATAACGAGACTTAATAAGCAATTCATAACTTAATTTATGGAAAATACCTGATTTAAGATTTTACAATTTTAAAATTCTTTTTCCATTATTCTCCCATTTTTTTCATGTTCTATTGGTTTTTGTTTTTTTCCCCGTGTCCATTCGTGCATGATTTTTTTCCCCCATTCCAAGCATCCCTGATAAGAAATTAATTAATATTAAGAGCAATAAACCCTTTTTTAATTAATGAATTTTTATTTGATATTTCAAACTAGTACAACTGATTAATTCACATTAGATGTTTGTTGGACGATCATTTTTAACATGATTTTTATTTTCATTAGTAGGGAATTCTAAGACCTTGATTGAGATATAAAATCTCATTTCAAATCGACTCATCAACTAATAGATCAGACTTTTGTTCCATGTACCCATTCACTGATCTTCCCTTTTTAACGTCCATGTGAATAAATAAATAAAAAGAAAAAAAATGAATTTTGAATGTCACCCTTCATATTTGGGTAGTTTTTTCTGAGGCCATCCATTTTGACTAATTCTTTTTTCATTCAATCACTCAATCATATGCATATTATCAAAGACTTTTAATCCCTTTTCTTCTTACTTAATTGCAATCTTAGTTTCGGTAAGCTATTAACTACTTTAGATATTTTATGCTCCTCTATCTAGTTTTATTCATAAGACAGAGAGATATTTTCTATTTGTCATATTAATAAATCACATTATCAAAATTTTTCATATGAATGTACAATTTTATCATTTATTTATTATTAAATAGACTATGTACTCTTGAGTTAGAGTGCTTATTAAATAGGGTAAAGTTAGGAAGTTGTTAAATTTTACAACAAAGTAAATAAGATTTAAGGATTTTTTTTATTCCATAAAACATGTTGGAAGTAACTAATAAATAAAATAAAGAGGGTATATATTACTATTGGCTGTTGAAGTTGATGAGCTATCTTAAATTTAATCATCTTCTGATTGCTAATTAAACACAAGTTGAGTACACACTTTATCTTCATAATTTTGTTATAGTAATTAATTCAGTCTCATAATTTCTTCAAAGTTAAATGGCATGTCCTTCTATTGTGGTAATTTGATCAGTGTATGCCCATTTTTTATAATCATTAAGGACCCGTTTGGTACGCTGAAGATTCAGGGAGGGGAGGGAAGATTCATCATCTTCCTTCCAAAAACCTGTTTGGATGCGCCATCTTCCCGGAACTAATCTTCCGACGAGTCACCATCTTCCTTCATTTATGGGAAGATGACTTCCCTCCATTTTCAGATAGAAACTGATCTTCCCTTGGGAAGATTTCTAGATAACCTTCATCTTCTTCAATCCATCTGTCTTCTTCGTTGTTGCCGCTGACGCTGACGCTGACGCCGCTTCCTCCTCCTTCTGCAAATCCCGTCGACCCCTCCTTGAAGCAAATCCCGCCTTCCCTTCTGTGTTGCCGTCGGGTTGCAGGGATTTGCAACTTTTTTTTGTGTGTGCACTGTTTTAGGTTGTAGGGATGAAGGAGATCTGAAACTGAAATTTTTTTTGGTGTGCTTTGTCAAGTTGTAGGAGTAGAAGGAGAAACTGAATTTTTTTTCTTCCCTTTTTTTGTATGCTGTCCGCCGATTGCAAGGATGAAAAGGGGGAAGGTTTTTTTTTTTTTTTTTCGGGGCAAGGGATATTTTGGACATTTCAAAACTTAAATCTTAATTGTTATTTTTTAAAATTATCATCTTCCATCTCAATTTCCATGTTTACCAAGCGGTATACCATTTTCAAGTTCCCTCTTAATCTTCCATTCCTTTCCTTTCCTTCCTTTAAGTTCCTTTTCTTCCTTAAATCTTCTTTAAAACAAACGGGATCTAAGGGGACTCGATGTCCCAAGGGATAAAGACAAAGGGTTAAGTTGTATCTAGTAATCCAAGAATATTTTTCAATAGCACTTAATAAATTAAATTTATTTTTAATGCATTCAATATTCTAAAGTATTTTTTCAGTATTACTTAGTATTATAAAATAATTCGTTGTGTAATTTTTTCCTTAAAATATTTTTCTCAACAACAACAAGCACCCTAAACTATAGATTTTGAACACTACTGAAGAATACTTTAGGGTGTTTGATGCACAAAAAATTACTTTATGATATTGGGTATACTATTAGAAAAATACTTTATTGTGTTAAATGTATAAAATTTTAGTTTAGGATATTGAGTGTTATTTGAAAAATATTTCAGGATGCTAGATGCCATTTAACCCAAATATATACAAAAACTATTAAAATAGAGGACGTTGAAGATATGATTCTAACATATTTTTAATGCATTCTATGGTGATCTCAAATTATTCTCTACTGATATGATTCTAACATATTTTATCAACAAAAAAAAAAAACCTTAAATATCCTTAATTCTCACTTAATATTTAATAAATTTCTAGTTTTACTCGTATTTAATACATACTCTACTTAAAAATACAAAGTCAAGAAACTAATAAATGAATGATAAAATTATACATTCATGTGAAAAATTTAGTGATAGGACTTATAAAGAAGAGTGTAGGACAAAAAATAAAACATTTTCTCTAACGTATAAATAAGACTATAGTTGTATTTAGTTACATATACATTTTTTTTAAAGAAAAAAAAGCTCATACGATGGATAAAACTTAAAAATTCAAATTAATAATGAGGGTTAAATTAAAAATAATATGTAGCAACATTTGAAGACATGTGAATAATATTTTTAATTTTCAAACTTTAACGTTACAGTATATATACCAAATGAATATTATTAATTAAGGTCAATGGCCATAGCCATCGTTGCCAAAAACATTGATCATGGAAGGAATGACGAAAGTCATTTGTACCATGGCAAATATTTTATTCAATATTTTTTAAAAGTAAATTTTGTTCTAATAATGAAACTTTAATCACCTTTTGAAAAAAAAGAAAAAAATTGGATGTCATTACATTTAATTCTTTTGCGGCGAATGTTTGAATATGAAAAATGAAAAAGTAAGAGCGTGAGAGACAGTGATGGTATGTTGTGCTGTATCAGCATGGCTGAACCCAGGTTACGTGCAAGAGGGCAAGTGCCCTCCTTTGAATTTGATATTTTTTTTAAAAAAAAAATTAATACATATTTGAATGATTGTCCACTCTTAAATTAAATGTCCACCTTTAATATATCAAGACTACACTTCATAATCAAATGGGGGATGAATGGTTGAATGATTGTTTAGTGCCTTATATTGAAAAAGATGTATTTAATAACATTGATAATAAGGTAATTATAATGGAATTCTAAAAAATAAGGCATAAAATGATGACATTGTAATTATTTTTACTGTAATATACTTTTGTTATTAAAATATATGTACTTGAACTTATTAAGTGTCTACCATTCATTGTAATTTATATAACTACATTTCTAACCGTACTTAGCCTTGCTTTTTTAAATTACAGGTTTGTAAAATAATTGCCTCTTTTATTACATCATCAGTGTTCACTTGATTTTATGAATATTTTTTTGATATTCTTTTTTTTTTTTTCTTATTTATATTCTTTTATTTTTTAATAGATTTAAAAATTTTCTTTAAAAAAAAAAAAAAAATTTCGGGGCGCTACCCCTAAATCCCCCGCCAATAGTGCTCCTCCTTCGGCAATTTTCTGGGTTCACCCCTGATTGTATGTACAGCTAAGGGATGCCAGTGAAGGAAAGCGGCCCAGCTGGAGCCTTGTGATCCTCCATCACTAGCCCCATGTGACCACGTGCTTCTTTCCTTTTCAAAGAGAGGGGGTTTGATCCTGTTGTTGGTCAAGGCGCTAGGGGAGACATCCTAGCTCCTAGATGCCTAAGTTAATGCTTGAGGGTAATAAATAGCTCGCCTTGCCCAACATCTGTATCACCTAGGAGGAAGGAAGATTTCGTCCTACCCTTGGATCGTGGTGAACCCAATCCCTTTTCTAAAATTTGAGTATTAAAAAAGAAAAGAAAAAAAGAACCAAACCGGACGGTCTAATCGAACCAACTCACTAACGGCTCTCTTTATTATTATTATTTTGGTAAGAACACTAACTGCTCTATTTAGATTATTAAAGTAAACTATTTATGTAGTTGAGTTGCATTGGATTGAAGGTACACTGTCATTGAGCCGAAACCCAGAGTTACACCGAGAATGAAAATGGTTTTTAGAAAACCAGACAGTTTTTCGGACTGATAGAAAAAATGTTAAAAAAAAAAACTGATAAAAAATTAAATTTTGACTCTAATTTTTTATTATTATATATTTTCACATTATTTGTGGCCATATGGTCTTATATAATTGAAAACTTAATATATTATGTTAACAATTAGACTTATTATGAATTTATTATATATATATATATATATATATTATTACCTCCAATTCTTAATATAAGATCCACTTTGTAGTTTAATTTTTCATTAAAGTAGATCTTGTATTGATAACCAGCGATAGTATTATATCACTACAAAAAAGATCAAATTACCGATGGAATTTCAGTTTTCTGCTGGAATTTGCATGTTCTGATGCATTTTCAGTTGAGTTGTTTTGACCTTTATATTATTTATTCATGTAATTTCAGTTGGTAATCTGTCGCTAATTACTGATGAAATATATATATTTTTGTTTGGAAAATGAATTTTTTGACAAAATTTTCCCGTCAGTAATTACCAACGGATTGTTATTTGATGTTTTTTTGTAGTGACTATACGCATATGATCTACCAATATAGAATTGGTACAATGGTACAAAACTCTATTAGATTTTTCTGAGTCTTGAGTTTGAGTCTCAAAGAAAACATCTCTAGTGGAAGGTCGAGTCACTGAACCTCAAACTGGATATTAAATGATAATATTAAAAAAAATATGTATATAAATTTTATTTTTTATCAAAATTTTTACTAAGTTACTGCATCACCAGTTTGACTATAAGAATTGTGAAGCGCTAGCATTTCCAGCTCAACACGGTCTGACTTTTAAAACATTGATGGTGTCTAAACAAAACAGTTTGTAGCTTAATGACATGAAACCTTTCTTCTGTATGGAAGATTGTGAGTTTGATTTTGTTTGTAACCTTAAACTGTTAATTCATGTCTCTCTATTTTTTTAAGAACATTGTATCCTTATATATGCTTTCTTAAAAAAATATCATTCGTTGATTTGTGATTTCACTCTGTTTTTTTAACACAATCATTTTAAACACACTCACACAAAAATATAGTGATGTCAATTTTGAGTCCGTGACCTCTTCCAAACATGATAAGCGGTGTTGCTGTTAAGCCAGCTTGTAGATAACTAACATGTGCTTCCAAAACTATCTTTCTCCAAAATCAAAGTATCAAATATACATTTAAATTGTAAGACAAAGTAGATTGGAGCCACATAAAAAAATTCTGGCGGATATGATTATAGATATTTGTGAGGATTCAAAAACAAATCTTTCTCATTTTAAGATGAAATGATAGGTGAATCGATTGTCTTCAAAAAAATTTATGTTGTGCTTGGTTCAGGGAGAATTTGAATTTGGATGAAATCCATTATTTGGGTAAATAAGAATTCGTAGATTTAGATTTAATCCAATTTTAAGTAAATTTTAGGATTAAGGTCTAATTTTACCCTGAAATTTTTGGTGTAGAAACTATGGGTATGTAGTTTTTTTTTTTTAATATTTAATTAATATCGCCAGAAAGTGTTATAAAGGAGCAAAGGCACCCTAACTATTAAAAAAAAGCTAATGTTGACTGATACCATTTTAACGGTTAAGAGCACAACATTACTCCTTTTTGAACATTCCAGGTTATATTTATAAATAATAATAATTTAAAAAATCTTCTAGATACCTGCAACTCTTACATGAAAAAACCTATGGCGAAAATTGGACCTAAATTTTATTATCATAATTTTATAAAAAAAAAAAATTTTAAATCCTTGCTCTCCTTATAGCAATGATAAAGGTTGTGGCCAGTGGCGGAACCAAAAATTTTTTTAGCCCGGTCAAAAAATAAAGATATTGAACTACTCTATTTAATTCTTATTATAAGGTACCAATTAACAAGTATGTTTGGTTCTTTTTATAAAACGCTTGCTTGTTTCTAAATAGCACTGAATATTTTTTTTCCATGTATACCCATAATTAAAAAGGTAGTGAGTGAGAGTAATAATCAATAAAAATTAATTAATTCTCTTTTTTTGAGAAAAAAAGAGAATAATAATTAATATGATATTAGAGTTTAATGTAATTAATAGGGATAATATTGAAAATTACTTAAATTTTAGGACAAATTTAATTACTTTAATTGTTTTTATTGACTTGTGCGAATTGTTAGTTGGTTCCTTAAATAAGAACCAAAGGGAGTATTTACTAAATAGTATCAAATAACCTAGAAAATACAAACAAATAATAACAGATAATTATAAATTAAAATAATATATAAGATGATACTAATCTTTTCGGTATCTCAAACAAAAATTTTACTTTCCTTTCACAGCCTAATGAGTAATGAAACAAACATTATCCTTATAAAGAAGATAAAAAATTAACTAGGGCCAAATTTGTGGCTAAATAAAATATCATAGAATAAATACCTACATATTCTAACAAATTTTATAAGATCGTTATTTCTATTTATGGCCCATTGCCGGTTTTGTAACCGTCCAAGGCTCCATTAATACGCAATAAGCCATCAAGATGTTAATACCCCTGGTTGTTAATTGCCATGTGATTTGAAGGTCATGGGTTCAAATCTTAGAACTAGCCTCTCCGCTTACGAGGTCAAGACTATGCATATGTATGCGTTGTGTTTTTATGTTATACTAACTTCAATAATTCTTTATCTCATTTGTTTCATGCTTTAATTGTAGGCTAACTTGCAAGAACTTCTCCAACAACAACAAGAGGTAGAGATTGATGCTCAAATGACCTCTGATGAAATATTGACAGCTATTCTTGGTGAAAGATTAGGGTATGTAATAGGAAAAGGGTATGGAGCAGAGCCATTGAGGAAGAGAAATCGCTCTCAATCCAATGATAATTCAGCTGTAGAGACTGTGGGTACCCAATTGCTTGAGGAGTTTGATAAAAAATTTCAGGAGGAGGGTGAAAAGATAGAAGTAGAGCGTGCTGAGGAACGTGCAAGGATGGAAGCAGAGCGCGCAGAAGAACGTGCACAATTTGATGAGAAGATGAAACAAATTGAGCAGAGGATTCTAGTTGTCTTAATGCAACAGGGGCAAGTAACAGCTCCTACTTCATCTACTCCTAGCCTTCTTGTCCCTTTGAGATAATCGTTCTTCATAGTTTCATGTTTGATGTTTCCTTCCAATGGACAACCTTTAGACTTTGTTTAAAAAATTTAAATATTTCATGTTAATTTTGAACATTTATGTTAGTATCATTGTTAGTTAATATATTGTTAGTTTCAAGTTTCTTATGATCTTAATCAATGCGGTACATATTTTAATTGTGGTACAATTTTTAATTTTATCAATTTACATTTAAAAAATTTTAAAAAATGCTACTTTTGGCGGCGACATTCTGAAAAGACTATTAGTGGCAACATTTGTGTCCCCGCTAAAAAAATGTATCAGCGGCGATACATGGTCGCCGTAGAAGAGTGTATTAGCAGCGACTATCAATTGCCGCTGAAAAGGCTATCCACAGCAATAGTCGTCGTTGTGGAAACGCATATCTGCGACGACTTCTTGTCACCGCTGAAACGAGTATCCGCGGCGACAATTTTATCGCCACCGAAAATAGTATCTGTGGCGACATTTGTCGCCGCCGAAACCCTACCTTCAACGGTGACACCGACTTTCGTGGCTTCTGATGAACTTTCAGCGGCGACTTATTGTCGCCATTGATACTCTACTTTTAGCGGCGACATTTTAATATCACTGCCAAAAGTATCAGTGACAGAGGTTTCAACGACGACTGGCAGCAACTTTTTGTCACCGTTGAAACACTTTCAGTAGCGACTTTTGGACTTTCAGTCGCCGCCGAAAGTCAATATTTTTGTAGTGACATTTAACCTTCTTTACAACTCACATGATGGGAGCCTTATGCATTGAACTACCTTTGCTCTAACATAAATTATTTCAAATACTTACTCAGATTTAGTTATTACAAATAATTATATATGAATTTTAAATTTGATTCCATAATCATAGGAAATAATGAGAAAGAATATGAAACAATTGTAAAATTGAAAAATATATTCATAACCGTTAAAATATTAAGGCAGTCCCCTGTAATACTTTCAAGGATGAGATCTTATAGAATAGTAAGAAACTTGAGAAATACACAATGATTAAGTTAATTGAATACGAAAAACTATGTTAAATCCAACTATTGCTTCAAGTTTAGTTTAAGTCAGCAAAAAAGTAAATTAGACTTTTGATGATGACAAATACATAAATATTTTGTAAACTTGGGGCTGGATAAAATTATACTCCCTCCGATTTTTAATATAAGTCATATTTGGAGAGTTGATATTAATCCTAAGTATAAGAAATATTTTTCATATTTGTCAATTCTTTTCTTATTTACTCTTATTGATGCTCCACCAACATTAATTAAAAAGGAGGGAGGATGAAGGAATTAAGGAAAATGACTAGAATATTTTAGAAATTTAATTGTGTTATATTAAGGGTTGGAGGGAGTAATACCTAATGAGATTAAGTAAATAGAGGTGTAGAGTTTTTACTCTTCTGATTTATTAAAAATAGTATTTCTAAATTGAATTTCTCATATTTTTTTTTTCCCGATATCACCCTAAAAATGTTAAAATAGCAATAAGGTAACCCTAATCAAACAACAACAAAATCAGACGTCAGCCATGTCTAACCCAACTCCACGTATGATTTAACGTGGGCATCACTGGGCTTTCTTCTTTTCGTTAAAGGTCCTTTTTGTCTCATACATAAGTATTTACGAATGAGAAGTGAGTATCTAGAATTTTATTTTTATTTTTCGTTAAATGTCATCACGCAAGTGTTAAAAAAAGGAGTAATGTTATTCAAATTTAATAGTGGAATAAAAATAGCATATGAAAGATCAATAAATATGCATAACAAAGTGAATGGCAAAGACCATGTGGTAAACATACACAGAAGAAGATTATCGTATTTTCAACTCCAAGATAACATTGAGCTAAAAAAAACTTTTGCGTATTTATTTTTCTTTGCAAATACTTCCAGAACAATTGGACAAAAATGACGTGAAACCATGGGCGGATGCACGTTAGAGAGAAGGGGGGCAAGTGCCCACCTTTGAATTTTAATTTCTCGTGATACGGAAATGCCTTACATTGAAAAAGATGTATTTAATAGCATTGATAATAAGACAATTATGATGGAATTTCAAAAAATAAGGCCTAGAAAGATGACATTATAATTATTTTTATTATAATATGCTTTTGTTATTAAATTATATATACTTGAATTTATTGAGTGTCCACCCTTCATTAATTTATGTACTTGAACTTATTGAGTGCCCACCCTTCATTAATTTCTTTAATCTGGCACTATGTGAAACCTAAAGAAGAAAGGATGGTTATACCCAAGGGTGGAGTTCCGCTGAGGCTGATGAAGGAGCAACTCTAGCGGCAAGAAGAACAGGGGAATGGTTGGAGAAATTCACGGAAGTCCGTCATCGCTTAACTTCTCGATCCCACTCGGGTCTCACCGCGATCTTTGAAGCTCGTGATCTCGCGATTTCCCGATCTAGTCCTCGGAAAGGTGTCTCTGTGCAGAGCTTCAGGTTTTGCCTTCCTCTCTGTTGGTTGTGGAAGGCAGAGGTGGTGGTGTGTTGGCGAGTTTCGACAACGCCAGAGGTGAGTTCATTGAAGGAGAGAGTGGAGGAGGTATGGTGTGGCACTGTTGTGCGTCAGACTTTCCAAAGCTCTCCTGAAGAAGAAGGAAAAGCTCGGGACTGTCAGAAATCAAACCTTTGGTCAAAACGGGCGTTTTGACCAAGGGACTAAAATGAATGTTTTGAAAGTCTTGTATAGGGACTAAGCTGAAAACCTGAAAATTGAAAACTTTTATGGGGCTAACTGTAATGTTCAAACATTCTGGGCCCTTTTCCATAATTTTCACTGGTTCCTTTCCACATCAATTTGCGGTATCCAGAAATGCTGCGTTTTTTTTGTAAGTTTTACCAAACTCATCTGTAAAGAATATAAACTCAAAATCTAATACTTTATATTCCAAAAATTAATTAACCTTACGGCTTACTTTATAAAATATATGACATTTTTTCCCTTTTTCAACCTTAATTTCATACAAACACATGTAATCACAATTAATCACAAAAGAGACATTTTAAACTCAACTATTATGACAAAAAATCCAAACAAAATATGAAAATATATTTTAAAAATAGGGATTTATCATAAAGTTCAACCATTTTGAACCACTCAAAACGCCATTTGAAATTGAGAACCGTGACTAAGTTGGGAATAAAACGGGTTTAGCAAAACCAGACAATCTAAAACTTGAAAGAGAATGAAGAAGAAGATGAAGAAAGAGAGGTAAGGGAAGGCTATAAAAATGTAAAAAAATATATGAGAAAATAAATATTACCTTCTCGTAAATTACTAACTCAGATCTACCTCCTCAGTCACAACCAAATTCATTTATTTAGAAGAGTTTAGATCAGAATAGAAAACTTATGTTTTGTAGTTTAAAATATGCTTATGTATTCTAAATTTTAAATATTAATATCATAATAATATTTGAGTGATCTATTGTTAAAATACTTTTATTATAAATATGAATATTTTAAACATGTTATATAATCATAAAAGTTTTTAATTAGTTAATGAGTATACATTTAGCTTCCAAAATATTTATTCCAAAATCCGCCTTTAAATATTAATATCATATTAATATTTGAGTGATCTATTGTTAAAATACTTTTATTATAAATATGAATATTTTAAACATGTTATATAATCATAAATTTTTTAATTAGTTAATGAGTATGCATTTGGCTTCCAAAATATTTATCCAAAAATCCGCCACTGGTTATACTCACATGGAATCATACGTGGTATAAAGTCTGACGTGGCAAATAATGTATGTTTGATTAGTGTTAGAGTAAAGCGATATTGCACTTTTTTAAACATAGATGACGTTGGTCCAAAATTACTTTCTAAATGCCCACAATTCCTTTGCGAGTACTTTTAAAATAAAAATAACCTTTAACCCTAAAATTAATTACTCTACAATATCCATCCATGAATTTTTTTTTGTTTGGCGATATTTTCTAAGCAACAAACTTAAAATACAACCCTGAGAAAACTCAATCCCAAATCCCAAATTTTGATTTTAAAGTTGAGCATGAAAGGGCTCAAAAGTATAGTTTACTATAAGTTAAATGTACTGAATACCTATATTAATTAATTATTATAGATAACACATGTAAAATAATGTTGTTAGTAGTATATTGGAGTTTGATGTGATGGGGATAATAAACCAAGTTATCGTAAATTTTAATAATTCCACTAATGATTAAGTTATATGTGTTTATGATCTCAATACCCTGTTTGGGAATCACTCAATTTTCCCTTATAAGACAAGGTCTTGTAAAGCCACAACACTTTGTCTTTTACTTTAAGAACACTACCCTATGCTTTCTTATTACCATAGATGGTTGTTGTTAGAACCAATAATAAGTAATCATCAGTTATCAATAAATAGTAGTATAAAATTAAAACCGACCAACTATTCACGTGGCCCATGATCTAGTTATGGTAAAATTATAGCAAATTCAATTTTTTTCACTCAATTATCACCAAATTGATTGTTCGAAAAATTGGGAACATAGAAAAAAAAGACGACACTATTAACTAACAGGTTATTGGTTAACGTGGTAAGCGACTTCAAATACTTAAGAAAGAGAATATAAATTCGAATCACGTAAAATGCTTTTGTTGAAAGAGGTGAAAACCCTTTGCGCATTAAGCTTTCAAATGGAAACCTTGATCAAATGAAAAAAGACCGCAATATTAAATAGTAGTTATAATTAGGGATCAAATTTTTTAATAAAATATAAAAAAATGACATAATTCTTAAATAAATATTGTTGAAAAGCTGGATGGGTAAAAATTTAATTTAAGAAACTGGGTCCTTTTGTAATTTTTGTTAAGAAAATATGATCTCTAATTATTATTAGTGTCTTTACTTGATCTGTAATTATCATCTACCTAAGCATTTTTTTCATCAAATATTTTATTTTAAATAAAAAATTAATAAAAGCAGTCCGCTAAGTGGCTTTCACGGTTTCACCTGAGGCTATGCAACTCTACTAATCTAGTCCACTCTCAAATGACTAGTTTTGGTTTTTCAATTTCTTTCCAAAGAATTTAAGGGCTTTTGAATACATGTCTGTACGTTTTTTTTAGGGATGTTTGAAAAATGTAATTTTTTTTTTTCAGATTTATACAAATAAAACAATTAAGAAAAGACAAAGAAAATGGATTTTTAAACGGGCAAAATTTATTATTATGTCCCTTTGTTTATATCTATTTGGTCTAGTTTTCTTGTAGAAATAATAATCTTGTAGCTATCTTTGATGTGACGTGCGTGACGCGTGTGTGTTTGGGTAACACTCAAACCGCAGTTTTAAAAGCCATTTTCTACAAACCAAGGCAAAATTCATCTTACATATTTACCTCGTAAATCGTAAAAGCTTTATCTCTAAAAGCTAATCCAAGCACTCACCGTGCCTATTGGTGGATCGAATCATTGCTCAGATATCTGATAATATGATTTAGAAAAGGTGCAGGACACCAGGTGACTCAAAGAGCTGTCAAAAAACATCTTGCAGCTCCTTTACAGTTCTGTATGTTGGAAATTATGCCCTAGGGGCAAGTCATTGTATCGTAAACGTTTATGTTATTTAAAGTATTCTCCTTTAGTTATCATTTCATTTGCATGTTTATAGTGATAACTGTATCCCTGGATATATCTTATAGATTATCCTAAATGTCCCTAGTCAGTCATCTACGTGGGAGCGAAGATGAAATAAGACTAGTATGACTTTGACAAGGTATGAAGATACGAATCAAAGTCATAGGCGACCGACCCACTATGAGAAAGCTGCATGGATTTAGTCATAAGCTTATTTCATGTATAACCGCGTCACAACGCCCTTTGACCTGAGATCATCATGGATTCCTACATGATGAGTCATTGATCTTTGACTTAGTCAAAAGTCACATTTGACCTAGGGTGATGATAAAGGCTATGATCGGGATCAGTGGTTTTCATGCGAGAGGAATGTGAATGGTCAAGATGGAATGTCCCTCACATTTGTAGAGAGATAATACTGGGCCCCTCGATGAGTGAGTTTGAGAAATGTATGGCCATACTACGAAGGAAAGAACTTTCCATTATTAGACTACTCGAGAATCGAGAAAGTAATGGTCAAGAACAGGAAGTTACATTATCCATACCTCATCCTTGACCAAATTATCGCGTGACAAAAGGGACGTGACATGGTTGAATCATAGGTAGCATCGTATCATCGATCCCCATATGAATTGGGTAGTCGTAATGTCTTGCTAGAGGCCGCTTGCGACTTGTGGGCTGGTACAATATTGGCCCCCCGTCAATCTCATGTGGGCCTGCAGGGGGACACACAAGAATAGCCCAACACGAGCAATAGTGTCTAGATTCATTGAATCTTAGAAATGTCTAAGATTTAATGAATACATTTAATCTAGGGTTGATATATATATATATATATATATATATATATATATATATATATCATATTATATTATAATATAATATAAATCAAAAATAATAATGATATTATTTATAGATAATAATATTATTATGAATAGTATTTACTTTATTTGATAAATTAAATAACTAAAATAAATTGAGATATTGTATCTCGATTTAATTTTCGAATAAAGATATAGTATCTCAAATTTAATTGAATTGAGATATGATATCTCAGATTTAATTAAATAGAAAGATGTCATATCTCGATTTAATTCATGAAAATCAATTAAATCTGTAGGCTCATAATTCGTATTAAATAAATATATTTGATTAGATCTGTTGGACAGATTTGAATTATTGTATTGATTTAATTCAGATTCGAATTCAAGATTAAATAGATTAATTTTGAATATTTTAATACGGCTCATTAGGGTTTTAGAAGCTCTATAAATAGATATTGATCTAGTCGTATTGAGGACACGAATAAATTAGAGAAGCTGTAAGAAACCCTAGAGAGAAAAAGAGAGACGTAAGGTTTGAAGGCGCTAGCACGCTACCGCCGTGTTCCAGTGCTGTTCGTGTGGATACCGGTAGAGGGAGGAGATTTCTGCTCCTATTTCGGAACACTCAACCCAGGTACGGTTTTTCTAACGAACCTTGATTTAAACGTCGTTGTCGTTGATAGATCCTCCGATGGATCCTCCGATGGGATTTGTAAAAATTTTATAATTCCGCTGTGTGTACGGATCCCAACACTGTATTGATCATATGTGCTTAATTTACCATCTCAATACTCATACTTTGTGCCTAAAATTCTTTGAAATTTTCCCATGAATCTTGGTAACACTTTTGTTGGTTTCTGGAATATTTTGATAGAAGGAGACTGAAAATTTCGAAGTATAAATTTCAATCGTTAAGGAACCTTTAGACCTTCGGTTAAATGAATTATTTTGAAGGATTGTTAAGAGAGGTCTTGGAATTTCTGGAGTTAGGCAAAGCAAAACTATTAATTAATATGAGTAATTAATATTTTGGTTTGTTTTAACACATCATTTTGCAATCTCAACTCATCCACATAAAATTTTGGTTTTATTTTTTTTCTTTTTATTACGATTATGTGATATATATATATATATTTTTAAAAAGTTGATCTAGTTTTCGAAATCAAATTGAAGCACATGATTTTTTTTTTCCTTTTTCACAATAAGGTTTCACATGAATAAGATTTCAAAATTTTGTTTGACTACTGCTATAAAAATCACATATGACAAAACGTAATCAGCCTTCATTTCGTGCCTTATGATTGGGTGGAATCTTGGGTGATGCAAATAATCCACCAATAACTTTGGCATTGGTAAAGAATAACCTAATACCTACTTTGCATTTGAAATATTTCGGATTCCCCATGCTTGTCTTCAGCAAGAAAGGAATAACCTCGTCAATATTTGAGTGTCATATTGGTTAGTTGAGAGGAGAAGATTCCTCACCATATGGTCACGGGTTCAAACAACATGAGAGAAGAAAGGAATATCCCCTTTTCATATATTTCTTATATATAAGTTCAGTTTTCTTTTGTTTTCCTTTATAATCCCTTAGTTCCTCTTCCTCCAGCCATATTCTGGTTTTTTTTTTTTTTTTTTTTTTTTTTTTTTGCGTGACCACCCTCTCTAACTTCTAAGAGAGTTACAAACTAAATTTCCAAAAGATCAAACTTGTGATTGTGGGTTACTCATACCAGTTGATTCAAGAGCTTGGTAGTCCTCTAGTTATACTTATTCCTAACTTTGATGGGCTGCTTTAAATCCTATTCATCTCATCACTTGTGATATTTATGTATATATGCTGTGAAATAATTTCATGTTAAGTTTGAATTAATTATTTTTCTCTTGTGATAAGTTTGTTTGAAATTAATTTGGTCTTCTATGTTGTTCATTAAGGGGCTTTTGGTTCTCATTTTACACTTGGCCCTCCCAGTTGCATTGCTCTAATGTTCGTGTTTTGATTTGTTTAGGTAAACATATATAGATATTTTTTGGATTAATCCACCAGTATCCGAGGTTACCAATATAGACATAGCAAGTTCGTACGATGAAGAATAAGGAGCCAAAGGATATGACATGCAAGAAAATGGCATGGACTGTTAGAAACTTCAGTGCATTAATTTTCAACATCCCATACTATTCTGAGGTTTTCACCGCCGGCCATTGTGCTTGGTAATTAATTTCTCCTTCAAGCTAGAAAATTGTACGCTTTCTAAACTATACTTTTAATTCTTTAACTATATACTAGCTAGGTTTCATTATCCAAGCCCTTTCTTTGGAAAAAAAAGTTTTTTTAGTCTTTCATACCTAACGGTCGTTACTAGAAAAAAAAATAAAAAATTTATACTTTAACGTTGATGAAACTTTATCAAAAAAGTTTAATTTTTCAAAGTAACAATGATTGTTCTGCGCAAAAAAAGCAACAATGATTGTTAATATATATATATATATATATATATATATATATCATTTGAGATCAACGTGGTTAGGGGTAAAAGATTTAAAAGATATTTTTCAAAGTTAAGAGACTAAACTAAACCTTATATAAAAAGTTAGACGATCAAATTTATACTATTGTAACGCAAACATATATATCATTCCTTTATTGTTTCCTTCAAAAACTCTTTTCCATTTTCATTTTTTTTTTTGGGTCTTATATTTGTTTGTTACATATTTGATATAAGGAGAATTTCATTAAATGACCACATGAAAGAATTAATTTCAGTCAATAACTAAAACATTCTAAAATTTCACTGTAGGACCAAGGACTAAAATGAAAATAAGTTTTACAGGTAAAAATACAATAATACCCTTGCTTTATTAAAATTTATTGTCCTATGCTCCTTTAGTAAAATTTTCCCTTTAATATATTCACATGTTAATTCCAATAAATAGATCAATGGATTGTCTGAAAATAGGATTAACAAATATTGTTATTATACTACTACTTATTGAATTTTATTGACTTCACTGCTTGTTTTAATCGTTTAATTTGTATCTTATAATTACATGTTATTCTAAGAAAATCTTAAATCCCCCTGCGATTATATTTGGCATATTAGACGAAAAATTTACAGACAGAGGAGGAAATATGTGTGTCCATACATATATATATACACACCCACACACACATATATATATCAAATATGTAATAAACTTATATATTAATATAATTGTTGCAGGAGACTGTTTATATACAGAAGACACATAGACAACTACATGTCATTGGCTATAGGTTTGGAAGCAGCTGATGCCTCGAGTTTGCCTCAAGGGTGTTGTATCTGGGCAGCCTTGGCCTTAATCGTCGCCGATCAAATTTCCAGGAAAAATTCTGTAACACGTGGAGGTATCGTTTGGATTTCCTTTATGTCTTTTATAGAATCCTATGGAGTTCTCTGAACATTTAATATGTTTTTATCATTTTTTTCCTCTAGTTAATTCTATTATCACTCATTATCTTTTTTTCATACTATATTATCTTTCATATTTTCTCTCATTACGGCTATGTTCCTCTCTTTTACTTAACTCTTTATAAATAATTAAGGGTATACTGGTAACTTCAATTTTATTTCTGTCATATGTATTACTTTTAACTAATTTTAATTAAGTTATTAAATCGAGTAATTTGCCTACCAGGCTCTTATAAAAAAACACTAGAGGGATTATTCCTTTAAAATTTGTTTTCTTTTCGGCAGTGTTTTTTTTTTTTTATTACCGTAAGGTCCCCTTATTTCATAATTTTAAAATGGTAAATTATATTTGGGTGATTTGATTGAACAATGCAGATGCAGATAAACCCTATAAGTTTTGTGCAAACAAAACTAATTGGCGTTACCGTTATTTTATGTCCCTGCATGAACTTCAATGGCCATATATTGCAAATGATACTTGTATGATTGAAGTTGAGTTCTTCTCGGTGACATTTGAGGGCTTTGAGCCTACAATTCACCCAAAGGATGATTTTAAGGATTTGGGAAAAATAGATAAATCGTTTGTTCCACTGCTCGAGGAAGTTTGTTCGTGGCATCCTTCATTGCTGGATTGTACAAAGAACAAAAGTCGCAGGTGATGTGGTATTTATAGATCTCAACTTCACCCTAAGAATTAAAGAAAAAATGTTCTAGAATCCTAAAATTAGAAAGCAAATGATAATATATTATAAAAGATAGTAATCAAATAAAAAATCAAACATATTATATCCAAATCGTGTCATTAATCATCACAAATCCTTGGCGGTCTTCAAATCTTATATAATCTTCAATTATTCTTTTCTTCTTCCTTTTCCATTTCCATCCATAGGTTTAACAAATGGACATTAATTGCACTGGGTCGAGTTCTACAATTTCTAAAGAACAAGAAGTGGAAAGATATGAACGAGGAAGCATGTCAGCAGCTTCAACATTTGTGGGAGGAGCTTGAGATGTTTGGATTAGACTTGAGTTGGTTGGAGCCTCTTGTGAAGTCTGCTTTAAATATGAAAGGATATAATGAGAAAATAGAGAAAGTGAAGAAGTTGAAGCAAGACTTGGTGGTTGCAGAGACAAAAATGAATATAATAAAGGAAAAACTGGCTCATACAGAAAGAAAAGAATTGGTGAATATAGAAGAAGACTTTGAAGAGAGGGATTTGGATGCAAAAATTGGATATATGCAAAAATTGGATGTGGATAATGTAGCAAATTAAATGCATTATGTATTTTTGTGTGTGTGTGAATGAGAGAGAGAGAGAGAGAGAGAGGGAGTGCCCGTTGTTATTTGATTTTTATTGTGAAATCCAAAAAAAAAAAAAAAAAAAAAAAAAATCGCAATGATTAGTTTGACATTAAAATCTTGTTTTGATTTTAAATAAATTAAGAATTACATTAGAATAAAATTAATCAAGAAGCCATATTTGAGCATGGTCAGGCCTAATTAGAAGCAGTTCTTACTCTTGAAACACTCAAAGATTAATTGGCACGCGTTCCCTAGAATCCGTCAGTTTCTTCTATAGGCTCCTTTATATTTTGATTATATTCTTTGTAGGTGTAACATCCCAATTTTCGGAAACGTTTTCAGAAATATTTGATCAGAGTAGAGCATCGGAAGTAAATAATATTGAAAAGTAACTGATAAACATCCACTGTAATGTATGTGCTTTTAACAGCGTTACAATTTTTTCCAAATGTCGATATCGTAAAGCACATGTCAATAGGACTTTCTCCGGCCGGTTCCTACATCCGCCGCTTACCCTTGTCTTCGATCCCGTTTACTCCGGATCCCGAAGCTATGGTAAGAGCGAGGTTCAATACCCATTGAACCTCGTAACAGATTAACCTCATGTTCATGTACGGTTATGTATGACGGTTATCTCATGACATCACAGCTATATTCACATATATAAAAACAAGTAATAACAACACAGCCACCGCATATGAATGTTATTACATATACCGCACTATTCACCGGTGCCACGGTGTACATCCGTGTCCTCGCGCTAGGAAAACTCAACGGCGTTATCATGACTATAACCCGTATAAAGCTGTATGTGTATGAACAATTCTTTTAGAAACAGAGTCACAGTCTATGAACATATCTATCACATATAGGTATACAGTAAACATCAGAGTTAGTGTTACAGTACGCGTCCGTACCTTCATCGGTGTTGTCGGTACGTTGACGGTCGGGCGGTGATCACGCGTATCCTATAATGGTAATATCGTATTTATTAATTTACAAATAATATCCTAAGGGATATTCTGGCCACTAATGACTATTTTTCCCTTGCAACATTTATTTTCCACTTTGTTTCCTCAAAATTCGTAGAACAACGCTGGTACCAATTTGGCAGCTTTTCGTCTAACTTTGAAAAATCATAACTAAATCTAGAAAACTCGAAATGAGGATCCGTAAAATTTCTTGGAATACTTAGGATGTATATTTTCAATTAAAAATAATCACTCTTGCCAATATTACACGAATTACTCCCAGTTTTAAAGTTTTGAGCCTCTGCCCAGAAATTTTCCAGAAATTCGTAGCCCAACTTTGAGAAATTTTATCTCCTTGTACAGAACTCATTTTGACATGTTCTTGACATATTTAAAAACCCCTATATGTCTATTCTAACCATGAATTTTCTCAGAATTGTTTGACCATATTTTCAATATGAAATTCTGGCGTTTTCATCACTGCCTCCAGAAATTCTGAAACCGATGAAATTTCACCAGAACTTCGTTACTTTGATGATTTTCTTCTAGAAATTTTGCTATATGACCTCCCTCATCGTTTTTTTGAAATAAAGCCAATTTTGACCATAAAAAAATGTAAATAAAATTATTCTAGCATATTTAAGATCTAAGCTACTTCTATTCTAAGAATTTAAGACTAGAACTTAAAGAACTTAAAGCTAGAGCTAGAGAACCTACCAAGAACTTTGCTCCTCCTTTCTTCAAGGCTCTCACTCTCACTTTCTCTCTACATTTCAGATGTTGCTTTGTGAATTGGTGAGGAATTATGAAGAGCAAGGACCCCTATCTATAGTAAATTGGTGTGGCAATTTGGCAATTAATTCAAACCCAACTCATCTTGCATTATGGCCATTGGATCTAGACCATTTGGGAAGCTCAAATCTTCACCATTTAGGCCCCAAAAACGTGCTCCCTCTCTCTCCCCTCTATCCTCTTCCATTTGCTTCATGACTCATCCACCAAGTACATTATCCTCTTCCTAAAGTTGTAAAATATCCTATGTGTTCTAGCTTTTTCCTAAGTCAACTATCTCCTTCTTCTATTCTTTGTTTTTCACTAGATCAAAATTCATTTAGAGATCTTAATGAAGTTTGATTCAAATTTTCTTTTTGGTTTTGAACTCTTGAGATTTTTAGCTTTAATTAGAGACCATAATCTCTCATTTTCTCAATTGGACACAATCCTCAAAAGTTGAGGAAATGACTTTGATTATAGTCAATCTCAAGCTTGAATTATGCTTGTTAATAATCTATTCTTATATTTGATTTGTGATTAGTGGATCTCAAGATACAATTTATTTTGTATAGGTTTCCCTTTGATTAAGTCTTGAATTAATCCTATTGATTAATCTAATTAATTCATGTGTAATCTTCTCATTGGATGACAACTTGACTTTCCTCTTGATTTTTCTCCCACCAATTTATCCTCTTCCATTTCACTTTTTATCCTCTTCCATAATTTATGACAAAGCCTTCAAAGTCTTCATTTGCATTTATGTTGGTTCATGACTCACCTTTGCAAGTGGGCATTTTGCTTTATTGAACACTCATTTTCTCTCTCCCAAGACATCTAAACCGTGCCCCCCCCCCATATGCTTCATCTTTTTGAGTTTTGTTGCTTTTAACATCCCCATGTGGGAGCTATGCCATTGGTTGTTCCCTTATGCACTTGGATTGAGCTTTATTAGAATGAATTAGGGTCATTAGATTAGCTTTATGGGATAAATTCTTGGCCTTTAGATCAATTGAAATTGTTGACTTTTCAACTCTTGATTAACATTTGATTATCATCTTAATCCCAAACTTAATTACCTCTTGATTATTGTATTAGGGGTTCCTAGAGTAGTTGATGATTGCTAATAATTCATTTAGTGCTAAACTTAACCCCTTATTGGTTCTTGGTTTTTAATTAGCTTAACACACCTTTAATTGATGACTTTTAACATTAGTTGTAAAGAATTAACTAAATATTCTATTAGTGTAATTTTAATTGTTCATTAATTATTGGTAATTGCCCCTTAATTGTTTCAAGTGTTTTGATAATTCTTTATGGCCTTTTATGAATTAAATATGAGTTAGGTATTAATTTAATCTCTTGACAATTATAAAAATTGGTGTTTAAGGTCATTTGATTAATTATGGAGCCTTGTGCAACTTATTTGCTTTAATGAAGACTTAGTTGATCATTAATTATCCTTGATTTCTCTAAATTTATTTAGGTATTTTCATAACACTTTCTTGCTCTTTAAAATTCTTCATGAACCATAGCTTAATATGGTATTTATTATATTTTATGGTATTTTATGATGCCCAACAAAATTAAATCATTGGCTACCTTAATCCTAAAGAAAAATTATCTAGAAAATAGGATAAACTCATCACAAAATTTGAGACCACATATTCATATATTTTAAATAGTCTTTATCTATCAAAATATAGTGGTTATGCTAAATGTGATTTTTAGGGTATTACAGTAGGTTTCAATTTTAACCTTTAAATTTGGTGTATTAAAATATACTAGACTGGCAATTCTGTGCATTCGAGTAGCCCAATTATATTGAAAACACCCTTTAACGGGTGAATGAGATCAAAAAAAGATACTAAGATGTCAATTGCATAAGTTGATGTTGTATTTGGTAGTGACTGAGTATTATTGTTGACAGCATAATGCCTTGCTGGCGTATATATGTTCTGCATGAAAAGAGTTATTTCTGGAAGCTCGTAATTGAAGCAAACGTCAAACTGAATCTTCATAGAACTATTAACGATGTTCTTCATTTTTCAGTTCTGAGAATGAGGTAATGCATCATGCAAAGTTGGATAGCTTCAGTGTTGCCTGATGATAAAAGAGGAGCAAAATTCTAATTGGAAAAGTAAGCACAGGAGGGATATAGCAGATATCTAATAAATCCCTATAAATATAAATACTTAGGCTTTGATTCCATGATACATTGTGATGATGATTCTATTTATGGAGTACGCTTAAATTTAAGAGAAATTTAGTCATTCAACTTTCATTTAATGCATCCATAACTCAATCTTTAAACTTTTGACTCACATATGACTTAGTTCCAAACTTTTCATTTTGTAGATATTATCATCTTAGTTATCTGTTGAGTCATCTGAGTGTCAATAATACCCTTCCAAAACTGCTCCACCTGAGCTTTTTTCTTTTTAAAAAAAAAAATTAAAATTTAAACAAAACGGGAATCCAGCCACCGGACTAGAGGTTATGTGTGAGTAAAGAAAAAATTGGAGCACGTCGAGAAGAAAAGAGTGGAGGATACGAGAAAGAAAAAATGAGGACAAGTTGCACAAGGAAGGAGCGTGATGAAGAACATACAAGAAAGGGGAATTAAAACCCTAGGAATATTAATTCCGTTCGTATCTAAGAAACTTCCTACACCTAACAACGGCAGTTAGTTAAAAAAAGAGTTTTCCTCTATATGATAAGGACGCTAAGCTAGCCCATTGGCGCAAAGAGTTCACCCCTTACAAAACATGCTCATAGATGATATACTCGTTGCAAGTGATGAGGTTGTTCAAGGCATTCTTTAGATGATGGTGGCTATGATTGCAATAGAGTTCCAAGCCATTCTGTATATCCATTTACTTGAACAAGATGCAAGGATGGATTAAAACCAAGATTTTTAGCAAGACCCTTTACCCAACAGATTCGGTTTCTCTCATCATCAATTTTCTCATCATCCCTCGTGATCTCTAAATCATGTCCATCCAATCAATCGAAATGTTAAAAATGAGTCATATCATCGAGTTATCACTCTTTCGACTTTTCTATCTTCTTTCCAATCAACAATCTAGATTGTCTCCTCTTTCCAATCAATGATTCAGATAAACTCACGAGGAATGATAAGAAAATAAGATGAGAAGAGGATCTCGTTCCTTTACCCAACTATCCTCAATATCACAGGTCAGGCTCATGTGTATGGCTCAGTCATCCCATCCCATCCCTATTATATTGGGAGGGGATGGGATGGGGGGTACCGTAATCCCTTCCATTTAGGGTATCTTATTTTTTATAAACAAATTATTAATGTATATTTAAACGTTTAATCCAACAAATCAACCCTAAAAACTAAAATGCATTTTCAGACTTATCACTCTCTTCTCGCTCCTCGGTGCTTGTAATCTCGCTCTTGCACCAGAACCAGATGAGAGCGGAAGCATCATACTGTAATTCCTGCTGCCAAAAGCCCAAAACTTGATGAAAGAGCAAACAAAGGAGAAGCAAGAATGGCATATTGAAGCCTAAGACTTTTTGTTCGCATGAGCACCACTACTAAGCGAGATTATTAGTTAGTAAGCAATCTATGGACCAATTATTAGCGCAGTTCTTGCCTCTTAGTTCTTAGAATATATAACGCATTAGCTTTCTGGTTTACAAAATTTTCTTTGCAAGTGTCCATCCATGGGGACCCCATGTTTTCTCCAGCATCATGGGGAGAAACTACCCTTGATTTACTTTTGTGCATATAGTGATGCTGCCCTCTTAAATTTTAATAATTCCACTAATGATTAAGTTATATGCGTTTAAGATCTGAAAACCCTGTTTGGGAATCACTCAATTTCCCTTATAATGTAAGACAAGGCCTTGTATGTAATACCCCAAAATTCATGTCTCTTAAATATTATAGTTTGGCCAAATAATACCTATTTAAAATAGGAAAGTATGTTGTCTCTAATTTTAGTAATTTATTTGTTTATTTTCCTTAGAGTTTAAAGAGGCAAAAAAAATCCAATTTTATTTTAGGGATCATAAATTGCCCTATAATTATTGAATTAATACATGGTGCATAAATGACCATGAAAAGCTAAAATGTTGTGAGGAAATAATTAAACCAATTAGAGAAAATTGCCAACAATTAGTGGATAATTCAATCTATGTTAATTGAATTATTTTCATAAACATTCACAATTAATTTAGTGGCATATGTTAAAGGCATAATTAGGAATGTATTACCTTAATTAAGAAACAAGGGCTAGTGAAGGGCTAGGATTAGCATAGAAGTGGTTTCTAATTAATCTTAGAACCAATCATATTTTGACAATTACACTTAACTACTTTATTAGGGATGCTAATTAAGATTAGATATGGAGGGTTAAGATTAAATTTAATAAAGCCAAATCCAAAGGCCTTAATTAAGCCTCATAAAGTTTAATCCATGAGAAAAAGGTTTTGACCAATGAGAGAGAGAGAGAAAAAAAAGGAATTAAAGCAAATTTGATAATGGTTTGAAATCCAGTAAATATTTGATGTACACAGTAAAATGAGAATTTATACAAATTTAAATAGTTGTGAAGAAGTAGGAACCTTGGAGAAAATAGAAGGACTTATCTTGAACCCACATAATTTAACCTCGAAAGTAAGCCTAGTAAAGGCTATTTTTGCAAACGTTGAAGAATAAGCTTAGTACAACCAGGGAAATCTAATTAGACCATAAATCTTGATATCCAACTACTAATCAAGATACATACACAGAATTCAAAAGTATTGGTAATTGATCAAGCAACCAAAAATAGATTTCATTAAAGTAAATTAATCAACAATGACACATAAGCTTTGATGATGTCATCAAGATGACATCACAAGGATGACATCACAAGAGCACATGCTTTATAATGAAGGGTGAGGATTAAAACTTCTTGATTAAGTTTAGATCTAATGGTTGAGATTAAGGAAGAGGAAAATGGTGGGGCCCACATTGGGCTTGAGATTACCATTTTAACCTTGAGATTTTCCCTATAAATAGAGGACTTGCCTCTCCTCATTCTTCACACCAAATCAACCACCAAGTGGTGATTTCTAAGAAGGAGGAAGGAGTTCAAGAGCTTCAAGAGGTAAGCTTGTCTTTAGTTTTTAGTTTCTAGTCTTTAGTTTTTAGAATTCTTAGATAGAAGTAGTGTAGATCTTAAATATTCTAGAATAAATTTTATTTACATGTTTTTATGGTCAAAATTGGCTTAGTCTCAAAAAATGATGAGAGAGGTTATATAGCAAAATTTTTGGAAGGAAATCATCAAAGTAAGTTCGCGAAATTTCATCGGTTTTGAAAATTCTGGAATCAGTGATGAATATACCAAAATTTCATATTGAAAATATAGTCATAAAATTCTGGGAAAATTCATGGTTAAATTATACTCATAGGGATTTTTAAATATGCCAAGAACATGTTAAAATGATTTCTGTAGAAGGAGATAAAAATTCTCAAAGTTGGGCTACGAATTTCTGGAAAAATTCTAGGCGGAGGCTCAAAACTTTAAACCTGGGAGTAGTCCGTGTAATCTGGGAAAAATTGATTATTTTTAATTGAAAATAGGCATCTTAAGGATTCCAAGGAATTTTACGGATCCTTGTTTCAATTTTTCTAGAATTAATTATGATTTTTCAAAGTTAGATAAAAATCTGTCCAGAATTCTGGACCAGCGTTTTTGAAGAATTAAATGTGATAAGTTGAGAGATAATCCTACCAAGGGTAAAAAGGTCATTAGTGACTAGGATATCTTCTAGGAAGTTATTGGGAATTAATAGATATGACATTACCGTTATAGGTTGAACACGATCACAGTCCAAACGTCAACATACCGACATCATCACTAAGGTACGTCCGCATCGTAACTTTAACTCTGATGTGTCTTGTATGCATATATGTGATAGAATGATTTATGAAGTGATGGACAAGACTAGGTCTTGGGCCAGGCACTGTGACTAAGTTTATGGGGCTTAGATCACCTATTTATACACTCAGCTTTATACGGGTTATAGTCTTGATAATGCCGTTGAGTTTTCCTAGCGCTGAGGACACGAGGGGCCATCGTGGCACTAGCTAGTGCAAACAGGGATGAATTTACATGTGCTGTGTGCTATGTACTGTTGATATGTTAATCTTGTATCTGTTGTGTGCTTATGTATTGATTACTGTTGTAATGTCATGAATATCTGTCATCCATATAATGTATTACCTGAGCATGAGGTTAACCGTTATCTGAGGTTCAATGGGCATTGAACCTCAGCTCTTAACATAGCGTCAGGGTCAGGAGGACCGAGGATCGAGGAGAAAGGCAAGCGGCACCATAGGGACTCACTGAAGACTTTCTTCTTTTGTTATTTACTTTTGAAAACACTCGATATAACGTACCGCTACCGTAATCAGCCAGACTTACGGCATTTTGAATATAAATATCAGTTACTCAATCGCTCCGATGCTCTACTTTGATTGAAAAAAAAAAATTATTCCGCTTTTGAAAATGGAATGTTACATTGTAAAGCCATAACACCATGTCTTTTACTTTAAGAACACTACCCTATGCTTTCTTATTACCATACATGCGTCATGTGGTTGTCTTTTTTTTTTTTTTTTTTCTTTGATAAGAAAAAGTTTTGGAGGGGTTGGACATCAGTCCCCCACCAAGGTTAGGGCACGGCCCGGGCTCTACGAGCACTTACTGGGGACTTACGTGCGTCATGTGGTTGTTGTTAGAACCAATAATCAGTAATCATCAATTATCAATAATAGTAGTATAAAATTTACACCAACCAACTATTCACGTGGCCCATAATCTAGTTATTGTTAAATTATAGAAAATACAAATTTTTTCCACTCAATTATCACCAAATTAATTGTTCAAAAAATTGAGAAATTAATAGCAATTATTAACCAATAAGTTATTGGTTAAGGTGCTAAGAAACTTTGATTATGTAAGGAGGAGAATATAAATTTGAATCTCACAAAATGCACTTAATTGTTGGAAGAAGCGAAAACCTTTTGTGCTTTAAGCCTTAAAAGTGAAAATCTATGATCAAATGAAAAAAGACAACAATATTAAATATCAATTATAATTAGGGATCACAATTTTTTTAAAAAAAAAAAATATAAAAAAAATGAAATTATCCTTAAATAAATATTGTTAAAAAGCTGGATGGGTAAATATTTTATTTAAGAAACTCAGTCCTTTTGTAAATTTTTGTTAAAAGAATATTATCTGTAATCATCATATACTCAAACGCATTTTTCATCAAATATTTTATTTTAATTAAAAAAATAATAAAAGCGGTCTGCTAAGCTTTCACGGTTTTCCGGAGGCTATGCAATTCTACTAATCTAGTCAACCCTCAAATTGGACTAGTTTTGGTTTTTCAATATATGTCTGTATTTTTTTTTTTTTTTTTTTTTTTTGTGTTTGAAAAAATCATTTTGTTTTCAGATTTATACAATTAAAATAAATAAGAAAACACAAGGAAAATGAATCCTTAAAAGGACAAAAGTTATTATCATGTCCATTTGTTTATATCTATTTGGTCTAGTTTTCCCACATAAATAATAATCTAATTGCAGCTATCTAAGGGTACTTGGTCAGTAGTGGATCACTGCTCGGATACTTTGTAATAAGATTTAGAAAAAGTTCCAACTTCCAAACATGGGATGACCCAAAGAGCTGTCAAAAAACATCTTACAGCTCCTTTACAGTGCTATATTGGTCATATGTGCTTAATTCACCATCTCAATTACCCGTACTTTGTACCTAAAATTCTTTGAAATTCTCTCATGAATCTTGGTAACACCTTTGTTGGTTTCTTGTAGAGCTATCAAAATGGACTGAACACCGTGGGTCAGTCGATTAAGCCTTATTTTTAGCCCTCATGTGATAGGGTTATTTTTTACCCTAGCCCCAAATAACCCTCACTCCTCTTAGGTTATGATAGGGTCACCCGCAGGCTAAAGAAAAACTTGATATTGAGAGTCCGTTTAAATCCTTTTATTTTTAACTTAAAAGCAACTTTTAAGCTAAAGCTTAAAAAAAAAGCTTTTAAAAAAAAGCTAAAAGCTATTTGATGATTGTATAAATTTTTTAGCTTAAAAGTTACTTAAAAACTGAAATTAAAAATAAGCTGTTTGACAAAATTTTTGTCACTTTTTCTAATAAAAATTATCATAAAAGGTATATTATAATAGGTTGGTGGCGGCGGTGGTGGTGACGGCGGCGATGGTGGTGGTGGTGGTGGTGGTGGCGGGGGGTGGTGGTGGCGGTGGTGGTGGGGTGGTGGCGGTGGCAATAGTGGTCGATCGAGAGATTACGGGTTCTGTTTTCAAAATTTTTTTTTTTTTTTTTTATAAAAAAAAAAAAGAGCTTAAAAATAAGCTCATATTTAAGCTATTTTTTCTTTATTGTAAAATAAGCTTTTATAATTATAAGAACTTATCTAAAATCCTGTTTGGCCTAGCCTAAGCTTATAACTAGAAGATAAACTAAAAATAAGCTAAGCTAAACAGCAGTAATGAAAGTGGCGTGATTGTGTGGTGTTTACTCGAACGGAATTACAGCAGGACGGTTGGGATTCATTCACCGGTGTTGATATTAATAATATTTGAAATAATTCATGCCTTTAAAGTGATTGTTATAGGAAGAGTGTTACCATTGATAATAATATGAAAACATAAAAGTTAAATGATGTGATGTTAATTTTTATAATATATTTTTTTAAAAAAATTTATATATCACGTCTGTATCATAATTTAAGTATTTTTAATTTAATATATATTTTTTTTCGTCCGTCATTAAAATTACTAGATATAGCAAACAAGCCCTGAAGAAAGTTGAGAGTATTTTTGTAAATAAGTTTCTTATTTCGGACTTATATATTTTTTTCTTCTTTGTTTTTTTGGTCAAAGGTTATGAAAATTAAAGCATGCTACAGGGGTATCTCGAACAGGATTGAGATACCGGCGAGCAATAAGAAGAAAATTGAAACATTCTATAAATATTATATTATTATCTAATTTAATAATAAATTATCTAGTTCTTTTGTTTTATGTAATCAAAAAATATTTTGCCTACACATTAAACTCACTTTAATCTGATCCAGTCTATGTCTTTATTAAATGCATGTGTTTTTTTCAAAAAAAAAAAAAAAAAAAACAACTTGCCTGGAGATGCTTCCATAATTGTTTATGGTGTATTCAAAAAAAAAAAAAAAAAACTACACTTGAACATTTAAGATGGATCCAGTAACATTTAAGATGCACGTAGTATAATAAGTATTACAATAAGGCCAGTCAATTGGGCACTGTCTCATTTTATTTTCTAAATAGTAATACCACTTTGGTTGCTAAGGCTATAGTGAGCGAAGCTGGAGTTCCATTTTACCAAATGGCTGGATCAGAATTTGTTGAAGTTTTAGTTGATCTAAAATGATTTTTGGCTCGTGGGCTGGCCTTAACCCTTAAGGTCATATTATTTTTTGGTCCGTACAAGCTGTTTAACATGGGGGCTTTTTGGTCCTGCGTCGGGCTAGGGCCTAAGGGCCGGGGTGGCCCGTTTTGACAACTCTAGTTTCTTAAATATTTTGATAGAATCAAAGTAAAAATTACAATCTTTAAGGAACCTTTTAGACCTTCGGTTAAATGCATTATTTTGAAGGATTGTGAAGAGAGGTCTGGGAATTTTTGGAGTTAGGCAAAGCAAAACTATTAATATAAGTAATTAGCATTTTTGGTTTATTTTAATACATCATTTGGCAATCTCAACTCATCCACATAAAATGTTGGTTTTATTTTTTCTTTTTATTAATATTATTTGATTATTATTTTTTTCTAAAAAGAAATTGGTCCAGTTTTCCAAATCAAATTGAAGCACATGATTTTTTTTTTTTTTTTTTTGTTTTTTAACAATAAGGTTTCACATCAATAAAATTTCAAAATTTTGTTTGACTACAAACTATAAAAATCACATATGACAAAACTTAATCAGCCTTCATTTCGTGCTTTATGATTGGGTGGAGTCATGCGTGATGCAAATAATCAACCAACAACTTTGGCATTGGTAAAGAATAACCTAATACCTACTCTTCATTTGAAATATTTCTGATTCCCCATGCTTGTCTGCAGCAAGAAAGGAATAACCTCATCAATGTTTGAGTGCCATGTTGGTTAGTTGAGATGAGAAGATTTCTCACCATATGGTCACAGATTTGAACGACATGAGAGAAAAAAGGAATATCCCCATTTTATATGTTTCCTATATAAGTTCAGTTTTCTTCCGTTTTCCTTTACAATTCCTTATTAGTTCCTCTTCCTCCAGCCATTTTCTTTTTTTTGCTTGACCATCCAGTATCCTGGCTAATCTCTTAAAGAGTTACAAACGAAATTCCCAAAGGATCAGACTTGTGACTATTGGTTAAGTTGAAATAACTCATACCAATTAATCCAAGTGTTTGATTGTCCTCTAATTATACTTATTGTTGGCTTTGACGGGTTACTTAAAATCCTATTCTCTCATCACTTGTGATATTTATGTAGATATGCTGTGAAATAATTTCATGTGAAGTTTGAATTAATTATTTTTCTCTTGTGATAATTTTGTTTGAAATTAATTTGTTCTTCTACGTTGCTAATTAAGGGGCTTTTGGTTCTTATTTTACACTTGGCCCTCCACATTGTGTTGCTGGTTTAATGTTCGTGTTTTGATTTGTTTAGGTAAACATATATAGATATTTTTTTGGATTCATCCACCAGTATCCAATGCTACTAAAATTTAAACAAAAGGAGGAATCTGCCCACCGGACCGGAGCTTATGCTAGTGGCTTCAACACTAGAGGTGATCATGTGTGTCATGTCCTAGTCGTCCCATCCTATCCTAGTTATATTGGGAGGGGATGAGATGGGGGTATCCTAATCCCGTCCCATCCTAGTATATTATTTTTTATAAAAAAAATATTAATTTATATTTAAAACGTTTAATCCCAAAAAATCAACCGTAAAAATTAAAATGCATTGCTACTCACTCGCCTTTCAGACTCATCGCTCTCATCCCACTCTTGAACCAGAGCCAGATGAGAGTGGATGCATTATACTATAATTTCTGCTGCCAAAAGCCCAAAACTTGATGAAAGAGCAAACAAAGGAGAAGCGAGAATGACATATTGAAGGCTAAAGTGTGTTTGGATTAGTATGGGAAAAGTGGCTTTTTTTAAATTAGAATTATGCAAACTTGAGAGGCAAAAGTCAGATTGTATAATATGATTTATGTTTGGATTGATGATAATATAAGTGACTTTTATGATACTTATAAAAAAATCAAAATAATTATTTATTTTTGGAGTGTACGGCTTGCTTTGGAAATAGGGAAAGAAAGACTTTTGGAGATAAAAGAGCAAGAGTACAGAGAGAGAGATTAGTGGTATGACATGAATGGGAAGGAGTACCCGTGGACTTGTGGGGCTGCGGGGAGCCATGTAATAAACCAAAATCAAATCGTGGTAAACCAAAATTCGTGACCTATGAAGATAAATCATTTAATATCTATAAGCTCAATTATCAAAACGTTCTCTCAAACAAAGCATAAAAAAATCAGAAGCTGTCAATCTTGCTTTTGACTCTTTAATCATGCGATTGGGAGTTCCGAAAGCCATACCAAACATACGCAGACTTTTTGTCGCGTGTGCACCACTCCATAACAGTTAGTAAGCAATCTATGGACCAATTATTAGTGTGGTTCTTGCTTCTTAGTTCTTACAATATACAAGGCATTACCTTCCTGGTTTGCAAAATTTTGTTTGCAAGTGTCCGTCCATGGGGACCCCATGTTCTTGCTACTTTTGTGATGCCATTTCAACAACTCTGCTGGAATTTTCTCCCAAAAAAACGCAAGAGATATCCCAGACCCGTCCTGTCTCATTCAGGACCGAGACACCCTCCGGATTGGACTAGACATGGGACGAAAAAGGAATGTCGCTCTTGTTTCCCGTGATGTCCTTGTTCCAATCCCCTCTTGTGAGCACCCCTATTCACCACCATTGAATTACTATTTATAGTGCAGAGGCGTAATTTTAGTATGATTTTAATTTTTATTATTATATATTAAAAAAAATCTGCAGCTTCATATAGTTTCACCCAATTTTTAGTCAGATCCCTGTAAATTTTTTTCCTTTTTATCACGTAATTACAGTTTCACCTGATTTTGAATAACATCTCTGTAGATTCAGGTGATTAATAAAAGGGCGAAAAAAATATTACAGGAACATTATTAAAACTAGATGAAACTATAAAGACTTGATTTTAAAAAAAAAAACAATACAATGATCTAGTTAAAGATCAGGTGAAACTATAAGAAACTGGTAAAAAAAAACCTACAATGATCTAATTAAAAAATGAAATGAAACTATAAGTACTAGAAAATTAATTTTCCCTATATAAAACAAATGCTGTAAAACCCTAAAATCCCTACTTATAGTGAAAGCTATATTTTGATAAATACTACATGTTTAACAAAGGAGAGTATGTTGTCTCTAAATGTTGTAGGTTTATTTGTTATATTTTAGGCCATTTTCTCTTAGAAATTTAAAACAACCAAAGGCAAATCTTTAGGCCACATTTAAGGATCCTAAAATACAAGATGATTATTATATTAAACTATGGTTCTTGAATAATCAAAAAGAGCAAGATCATGCTATGAAAATACTTAAGAAATTTTTAAAGGATTGATAAGCAATTAAGTCACCACTTAATAATGGTGTAAACCTTCATGATGAATTATGGTGCATAAAGCTTGAGTAAATTAAACACTAAGTCTCCATGGTTAGCTAATAAACACAATTAGGAGTTAATTAAGCTTTGCTAATAACACTTAAGCCTTTATGATGTCATCAAAGTGACATCACAAGGATGACATCACAAGAGCTCATGCTTAATGATGTAAGGCCAAGATTTAATGTAATCAACACAAAAGCTAATCTAAGGGTTTTACAATTAATTTAATAAAGTATAATCCATGTGAAATTTAATCCACCAATAAGAGAAAAGAGTTGTGAGTGTGTGTGTGTCTAGTATTCAAGAGAGAGAAAGAGAGAGAGAAAAAGAAAATTAAAGCAAATTTGATAATGGTTTGAAATCCAGTAAATATCTGATGTACACAGTAAAAAACTCAACGGAGAATTTATACAAATTTAAATAGTTGTGAAGAAGTAGGAACCTTGGAGAAAATATAAGGACTTATCTTGAACCCACATAATTTAACCTCGAAAGTAAGTATAGTAAAGGCTATTTTTGCAAACGTTGAAGAATAAACTTAGTACAACCAGGGAAATCTAATTAGACCATAAATCTTGATATCTAACTACTAATCAAGATACATACACAGAATTCAAAAGTATTGGTAATTGATCAAGCAACCAAAAATAGATTTCATTAAAGTAAAATATACTCTAATAGAGCACATGTGGGATTTAATTTTGGAAATTAAGATAATTAGCTAAATCCAATGTAATTGTTTCTAACCAATGGGAGACATTTGCTCACAAATTGTCTCTTCATAGAAGCACAAATTAATATTAGCCATTGATAAGAAAAGTTGATCCAAGGGATAAAATTCATGAGCTTTTGCTATAAATAGAGGCCTTGCCTCTCCTCATTCTTCACACCAAATCAACCACCAAGTGGTGATTTCTAAGAACGAGGAAAGAGTTCAAGAGCTTCAAGAGGTAAGCTTGTCTTTAGTTTTTAGTTTCTAGTCTTTAGTTTTTAGAATTCTTAGATAGAAGTAGTGTAGATCTTAAATATTCTAGAATAAATTTTATTTACATGTTTTTATGGTCAAAATTGGCTTAGTTTCGAAAAAATGATGAGAGAGGTTATATAGCAAAATTTTTGGAAGGAAATCATCAAAGTAACGAAGTTCGACGAAATTTCATCGGTTTTGAAAATTCTGGAATTAGTGATGAACATGCCAAAATTTCATATTGAAAATACAGTCATGAAATTCTGGAAATATTCATGGATAAATTAGATATATATGGATTTTTAAATATATCAAGAACATGTTAAAATGATTTCTGTACAGTGAGATAAAAATTCTCAAAGTTAAGCTACGTTTTTCTGGAAAAATTCTGGGCAGTGGTTGAAGATCATTAAATTGGGAATGAATCACGAGTTCTGGGTGAAAACCAATATTTTTTCTCAAAAATAGACATCCTAAGGATTCCAAGGAATTTTACGGATCCTCGTTTCTATTTTTTAGAATTAATTATGATTTTTCAAAGTTAGATAAAAATCTGTCCAGAATTCTGGACCAGCGTTTTTGAAGAATTAAATATAATAAGTTGAGAGATAATCCTACCTAGGGTAAAAAGGTCATTAGTGACTAGGATATCTGCTAGGAAGTTATTGGGAATTAATAAATATGACATTACGTTATAGGTTGAACACGATCACGGTCCAAACATCAACGTCGACATCACGACTAAGGTACGGACGCGTCTTTGTAACACTAACTCGATGCTCATTGTATACTTATATGTGATAGATACTTTCATAAAGACATGGACGGGATTCTGTCTCGGGTCATGCACCGTGACTAAGTTTATGGGGCTTAGATCACTACCTATACATTCAGCTTTATATACGGGTTATAGTCTTGATAATGCCGTAAGATTGTTTTCCTAGTGCTGAGGACACGAGCAGTTGTCGTGGCACTGGTTAGTGCAAACGTGGGTGGTGTGCATGTCTTTGTGTGCTATGTCTTGTTGATATGCTAATCTTGCATCTGCTGTGTGCTTATGTACTGATTACTGCTGTAATGTCATGAATATCTATCATACATATACTGTATTATTTTAACATGAGGTTAACCGTTACCTGAGGTCCAATGGGCATTGGACCTCATCTCTTACTATAGCATCGGGATCTAGGGGACCGACGGCGTACCGACAAGGGCAAGCAGCCCGCTTGAGGACTGGCCGAGTTTCTTTTTGTTGTTTTTGAACCTGTATAATATTATGGGGATGAATGTACCATTACTATATCCAACCATGGTTGACTTTTTGTAATACACTCATCAGTACTCACTCTTTTGGAATTGCTCTGATGCGCCACTCTGATTAAATGATATATTCCGCTTTCAAAAAATGGGGTGTTACAAATGCCTTGGGCCAATCTGGATTTTCCAAGATTGAACCATTAGTTTGAAAACCGGGCCAGATCGGTTTCATGAAATCTTTAGTTGGTTCAGTCTGGATTGGGCCAATCTTTGAGTCCCATTTGTGGCAAAGTCTCCTTTACCTTTTTAACTTTCCAAATTCTTTTCGACAATAACTTTTCAAGTTCCATTCTTCCAAACAAAAAATTGAATTAGTTTGGTCTTCCATTCCAACACTTTTTTTTTTTTAAAGAAAAAAGTCTAGGTGGGGTAGACACCGGTATCTCACCAAAGCCAAGGTATGCCTTCAGATTCAAAGAACGCTTACAGAGGTACTTACAGATCGCCCACCAATAACGTTCTTACATCGACCAACGGGTATCGAACCTCCTCACTTTTAGGATGAAAGCTGATGCCTTAGCCAACTATGTCAATCCTCATTGTCCCATTCCAACACTTACCGCACCAAAGATTTCTATTCTCATTGTTTGTCACCTAAACCAATGGCTTCCCAATTTTCTGCTTGCCTTCTGCTTACCTCAGAGATCTAGTGGTGAATTTACAGTATGATTTTTTTAGAAAATGACTGGAAAATAATTTTGAAATTGCAAAATCTCAAATCGGGTTTATTACTAAGAATTGATAACGAGACTTGATAAGCAGTTCGTAACTTATTTTATAGAAAATACCTGATTTGAGATTTTACAATTTTAAAATTCTTCCTCCGTTATTTTCCTTTTTTTTTTTTTCATGTTCTATCGGTTTTTTTTTTTTTGTCCGTGTCCATTCGTGCATGATTTTTTTTTTCCTCATTCCAAGCATGCCTGATAAGAAATTAATTAATATTAAGAGCAATAAACCCTTCTTTAATTAATGAATTTTAATTTGATATTTCAAACTAGTATACAACTTATTAATTCACATTAGAAGTTTGTTAGGCTATCATTTTTACATGATGATTTTTATTTTCATTGACGGGGAATTCTAAGACTTTGATTGAGATATAAAATCTCATTTCAAATCGACTCATCAACTAATACATCAGACTTTTGTTCCATGTACCCATTCACTGATCTTCCCTTTTTAACGTCCATGTGAATAAAAAAGAGGAAAAAAATGAATTTTGAATGTCACCCTTCATATTTGAGTAGTTTTTTCTGAGGTCATCCATTTTGACTAATTCTTTTTCTTTTTTCATTCAATCACTCAATCATGTGCATATTATCAAAGACTTTTAATCCTTTTTCTTCTTACTTAATTGCAATCTTAGTTTCGGTAAGCTATTAATTAGTTTAGATATTTTATGCTAGTCGATCTAGTTTTATTCATAAGACAGAGATAGATTTTTTCGTCATATCAATAAGTCACATTATTAAATTTTTTACATGAATGTACAATTTTACTCTTTATTTATTATTAAATAGGCTATGTACTCTTGAGTTAGAGCGCTTATTAAATAGGGTAAAATTAGGAAGTTGTTAAATTTTATAACAAAGTAAATAAGATTTAAGGCTTTTTTTTATTCCAGTGAAACATGTTGGAAGTGATTTATAAATAAAATAAAGAGAGTATATATTATTATTGGCTGTTGAAGTTGAGTTGCCTTAATCATCTTCCAATTGCTAATTAAACACAAGTTGAGTACACACTTTATCTTCATAATTTTGTTAAAAAAATTAATTCAGTCTCATAATTTCTTCAGAGTTAAATGGCATCCTTCTACTGTGAATATTTGATAAGTGTATGCCCATTTTTTATAATCATTAAGGGAACACCTGATGTCCGAAGGGATAAAGACAAAGGGTTAAATTGTGTCTAGTATCTAGAAATATTTTTCAATAGCACTTAATATATTAAATTTATTTTTAATGAATTCAGTACTGTAAAGTATTTTTTCAATATCACCCAAGTATTCTAAAATGATCTATGGTGCAATTTTTTCCTTAAAATATTTTTCTCAATAGCAACAAGAACGCTAAATTTAGATTCTGAATACTACTAAGAAAAATACTTTAAGGTGTTGAATGCACAAAAAATTATTGTATGATACTGGGTATACTATTAGAAAAATACTTTATTGTGTTGAATGTATAAAAATTTAGTTTAGGATATTGAGTGTTATTTGAAAAATACTCCAGGATGCTAGATGCTATTTAACCCAAATATATACAAAAACTATTGAAATATAGGAAGCTCAAGATGGTTTTCTTGTAATGATTTAATTCCTATGAATTCTATGGACTATTACGGAATTTAGTTTTTGTAAAATGACCTAATTTTGTTGTGATTGATATTCGGCAAAAAAATTTGTTGAAACTATTTGTCACATATTATTTTTAATTGTTGTTGTCATTTGATAAGTTAAAACTATTACTTGCTAAATCATTTTTGACATTTTTTAATTTCAAATTAATGGCATTTAAGTAATTTTAGTCAATCCCAATCTAGTTCCTAATTACTTCAGCGAGATTAGGGCATTTCAGGTCCTAAACTGGTATTTTGCATATTTTGGGATGATTTCTGTGTCTTTCTCATCTGGTGTCGAAGTGCATATAAACTATAAAAAAAATTACTAAATTAAATTAAAATTATACCTAAGCATGTGCGACTTTTTTTTTTTTTTTGGCCCTTTTTATAAAGCGTCTTATGTGAGTGAAATTCAAGACAACTCACTATGGTATGAGTATATAACATTATGAATGCTTATAAAAATGTTTATAAATATATCTGACAGAACGTTCATGTGGGATTTTTCAATTAATTTGGATTGAGCGCAATCAGATTGTATGATAGTAAAATCTCTCTAAGGGATAATTTTCTTCACACACAACTTTTTTTTTTTTTTTTTGTAAACAAAAGGTAATGGTATTAATGGCTTGAAATTACAAGCGAGATTGAACGTGTGACCTCATACACTTATATGAGAGCTTCCATGTTATAATGCTATAAGGCCTTTGGTCACAAGACTTATAAATTTAAGACACAAGAAAAATAAATGCCGAACTAATATTATTATTTTTTAACTAAGAATTTGTAAATGGAGGAAATCACCATGAGGGGGGATGAATTGAGGATCTAATTTTTTTTTTTTCAAAAGCTTCAAAAAAATAGTTCACGAATAGGGTATAACAGAGAGATAGAGAGAGAAAGCTCAACACAAGAAGATTTTTACTAGTTCAGTCTCAACTCTTTGACCTACGTCCAGTCCCCAGACACTCTGGGATTTTTCACTGTCACTATAATCAGATACATACTCTGTACTTAAAAGTTATCCTCTCAGTAGGATACACTCCCCCTTACAAGTTGTAAACTAATAATCTAATCTCAAAGTCCCACAACTTTGAGATTTTACAATGAATAATAATCAGGAAGAAACTCTCTTAAAAGAGCAGATGAATAATCACTGAAGTTCAATGTATCAGAAGAAATTTTACAGATGAGTAGAAAACAGTAAATGCAAATTGCACTTGATAGATTTTCATTTTATGTATGCTTGTAGTTGTTGAGAATTGAATGCTTCAGCTTATATACAATGGAAGCATTAAATGACCGTTGGAAACATTAATGTAACCGTTGGTGACATTAATGAGGCTATTAGGTTGCAATTAGGTCCATTCTCTTTCATGCTTTGGTTTAATCCAGATGTCCAAACATTCTTGTTGACTTTCCTTGAAATAAATCTGTTGGATGAGGTGGCTTTTTCAGATGAGGAAAGAAAACATTTAAACCTTTGGTATTATGGAGAATGATTTGCCAAAAGGATGTTAAGTTTTCTGAGCCAACAATAAATGTTCTGACATATCTTTTTGCTTTATGTTTAATCCTCAGTCTAACACTTATTTGATCATCTAAAACTTACGAACAAAATGATTAAACATAGTTAGGAATAGTAATGAGTGATGATATGAAGTAAATGGATCATTCATGAAGATTTCGCAAATTTGAGTAAGATGATTTCAAAACAGAACACTTTAAACTGGAGTTTGTTCAAGTAAACTAGAGTTCTCAACTTGAGTTTACTTTTCTAAACTCGAGTCTTATAGACATTTTCTTTGAAAAAGATTTGAAGTTGAAATGAAAATGTCTCTGTAAGACTGAAACTAGAGTTTAGAATATTTTACTCAAGTGTATGACTTGAGTTTAATTTCCTAAACTCGAGTTTACTTCTTCTTCAGAAATGAGCATCGCGATAATATCTTGAAAGCGCTTTGAAAGCATTTTGTAATTGATGAAACTCAAGTCATTAAGTAACTAACTCGAGTTTGAGATTTTTAAAAAAAATTGACAATAGTTTTTAGTCTACAAATGCAAACTGGAGTTCTAAGAAATAGGCTCAAGTCAATTTGTCTCAAAAATCTTTGAAAGCTTTCGGTCTAATAGAAACTCGAGTTTACAAATCCAAGCTTGAGTTTACATTACATGAAATTTTTTTAGAACTCTTGGCCAAAGGTAAACTCAAGTTTAACAATAATAGATTTGAGTTTGTTTAAAATAAGTTTCTTTGAAAAAGCTCTCAGCCTCTTGCAAACTCAAGTTTCCATGACCAAACTCGAGTTTGGCTGAGCTCAAATAACTTGTCTTACTCTGTCAAGTTTAAACTCGAATCGACAATTCTAAACTCGAATTTATCTTTGACAATAAGTTTTTAACTTAACCTTTAATTGTCAGTTATCATTAAAACATATAGAGAATTAACAGATTTTTTTTTTTTTTTTTTTGGACTGATCATTTTCCCTTATGATAATAAAAGCTTATGATAATTTTCCCTTATGATAATAAAAGCTTATAAATTTAAGACTCAAGAAATGATGTTGAAAAGTATCGTTTTTCCCCTTAAAAGCAAACATGAATTGATCCTACCTGTCATATGGAGCATATTTATTTATACTCATCAATTGTCCTTTTCTATAACATGCTTGATAAGCAGGGGTTGTTATGTTATCATGTGAAGACACCAAAATGTGACCCTTCATAAAAGTGAACGCTTTAACATCTATGATGATCTCAAATTATTCTTTTCCATCATTTATAACATATTTTATAAAATAAAATAAAAACTTAAATATCATTAATTGTCACTTAATATTTAATAAATTTCTAATTTTACTTGTATTTAATACATGCTCTACTTAAAAATATAAGTTCAACACAATAATAGATGAATGATAAAATTATATATTTATGTGAAAAGTTTAATGATTTGACTTATAAATAGGAGTATAGGACAAGAAATGTTTTCTCTGTCGTATAAATAGGACTATAGTTGTATTTAGTTATATATATATATATATATATATATATTAAAAAAAGTTCATATGATGGATAAAACTTAAAAATTCAAATAAATCATGAGGGTTAAATTAAATCTAATTTGTAGGAACATTTGAAGACATGTGAATAATATTTTTAATTCTCAAACTTTAACGTTAGAGTATATATACTTAATGAATACTTTCCTCGGTCCTAATTATAGGAACACATTGTTGGTCTTAGTCCTAATTATAGGAGCAAGTTTAATTTTTTGTCAATTTCTTCTTAAAATACCATTATTGATACTTTCTCAATAATAATTAAACATAAGAATAATTTAATAATGCACCTATACATTACATAAAGTAAGTGATTCTTGTAACTCATCAATTTTACATACACCTAAATTATACCACTCTGGTCCTATTTATAAGTCTTTTTTGACCAAAAAAATGTGGTCCTATTTATAAGTCCTCTTTGACCAAATAAATGAGATTGTGACAATTTTTCTCATATTAATTATACTAATGAAAATAGAGAGAGAAGAAAGAGTTGAAAGTACCCAATCATAAATGAGGGTAAAGTTGAAAATTCACCTCATAATCATTGAGCTAACTACCTCTCCTTGGTATGTGTGGTTTGGTCAAAAAGTGACTTATAAATAGGACCAGAGTGGTACTTTTTTTTAATAAAATAATTTGGAGCAATTTTTGTCATATTTTTTCCATATCACCCTTACTAATACTTCTTCTACATTAATTAATTTAAAAACTCGCTTATATTATATCAAGTGAGAGATTCTTATTTCTTTTTATTTTTAAATAAAATAATTTTAATATTTCTTTATAAAAAAATTTCTAACCAAAGTGATTGATTTATTAGTAATTAGTTAGCGGCATTTAAATTGACAACAGGGACTAAGGTGCAACCTTACATGTGCCGGAACATATTTGTGTTGACAGCCCATAGATTTTGGGCAAGAAAGGGATAGTGAAGCGCATTGGGTTTTTTTTTTTTTTTTGGGGGGTAGTTCTTCCTTGTAACTATCATTAAATTTTAATGCATTTAATACTCTAAAGTATGTTATTGAAAGTGGCTTATAAATAAAATAAGGAGATCGTATATAGTATTATTAGCTGTTGAAGTTGAGTTGCCTTAATCATCTTCCATTTGCTAACTAAACACAAGTTGAGTACACACTTTATCTTCAGAATTTTGTTAAAAAAATTAATTCATTCTCATAATTTCTTCAAAGTTAAATGGCATCCTTCTACCGAGGATATTTGATAAGTGTATACCCATTTTTGATAATCAATACGGGAACTCCTGATGTCCCAAGGATAAAGACGAAGGGTTTAGTTTAGTTGTATCTAGTGTCCAAAAATATTTTTTAGTAGTACTTAATATATTAAACTTATTTTTAATGCATTCAATACTCTAAAATATGATCTCAATATCATCCAGTATTCTAAAATAATTTGTGATGTAATTTTTTCCTTGAAATATTTTTTTCGATAGCAACAAGCACTCTAAATTTAGATTCTGAATACTACCAAAAAAAAAAAAACTTTAGGATGGTTTTTTGTTTTTTGAATGCACAAAAAATTACTTTATGATACTGGGTATACTATTAGAAAAATTAGTTTAGGATATTGAGAGTTATTTGAAAAATACTTTAGGGTGCTAGATACTACTACCTCCGGTCCTAATTATAAGAGCTAGTTGACTTTCTTTGGAGAGATTAAGGAAGTAAAATAAGTTAAACTAATTAGTTTGAAGAAAAAAATAAAAATAAAAATACTCTAAAGTAATTTAATTAGCTTCCTTAACCTCTCCAAAAAAGTCAACTAGCTCTTATAATTAGGACCGGAGGGAGTATTTAACACAAATATATACTAAAACTATTGAAATATAGGAAGTTCAAGATGGTTCCTTGAAATGATTTAATTCCTATGAATTTTTATGGAGGGTTACGGAATTCAGTTTTTGTAAAATCACCTGGCTAATTACTTTCAGCGTAATTATTTGTCACTGCCTTAATTATTTTTGTCATACACTAAGTTTTAAACTTGTAACTTGTTAAAATATTGTTGTGACTGAAAAAAAAAAAATTGTTCAAACTATTTGTCACACATTATCTTAATTGTTGTTGTCATTTGATAAGTTGAAACTATTGCTTGCTAAATCATTTTTGACATTTTTTTTATTTCAAAATAATGGTATTGTAGTAATTTTATTCAATCCCAATCTAGTTCCTAATTACTTCAGAGAGATTAGGTCATTTCAGGTCCTAAACTGGTATTTGCATATTTTGGGAAGATTTTTGTGTCTTTAACTTTTCTGATGTAGAAGTGCATATAAACTATAAAAAAATTACTAAATTAAGTTAAAATTATACCTAAGCATGTG
Organism: Acacia acuminata; assembly: GCA_019022655.1. Taxonomy (NCBI): domain Eukaryota; kingdom Viridiplantae; phylum Streptophyta; class Magnoliopsida; order Fabales; family Fabaceae; genus Acacia; species Acacia acuminata. Next base: position 2,722,976 of record JAFJYI010000036.1, read on the forward strand.
GGAAATTTTTTTTTTTTTTTTTTTTTTTTTTTTTTTTTTGGCCCTTTTATAAAGCGTCTTATGTGAGTGAAATTCAAGACAACTCACTATGGTATGAGGATATATAAACCTCACATTATATGAATTGTAATACCCGGAAAAAAAAAAATCCCTAATTATTTTAAATACAATACTTTGGTAAATAGTGCCTATTAAAAATAGGTGAATATGTGGTCTCAAAATTGAGTAACATATTTATGTTAATTTAGGAATTTTCTCTAAGAATTGAGGTAATCAAAAACCAAATTCTCAAATTTTATTTTGGGATCATAAAATACCACAAAATTCATATTTCTCTTGAATATTATTGTTTGGAAAGAATAATACCTATTTAAAATAGGAAAGTATGTTGTCTCTAATTTTAGTAATTTATTTGATTAGTTTCCTTGAAAATTAAAGAGGCAAAAATCCAATATTATATTAGAGACCATAAGTTGCCCTATGATTATTAGATTAATGCATGGTGCATAAATGACCAAGGTAAACCCATAAGTTGTGAGGAAATAATTAAGCAAATTAAAGAAAATTGCCAACAATTAGTAGATAATTAAATCTACATTAATTGAATTAAATTCATAAACTTTCATAATTAAATTGATAACATATGATTATGATTAATATTGTAACCAATCAAATAAGCCTAATAATATTTAAGAACACCTTGTTGGAAATAATTAGCCAAAGGTTTAAATTAATTACTTAAGTTAAGGCCTAAATCCAAGTGGTAATTCATGAACCAAAAAGAGCTAAAGATGTGGAACAATGAAAGCAACAAGCAAGAATGCATGGAGTAAAGGGGGAGATGTGGCAATTGTGTGTGTGTGTGTGTGTGTGTGTGTGTGTGTGTGTAGTGATTAAAGGAGAAGAGCCTTGTTGGCTCAATGAGTGTTCCATAGATAAATATGAGAAGTAGAAAGGGCCAACAAGGCAAGTTAAGAGACAAGGACAAGAGGTGGTGAAACATGGAAGAGCCAACAATGCCAATAATCACGACCTAATAAAAACACAAGTCCAAAGCCAAGAGGGAAGAGAGATAGCTTGTTGAAAGGGGTTGCTTGGAGCCTATAAATAGAAAGCAAATCTCTCTTCATTCTTCACACCAAACAAGCAAGAGCAATCTGAAATTAGAGAGAAGTGAGGTTGAGTGGGAAGTAGCTTGAATGAGTTCAAGCATAGGTAAGCAAGTTCTTGAGTTTTGAGTTTTAAATTCATAGATGGTTGTGTTTTAATCTTAAAAATTCTAGAGTAGTTTTATTTTCACGTTTTTATGGTTAAAAATAGCTTTATTTCTAAAAATTGATGAAGGAAGGGTTAGGGAAAAATTTCTGGAAGAAAAACACCGAAAGTAACGAAGTTCGCGAAATTTTGTCGGTAAGCAATTTCTGAAATCAGCGATAGAAATGCCAATATTTCTTGTTCAAAATGATGTTGAAAAATTCTGGGAAAATTCATGGTGAAATTATACATATAGGGATTTTCAAATATGCCAAGAACATGTTGAAATGAGTTTTGTACAGTGAGATAGAAATTCTCAAAATTTAGCTACGAATTTCTGGAAAAATTCTGGGCAGAGGTTCAAAACTTAAAACCTGGGAGTGAATCGTGTAATCTGGGAAAATTTGATTATTTTTAATTGAAAATAGACATCCTAAGGATTCCAAGGAATTTTACGGATCCTCGTTTCGATTTTTCTAGAATTAATTATGATTTTTCAAAGTTAGACGAAATGCTGCCCAGATTTGTACCAGCGTTGTTCTACTAATTTTAAAGGAATAAAGTGAAAAATAAATGTTGCAAGGGCAAAATAGTCATTTGTGACTAAGATATCTATTAGGATATTATTTGGGAATTAATAAATGCGATATACCCTCATAGGATATCTGTGAACGCATTTTCGACCGACAAACGCACCGTATTCATCAACGAAGGTACGTTCGCGTCTTTGTAACACTAACTCGATGCTTATTATATGTTTATATGTGATAGATAACTTTACATCTGTGTGCTTATGGGATACATCTGCTGTGTGCTTATGTCTTTGTTGGAAACATCTGCATTGTGTGCTTATGTCTTTGTTGGGATATATCTACGTATTGTGCTTATGTAATGATTGTTCTTTGAAACGCCATGAATATCTTTCATACATATCTTGTCATATTTAAGCATGAGGTTAACCGTACCCGAGGTTCAATTCCATTGAACCTCGGCCCTCTATAGCCTCGGGATCCGGAGGGATCAGGACCGAGGACAAGGGCAAGCAGCACCAGTGAAGACCCAACTAGGAGAATTTCTTTTTGGATATGTATTAGCGTATTTTTGAATATTCGAATAAATGTACCGCTGTAAAGCAACCAGATACACCAACAGTGAAAGTTTATCAGATACTCGCTCTTTTAAATTATTCTGATGCTCTACTCTGAACAAACTATTTGAAAACACTCTAGAAAATTAGGATGTTACATGAATGCTTATAAAAATGTTTATAAAAATATCCGACAGAACGTTCATGTGGGATTTTTCAATTAATTTGGATTGAGCGAAATCAGATTATATGATACTAAAATCTCTCTAAGGGATAATTTTCTTCACACACAAAACTTTTCTATTTTTATTTTTTTTAAAAACAAAAGGTACTAGTGTTAATGACTTGAAATTATAAGTGAAATTGAACATGTGACCTCATACACTTGTATGAGAGCTTTCATATTATTAAGCTATAAGCAAGGGTGGAGCCAGGAAGTGTAAATTGGGAGTGAAGATTACAAAATATAACCCAAATGTCCATGAAATTATTTATAAACCCTATAAAAATGTCAATATTTTTATTTTAATCAACCTATAGTAGGAACTAAAGTGAAAATATTAAAATTTTTATGAGGCTGAAATATGATTTCCTAAAAATATAGGTTACTTTTTGTAATTTTAGGGGGGACAGGGGCACCCCTAAACCCCCCTAATTCCGCCTTTGACTATAAGGCATTTGGGTACAAGACTTATAAATTTAAGACACAAGAAAAATGCCGAACCATTTTTTCAACTAAGATTTTTTTTTTTTTTTTTTTTTGGACTGATCATTTTCCCTTATAATATATTAAAAGCTTATGATATTTTTTTCTTCAAACTTCTGGTTTAGGCCAATAAATGATGATGAAAAATATCATTTTCCCCTTAAAAACAAACATGAATTGATCCTACCTGTCATATTGAGCATATTTATTTATACTCATCAATTGTCATTTTCTATAACATGCTTGATAAGGTAGGGGTTGTTATGTTATCATGTCATAAAACACAACGCTTTAACATCTATGCTGATCTCAAATTATTCTTTTCCCTCATTTCTAACATATTTTGTATATAAAAAAAAAACCTTAAATATATCATTAATTCTCACTTAAATTTAATAAGTTTCTAATTTTACTCGTATTTAATACATACTCCTAATACATACTCTACTTAAAAATAAAAAATCAATGATAAAATTATACATTCATGTGAAAAATTTAATGATATGAGTTATAAATAAAAGTGCATGACAAAAAACCTTCTCTATATCTTAGAAATACGACTAGAGAAGTATTTAGTTACATAATGATTTTTTTTTTTTTTAAAAAAAACATATGATAGATAAAACTTAAAAATTCAAATAAATAATGAGGGTTAATTAAAAAAATAATATGTAGGAACATTTGAAGACATGTGAATAATATTTTTAATTTTCAAACTTTAACGTTTCAGCACATATACCAAATTAATATTAATTAAGTTCAATGGCCATAGCCATCGTTGCCAAAAACATTGATCGTGGAAGGAATGAAGAAAGTTATTTTTATCATGACAAATATTTTATTAAATATTTTTAAAAGTAAATTTTGTTCTAATAATGAAAGTTCAATCACTTTTTTTAATTTAAAAAAAAAAACATGGGATTTCATTACATTCATTCTTTTGCGGCGAATGTGGAATATGTTTGAATATGAAAAATGAGAAAGTAAGAGAGTGAGAGACAGTGATGGTAACTGGGAAGGATCTTGCTGCAATTGGAATAGTTTGCCGTGATTGCTATGGATCTTTTAGATGGGGCTTTGTGGATAAACTGAAATCCATCTCAGCCTTCATGACTGAAGCTCTAGCACTCAAACGGGCACTTATGTTAGCTGTGGACCTAGGGCATGATAATGTGGAATTTGAATCTGATTGTCTCACTTTGGTGTCTTGCATTAATGCCAAATCTACTATTTCGGGCGATTGGAGATGTAGAAGCGTTCTTCATGATATTATTGGACTCTTTTCTAACAAGGTTGGGTTTTCATTATCCTTTATCCTACGACGGGGTAATAGAGTTGCAGATCACCTCGCAACAAATGCTTATAAGGAGGTGTGCCCAATTAGGTGGGTTTTTCAACCATCACCTTCCTTGCTGTCTCTTCTAACCTTAGATGATAAAGAGTCTAATAGGGATGTGAATGTCTCCTCCTCTTCTAATGCTGGAATTGGGATTAGCTGAGTTTATCTTGTTGTTGTTGTTCTTTAGCTTTGTTGTTGCATTTTTTCTGTCTTTGGTTTGCATTGTTTTGCTGTGTATCAGTTGCTGCTTCTGTACTCTGTTATCCAAGTAATACAAGTATCTTTTCTGAGCAAAAAAAAAAAGAGACAGTGATGGTATGTTGTGTTGTATGTACAGCTAAGGGATGCCAGCGAAGGAAAGCGGCCCAGCTGGAGCCTTGACATCCTCCATCACTTGCCCATGTGACCACGTGCTTCTTCTCTTTTCATGAACCAAACCGGATGGTCTAATCGGTTGGATTGTCAACCCAACTCACTAACTGCTCTATTTTTTTTTTTTGGTCGAAACTAACTGCTCTGTTTTGTAGTTGAGTTGCGTTGGATTGAAGTTAGACTGTCATTTGAGCAAAAAAAAAAAAAAAAGTTAGACTGTCATTGAGCCGAAACCCAGAGTCAGAACGAGAATGAAAATGGTTTTTAGAAAACCAGACAGTTTTTTGGACTGATGGAAAAAATGTTAAAAACACTGATAAAAAATTAAAATTTAACTCTCTAATTTTTTATTACTAGTATTATATATTTTCACATTATTTGTGCCCATATGGTGTTATATAATTGAAAACTTAATATATTACTGTATGTTAACAATTACACTTATTATGAATTTATTATTTTTATATATATTATTACCTCCAATTCTTAATATAATATCTACTAGTTTAATTTTTCATTAAAGTAAATCTTATATTCATAACAAGAGGTAGTATTATATCACTACAAAAAAGATTAAATTACCGATGGAATTTTAGTTTTCTTCTGGAATCTGTATGTTCTGATGCATTTTCCAGTTGAGTTGTTTTGACTTTTATATTATTTATTCACATAATTTCGGTTGGTAATCCATCGCTAATTACTGATGAAATATATATATATATATATATATATATTTTGGAAAATGAATTTTTTAACGAAATTTTCCCGTCGGTAATTTTAACGATGGACTTTCCGTCGGTAACTACCAATGGAGTGTTAATTTGATGTTTTTTTTTTTTTTGTAGTGACTATATGCATATGATTTACCAACATAGAATTGGTACAATGGTACAAGACTCCGTTAAATTTCTCTCGAGTTTTGAGTTTGAGTCTCAAAGAAGACACCTCTAGTAGAAAGGTTAGTCACGAATCTCAAACTGAATATTGAATGATAATATCAAAAAAATATGTATATAATTTTTTTATCAAAATTTTTACTAAGTTACTACATCACCAGTTTGAGTATAAGAATTGTGAAGGGCTAACATTTCCAGCTCAACACGGTTCGACTTTTATAACATTGATGGTGTCTAAACAAAAAAGTTTGTAGCTTAATGACATGAAACCTTTCTTCTATATGGAAGATTGTGAGTTTGATTCTGTTTGTAACCTTAAACCGTTAATATATGTCGCTCTAATTTTTTTTTTTTTTTTTAAGAACATTATATCCTTATATATGCTTTCTAAAAAAGATATCATTCGTTGATTTGTGATTTCACTCTTTTTTTTTTTAACACAGTCATTTTAAACACACACAAACAAAAATATAGTGATGTCAATTTTGAGTCCGTGACCTCTTCCAAACATGATAGGCAGTGTTGCTTTAAGCCAGCTTGTAGATAACTAACATGTGATATCTCAGGTTTGGCTGAGGTCCTCTGCCTCTAATATCCACTTCCGTCCTCTGCTCGCAAAACGACACCGTTCGTGGGTAAAATGGGACCTGGACTAACTACACCATACGACGCCGTCTCAATTACTCTCTTCCTCGTCTTCGTTATATATATAATGAGCGTTCTTGAATTCAGCTCTGGAAAAGAATAACAAAGTTCTTTGCAATCTATAAAGAAGAAGAGAAGAGAGCGATTTGACAATGGCTAAGAAGGATGAATTTGTGAATGAAAATAATGGAGTGAACAACATTGGTTTCGTCAACAAGCAAGGATCTCGCGCTGAATTCCCTCCCAACCTTGTCTTCGGCGTTTCAACTTCATCTTAGCAGGTTTTCCTCCTTTTTTTTTTTTTTTTTTTGCCCTCAGTTTTCTTTTTCTACATTGAACTCTCGTGTTGAATCTGCTGAAATGTATTTTGAGAATGAATATGTATGCACGCCTTGGTGGGCATTCCAGTCATTCTCCTGCACAATTGCTTTCATGTCCTTCTAATTTTGATCTGGGTATTTACTGTTTCGTGTTCTGTGTGGACAGTTTATGGGCGAAAAAAAGTCCATCTGAGTAACATTTCATGGTTTTTGAATTATAGTTGTAGTTGATTGAGATTTTTTTTTTTTTTTATATGTCAAAATATTATGTAAATTTTATCTTTTGCTGCTATGCATACTTCTGTCATTTATGTTTTCCATTCATTTGAAGTGGCTTCTATTGCACTGGGGAAACTTATACAATTATACTCTTTTGAAAGTAAATTTTCCCCATTTCTGCTGTTTGAAGCCAAAAATCTTCTACCAAATGTCATTTTGCACCATGTTGTAATTTATTGCACGAGAGTATGGTTCTGAAATTTTATCTTGATATATATATATGGAATATTATTAACTCTCTGACCTTTCTGCATGAGATTATGTTAACAGGAAGATATTGATCTTATAGCCAAGTTGGGTTTTGGTGCTTGCAGATTTTCAATATCTTGGTCCCGTATCTACCCTGGTATGTTCTGCTTCTGATGAGAATTTGAATAGATCAGTTTTATGTATAATTAGTTGTTAAACAATTTAAAAGAATTTCTTGACAATGACAGCCTAAAGGTTTTGTGAGTTTCTTCATTGTTAAGAGGATGGAATCCTCTATTCCCTTCTGTTAAGAACATTATCCTGGGAGCTTGTACATTGTTTGGTAAGGCAGGACTGTCTGCTGACATTATTATTTTTGCCCATGCTTGATTTTGTGAATTTACTTCCTTGATTTATGCCTCTATCCATAAAATAACTTGGATGCCTGAGATGAAAACAACTAAATAACTTGGTCTGCTGATATTATTATTTAAACTTTGTTCTTGATAAGGGCTTAGTTCAGGTATCAGCAACTGTAAACCAGAGGAGACATAACTCACCTCAAAAAGACACGACACATAATTTATTTACTACTAAGCCCCTTCCCCTTCACTCATGACAGTATTTACTACTAAGCCCCCTCCCCTTCACTCATGACATGATTAGAAAACACATTAATCATGTTCTACAATATCTTTGACATGGATGACCATAAGACTTATACATCTTTGGCCATGTTATGAATGTCCTTCTGTTCTAGGTTGCAAAAATTCATATTGAGCCAATATACAACTTGCTTGGGTAAAGTTAGCACTTTATATGAGAATGACCTGAATTTGGTGATTCAATTTTATAAATTCATTCAAAATAAGTTCTTTCTTTTCTATTTATATGCACCATCCACTTTCATTATCCAATATATACTGAGCATGGCAGTACATCATGTTTCATAACAGATTACATGAAGGATGACCAAGCTCAACCAAAAAATTTAGAGTCTACTCAAATGATAAGGTGAAAAGATATGAATATGATGGTGCTACAAAATGATGAGCTTCTGTAATCAAAATGGACACTAGCATTAGAGAACAATATGATGAGCTTGCTTGACCAAAAAAGAGAACAGCCTAGAAGAATCAATTAGCTGTACAAAAGAGCTACACAAAAAAAGCTGAACTGGAGACTTCATGTAGTAGTAGGAGTGAGATCATTGTCAATCATTGAACCTGTATTTGTATCATTATGTAACGTTGTATTTGTCAACTCTGTCTTGAGATGAGACATTGTTATGTAAAAAATTCAAATTTCAATAAAAGTGACTTTTTTTTTCTCTCACTATCATGATACTTGATGGTTACCTACATTATATGTTTGGCTAAAATCCAGTGCTTCAAGCGATGTGATATCACATTCAAGTGGCGCCTACAATGAAGAAATAAAAAGAATGACTCAAGATATACATGTCCTAAATGAACAAATTTATTATATTGTCAAACATGATATGACATACCATTAACAAATTCGTATAAGTCATTTCACTCAATTGTGAGTTGTCCAACATCATATTATATATTGTGATCTGTTCAAATAGCATGCTGCCCATTTCTCTTTTATTTGGTACATGTACATCAACCATGAGTTTTCTGTTGTATCTTGTTTTGATAATAATTCATGCCAAGCTGCTTCAAAACTGTTTCATCCCAACAATGATACATGCAATGGTTGAAATCTCTTACCATTGAATCCAGAAGGTGCTTCATTGCATTCCTTGAAATATGCCATTTGCACAAGGCATGTTTTACATGTGGCATAACTTCTTGTAATGCTCGTGCCATAGCAGCATCTTGGTCAGTAAAGATTGTTACTAGCCTTGCATTCTTGTGTGCTTGTAAAAAAGTGTTAAAGAGCCATTTGAATGTCTCAATGGTCTCATCATATAACAATGTCACTCCGAAAATCACCCCTCCTTTATAATGATTGAAGCCTGAGAAAATTGCAAGAGTTCTATGGTTATTATTTGTGCAATAAGTAGTATCAAGTGAAATGACTTCTCCAAAGCAAGCGTAGTCAACCAACATGTATGCATCAGCCCAGAACACATTTGTCACTTGCTCATCCGAGTCCATCTGGTGAGAATGAAAAAAGGATGGATTTTCTGCCAATTGTTGTTCAAAATAACGAAATATACATCCAGCTTCACCTTATTTCATAGCACGTTGCTTTCTTGAATTAAGATAATTTTTCACATCAACTCTTGTATATCCCAAATTGTCTCGACCTCCTGCATATTAGCTTTGCAAATTGAAAGCTGATTTTTGATTAATCCCAGCCTTTTCAGCATTTTCTAATTCAAAACATTGAGCTTGTGTTAGCCCTCTATGCGATGCAAGCAAATGAACTGCTTCAGGAGGCTGAAGAGGATGATTATGATCTATAAAAACTTCACTTACTCTGTATTTTCCATCTACTAGCTTAACTTTCATTCTAGCTTCACAACTTGTTCTTGTCTCATCTCTAGACTTCCTAATTTGCACTTCTCATCTATTTGGTTTTTCGAGCCCCTTCCTTATTACAAACATATAGATAAGATGCATATATTGACGAATCCTTTTTACTCTTGTTGAACTTCTGCTTTCTTACACCAAAACCAATTCTTCTACCATAAGCCCTCCAAAATTCCCATAATTCTATTATATTGTCAAATTCAAGATCAAGTGTAGGAGTCAAACTTATAGCCATGACATAAGCCTCCTGCAAAATTAAAAAGTAAATGTCCAATGTAAATCAATGATAAAATAATAAATTAATTATAAACTGTATATGTATTTCCACACACACATATATAAACCAAAACAAAGCATACACATGCATATATTGCTAGAAACTCTCTTAAATTCAACTTTGTCATCAAGCTTTAATTTTAAATTTGCATAATGAAATAATATATAATGGAAGATTTTACTTATCCCCTACTCCCAATGCAAATCTAGAAAGGAAATTCTTTTTTCTGCACAAAAGTGAACCTGATGGTTAATATAAGTGTAATCTTCAATATGTCTAACAAATCATGGCATGCTTTAAGGACTGTTGCAGCAGTAAATTAATAGTTTACGTGAATCAATTTTTACAAGAATTGACAACACAGATATTCCCTCTATGTAAAAGGTTTATCTTCATTAATCAGTTTGAATAGAAATGAAGAAAAGGGAGACAATACTGGAAAATATTTTCTTAAAAAAGGAGACAATACTAGAAAATAAAGTCATCAAAATATATATCCAACACTGTTAACAACAACAAAAAAATGCATAAAGACAAGGAGAGTTAGAAAAGTTGTCGGTCATAAGCGAAGCAATCCCAAATCTAGAAAAAAGTTATTTATTTATTTTTATTTTTTGGCTTGGAAAGGATGCATATATTACTATTTCGATCAAATAACGTTACAAGGATTACAAGCAGCCAAACGACGGTATACAAGCTGCAGCTAACATAAATACACACCGAACAACAGAACCGGTTCAGCAACAGAGTAATACAGATAATACAGAAAGAAGTTATTCTGACGGAAACTAAAAGAAGGAAAAAATGATGTAATCAGCATATGAAATTGGAAAATGCAAATCTTACAATTAGGTGATCAAAATGGTTTAAGACTGACTTTTGCCCGCGCTCGGAACGCGCCAAAGAACAAAATGAGCCAATCAAAATCTGTCTGCGGGGGAGGGAAAAAGGTGATGGGAAGAGAGTAATTGAGACGGCGTCGTATGGTGTAGTTAGTCCAGGTCCCATTTTACCCACTAACGGTGTCGTTTTGCAAGTAGAGGACGGAAGTGGATATTAGAGGCAGAGGACCTCAGCCGGACCCGATATCTCAATGTCTCAAGGAAAGAGATTGAATCTGTAGCATGTGCTTTGCTTATTACTCCTCTCAAACCTCCGTAGGCACCTCCACCTCTCATTTTCTAAACGCATCCTTCCTTCAATATGCCTCTTTCAATTTCATGTGCTTCCAAAACTATCTTTCTACAAAATCAAAGTATCAAATATACATTTAAATTGTAAGACAAAGTAGATTGGAGCCACATAAAAAAATTCTGGCGGATATGATTATAGATATTTGTGAGGATTCAAAGACAAATCTTTCTCATTTTCAATTAAATGATAGGTGAATCGACTGTCTTCAAAAAAATTTATGTTGTGTTTGGTTCAGGGTGAATCTGAATTTGGATGAAATCCATTATTTGGGTAAATAAGAATTCGTAGATTTAGATTTAATCCAATTTTAAGTAAATTTTAGGATTAAGGTTTAATTTTACCCTGAAATTTTTGGTGTAGAAACTATGGGTATGTAGGTTTTTTTTTAAATATTTAATTAATATAGCCAGAAAGTGTTATAAAGGAGCAAAGGCACCCTAAGTATTAAAAAAAAGCTAATGTTGACTGATACCATTTTAACTGTTAAGAGCACAACATTACTCCTTTTTGAACACTTTCCAGATTATATTTATAAATAATAATAATTTAAAAAATCTTCTAAATACCTGCAACTCTTACATGAAAAAACCTATGGCGAAATTGGACCTAAATTTTATTATTATAATTTTATAAAAAAAAAATTTAAATCCTTGCTCTCCTTATAGCAATGATAAAGGTTGTTGCCTAGTGGCGGAAAAAAAAAAAAAAAAAAAAAATTAGCCTGGGCCAAAAACTAAAGATATTGAACTATTCTATTTAATTCTTATTATAAAGTACCAATTAACAAGTATATTTGGTTCTTTTTATAAAACACTTGCTTGTTTCTAAATAGCACTAAATATGTTTTTTTCCATGAATACCCATAATTAAAAAGGTAGTGAGTGAGAGTAATAATCAATAAAAATTAATTAATTCTCTTTTTTTTTTGAGAAAAAAAGAGAGTAATAATTAATATGATATTAGAGTTTAATATAATTAATAGGGATAATATTAAAAACTACTTAAATTTTAGGACAAATTTAATTACTTTAACTGTTTTTATTGACTTGTGCGAATTGTTAGTTGGTTCCTTAAATAAGAACCAAAGGGAGTATTTACTAAATAGTATCAAATAACCTGGAAAATACAAACAAATAATAACAGATAATTATAAATTAAAATAATATATAAGATGATACTAATATTTTCGGTATCTCAAACAAAAATTTTACTTTCATTTCACAGCCTAATGAGTAATGAAACAAACATTATCCTTACAAAGAAGATAAAAAATTAATTGGGACCAAATTTGTGGCCAAATAAAATATCATAGAATAAATACCTACATATTCTAACAAATTTTATAAGATCGTAGGGGCCATCTAGGGCCAAGGCTCCAGCTGGCCATCAAGACGTTCCGCCCCTGGTTGTTGCCATGTGATTTGAAGGTCAGGGGTTCAAATATTAGAACTAGCCTTTCCGCTTAAGAGGTCAAGACTATGCATATGTATGCGTTGTGTTTTTATATTATACTAACTTCAATAATTCTTTATCTCATTTGTTTCATGCTTTAATTGTAGGCTAACTTGCAAGAACTTCGCCAACAACAACAAGAGGTAGAGGTTGATGCTCAAATGACCTCTGATGAAATATTGACGACTATTCTTGGTGAAAGATTAGGGTATGTAAGAGGAAAAAGGGTATGGAGCAGAGCCATTGAGGAAGAGAAATCGCTCTCAATCCAATGATAATTCAGCTGTAGAGGCCGTGGGTACCCAATTGCTTGAGGAGTTTGATAAAAAATTTCAAGAGGACGGTGAAAAGATAGAAGTAGAGCGAGCTGAGGAACGTGCAAGGATGGAAGTAGAGCGCGCAGAAGAACGTGCACAATTTGATGAGAAGATGAAACAAATTGAGTAGAGGATTCTAGTTGTCTTAATGCAACAGGGGCAATGTGCTCCTACTTCATCTACTCTTAGCCTTCTTGTCCCACCAGATAATCGTTCTTCATAGTTTCATGTTTGATGTTTCCTTCCAATGGACAACCTTTAGACTTTGTTTAGAAAATTTAAATATTTCATGTTAATTTTGAACATTTATGTTAGTATCATTGTTAGTTTCAAGTTTCTTATGATCTTAATCAATGCGGTACAGATTTTAATTGTGGTACAATTTTTAATTTTATCAATTTACATTTAAAAAAAATTTTTTTAAAAATGCTACTTTTTGGCGTAACATATTTATGTTAATTTAGGTAATTTTCTCTAAGAATTAAGGTAATCGAAAAAACCAAATTCCAATTTTATTTTAGGGATCAAAAGACTATCATAAATGGCCATGAAAAGCGGCAACATTTGTGTCCCGCTAAAAAATGTATGTATCTAATTAAGGATGAATTACCTTAATTAAGAAACAAGGGCTAGTGAAGGGCGATACATGGTCACCGCATATTTTGACAATTACACTTAACTACTTTAAGAGTGTATTAGTGGCGACTATCAATTGCCGCCTAAATTTGAAAAGGCTATCTATCCGCTAGTAATAGTCGTCGCTAGTATTCGGAAACGCGGATCGCGGCGACAATTTTATCGCCACCAAAAATAGTATCTCGTCAAGCAACCAAAAATAGGCGCATTTGCTTACAATTGTCACTTTTGCTATAAATAGGGGGCTTTGGTCTTCATTATTCTTCACCAATTCACAAAGAAACCCTACCTTAATTTTAATATCATGTTTTTGTAGTGGTGACATCGACTTTCGTGGCTTCGATGAACTTTCAAAATGCTGCCCAGATTTGTACCAGCGTTGTTCTACGAATTTTGAGGCGACTTATTGTCGCCATTGATACTCTACTTTTAGTGGCGACATTTTAATGTCACCGCCAAAAGTATCAAGGATGTACATGAACATGAGGTTTCAACGACGACTGGCGGCAACTTTTTGTCACCGTTGAAACACTTTTAGCAGCGACTTTTGGACTTTCAGTCGCCGCCGAAAGTCAATATTTTTGTAGTGACATTTGACCTTCTTTACAACTCACATGATCGAAGCCTTATGCATTGAACCACCTTTGCTCTAACATAAATTATTTCAAATACTTACTCAGATTTAGTTATTACAAATAATTATATATGAATTTTAAATTTGATTCCACAATCATAGGAAATAATGAGAAAGAATATGAAACAACTGTAAAATTGAAAAATATATTCGTAACCGTTAAAATATTAAGGCAGTCCCCTGTAATACTTTCAAGGATGAGATCTTATAGAATAGTAAGAAACTTGAGAAATACACAATGATTAAGTTAATTGAATACGAAAAACTATGTTAAATCCAACTATTGCTTCAAGTTTAGTTTAAGTCAGCAAAAAAGTAAATTAGACTTTTGATGATGACAAATATATAAATATTTTGTAAACTTGGGGCTGGATAAAATTATACTCCCTCCGATTTTTAATATAAGTCATATTTGGAGAGTTGATATTAATCCTAATTATAAGACATATTTTTATATTTGTCAATTCTTTTCTTATTTACTCTTATTGATGCTCCATCAACATTAATTAAAGAGGAGGGAGGATGAAGAAATTAAGGAAAATGACTAGGGTATTTTAGAAATTTAATTGTGTTATATTAAGGGTTGGAGGGGGTAATACCTAATGAGATTAAGTAAATAGAGGTGTAGAGTTTTTACTCTTCTGATTTATTAAAAAGTGTATTTCTAAATTGAATTTCTCATATATATTTTTTTCCGATATCACCCTCAAAGTGTTAAAATAGCAATAAGGTAACCCTAATCAAACAACAACAAAATCAGATGTCAGCCATGTCTAACCCAACACCACGTATGATTTAACGTGGGCATCACTGGGCTTTCTTCTTTTCGTTAAAGGTCTTTTTTGTCTCATACATAAGTATTTACGAATGAGAAGTGAGTATCTAGAATTTTATTTTTATTTTTCGTTAAATGTCATCACGTAAGTGTTAAAAAAAAGGAGTAATGTTATTCAAATTTAATAGTGGAATAAAAATAGCATATGAAAGATCAATAAATCCGCATAACAAAGTGAATGGCAAAGACCATGTGGTAAACATACACAGAAGAAGATTATCGTATTTTCAACTCCAAGATAACATTGAGCTAAAAAAACTTTTGCGTATTTATTTTCCTTTGCAAATACTTCCAGAACAATTGGACAAAAATGACGTGAAACCATGGGCAGATGCACATTAGAGAGAAGGGGGGTAAGTGCTCACCTTTGAATTTTATTTTCTCGTGATACGAAAATGCCTTACATTGAAAAAGTTGTATTTAATAGCATTGATAATAAGACAATTATGATGGAAATTCAAAAAATAAGGCCTAGAAAGATGACATTGTAATTATTTTTATTATAATATACTTTTGTTATTAAATTATATATACTTGAATTTATTGAGTGTCCACCCTTCATTAATTTATGTACTTGAACTTATTGAGTGCCCACCCTTCATTAATTTCTTGAATCTGCCACTACGTGAAACCTAAAGAAGAAAGGATGGTTATACCCAAGGGTGGAGTTTAGAAGAGGCTGATGAAGGAGCAACTCTAGCGGCAAGAAGAACAGGGGAATGGTTGGAGAAATTCACCGGAAGTCCGTCACTGCTTAACTTCTCGATCCCACTCTGGGTCTCGCCGCGATGCTGAAGCTCTGTGATCTTTGCGATTTCCCCGATCTAGTCCTCTGAAAGGCGTCTCTGTGCAGAGCTTCAAGTTTTGCCTTCCTCTCTGTTGGTTGTGGAAGGTGGAGGTGGTGGTGTGTTGGCGAGTTTCGACAACGCCAAAGGTGAGTTCATTGAAGAAGAGAGTGGAGGAGGTATAATGTGGCATTGTCGTGCGTCAGACTCTCCGAAGCTCGCCTGATGAAGAAGGAAAAGCTCGGGACTGTCAGAAATCAAACCTTTGGTCCAAACGGGCGTTTTGACCAAGGGACTACAATGAAAGTTTTGAAAGTCTTGTGTAGGGACTAAGCTGAGAACCTGAAAACTGAAAACTTTTATGGGGCTAACTGTAATGTTCAAACATTCTGGGCCCTTTTCCATAATTTTCACTGGTTCCCTTTCTACATCAATTTGCAGTATCCAGAAATGCTGCGTTTTTTGTAAGTTTTACCAAACTCATCTGTAAAGAAAATAAACTCCAAATCTAATACTTTATATTACAAAAATTAATTAACCTTACTTTATAAAATATATGACATTGTTACCCTTTTTCAATCTTAATTTCATACAAACACATGTAATCACAATTAATCACAAAAGAGACATTTTAAGCTCAATTATTATGACAAAAAATCCAAATAAAATATGAAAATATATTTTAAAAATAGGGATTTATCATAAAGTTAGCCATTTTGAACCACTCAAAACGCCATTTGAAATTGAGAACCGTGACTAAGTTGGGAATAAAACGGGTTTAGCAAAACTAGACAATCTAAAACTTGAAAGAGAATGAAGAAGAAGATGAAGAAAGAGAGGTAAGGGAAGGCTATAAAAATGTAAAAAAAAAAAAAAAAAAAAAAAAAAAAAAAAAAAATGAGAAAATAAATATTATCTTCTCGTAAATTACTAACTCAAATCTACCTCCTCAGTCACAACCAAATTCATTTATTTAGAAGAGTTTAGATCAGAATAGAAAACTTATGTTTTGTAGTTTAAAATATGCTTATGTATTCTAAATTTTAAATATTAATATCATATTAATATTTGAGTGATCTATTGTTAAAATACTTTTATTATAAATATGAATATTTTAAACATGTTATATAATCATAAAAGTTTTTAATTAGTTAATGAGTATACATCATTTGACTTCCAAAATATTTATCCCAAAATCCGCCTTTAAATATTAATATCATATTAATATTTGAGTGATCTATTGTTAAAATACTTTTATTATAAATATGAATATTTTAAACATGTTATATAATCATAAAATTTTTTAATTAGTTAATGAGTATACATTTGGCTTCCAAAATATTTATCCCAAAATCCGCCACTGGTTATACCCACATGGAATCATACGTGGTATAAAGTCTGACGTGGCAAATAATGTATGTTTGATTATTGTTAGAGTAAAGCGGTATTGCACTTTTTTAAACATAGATGACGTTGGTCCAAAATTACTTTCTAAATGCCCACAATTCCTTTGCAAGTACGTACTTTTAAAATAAAAATCACCTTTAATTTAACCCTAAAATTAATTACTCTACAATATCCATCTATGAATTTTTTTTGTTTGGCGATATTTTCTAAGCAACAAACTTAAAATACGACCCTGAGAAAACTCAATCCCAAATCCCAAATTTTGATTTTAAAGTTGAGCATGAAAGGGCTCAAAAGTATAGTTTACTATAAGTTAAATGTACTGAATACCTATATTAATTAATTATTATAG
Organism: Acacia acuminata; assembly: GCA_019022655.1. Taxonomy (NCBI): domain Eukaryota; kingdom Viridiplantae; phylum Streptophyta; class Magnoliopsida; order Fabales; family Fabaceae; genus Acacia; species Acacia acuminata. The sequence goes on from JAFJYI010000036.1 coordinate 2,740,456, forward strand.
ATAACACATGTAAAATAATGACAAGTTGTTAGTAGTATATTGGAGTTTGATGTGATGGGGATAATAAACCAAGTTATCGTAAATTTTAATAATTCCACTAATGATTAAGTTATATGTGTTTATGATCTCAATACCCTGTTTGGGAATCACTCAATTTTCCCTTATAATGTAAGACAAGGTCTTGTAAAGCCACAACACTTTGTCTTTTACTTTAAGAACACTACCCTATGCTTTCTTATTACCAAAGATGGTTGTTGTTAGAACCAATAATAAGTAATCATGAGTTATCAATAAATAGTAGTATAAAATTTAAACCGACCAACTATTCACGTGGCCCATGATCTAGTTATGGTAAAATTATAGCAAATTCAATTTTTTTCACTCAATTATCACCAAATTGATTGTTTAAAAAATTGGGAAGATAGCAAAAAAAGACGACACTATTAACTAACAGGTTATTGGTTAACGTGGTAAGCGACTTCAAATACTTAAGAAAGAGAATATAAATTCGAATCACGTAAAATGGTTTTGTTGAAAGAGGTGAAAACCCTTTGCGCGTTAAGCTTTCAAATGGAAACCTTGATCAAATGAAAAAAGACCGCAATATTAAAAATTAGTTATAATTAGGGATCAAATTTTTTATTAAAATATAAAAAATGACATAATTCTTAAATAAATATTGTTGAAAAGCTGGATGGGTAAAAATTTAATTTAAGAAACTCGGTCCTTTTGTAATTTTTGTTAAGAAAATATGATCTCTAATTATTATTAGTATCTTTACTTGATCTGTAATTATCATCTACCTAAGCACTTTTTTCATCAAATATTTTATTTTAAATAAAAAATTAATAAAAGCAGTCCGTTAAGTGGCTTTCACGGTTTCACCTGAGGCTATGCAACTCTACTAATCTAGTCCACTCTCAAATGACTAGTTTTGGTTTTTCAATTTCTTTCCAAAGAATTTAAGGGCTTTAGAATACATGTCTGTACGTTTTTTTTTAGGGATGTTTGAAAAATGTAATTTTTTTTCAGATTTATACCATTAAAACAATTAAGAAAAGACAAAGAAAATGGATTTTTAAACGGGCCAAATTTATTATTATGTCCCTTTGTTTATATCTATTTGGTCTAGTTTTCTTGTAGAAATAATAATCTTGCAGCTATGCTGATGTGACGTGCATGACGCGTGTGTTTGGGTAACACTCAAACCACAGTTTTAAAAGCCATTTTCTACAAACCAAGGCAAAACTCATCTTACATATTTACCTCGTAAATCGTAAAAGCTTTATCTCTAAAAGCTAATCCAAGCACTCACCGTGCCTATTGGTGGATCGAATCATTGCTCGATATCGATAATATGATTTAGAAAAGGTGCAGGACACCAGGTGACTTAAAGAGCTGTCAAAAAACATCTTGCAACTCCTTTACAATTCTGTATGTTGGAAATTATGCCCTAGGGGCAAGTCATTGTACCGTAAACATTTATGTTATTTAAAGTATTCTCCTTTAGTTATCATTTCATTTGCATGTTTATAGTGATAACTGTATCCCTAGATATATCTTATAGGTTATCCTAAATGTCCCTAGTTAGTCATCTACGCGGGAGCGAAGATGAAATAAGACTAGTATGACTTTGACAAGGTATGGGGATACGAATCAAAGTCATAGGCACTCGTAAGAGTACAAGGTGCTAGACCAACCCACTATGAGAAAGCTGCATGGATTTATTCATAAGCTTATCTCATGTATAACCACGTCACAACACCCTTTGACCTGAGATCATCATGGATTCCTACATGATGAGTCATTGATCTTTGACTTAGTCAAAAGTCACATTTGACCGGGTGATGATAAAGGCTATGATCGGGATCAGTGGTTTTCATGCAGAGGAATGTGAATGGTCAAGATAGAATTTGTCCCTTACATTTGTAAAGAGATAATATTGGGCTCTTCGATGAGTGAGTCTGAGAAATGTATGGTCATACTACAAAGGAAAGAAGTTTCCATTATTAGACTACTCGAGAATCGAGAAAGTAATGGTCAAGAACAGGAAGTTGACATTATCCATGCCTCATCTTTGACCAAATTATCGCGTGACAAAAGGGACGTGACATGGTTGTATCATAGGTAGCATCGTATCATCGATCCCCATATGAATTGGGTAGTCGCAATGTCTTGCTAGAGGCCGCTCAGCTATGCGACTTGTGGGCTGGTACGTATTGGCTCACGCCAATCTCATGTGGGCCCTGCAGGTCACACACAAGAATAGTCCAATACGAGCAATAGTGTCAGATTCATTGAATCTTAGAAATGTCTAAGATTTAATGAATACGTTTAATCTAGGGTTATATATATATATATATATATATATCATATCATATATATTATATATTATAATATAATATAAATTCGAAAATAATAATGATATTATTTATAGATAATAATATTATTATGAATAGTATTTAATTTATTTGATAAATTAAATAACTAAAATAAATTGAGATATTGTATCTCAGATTTAATTTTCGAATAAAGATATAGTATCTCAGATTTAATTGAATTGAGATATGGTATCTCAGATTTAATTAAATAGAAAGATATCATATCTCATATTTAACTCATGAAGATCAATTAAATCTGTAGGCTCATAATTCGTATTAAATAAATATATTTGATTAGATCTGTTAGACATATTTTAATTAATGTATTGATTTAATTCAGATTCAAATTCAAGATTAAATAGATTAATTTTGAATATTTTAATACAGCTCATTAGGGTTTTAGAAGCTCTATAAATAGATATTGATCTAGTCGTATTGAGGACACGGATGAATTAGAGAAGCCGTAAGAAACCCTAGAGAGAAAAAGAGAGACGCAAGGTTTGAAGGCGCTAGCACGCTACCGCCCGTGTTCTAGTGCTGTTCGTGTGGATACCGGTAGAGGGAGGAGATTTCTGCTCCTATTTGATCGAACGAGATGACACCAGACTGAATTGAATGGAACACTCAACCCCACGCATAGGTACGATTTTTCTAACGAACCTTGATTTAAACGTCGTTGATAGATCCTTCGATGGATCCTCCGATGGGATTCTTAAAAATTTTATAATTCCCTGCATGTATGGATCCCAACACTGTATTGATCATATGTGCTTAATTTACCATCTCAATTACTCATACTTTGTGCCTAAAATTCTTTGAAATTTTCCCATGAATCTTGGTAACACTTTTGTTGGTTTCTGGAATATTTTGATAGAAGGAGACTGAAAATTTCGAAGTATAAATTTCAATCGTTAAGGAACCTTTAGACCTTCGGTTAAATGAATTATTTTGAAGGATTGTTAAGAGAGGTCTTGGAATTTCTGGAGTTAGGCAAAGCAAAACTATTAATATGAGTAATTGGTATTTTGGTTTGTTTTAACACATCATTTTGCAATCTCAACTCATCCACATAAAATTTTGGTTTTTTTTTTTCTTTTTTATTACGATTATTTGATATAATATATTTTTTTAAAAAAAAGTTGATCTAGTTTTCGAAATCAAATTGAAGCACATGATTTTTTTTTTTTTTTTTTTTTCCTTTTTCACAATAAGGTTTCACATGAATAAAATTTCAAAATTTTGTTTGACTACTACTATAAAAATCACATATGACAAAACGTAATCAGCCTTCATTTCGTGCCTTATGATTGGGTGGAATCTTGGGTGATGCAAATAATCCACCAATAACTTTGGCATTGGTAAAGAATAACCTAATACCTACTTTGCATTTGAAATATTTCTGATTCCCCATGCTTGTCTTCAGCAAGAAAGAATAACCTCGTCAATATTTGAGTGTCATATTGGCTAGTTGAGAGGAGAAGATTCCTCACCATATGGTCACGGGTTCGAACAACATGAGAGAAGAAAGGAATATCCCCTTTTCATACATTTCTTATATATAAGTTCAGTTTTCTTTTGTTTTCCTTTATAATCCCTTAGTTCCTCTTCCTCCAGCCATATTCTGGTTTTTTTTTTTTTTTTTTTTTTTTTTGCGTGACCACCCTCTCTAACTTCTTAGAGAGTTACAAACTAAATTTCCAAAAGATCAAACTTGTGATTGTGGGTTACTCATACCAGTTGATTCAAGAGCTTGGTAGTCCTCTAGTTATACTTATTCCTGGCTTTGATGGGCTGCTTTAAATCCTATTCATCTCATCACTTGTGATATTTATGTATATATGCTGTGAAATAATTTCATGTTAAGTTTGAATTTATCATTTTTCTCTTGTGATAAGTTTGTTTGAAATTAATTTGGTCTTCTATGTTGTTCATTAAGGGGCTTTTGGTTCTCATTTTACACTTGGCCCTCCCAGTTGCATTGCTCTAATGTTCGTGTTTTGATTTGTTTAGGTAAACATATATAGATATTTTTTGGATTAATCCACCAGTATCCGACCCTACTAATATCGACATAGCAAGTTCGTATGATGAAGAATAAGGAGCCAAAGGATATGACATGCAAGAAAATGGCATGGACTGTTAGAAACTTCAGTGCATTAATTTTCAACATCCCATACTATTCTGAGGTTTTCACCCCGGCCATTGTGCTTGGTAATTAATTTCTCCTTCAAGCTAGAAAATTGTACGCTTTCTAAACTATACTTTTAATTCTTTAACTATATACTAGCTAGGTTTCATTATCCAAGCCCTTTCTTTGGAAAAAAAGTTTTTTTAGTCTTTCATACCTAACGGTCGTTACTAAAAAAAAAAAAAATACTTTAACGTTGATGAAACTTTATCAAAAAAGTTTAATTTTTCAAAGTAACAATGATTTGTTCTGCGCAAAAAAAGCAACAATGATTATATATATATATATATATATATATATATATATCATTTGAGATCAACGTGGTTAGGGGTAAAAGATTTAAAAGATATTTTTCAAAGTTAAGAGACTAAACTAAAACCTTATATAAAAAGTTAGAGGATCAAATTTATACTTTTGTAACGCAAACATATATATCATTCCTTTATTGTTTCCTTCAAAAACTCTTTTCCATTTTCATTTTTTTGGGTCTTATATTTGTTTGTTACATATTTGATATAAGGAGAATTTCATTAAATGACCACATGAAAGAATTAATTTCAGTCAATAACCAAAACATTCTAAAATTTCACTGTAGGACCAAGGACTAAAATGAAAATAAGTTTTACAGGTAAAAATACAATAATACCCTTGCTTTATTAAAATTTATTGTCCTATGCTCCTTTAATAAAATTTTCCCTTTAATATATTCACATGTTAATTCCAATAAATAGATCAATGGATTGTCTGAAAATAGGATTAACAAATATTGTTTATTATACTACTACTTATTGAATTTTATTGACTTCACTGCTTGTTTTTAATCGTTTTTTTTGTATCTTATAATTACATTGTTATTATACTCTAAGAAAAACTCTTGTTTTATCGTTTAATTTGTATCTTATAATTACATGTTATTCTGCGATTATATGTGGCATATTAGACGAAAAATTTACAGACAGAGGAGGAAATATGTGTGTCCATACATATATATATACACACCCACACACACATATATATATCAAATATGTAATAAACTTATATATTAATATAATTGTTGCAGGAGACTGTTTATATACAGAAGACACATAGACAACTACATGTCATTGGCTATAGGTTTGGAAGCAGCTGATGCCTCGAGTTTGCCTCAAGGGTGTTGTATCTGGGCAGCCTTCGCCTTAATCGTCGCCGATCAAATTTCCAGGAAAAATTCTGTAACACGTGGAGGTATCATTTGGATTTCCTTTATGTCTTTTATAGAATCCTATGGAGTTCTCTGAACATTTAATATGTTTTTATCATTTTTTTCCTCTAGTTAATTCTATTATCACTCATTATCTTTTTTTCATACTATATTATCTTTCATATTTTCTCTCATTACGGCTATATTCCTCTCTTTTACTTAACTCTTTATAAATAATTAAGGGTATACTGGTAACTTCAATTTTATTTCTGTCATATCTATTACTTTTAACTAATTTTAATTAAGTTATTAAATCGAGTAATTTGCCTACCAGGCTCTTATAAAAAAACACTAGAGGGATTATTCCTTTAAAATTTGTTTTCTTTTCGGCAGTGTTTTTTTTTTTTTTTTTTTTTTTTTTATTACCGTAAGGTCCCCTTATTTCATAATTTTAAAATGGTAAATTATATTTGGGTGATTTGATTGAACAATGCAGATGCAGATAAACCCTATAAGTTTTGTGCAAACAAAACTAATTGGCGTTACCGTTATTTTATGTCCCTGCATGAACTTCAATGGCCATATATTTCAAATGATACTTGTATGATTGAAGTTGAGTTCTTCTCGGTGACATTTGAGGGCTTTGAGCCTACAATTCACCCAAAGGATGATTTTAAGGATTTGGGAAAAATAGATAAATCGTTTGTTCCACTGCTCGAGGAAGTTTGTTCGTGGCATCCTTCATTGCTGGATTGTACAAAGAACAAAAGTCGCAGGTGATGTGGTATTTATAGATCTCAACTTCACCCTAAGAATTAAAGAAAAAATGTTCTAGAATCCTAAAATTAGAAAGCAAATGATAATATATTATAAAAGATAGTAATCAAATAAAAAATCAAACATATTATTGCCAAATCGTGTCATTAATCATCACAAATCCTTGGCGGTCTTCAAATCTTATATAATCTTCAATTATTCTTTTCTTCTTCCTTTTCCATTTCCATCCATAGGTTTAACAAATGGACATTAACTGCACTGGGTCGAGTTCTACAATTTCTAAAGAACAAGAAGTGGAAAGATATGAACGAGGAAGCATGTCAGCAGCTTCAACATTTGTGGGAGGAGCTTGAGATGTTTGGATTAGACTTGAGTTGGTTGGAGCCTCTTGTGAAGTCTGCTTTAAATATGAAAGGATATAATGAGAAAATAGAGAAAGTGAAGAAGTTGAAGCAAGACTTGGTGGTTGCAGAGACAAAAATGAATATAATAAAGGAAAAACTGGCTCATACAGAAAGAAAAGAATTGGTGAATATAGAAGAAGACTTTGAAGAGAGGGATTTGGATGCAAAAATTGGATATATGCAAAAATTGGATGTGGATAATGTAGCAAATTAAATGCATTATGTATTTTGTGTGTGTGTGTGAATGAGAGAGAGAGAGAGAGAGAGTGGAGTGCCCGTTGTTATTTGATTTTTATTGTGAAATCCAAAAAAAAAAAAAAAAAAAATCGCAATGATTAGTTTGACATTAAAATCTTGTTTTGATTTTAAATAAATTAAGAATTACATTAAAATAAAATTAATCAAGAAGCCATATTTGAGCATGGTCAGGCCTAATTAGAAGTAGTTCTTACTCTTGAAACACTCAAAGATTAATTGGCACGCGTTCCCTAGAATCCGTCAGTTTCTTCTATAGGCTCCTTTATATTTTGATTATATTCTTTGTAGGTTTCAATTTTAACCTTTAAATTTGGTGTATTAAAATATACTAGACTGGCAATTCTGTGCATTCGAGTAGCCCAATTATATTGAAAACACCCTTTAACGGGTGAATGAGATCGAAAAAAGATACTAAGATGTCAATTGCATAAGTTGATGTTGTATTTGGTAGTGACTGAGTATTATTGTTGACAGCATAATGCCTTGCTGGCGTATATATGTTCTGCATGAAAAGAGTTATTTCTGGAAGCTCGTAATTGAAGCAAACGTCAAACTGAATCTTCATAGAACTATTAACGATGTTCTTCAGTTCTTTTTCAGTTCTGAGAATGAGGCAATGCATCATGCAAAGTTGGATAGCTTCAGTGTTGCCTGATGATAAAAGAGGAGCAAAATTCTAATTGGAAAAGTAAGCACAGGAGGGATATAGCAGATATCTAATAAATCCCTATAAATATAAATACTTAGGCTTTGATTCCATGATACATTGTGATGATGATTCTATTTATGGAGTACGCTTAAATTTAAGAGAAATTTAGTCATTCAACTTTCATTTAATGCATCCATAACTCAATCTTTAAACTTTTGACTTGCATATGACTTAGTTCCAAACTTTTCATTTTGTAGATATTATCATCTTAGTTATCTGTTGAGTCATCTGAGTGTCAATAATACCCCTCCAAAACTACTCCACCTGAGCTTTTTTTTTTTTTTAAAAAAGAAAAATTTAAACTTAAACAAAACGAGGAATCCAACCACCGGACTAGAGGTTATGTGTGAGTAAAGAAAAAAACTAAAGCACGTCGAGAAGAAAAGAGTGGAGGATACGCGAAAGAAAAAATGAGGACAAGTTGCACAAGGAAGGAGCGTGATGAAGAACATACAAGAAAGGGGAATTAAAACCCTATGAATATTAATTCCGTTCGTATCTAAGAAACTTCCTACACCTAACAACGGCAGTTAGTTAAAAAAAGAGTTTTCCTCTATATGATAAGGACGCTGAGCTAGCCCATTGGCGCAAAGAGTTCACCCCTTACAAAACATGCTCATAGATGATAGACTCGTTGCAAGTGATGAAGTTGTTCAAGGCATTCTTTAGATGATGGTGGCTATGATTGCAATAGAGTTCCAAGCCACTCAGCATATCCATTTACTTGAACAAGATGCAAGGATGGATTAAAACCAAGATTTTTAGCAAGACTCTTTACCCAATAGGTTCGGTTTCTCTCATCATCAATTTTCTCATCATCCCTCATGCTCTCTAAATCATTTTCATCCAATCAATCTGAAATGTTAAAAATGAGTCATGTCATCAAGTTATCACTCATTCGACTTTTTTTTTTATCTTCATTCCAATCAACAGTCTAGATTGTCTCCTCTTTCTCAATCAACGGTCCAGATAAACTCGTAAGGAATGATGAGAAAATAAGATGAGAAGAGGATCTGCTTCCCTTACCCAACTACCCTCAAGATCACATGTCAGGCTCATGTGTGTCATGGCTCAGTCATCCCATCCCGTCCCTATTATATTGGGAGGGGATGGGATGAGGGGTACCGTAATCCCTTCCATTCAGGGTATATTATTTTTTATAAAAAAAAAAATTATTAATTTATATTTAAACGTTTAATCCAAAAAATCAACCCTAAAAACTAAAATGCATTTTCAGACTTATCACTCTCTTCTCGCTCCTCAGCGCTTGTAATCTCGCTCTTGCACCAGAGCCAGATGAGAGCGGAAGCATCATACTGTAATTCCTGCTGCCAAAAGCCCAAAACTTGATGAAAGAGCAAACAAAGGAGAAGCAAGAATGGCATATTGAAGCCTAAGACTTTTTGTCCGCATGAGCACCACTACTAAGCGAGATTAGTTAGTAAGCAATCTATGGACCAATTATTAGCGTAGTTCTTGCCTCTTAGTTCTTATAATATATAACGCATTAGCTTTCTGGTTTACAAAATTTTCTTTGCAAGTGTCCGTCCATGAGGACCCCATGTTTTCTCCAGCATCATGGGGGAGATTTTACTTTTGTGCATATCGTGATGCTGCCCTTTTAAATTTTAATAATTCCACTAATGATTAAGTTATATGTGTTTGATTTTACATGTTTTCTCCAGCATCATGGGGAGAAATATCTTTTGTGCATATGTGATGCTGCCCTTTTAAATTTTAATAATTCCACTAATGATTAAGTTATATGTGTTTAAGATCTCAAAACCCTATTTGGGAATCACTCAATTTCCCTTATAATGTAAGACAAGGCCTTGTAGAGCCACAACACTTTGGCTTTTACTTTAAGAACACTACCCTATGCTTTCTTATTACCATACATGCGTCATGTGGTTGTTGTTAGAACCAATAATAAGTAATCATCAATTATCAATAATAATAGTATAAAATTTACACCAACCAAGTATTCACGTGGCCCATAATCTAGTTATTGTTAAATTATAGAAAATACAAATTTTTTCCACTCAATTATCACCAAATTAATTGTTCAAAAAATTGGAAAAATAGCAATTAAAGATGACGGTATTAACCAATAAGTTATTGGTTAAGGTACTAAGAAACTTTAATTATGTAAGGAGGAAAATATAAATTTGAATCTCACAAAGTGCACTTGTTGGAAGAAGCAAAAACCCTTTGTGTTTTAAGCCTTGAAAGTGAAAATATTTGATCAAATGAAAAAAGACAACAATATTAAATATATCAATTATAATTAGGGATCACAAATTTTTTAAAAATATCAAAAAAAAGAAGAAATTATTCTTAAATAAATATTGTTAAAAAAATGGATGGGTAAAAAATTTATTTAAGAAACTCAGTCCTTTTGTAAATTTTTGTTAAAAGAATATTATCTGTAATTATTATTAGTATCTTTACATTATCTGTAATTATCATCTACCCATACGCGTTTTTCATCAAATATTTTATTTTAATTAAAAATAATAATAAAAGCGGTCCGCTAAGTGGCTTTCACGGTTTCCCGGAGGCTATGCAATTCTACTAATCTAGTCAACCCTCAAATTGGACTAGTTTTGGTTTTTCAATATATGTCTGTAATTCTTTTTTTTTTCTTTTTGTTTGAAAAAATCATTTTTTTTTTCAGATTTATACAATTAAAATAAATAAGAAAACACAAGGAAAATGAATTCTTAAAAGGACAAAAGTTATTATTATGTCCATTTGTTTATATCCATTTGGTCTAGTTTTCCCACAGAAATAATAATCTAATTGCAGCTATCTAAGGGTACTTGGTCAGTAGTGGATCATTGCTCGGATAGTTTGTAATAAGATTTAGAAAAAGTTCCAAACATGGGATGACCCAAAGAGCTGTCAAAAAACATCTGACAGCTCCTTTACAGCTCTATATTATGTGCTAATTCACCATCTCAGTTACTCAAACTTTGTACCTAAAATTCTTTGAAATTTTCTCATGAATCTTGGTAACACTTTTGTTGGTTTCTTGAATATTTTGATAGAAGGAGGCCGAAAATTTCAAATTAAAAATTACAATCATTAAGGAACCTTTTAGACCTTCGGTTAAATGCATTATTTTGAAGGATCGTGAAGAGAGGTCTGGGAATTTTTGGAGTTAGGCAAAGCAAAACTATTAATATAAGTAATTAGCATTTTTGGTATATTTTAATACATCATTTGGCATCTCAACTCATCCACATAAAATGTTGGTTTTATTTTTTTCTTTTTATTATTATTATTTGATATTTTTTTTCTAAAAAGAATTGGTCCTAATTATAGGAGCATTTTTTTTTATAGTGTAATTTACACTACAAAAGTGTTCATATAATTTCAAAATTTTTTTTTTAAAAAAAAAAATTGGCCTAGTTTTCGAAATCAAATTGAAGCACATGAATTTTTTTTTTATTTTTTATTTAACAATAAGGTTTCACATCAATAAAATTAAAAAATTTTGTTTGACTACAAACTATAAAAATCACATATGACAAAACTTAATCAGCTTTCATTTCGTGCTCTATGATTGGGTGGAATCATGCGTGATGCAAATAATCAACCAACAACTTTGGCATTGGTAAAGAATAACCTAATACCTACTCTTCATTTGAAATATTTCTGATTCCCCATGGTTGTCTGCAGCAAGAAAGGAATAACCTCATCAATGTTTGAGTGCCATGTTGGTTAGTTGAGATGAGAAGATTTCTCACCATATGGTCACAGATTTGAACGACATGAGAGAAAAAAAGAATATCCCCATTTTATATGTTTCATATATAAGTTCAGTTCTCTTCCGTTTTCCTTTATAATTCCTTATTAGTTCCTCTTCCTCCAGCCATAATCTTTTTTCTTTTCTTTTTCATCTTCTTTTTTGCGTGACCATCCAGTATCCTGGCTAACCTCTTAAAGAGTTACAAACCAAATTCCCAAAAGATCAAACTTGTAACTATTGGTTAAGTTGAAACAACTCATATCAATTATAACATCCTCCATTTTACTAAACAAAATAATTATATATTAGTTTGATTAGTAACTTGACAATGATTCAACATTTAAAATAATATCCAAAATAAATCGAGTATGCAAAATGGGCCCTAACGTGACAATATACAATCATCCAACATAAACCAAAAAGACAAACACTACTTTTTAGCGTAAGTAGCCTAAGCTTCGAGATCTTCCCCGATGGACCCGTACGGAACTATCACATGAAAATGTGGGTAACCATTAATCCAACTCATTACGAATACTAATATGTGCTAGCTAGTGAGGTGCCATGTGGAACAATTTTTATAACAAAGTATTTAATATATATATATATATATATAATTAGCCAATATCCACATCACGAAATTTCATATAAAAAATTATGTATCACAGTTTTCATTAACACAATCCCCAAGAGGCCTCCCACCAATCCAGCCGAACCGCCTTATTTCCTCCGACTAGACCTATGGGCTAAGTTACATCAATATTACTAGTTACTCAAAAGCTCACCGGTCATGTGATGAGGACCAGCCAAAATCCTCGAGCACATTTCTCGGACCATGGGTCTTTCCTCCTCATTGAACTAGTGGGGTGTCGTAAGCCCTCATTGAATTAGTGGGCCAGTCCCTCATTGAACAGGTGGGACAATAGAAAGCCAACCATCATGCATCAATGGAGGCTTCACCACATGGTGGATTAAACTACTTCATTTCTTCCCAATTCAACCCTTACCATAATTATCACAATAAATAAGTAGCTTAGCAGGGATTTTCCAAGATTTTCCCGTTCATATCATGTAATTAAAATTATTCTCATATATATATATATGTCATAATATCTCAATTCTCAATTCTTATACATATATAAATAAATAAATATATGTATATGTTCACAATTCAAATCATAAGGTTCCATAAGGAGATTTCTATTAAGATCCTCATAATCAGTTCACAAAATACTCACAAAAAAGCATACTAATACACATAACGAGTGGAAAGTGGTTACCTCTTGCTGAAGCTAATTATTATTACACTAATCCTAATCCAAGAGCTCAAACACACGCCAAAAATCAATCTACCACAACCAATTTACTAACCATTAATAACTCTTCTAAAAATCTACATAATTAAAATTAAAAGTATACAAATTTTTAACTGTAACATCCCATTTTCAAAAGCAGTATATTTTTTTTTTTTTTCATCAGAGTAGAGCATCGGAGCGATTGAGTAACTGATATTTATATTCAAAATGCCGTAAGTCTGGCTGATTACAGTAGCGGTACGTTATACCGAGTGTTTTCAAAAGTAAATAACAAAAGAAGAAAGTCTTCAGCTGAGTCCCTATGCGTGCCGCTTGCCTTTCTCCTCGATCCTCGGTCCTCCCGACCCCGACGCTATATTAAGAGCCGAGGTTCAATGCCCATTGAACCTCGAGTGTAACGGTTAACCTCATGCTTATGTAACAGTTATGTATGACAGATATTCATGACATTACAACAATAATCAATACAAAAGCCCATAACAGATGTATGATTAGAAATACATAACCACGTATGTAAGATAATAACGGCGTATGTAACATAACCACGTATGCTACCGCAATAGTTAGAACATAACCTCGTATGTGACATAACCACGTATGTAAGTCTAAGTCGATGAACACAACAATCATATATAATCATACAATAAGCATCAGAGCTAGTGTTACAGTACGCGAACGTACCTTCGTTGATGAATATGGTATGTTTGTCGGTCGAAAATGTGTTCACAGATATCCTATGAGGGTAATATCGCATTTATTAATTCCCAAACAATATCCTAATAGATATCTTAGTCACAAATGACTATTTTGCCCTTGCAACATTTATTTTTCACTTTATTCCTTCAAAATTCGTAGAACAACGCTGGTACAAATCTGGGCAGCATTTCGTCTAACTTTGAAAAATCATAATTAATTCTAGAAAAATCAAAACGAGGATCCGTAAAATTCCTTGGAATCCTTAGGATGTCTATTTTCAATTAAAAATAATAAATTCTGCCCAGATTACACGAATCACTCCCAGGTTTTAAGTTTTGAGCCTCTGCCCAGAATTTTTCCAGAAATTCGTAGCCTAACTTTGAGGATTTTTATGTCTCTGTACAGAAATCATTTTGACATTTTCTTGACATATTTAAAAATCCCTATATGTCTATTTTAACCATGAATTTTCTCAGAATTTTGTGACCATATTTTCAATATGAAATTCTGGTGTTTTCATCACTGCCTCCAGAAATTCGAAACCGATGAAATTTCGTCGAACTTCGTTACTTTGATGATTTTCTTTCAGAAATTTTGCTATATAATCTCCCTCATCATTTTTTTGAGACAAAGCTAATTTTGACTATAAAAACATGTAAAAAAAATTATCCTAGCATATTTAAGATCTAGGCTACTTCTATTCTAAGAATTTAAAACTAAAACTTAGAGAACTTAAAGCTAGAGCTAGAGAACTTACCAAGAACTTTGCTACTCCTTCAAGAAGCTCCTCACTCTTACTCTCAACTCTCTATTTCAGATTTCTTTGCTTGTTTTGATGTGAAGAATATGAAGACTCAAGCCCCTATTTATAGCAAAAGGCTATGACAATCTTGTAATTCTCTAACTTACACATCTCTCATTTTTGGCCATGGGTTTAAGTCTGAATTCTCCCTCCAGCTGAGCCAAAAACGTGGCCTACCTCCCCCCCATTCTTCCTCCTTTGATTTTTCACCAAAGCCTCTTGCCTTGGTGTCAAAATTGTCCACATGTGTAAAGCTTTTGGTCCCAAGAGTGCTTTGATGGCTCTTCCTCCATCAAGCATTCTCCAAGCATGCATTGGTGGCATCTCCATCTTCATGCATTTCCCAACTTGGTGTTCTAATTTCCTAGTTACTCTAAGTATACTTGTAACAAGATGACTTTGGTGATTGGTTAGCAATTAAGCAAAATACTCTTAGGGTTTAGTCTTTAATTAGCTTAATCTTTGGTCATTAATCCTAAAATGGTGTTTTAGGTGTTATTAAATTTATTTGCTTGGTTACTAATTTAATCATGATCATTAGTAATCATCTTTATGCTAATCCTAACCCCTTATTGGTCCTTTACCTTTAATTATCCTAATACATCTTTGATTGGTGACTTTTAACATTATTTGTAAAGAATTACCTAAATATTCCATTAGTGTAATTTTAATTGCTCTTTAATTGTTGGTAATTGCCCCTTAATTGTTTCAAGTGTTTTGATAATTCTTCATGGCCTTTTATGATTTAAATATGAGTTAGGTATTAAATATAGGGTATTAGAAAATTTAGTCTCTTAATAAATTATAATAATTGGTGTTTAAGGTCCTTTAATTAATTATGAAGGTTTGGACAATTCATTTAATTTTTAGAAGATTCTTATTGGTCATTAATTGTTATTGTTGTCTCCAAATTTATTTAAGGATTTTCATAGCACTCACTTGCTCTTTTTGATCTTACATAAACCATAGCTTATTATGGTATTTATTATATTTTATGGTATTTTATGATGCCTAACAAAATTTATTAAATCATTGGTTATTCTAATCCCTAGAAAATAGAATAAACACATCTCAAAATTTGAGACCACATATTCACCTATTTTAAATAGGCTTTTTCTATCAAAATATTGTATTTAAGATAAAAAGAAATTTTGGGTATTACATTAACAATAATATATTTGGAATGCTTAAAGTAGGTAAATTATGACGGAACTGAAAAAAAATTAAGGAGACTATTAATTCTCCTTTCGAATTTATTATTACTTAATAACTCCCCTTATTTATTCCCTTTTAATAATAATAATAATAATAATAATAATAATAATAATAATAATAATAATAATATTTATTATTATTATTATGATTTACTTTATTATGATCATTATTATTCTACTATTTATCATTATTTTCATTATAATATAACACACACACCTAACCTAACACAATACACACACACATATATAGCTAGGTAAACTACTCATGCAAAACTCATGCACGTACGCTTTCCTCCACAACCACTCACGCTTTCCTCCACAACCACTCACATGCACTCATACTATTCATTTACACAAAACTTATTACAATACATACTCTTACCACATATTTATATTTCACTATATATGTATATATACCCACTTTTGCTTCAAAAATCCCCTTTTTAATAATAATAAAAATATTCATTATTATTTATCACTATTTATTATTATTATTATTGTTGTTGTTACTTTCTTTAATTATCACAACATAATGCTATTTATAAAAAAAAAATAATAAAAAAAAGTACATTCTAAAGAATCTATTACTTCTAAAGTTGCTATGTCTTGTTTAAAGATTTGAAGTTGCAGATTTAATATATGTACATTTACACACTCATTCTAAAATAGACATGCGGTGATAAATACACACACACATAACAGTAAGCTTTTTCTTGTATTTTCCCAAATGCACTGATCTATATGTACCTTAAAAAACGATGCCTCAGGCTTATCTTGGCTATTTAATATTTTGCAGTACAAATTCTATGGTTCCAATTTTGTTATCATTGTAACCCTTTTGTTTAAAACTATTCTAGCTTTGCTTGAAATATCATTATGCATCAGTTTTTTATGCTTATAACATCAACATATACCTGTATATATATATACATGTAACATGTGATAGACTGCCAAGCTTTCTTTTATATATATAGTTTATATATATATAGATACACACACGCAAATACTTGATAGTAAGCCTTCCAATGCCGTTATATTTAAACTTAGAACACATGAAGTAAGTATGCATAAACCTCTGGCTTAGATGGGTTCATGTATATCTTTCTCTCTCTCTCTCTCTCTCTATATATATATATATCTAAAGCAATGCATAAATATATATATTATGCAGCAAGTTCTAGATTTGGTTTCCTTTTCCATGGTTTCATGCATTTTAATATACATATATATTTATATGATAGCAAAAACCTCTTTCCAAAGAATATACTTATATAATGTTTTTCCTATTGTTTCTTCAAACTTGACAAACATATATATTTATATATATATATATATATATATACCCAACGCACCCACTAACTCAAACACACATAATATACCTACACACACTAACACAAACGCATATATATATATAACTACCAAGTCTCAGGAATGACTTGTACAAGTTGACAACCATCTCTGACATTGTCATTCCCCCCTGATTAATTCAAATGCTTTACTACTTGTCAACCTTTTTAATTATTTTATCTCCTTAACTACACTTAACTTTGTTCCTCTTTTATTATTTAAATGGTTTATGGCTATTTAGACATTTCATACATGTAAAGCATGCCGAAACTTCCTCTATTTTAACTCCATAAAACATAAAACATATGCAGAACTAAAACCAATACTCTTGAGTTTCAAACGTAGAGAGCAAGGATTTGAGGCTTACCTCTGTTTTTTGGATGCACATGCAAAGGAGGATGATCACGTTGGTTTCCTCCCACTCCTCCCTCTCTCTCACTTTCATGCCACACACTCAGTTTCCCTCTCGTTCTCGGACATAATAAGAGTATGAAAGGAAGAATACTAAAGTAGTATAATTTATATACTGAACCAGAGGCCCGGTCCGAGAAGCAAGACGTTGGTCACACGGGAAATATTCAACGATCCAAGGAGAAAGATGTGTACAGGGAGGTGTGATCTTTGTTGGTCTCGAAAAGTATGGGGATATGATTTCGCCGACGTGGGAGGTGTGGGTTTGCTGGTTGCTTGCTAACTGGTGCTATTTTCGTTTACGTAAAAATATTTGGTCCTCTCCTTGCTTTTTCGATGGCGTTTTGAATGGAAGAGATGGGTTAAATGAATAAATAAGGGAATGGTTTGGGGTTGCATTGGTTTGGGCTGGTTTTAAATTGTTGGACTGATAGAATGTAATATGTGTATTAATGTTTAATTGAATTAGTGATTGTGTGTGTGTGAACGTGGCTACAACAAAAGAGAGTAAGAGATTGAAAATTCTGGATTAATGAGTGTCTTTAGGCCCAATTGGGCCATCAAGTTCTGCACGCATGGGTTGAAGGGAGACTGAAAAATGTTGATGAATAATGGGCTTTGAATTTGCCCACATTTGTTTGCAAGTTTGGGTAATAAGGTTACCATTTTACCTCTTCTTAATTAATACTTGATTATCAAATAAATTCCCGAAATAAATCATTAATCCCATATAAGGATTTTCTTTCTTAATTAATTCTTCCTAAGCCATAAAATATTAATTCTATAATTTTTAGGCATAAATTATTTCTTACTTGAATTTACCCTTTTTCCCAAAATCAATTATTTATGGGCAAAATAAGCCTAAATTTCAAATAATTATTCTCATAATTATTCTAAACCAAAATTTCATATTTAATTTTCATAAAATACTCCAATTTCAAATCCCAAAAATTTGGGATGTTACACCAGTTAATCCAAATGTTCGGTTGTCCTCTAATTATACTTATTGTTAGCTTTGATGTGGTACTTAAAATCCTATTCTCTCATCACTTGTGATATTTATGTATATATGCTGTGAAATAATTTCATGTTAAGTTTGAATTAATTATTTTTCTCTTGTGATAATTTTGTTTGAAATTAATTTGGTCTTCTACGTCGCTAATTAAGGGGCTTTTGGTTCTTATCTTACATTTGGCCCTCCACATTGTGTTCTTTGGTTTAATGTTTGTGTTTTGATTTGTTTAGGTAAACATATATAGATATTTTTTGGATTAATCCACCAATATCCAACGCAACTAAAATTTAAACAAAAGGAGGAATCTGCCCACCGGATCGGAGCTTATGCTAGTGGCTTCAACACTAGGGGTGCTCATGTGTGTCATGTCCTAGTCTTCCCATCCTATGCTAGTTATATTGGGAGGGGATGAGATGGGGTAACCTAATCCCATCCATCCTAGTATGTTATTTTTTATATAAAAAAATTATATTTAAAAGTTTAATCCCAAAAACTCAACCCTAAAAATTAAAATGCATTGCTACTCACTCACCTTTTAGACTCATCACTCTCATCCCACTCTTGAACCAGAGCCAGATGAGAGTGGATGCATTATACTGTAATTTCTTCTGCCAAAAGCCCAAGACTTGATGAAAGAGCAAACAAAGGAGAAGCAAGAATGGCATATTGAAGGCTTAAGTGTGTTTGGAATAGTATGAGAAAAGTGGCTTTTTGTAAATAAAAACTATGCAAACTTAAGAGGTAAGAGTCAGATTGTATAATATGATTTATGTTTGGATTGGTGGTAATATAAATAACTTTTATGATGATTATAAAAAAAATCAAAATAATTATTTATTTTTGGAGTGTACGGCTTGCTTTGGAAATAGGGAAAGAAAGACTTTTGGAGATAAAAGAGCAAGAGTACACGAGAGAGAGAGATTATTGGTATGGCATGAGTAGGAAGGAGTACTGTGGACTTGTGGGGGTCGTGGGGAGCCATGTCATAAGCCAAAATCAAATCGTGATAAACCACAATTCGTGACCCATGAAAATAAATCATTTAATATCTATAAGCTCAATTATCAAAACGTTCTCTCAAACAAAGCATAAAAAATCAAAAGCGCCAATCTTGCTTTCGGCTCTTGAATCATTCGATTGGGAGGCCCGAAAGCCATACCAAACATACGCGAGACTTTTTGTCGTGTGTGCACCACTCCATAACAGTTAGTAAGGAATCTATGGACCAATTATTAATGTGGTTCTTGCTTCTTAGTTCTTACAATATACAATGCATTAGCTTCCCGGCTTGCAAAATTTTGTTTGCAAGTGTCCGTCCATGGGGACCCCATGTTTTCTCCAGCATCATGGGGAGAAACTACCCTTGATTCTACTTTTGTGATGCCATTTCAACAACTCTGCTGGAATTTTCTCCCAAAAAGACGCAGGAGACATCCCAAACTAGAGTCGTCAAAATGGGTTGGATCCTACGGGCCAGTCCATTAAGCCCCATGTTTGACCCCTTTTTTTCAGCCCTCATATGATGGGGGTTATTTTTGGCCCTAGCCCAAAATAACCCCCACTCCTTTGGGTTATGATGGGGCCAGCCCCATGGGCTACCAATGAAAATCTAATTTTTCACTAAATCCAGCATTCAGAAATCAGAAGCTCGGGTTAAACAGCAAATGAATCCCAAGTGGTAAAGTGATGTCGCTGATGCTCTCTAAGGTAGTCGCGGAGAAAGGTGCCTCCTCAAGCGAGGAGGAAGATTTATTCCACAGCAGTCTCAAGAAGATTAAGAATGATGATACTATCTCCACTGATAACGGTTGGCCCAAGTCGGGTGAGGTAAGTAAGAAACCATGGGTCTCGGGACCTACTTTTGCTGAAAAGTTACAAGGCATTAATAGGCAAGATGATGAGCGCGATGTGGCGAACGTGAATGATCTGTCGACGATCCCTTATCTTATTCGGATCACATTGAATCGATAAAGATGACCATGAACCTCTTTGTATTATCAAGGAGGATCCCAACCGTAATTTCCCTACTTTTTCTTTCTACGGCAAGATGAAGAATAGGTTGTATAAGGCTTGGAATAGGGCTGTCATAGTGAAGTTATTGGGGAAGGATATTGGGTATAAGCTACTCTTGTCCATCCTGCAATCACTATGGGCTAAGAAAGGAGTTTTTAATCTTATCAACATTGGCAACGGATTCTTTGTAGTGAAGTTCACTAATAAGGAAGACTATCTTAATGCATTAACTGGGGGACCTTGGATGATCTTTGATCACTACCTCACTGTTCGTCCATGGGAACCCATGTTTCATCCTAAACGAGCTACAATTAAAAAGGTGGCGGTTTGGGTGAGGGTACCTAACGTTGTCCTGGAATATTATGATCAAGAAGCGCTTACATGGATCGGTAACCGCATTGGGGACATTATAAAGTTGGATATAAACACGTCTGGCCATCTTAGAGGACACTATGCCAGAATTTGTGTATTGGTGGATTTGGATAGCCAGCTTATGTCTGGTTTTTCCTTAGATGGGATTGATTACTTTTTGGAATATGAGGGGCTCCATCTTCTTTGTACTAACTGTGGAATCTACGGTCACACGGCTGAGCAGTGCAAGAAAGGTTCGAAAGTGCAAATCCCAGTTGAGACACAAAGAAATGAAGAAGGAGTCTAGTCTGGGAATCATACTCTTCCAGATAAAGGCAGAGATAGTGATCAAGACGTCTGGAAGGTGGTTTGCAAGCCTCGCCGGCAACGGAAGGGAGGGAAGGAGAAGTCTACGGTGGATAACAGGAAGGATGGTGGTGGCTCTAGATTCAAGATACTGGTTGAGGAAGGTGAGGAGGAGAGGACGGGAAATGGCCATTCTCTTGTCGTCCCGCCCGGATGGAGCGAGTGAAAATCTCGATGATAGGAAAAATCCCTCTTCGGCGGGGACGCTTAGGAAGAAAGGGAAGGGGAAGAAGAAACAAGGCAAACCCAAGAGTAAGGTGGAAGCTAGTAGTGTGGGGGAGTGTGATGGAAAAGACATGAGGTCAGAGAGGTCTGAGAAAAGGACGAGAGATATGATGAAATTGGGATCTAAGGGGAAGGAGGTCGAGGATTACATATGTGGAAACAAATGAGAAAAGTCAAAAGGGCGGCGTGGATGAAGCGAGCGGAATGGGGTTCTCCCTTTGGAGGTCCCACGGGGTACGTAGTAGGTGAAGGCACGATTCTTTGAGGAGGAAGTATTTTTTTCTGGTCCTCCCGAACCTGGTGAAGTTGGGCCGTTGCAGGGCCTTACAGGTAAGTTTTGGGCTGGACATTGCCCTTTGGATCCGGACGACCGGATGGAGGACGAGGCCCTCGTTTCTTTTAAGGAAATGGAAGAGGAAGCCCAGGAGAATGGGGAGGAGGAACGTTTGTCCTCGAGACACAAGGCCCCGCGCTTGAAAGACACCTTTTTGGGCTGCTTTTCATAAGCCCAATGGCCAACGTTCTGTTTTGGAATTCTCGGGGAGCTTGTGGACACCTCCTGCTCCAAAATCTTAAAGTTGTGTGTAAGTCTTCCCGTCCTTGTTTTTTGTTTCTATCCGAAACGAAGTGTGACCGTGAATCCCAATTTTCTCAATTGGAAAAATTGGGTTTTGATGGCTTTGCTTTTATGCCAAGCGAAGGAAGGTCCGGTGGGATGGTTGCGGTGTGGAAGAAAGATCGCATTGATGTGGTTTTAATAAAAAAGGAGAGGCAATTTTTGCACTTTCAGTGTTCGATTCCAGGGAAGGGAATGTTCTTTATGACTGCCGTCTATGCAATTCCTCGATCGGGTCTGAAGCATTTTCTTTGGCAAGATCTTTCGGCCTTGGCTTCCTCTATCTCAGCCCCTTGGGTTGTAGCCGGTGATTTCAACGATATTTTACTGTCAAATGAGAGGACTGGGGGTGTGGGTGTTAATTGGTCCAGGCTGGATTTGTTTCAAAACCGTCTCAATTCCTGTCATCTTACGGATCTGGGGTTTCACGGCCCAAAGTTGACATGGCGTGGTCCTATGGCTGTTAATTGCGCAAGACTCTATGAAAGATTAGACAGAGCTCTTGGGAACTCCTTATTCCTGTCTGAGTTTTCATCTAGCACTGTACATGTATTACCCCGTACTAAATTCTCTGACCATAATCCTATTGTTTTGCGTCTTTGTGATGATGTTTGCCAGGTTATGAATCGGCCTTTTCATTTTGAGGCTATGTGGATGAAGCATGATAATTATAGCTCTTTTTTATCTGATAATTGGAGCTCCTCAGAGGACATTAATTTCAGTCTTGACAAGATCAGAGATTCCTTAGGGGTGTGGAACAAGGAAGTGTTTGGTCTGGTGGAAAATCAGAAAAAGCAGATCCTAGCTAGACTTGGGGGTATACAGAGATCTCAGGCTTACCCTCGCTCAGAGTTCCTTTGTAATTTGGAAAAAGAGCTTCAGGAAGACTTAGATAGAGTTCTAAAGTTGGAGGAGCTTAAATGGTTTCAGAAATCCAGAGTTGATTGGATTAACAATGGTGACAGAAATACCCGGTTTTACCATTTAAAATCCAAGATGAGAGTGAGACATTTAATAAAATCGGAGCGTTGAAGAATGGGAATGGTATCGGATTGATGATGCAACGGCTCTTAAAGATCTTGTCCTACAATTCTTTAAGGAGCTGTATTGCCCTCCTTCTTGTGATTATGCTCCCTTGAGTTCGATTGCTAAATTTCCTGCCATTGATCTTGAAGTCCTTGGTGGCTTCTCTAGAGTCCCTTCGGATGAGGAAGTTAGGCAGGTTGTTTTCTCCATGGGATCCTTTAAAGCACCAGGCATTGACGGCTTTCCTTCATTATTCTATAAAAGTAATTGGGAATTGGTTGGGCCCTCCCTTTGTGACTTGGTTAAAGGCGTGTTTCAGAACCCCTCATCTTTGGCCAATGCTAATAGAACTCTCATATCTTTAATTCCGAAGAAAGACTCCCCTGTTTTTGTTAGTCATTTTCGGCCTATCTCATTGTGCTCTGTTCATTACAAATGTGTGTCCAAGATCATTTCTAATCGTCTGAGGGGTGTGATGAACGACCTGATTTCGCCTTTCCAGGCCAGCTTCATTAGAGGCAGGCATATCCAAGACAATATTGTGGTGGGACAAGAACTTTTCCATATTATGAGCAAAAATAAAAGTAGGAAGGGGCTGATGGCCATGAAAGTGGATCTTGAGAAGGCATATGATAGAGTTAGTTGGTCCTTCCTGAAACAAGTCCTTGTGGAGGTAGGGTTTGATATGAACTTCATTAATCTTGTTATGGAGTGTGTTTCGTCGGTTTCCTATAACGTGATATGGAATGGCTCTTAGACTGAGTTCTTCTTGCCTAACCGGGGCCTACGCCAAGGGGATCCTATTTCTCCTTATCTTTTTGTCCTCGTATGGATAAATTATCCCACCTTATCGTGATGCGGTGGAGGCTGGTTCATGGAAACCTATTTCCATGTCTAATACGGGTCCAAAAGTGTCTCACCTTTTATTTGCTGATGATTTATTGCTTTTTGGGGCTGCTTCGGTGGCTCAGGCCCGCTGTATGATGCGTTGTATTGATGCTTTTATGGAAGCTTCAGGGGGGAAGGTCAGTAGTGAGAAATCTTCCATTTTCTTTTCTCCAAAGGTCTCTACGCGATCGAAGCAGGAGATCAAGAATATAACTCAGATGAAGGTATCCCGTGACGTTGGTAAATACCTTGGGTTTCCGATTACCAAGGACCGTAGACGAAAGGAAACATTTCAATATGTTATTGATCGGGTTCGGGTAAAATTATCTGCGTGGAAGGCTAACTGCCTCTCTACTGCTGGTAGAATTACTCTTGCCAAGTCGGTGCTGAGCTCCATTCCATTGTACCCCATGCAGGTTGCTAGTCTTCCTCGTAGCGTATGTATGGAGGTTGAGAAACTTCAGAGGAATTTTATTTGGGGACACGATGATTCGTCGCGTCGCTTTCATCCGGTCGGTTGGGATCAGATAACTAGGCCTAAAGAGTATGGTGGTCTGGGATTTAGGAGACTGGCCACTGTTAATAGGGCTTGTGGAGCTAAATTGGCTTGGAATCTTATTCTGGGTGCACAGGGTCTTTGGGCGGACTTGTTTCAACATAGGTATATGCTTCGTGATGGTGACTCTCTTCTGGAATCTAGAAAGGATGATTCTAGGATTTGGAAATTCATATGTTCTCAGTCCGATATTGTTGATATGGGAGCAAAGTGGCAAATTAAAAATGGCTGTGTTGTTAGCTCTTTTAATGACCCTTGGTTAATGGAGGGGAGGTGTCTGAAACCTTGGTGCACAAGGTTTATTTCGGAGGTGGAAGATAACTCACGGGTGGCTGATTGGGTTAGTGAAGGAGCTTGGGACTGGGAGCGTCTATCAGCCATCTTGGATCCAGTAATTCTTCCCAGATTGGCGGCGACCTTACCCCCGAGACCAGAGGCGTCTAATGATTTTTTGATATGGGGTGCACTAATAGTGGACAATTTTCTCTTCGCACTGCCTATTTCTTAGTTGAGGAAAATCCTCCGGGTCTAGAACACAAGATTTTTAAGATGATTTGGAAATGGAAAGGGGCGGAGCGAATTAAAGTATTTATGTGGATGCTTTCTCTTAATAAGTTTCCCTCCAACGCGTGGAGAAGCTCCTGGTCCCAAGCATCTCCCTTGTGTGATTTTTGCAAATCAGGTGTGGAGGATTCACTACATATTTTGCGAGATTGTGAGTATGCCAAGCGGTTATGGATGAACCTTCTGGACCCGAGGTATGTCCCATCCTTCTTTCTTGCTTCTCTTCGTGTGGTGGCTTTCTTTAAATGCGAAGTGCCTAGGTAGGAATCTTTGGTCCCTTTTGGAAGTTTGTTTTTGGTGTGGCTATCGGAAATTGTGGGGTTGGCGGAATGCTTTTATCTTTGATGGTTCTTTTTCTAAGCCTTCTTCGCTTTCGTTCTTTGTTGTTTTGAATTGTTGGAGGAAGTATGTGCTGACTGGTAATTTACTTCCTGATGGATGTTTTGATGACTCTTTATGTTCCCAACTTGATCTAAGAAGGTGGCAGAAACCACCTGTAGGTTGGCATAAAGTAAATGTGGATGGTGCCGTAATCAGTGCTTCTTCTCTTGCTGGTTGTGGGGGCATTATTAGGGACGGCCGGGGGATTGGGTGGCTGGATTTACAAAAACAGATTGGGATTTGTAATGTTATTCTTGCAGAGGAATGGGCCATGGTCGAAGGCCTTCGCTTGGCATGGGACTTAGGTTTTAAAAAAATTATTTTGGAATCGATTGCTTGGAGCTAGTGTTGAGAGTCAATGATGGGAATTTCCGGTTTGGAGGTTTACTTATGGACCGAATTAGGGGAGTGAAGAACGAGAATTGGGAGGTCATCTTCTGTCATGGTCCTAGGGAAATCAATATGATTGCGGATGTTTTAGCCAAGATGGGATTTTCTTAGTCTACCATCTTTGAAGACATCCCGGTCACTTGAGATGTTGGGTTGATCGGGAGTGTTTGGGATATATTCCCTCCTTTTATTAATTTATTGTCTGTAACTTTGGCTTCTAGTCTTCTTTATTATCAAAAGAAAAAAAAGAAATCAGAAGCTCGGCCTCTCCTTCCCCACCGAGTCGACCGCGTGTTCTACCTAACCAGTAACCAGTGACGACGCCGTTCACTCACTGATCTCGTCATCATCACCCACCGATTTTCGTGCTCACTCACTGATATTGAAGCTCTAAGCTCGGGTTCAGGTAAGCTTTCCAGCCTTTCTTCCATCTATTTCCTTCTTGCTTAGTTAGTTCTACTATTAAAATTGTTTCCATGAGTTTCGTGATCTCATATGGTTTCAATTCGTTGTCGCTCTTCTGTTTAGATTCGGATTTTATGGTCTATCTTGTTTAGATTTGGATGAAAGGCGCTCAATTCTAAGCATTCGGATTACTTGGTTTAGTGGTGTGCAAATTGCTAAAAAAATAATCGGGAATCCTACCTTGAATACGAACCTAAAACAAAGTGCACAAAAGACAAATTAGAAAGGACTAAATATTGTTCAAACAGATTATATTAAAATTTGTCGTACAATACGGTCCACACTCCACACTCGAGAGAAAGAAAATTTATACTTTTCTTCCGAAAAAATATAGCTTGGGAATTTTTTTGAGAGAATGTCATAATAATTGAAAATAATAAGAACAAGATTGACGCTAAATAATTAGGCTCTTGTTTTGTTAGTTTTTCTTAACTTTGTTGATCTTTAGTAATTTGGTTTTTCTTCTTTGGATAGGTTTGATTGATGCTACGATTATTTTATTAGGCTCTTGTTTGTTCTTAGATGTTCATAAAAAATTTGTATTTTGGGTTGCAGAATTTAGCAATCACTCATCATGTGAAACTGATGAAGTCGCTACTGATACTATTTCTGCAGAATGGCGACAAGATTGGGTGATGGATCATGATTCAGATTCTGGGTGGTTATCAGGGTAGAAAATGATGTTTCTTTCATGAAGCTTTTCCTCACCTTTATAATCTCTCTTCTTTATAAAATTCACCTACTCAGAATTTTAGTATTCTACTTAGAGCTGTCAAAACGGGCCATCCTGGCCCGTTAGGCCCTAGCCTGCGTGGGTTAGGACCAAAAAGCCCATAGGGCCAAAAAGCCCGTATGTTAAGCAGCCCATGTGGGCCAAAAAATAATTGAGCCCTAAGGGTTAGGGCTGGCCCACGGGCCAAAAAACATTTTATATCTACAACACATCCATTCATTCATATTCAGATATGGAAATATGATTCTGGAAGATTACCAAATATCATTCTCAACTCTGTTCAAACAGATTACCAAATAGCATCCAAAACATTGAAAGAAAAAATAAATTTCACCTATCTGATCCAGTAGAATACTAAAATTCTGGAAGAGCCAAGAGTCCATTTCTCCTATCTAATCCAGTAGACCCAGACCCGTCCTGTCTCATTCAGGACCGAGACACCCTCCGTGTTGGACCAGACACGGGACAAAAATGGAATGTTGCTCCTGTTTCCCGTGATGTCCTTGTTCCAATCCCCTCTTGTGAGCACCCCTATTCACCACCATTGAATTAATATTTATGGTGCAGAGGCGTAATTTTAGTATGATTTTAATTTTATTATGTAAAAAAAGAAAAATTAATCTACAGCGTCATATGGTTTCTCACAATTTTTAGTCGGGTCCCCTGTAATTTTTTTTTCCCCTTTTTATCGGGTAATTATAGTTTCACCGATTTTTAATCACATCTCTCGGAGTTTCGGGTGATTAATAAATAGGGAAAAAAATTACTACAGGAACATTATTAAAAATTAGATGAAACTATAAAGACTTGATAAAAAAAAAACCTACAATGATCTAGTTAGAGATAAGGTGAAACTGAAGAACCTGGCACAAAAAACCTACAAGGATCTAATTAAAAAATCAAATGAAACTATAACTACTAGCAAATTAATTTTCCCTATGTAAAATAAATGCCTTGGGCGAATATGTCTGAATTGGGCCAATGCTGAGTCCCATTCCCAGCCTGTGGAAAAGTCTCCTTTACCTTATCAAAAAAAAAAAAAAAAAGTCTCCTTTACCTTTTTAACTTTCAAGATTCTTTTCGGCAAAAACTTTTCAAGTGCCATTCTTCCAAACAAAAAATTAAATAACGTTTTGGTCTTCCATTCCAAAATTTACCGCACCAAAGATTTCTATTCTCATTGTTCGTCACCTTAACCAACGGCTTCCCAATTTTCTGATTACCCCAAAGATATAGTGGTGATTTTAAAATATTTTTTTTTTTTTAGAAAATGGGAGGAAAATAACTTTAAAATTACAAAATCTCAAATCAAATTTATTACTTAAAATTGATAACGAGACTTGATAAGCAATTCATAACTTAATTTATGGAAAATACCTGATTTAAGATTTTACAATTTTAAAATTCTTTTTTCCGTTATTCTCCCATTTTTTTCATGTTCTATTGGTTTTTGTTTTTTCCCCGTGTCCATTCGTGCATGATTTTTTTCCCCATTCCAAGCATCCCTGATAAGAAATTAATTAATATTAAGAGCAATAAACCCTTTTTTAATTAATGAATTTTTATTTGATATTTCAAACTAGTACAACTGATTAATTCACATTAGATGTTTGTTGGCCCCGATCATTTTTAACATGATTTTTATTTTCATTAGTAGGGAATTCTAAGACCTTGATTGAGATATAAAATCTCATTTCAAATCGACTCATCAACTAATAGATCAGACTTTTGTTCCATGTACCCATTCACTGATCTTCCCTTTTTAACGTCCATGTGAATAAATAAATAAAAATAAATAAATGAATTTTGAATGTCACCCTTCATATTTGGGTAGTTTTTTCTGAGGTCATCCATTTTGACTAATTCTTTTTTCATTCAATCACTCAATCATATGCATATTATCAAAGACTTTTAATCCCTTTTCTTCTTACTTAATTGCAATCTTAGTTTCGGTAAGCTATTAACTACTTTAGATATTTTATGCTCCTCTATCTATTTTTATTCATAAGACAGAGAGATATTTTCTTTTTGTCATATTAACAGAGAGATATTTTCTTTTTGTCATATTAATAAGTCACATTATTAAATTTTTCATATGAATGTACAATTTTACCATTTATTTATTATTAAATAGACTATGTACTCTTGAGTTAGAGTGCTTATTAAATAGGGTAAAGTTAGGAAGTTGTTAAATTTTACAAGAAAGTAAATAAGATTTAAGGATTTTTTTATTCCAATAAAACATATTGGAAGTAACTTATAAATAAAATAAAGAGGGTATATATTACGATTGGTTGTTGAAGTTGATGAGCTATCTTAAATTTAATCATCTTCTGATTGCTAATTAAACACAAGTTGAGTACACACTTTATCTTCATAATTTTGTTATAGTAATTAATTCAGTCTCATAATTTCTTCAAAGTTAAATGGCATGTCCTTCTACTGTGGTAATTTGATAAGTGTATGCCCATTTTTTATAATCATTAAGGACCTGTTTGGTATTATTTGAAGATTCGAGGAGGAGGGAAGATTCATCATCTTCCTTCCAAAAACCTGTTTGGATGCGCCATCTTCCCGGAACTAATCTTCCGACGAGTCACCATCTTCCTTCATTCATGGGAAGATGACTTCCCTCCATTTTCAGATGGAAACTGATCTTCCCTTGGGAAGATTTCCAAATAACCTTCATCTTCTTCAATCCATCTGTCTTCTTCGTTGTTGCCCCTGATGCTGATGCCGACGCCGCTTCCTCCTTGATTGAACCATATTTTTACATGATTTTTGATAATTAAATTGGGATTTTTAATGCATTTAATCATAGTTATTGAGCTTAAAATGCCTTTCTTGTGATAAATTGATATTAAGAGTAAATACATTAAATTAGGACTAAAAAGGGCAAAATTGTCCCAAAAAAAATGTAATTACTCTTAATTATTGATTTTTATGAGAATATTTGATGTTAGATTAATTGGTTTAAATTGTAGGAGGTTGAAAAGATTAAATCAAAATTTAAAATGAAAGTTTTAATTCAAGTTTCAATGTTTTCAGTTTAGTCCCTCTCCAGATGTTTTAAAATTTTCACTTAGGTCCCTCTGAAGAAGCTGTGCGTTTTGGCATTTAGGAATCGGGTCAAAGAAATTTGGATAAAAAACACGAGAGGAGGTAGATCAGACATAATAAAAGAGATGCAGACCAGAGACGCAATAATGGAGGCCTAATAAATTAAACACACATGAACTTAGGGGAATTAATGGCAAAAAAAAAAAGGGATGGAGCACAAGACCCGACACATTATGAATCAGCTGAGGGGAATTAATTGAGCTGGGCTATTCATTGAAAAACCTATGGAGCTGAGGGATGAATTGGATCAGACCCATGGAGTAGCGAAAGGACCCGACAGATTTAATCTGCATTAAATCCAAAACAGCTGCGCGTTTAGAGGGAGACCTTCACGCAATCACGACCTACCTCCATCTTCCTTCTTCCCTTCACCCAATCTTCTCGCCGGCGGTTTCCACCTCCACCCTTGCCGCCGGCGAACCACCTCCCTTCCTTCATCTCCAACTTCACGCACCTCCATAACCTCAGACCAGCCACCTTTAGGAATTCCACCTTCTCTTTCCCCTTCACCACCATTCTCTCTTTACCATCAACCACCACTTTTCTGAATTTTCTTTAATCTGTCTGTGGCTTTCTTTGCTGATTTTTCAGAGATGGAGATGAAGCAATGAGACACGAGTTCATTGTCTCTTGGAGGTGGATTAAGTGGCTTGAGTTCCAAAGTTTAGAGCTTCAAAGGGGAGTTAACTGTTCAATCTATTAGTCTAGATTTATGCATTTAGGTTGCCTAGTTTTAGGAATTATTGTGTATAAATTTGGAACGAGATTAATGTTTATTGTCTCTGTTGGTTTGATAATTGTAGTTGAGATTGGATTTTGCAATGTGAAAAATATATTGTTTTAATTTCTTGTGGTTGCATTGAGATTATATTAATTAGCGTGTTATTGTTTGATTAATGTGGTTGATTTGTGCCCTGAGGGGATTATGTACTCAATTTTAAGAAGACTCATGTTGCATTCTCCGAATTTTGATTACACATCAAGTGGTTTTTAATAATTTCTCAAGAGGTAGTGGTTAGCTATGTTTGTAGGAGCTACTATTAATTGAGAATATTGGACTCAAGTGGTATCTTGGGGTTTTTCTTAAAGACTTGATGAATTTTAACTCCCATAATCTTTTTGAGCAAGGATAGTCATTTTTTCATCACCAAGAGCACCATCATCCATATTTTCAATCCCATATCATTTGATTCATTCATCCACCAATTTTATAAAAATACCAAAAATATTAGGTAGCATTTAATTAAATTGCATTCTTATTCTAGTTTATTAATTTGGAAAGCCAAAACCTATTTTCCCTTTGTTTTAATTGTATTTGCATGACATTTAGATTACTTAGGATTCAATAAAAGGCTCCTCGAGAGAGAGAACGATCCTATGTTTCCTTATACGCAATCCTTGGTTTATTTTTGATTGTGGATCCCAAGGTTAAAGACAAAAAGGCCCACATCACTCCTCCTTTTGCAAATCCCGTCGACCCCTCCTTTAAGCAAATCCCGCCTTCCCTTCTGTGTTGCCGTCGGGTTGCAAGGATCTGGAACTTTTTTGTGTGCGCTTTGTTTTAGGTTGTAGGGATGAAGGAGATCTGAAACTGAATTTTTTTTTGGTGTGCTTTGTCAAGTTGTAGGAGTAGAAGGAGAAACTGAATTTTTTTCTTCCCTTTTTTTGTGTCTTTGTTACGATTGCAAGGATGAAGAAGGGGAAGGTTTTTTTTTTTTACAGGGCAAAGGATATTTTGGACATTTCAAAACTTAAATCTTAATTGTTATTTTTTAAAATTATCATCTTCCATCTCAATTTCCATGTTTACCAAACAGAATACCATTTTCAAGTTCCCTCTTAATCTTCCATTCCTTTCCTTTCCTTCCTCTAAGTTCCTTTCCTTCCTTAAATCTTCTTTAAAACAAACGGGATCTAAGGGGACTCCTGATGTCCCAAGGGATAAAGACAAAGGGTTAAGTTGTATCTAGTAATCCAAGAATATTTTTCAATAGCACTTAATAAATTAAATTTATTTTTAATGCATTCAATTTTCTAAAGTATTTTTTCAGTATTACTTAGTATTATAAAATAATTCGTTGTGTAATTTTTTCCTTAAAATATTTTTCTCAACAACAACAAGCACCCTAAACTATAGATTTTGAACACTCATGAAGAATACTTTAGGGTGTTTGATGCACAAAAAATTACTTTATGATATTGGGTATACTATTAGAAAAATACTTTATTGTGTTAAATGTATAAAATTTTAGTTTAGGATATTGAGTGTTATTTGAAAAATATTTCAGGATGCTAGATGCATTTAACCCAAATATATACAAAAACTATTAAAATAGAGGACGTTGAAGATATGATTCTAACATATTTTTAATGCATTCTATGATGATCTCAAATTATTCTTTACTGATATGATTCTAACATATTTTATCAACAAAAAAAAAACCTTAAATATCATTAATTCTCACTTAATATTTAATAAATTTCTAGTTTTACTCGTATTTAATACATACTCTACTTAAAAATACAAAGTCAAGAAACTAATAAATGAATGATAAAATTATATATTCATGTGAAAAAATTTAGTGATAGGACTTATAAAGAAGAGTGTAGGACAAAAAATAAAACATTTTCTCTATCGTATAAATAAGACTATAGTTGTATTTAGTTACATATACATTTTTTTAAAGAAAAAAAAAAGCTCATACGATGGATAAAACTTAAAAATTCAAATAAATAATGAGGGTTAAATTAAAAATGTTATGAAACTAAGTAAAATAACAGGAGAGATTAAGATGAAGGAGATAAAGAAATGCAAGAGAGAAATGGAGAGCAAAGTGAGAGTGCTTCTTCTTTCTATTGTACTCTCTTTTAACCTTTGATACATGCCTACTATATATAGGCAAGGAATTCTATTACAAGAGTTACAAAAGAATAAATCTTCATAATGGTATATTATGAGGTTTTGTAAGTTTTTAACATTAGTCATATAAAACTCCCATGCCATTCATGTCATAGGTTACATGGCTTTAGAAACTCCAAAAGACTCTTCTTGAAAAGGTTGTGGACATTCACACCAATATTGGAATATTCATAACACTCCCCTTTGAATGTCCATTATGAATGTGCCTCATTAAAAACTTTAACTAGGAAAAACCCAGTGGGATAAAAACCTAGCCAAAGAAAAGAGTACAACATCCATTGATACCTTTGTCCAATGCTGCCTCATTAAAAACCTTTCTAGGAAAACCCAGTGGGACAAAACCTAGATAAGGGAAAAAGAGTACAGCGTGTATGGACTCCCTTTTTTTGACAACATCAGTATTACTCCCCCTGATGACTACATTACTTTCAATGTCTTTTGAGCATATCATCCTTTTTGTCATCAAACATTCCATTGTGTACCGCAAGAACTAAATATTTCAAAGCAAAGTCATAATAATACTAACATGATTTCTAGGCATTCTTATAAGATATATCTAGATGCATATCAACAGATATTCATTAAAATGATTATATCATACATGCTCTAATAGTTTTAAGTCTTACAAAACTTCTTAAGTATTGTTCTCGAGAACTTTGAATTAGACGCTTCTGGCATCTTGAGTCCTTTAGGGACATGTACTACTAACACTCTTGGATCCTTTGAAGATTCTTATGCAATCTTCATAATTTAATAAGCCAATGCATATGCGATATAACAATATCTAATAGATGCATAATTTATCATTCATAAACTGCCAGATTTATCGTATCCACCACAAAATCATATTTTCCAATTTGGACTTCAGGTCTTTAACTATCATAATATGATTATATTTGCGTCACTCTCAATTTTACTTATCCTCTTGGCCAATAATCTTTATATAATATCCTCATTTGATCACGTGATATCATCATCAAAATTGTTGTCGACAACTTTATCTTTTCGGTTCTATTTTTCCAATTCGACATAACAATATCAATATTACTCGGTACCTAAACCTCTCTTGAGGTTTTCCAATAAGTTATGTCTCGTACTCTTCCTCGAGTACTTGCCTCCTTAATATGATCATCTTAATCATATGCTCCAATTTATCCATAATATTTAGATTTGGAACCGAATACTTACTCATGCTTCGGGCATGTTACTAATTGGAGCATTTTTAGCTGGAATATGAGATTTAATAAATCTCATTTAGGTCGATAATTCTATCGGCAAATATATCATGAATGCATAACCTGATGAACTCCTGGTTCATTCTTCTTTATTCGAGGATATATACTTTGCGATAATGCATTCCATGTATTCTCTTATCCAGCTATTCAATTTCTCCCCCTCATGTTGAGGAAATAATGTCAAATATCAATTGACTAATCATACAAGTATAAGTTTCCTTAATCCATTTGTTTCCTTTAGAAACATCATTTTGTTTCATATAGAGACAAACAAGAAGAAGAATGTCTTTATACAACATTTATCTCAACTTTCTTTCCATATCCATCTATGTGCATTGTGGTGGATTAATAATCATCGCACATACAAACTTTATAAGATGGAATTTGTCGGCTCGACCTAAAGCCAATATATCGGGAGAATTTTGTTGGCTTATAAGTGCTGCAATATGTAAGATCAAACATACCAACATAAAAATTTTGTTCTCATAAGAATTGATCTAACTATTTATGGAGGCTTTACATGATCAATGATATTCTCATAGACAATTTGTTTTGAGAACAAAGCATATAATTCATAAATAATATGTTAGTTATTCTTGAAGAATCTTGGTTCTTCGATGGATGTCAAAATGTAATCTTATTTGTATTATATGACTTGGATGATCAAACAAGTCATGCCAACAATAAATTTCTTTGGATTAGTAAACTTCTGGTTTATTGTGACATATGTCTCAATCAATCATAAACTTTTGAAACATAATCTGACATCCATTTTGGGAGATATATTAGGCTTTATGTGAGAAGTATATAACTTTTCAAAAATTAGTTCATACTTGTATTTGAACTCACACTTGTTTTCTAACAATCTCCCCTCAAGTGTGAGTCATATAAACATACTTTCTATATATATGCATTTCAAAATCACTTTAAAACCCTTTGTCTAGCAGAAAATTGTCATGGCAACAGTTTTATAAGATGGGATCACAATAAATGTAAATAATAATATATTTTTTTTTAATAAGAACAGAAACTAAACATCGTATTACCTTCTCGAGCTTATTTGTTATTTGTCTTGGCTTCAAAATAAATATAGAGATATTTCTCTGCAGCTCTTTGCCTTTTTGATATCCCATTGGCAAAGCATTAGCAAACATTTCATTTCCTATATTTGTAAACTTCTAGTTTACAATTACAATTTCTTGCATTATTATTAGTAAACTTCTGGTTTACAATAACGTGTTTTCTATGATATCCATTTCTGTAGATATCTTTGAAACTTAATAAGTTTCTTTTATACTTGGTAGAATAATTAATGCATAATTTTGTTCCTTCAAGTAACAAAATATTAGCTCTTCCGGAGCTTTTAATCAAATTTATACTATCATATATTGTCTAAGCATTAGCTTCTTTTTTAACATTGGGCAAAATATGCTAATTAGTCTCCAGGACTATTAGCTTTTAAACTTATTACGACATAAATCTCGCAAGTTATTGTCTTCGGACAATATTTTCTAAGGCTATCAAAATCCTTTTATACAATATTTGAAACATAAGTCTTCGGGCTTTGATATTAATAACAAACAAATATCACTTTCTTGTCCACCATCCATCTCTAGATGTGAACAAACTCTCATACCTCTTTCGTAGGTATAGAAGACTAAAGACCAAATATCTCATACAGTTCAAATGAAAATTCTTAAAAAGTTGGTGTGCGTAGTAAAATAGTATGTAAATAGTAATAATATTACAATATCACCTTTTAAGGCCAAATTATCGGCTTTACTTCAATTTGTCTTATGGCTTCAGGCCAAATTATCACATTGCTTCAAGCGAATTTGTGTTTCCTCATAGGGCTAAGCCAATTTGTGTCTTCTCATGGCTTCAGGCCAATTTGTTTCATAAGAAATTAAATCAATATGGCTTCCAGCTTTTATCTTCAGGATAAATAAAATTATATATATATATATATATATATATATATATGGCCTCCTGGTCATATAATAATGAATCAAAAGAATATGAAAATAAAAACAATAAAAATTAAAGATATTAAAACTAAAACTTTATGGCTTAGGCTATTTAGTTCTCAAAATGAGAATTTAAATTTATATGGCTTCGGCCACAAAATAAGAAATTAAAGTGATATGACTTGGTCATATAATTTGAGAATAAGAAAATAGAAGTGTATGGCTTTGGCCATAATAATATTAATAACATAAAAGAATTTGTATAGAATTAAATAACATAACATTAAAAGTTAGAAATAATAACATAACAATAAAAGTAAAATGTTATGTTAGAAACAATAATATAAATGGTATGTTAGTAACATAAAAGTAAAATGCTTAATTTAAATGTTATGTTAGTAACAATAATATAAATGTTATGTTAGTAACATAAAAGTAAATGTTTAATTTAAATGTTATGTTAGTAACAATAATATAAATAGTAAAACAATCATAAATTACTATGCAATTACTGTGCATGAATAAAATTGATGGATAAATAATGATAAATAGTAAAATTACTATATAAAAGAGTAAATAATCTCCAATCTTAACCATGGAACCCGATGTATAAAAACAATCGGTAAAAGAGTATTCCATATGGTGGTTGAGATTATCCTAGATATATAAATAAACATATAATAAAATCATTAGAGAAAGTAGATGAAATCGTTAAAGAAATTATACTTTCGTTATAGCAATCGTCGATAACGTGTTATGAAACTAAGTAAAATAACGGGAGAGATTAAGATGAAGGAGATAAAGAAATGCAAGAGAGAAATGGAGAGCAAAGTGAGAGTGCTTCTTCTTTCTATTGTACTCTCTTTTAACCTTTGATACATGCCTACTATATATAGGCAAGGAATTCTATTACAAGAGTTACAAAAGAATAAATCTACATAATGGTATATTATGAGGTTTTGTAAGTTTTTAACATTAGTCATATAAAACTCCCATGCCATTCATGTCATAGGTTACATGGCTTTAGAAACTCCAAAAGACTCTTCTTGAAAAGGTTGTGGACATTCACACCAATATTGGAATATTCATAACAAAAAATAATATGTAGCAACATTTGAAGATATGTGAATAATATTTTTAATTTTCAAACTTTAACGTTACAGTATATATACCAAATGAATATTATTAATTAAGGTCAATGGCCATAGCCATCGTTGCCAAAAACATTGATCATGGAAGGAATGACGAAAGTCATTTGTACCATGGCAAATATTTTATTCAATATTTTTTAAAAGTAAATTTTGTTCTAATAATGAAACTTTAATCACCTTTTGAAAAAAAAAAGAAAAAAAATTGGATGTCATTACATTTAATTCTTTTGCGGCGAATGTTTGAATATGAAAAATGAAAAAGTAAGAGCGTGAGAGACAGTGATGGTATGTTGTGTTGTATCAGCATGGGTGAACCCAAGTTATGTGCAAGAGGGCAAGTGCCCTCCTTTGAATTTGATATTTTCTTTTTTTTAAAAAAAAAAAAAAAATTAATACATATTTGAATGATTGTCCACTCTTAAATTAAATGTCCACCCTTAATATATCAAGATTATACTTCATAATCAAATGGGAGATAAATGATTGAATGATTGTTTAGTGCCTTATATTGAAAAAAGATGTATTTAATAATACCGATAATAAGGTAATTATAATGGAATTTTAAAAAATAAGGCATAAAATGATGACATTGTAATTATTTTTACTGTAATATACTTTTGTTATTAAAATATATGTATTTGAACTTATTAAGTGTCTACCCTTCATTGTAATTTATATAACTGTATTTCTAACCGTATAAATGTAATACCCTAAAATTCATATTTATCATAAATATTATATTTTGATAAATAGTGCCTATTAAAAATAGGTGAATATGTAGTCTCAAAATTGAGTAACATATTTATGTTAATTTAGAGAATTTTCTCTAAGAATTAAGGTAATCAAAATAATCAAAGAAGTGTTATGAAACCACTTAAATTAATTAAAGGGAATTAACCACAATTAGGAGGCAATTAAATTTGCACTAATTAAAATAATGGTATAATACCCCAAAATTCATATTTCTCTTGAATATTATAGTTTGGCAAAATAATACCTATTTAAAATAATAAAGTATGTTGTCTCTAATTTTAGTAATTTATTTGTTTATTTATCTTGGAATTTAAAGAGGCAAAAATCTAATTTTATTTTAGGGACCATAAGTTGCCCTATGATTATTAAAATAATGCATGGTGCATAAATGACCAGAGTAAACCCAAAAGTTATGAGAAAATAATTAATCCAATTAAAGAAAATTGCCAACAATTAGTAGATAATTAAATCTACATTAATTGAATTAATTTCATAAACTTTCATAATTAATTTGATAACATGTGTTGAAGGCATAATTAGGGATATATGACCTTAATTAAGAACCAATGGCTAATAAAGGACTAAGATTAGCATATAAGTAGTTTCTAAAGATCATAATTAATTTTAGAACCAATCATATTTTGACAATTACACTTAACTACCTTATTAGGGATGCTAATTAAGATTAAGTATGGAGGGCTAAGATTAAATTTGATAAAACTAAATCCAAAAGGCTTTAATTAAGCCTCATAAAGCCAAATCCTTGTGAAATTGAATTGACCAATGATAAATCAAGAAAATATTCTTAATCCTCATGAAATTGATTGGACCAATGAGAGATTAGCATAAATGGAAGGTCAAAATTAGATTTAATAAAGCTAAAATCTAATGGTTTAAATTAACTACATAAAGCTTAATCCATGAGAAAAGGTTTTGACCAGAGAGAGAGAGAGAGAGAGAGAGAAATTAAAGCAAATTTGATAATGGTTTGAAATCCAGTAAATATCTGATGCACACAGTAAAAACTCAAAACAACAAATAAAGTGAGAATTTATGCAAATTTAAATAGTTGTGAAGAAGTAGGAACCAGGAGAAAATATAAGGACTTATCTTGAACCCACATAATTTAACCTCGAAAGTAAGCCTAGTAAAGGCTATTTTTGCAAACGTTGAAGAATAAGCTTAGTACAACCAGAGGAATCTCATTAGACCATAGATCTGGATATTCAACTACTAGTCAAAAAACATACTCAGAATTTAAAAGTATTAGTGATTGATCAGGCAACCAAAAATGAATTTCGTTAAAGTAAAACCGAAGACTGAGTTGGAAGAAACTTCTTCATTAAGTATGGGTACAATGGTTAAGATTAAAACTTTTTAACTAAGTTTACATCCTATGGTGGAAATTGAGGAAGAGGAAATTTAAAATAATTGCAAGAATGCCATGACATTTCATTATAAATAGAGGGCTTCCTTCTTCATTCTCTTCACACCAAAAAAACCATTCTAAGCAAGAGTGGAGTGAAGCAAGAAGGAGGAGGGAGTAGCAAGAGTCTTCAAGAGGTAAGCTTGTTTTTAGTTTTTCGTCTTTAGTTTTATAGTTCTTAGTAGTTCTTAGTTGTTCTTAGTAGTTTTTAGTATAAAGGTTAGTTTGATCTTTAAATCTTCCAAGAAGTTTTGATTTCATGTTTTTATGATTAAAAATGTCTTTTTCGAAAATATGGTGGAAAATATTGTGGAGCAAAATTCTTGGAAGTTGAATATCAAAGTAGCGAAGTTACGGCAAAATTTTAGGTAAAATTTTTGGGCAAACAGCAAAAGAAATGATAATATGTTATGTTGAAAATGAAGCCCATAAATCACGAAACTTTCCAAAAATAAATTAGATATGTAGGGCTCTCCGAATATATATAATATGTAGCGTTTTGATTCTTGTACAAAGAGATACAACCGGTTGAAGTTAGGCCAATTTTCTGGACGAAATTCTGGGCAACGTTGTGGAAAATGAAAACTGGGAATTTTTCATAAATTATGGGTATATACAAGTATTTTTCTTGAAAATAGACATCCTAAGGATTTTGGGGAATTTTACGGATCCTCGTTTGATTTTTCTAGAATTAATTATGATTTTTCAAAGTTGATGCAAAATCTGCACAGAAAATACTGCATTACGTTTTTAAATAAATGTAGGGGCAAAATTGTAAATAGCAAATCCGCTAAGGGTAGAGAGGTAAATAGATATGGAAATATCTCTTAGGATATTATTCTAAGTGATACGGTGATATGTTAGGATATTCGGGAAGTCCTGGGCCGGATTCAAAGGTCGGGCGTTTTATCCAGTGAAAGGTACGTTCGCTTACTAGTAACTTTAATCATCTATATCTTATATGCGTATATGTGATAGATAAATTTACATCTGCTGTGTGCTTTTGAGATACATCTGCTGTGTGCTTATGTACTGTTGGGAAACATCTGCTATGTGCTTATGTATTAAACGCCATGAATATTTGTCATATATTGTTATATCTGCTATAGAGGTTAACTGTTACCTGAGATTCAATTCGATTGAATCTCGGCTTTGACTAAGGATCGGGGAAGGAACCAGGTCTAAGATGACAACGAGAGATGGAGCCGTGAAAAGGCAACGATGACGGAATTTTGTGAAGAGACATCGATCGAGATGAGAGACTAGTTACGGTATGAATCTAATAAAGTTATTTCAAACCGTTTGGTGTCTAGAAGGGGTTCGTCTATGTGGTTCAGTCGATGAGTCACCGTGAATTCGAGGAGACTTCCACTAGACACCGGCCTGGCCAAATTGGTTGATTAACTGAGTTAGGTTCATTGCCCCAAGTCTACCTAAGGCTTGATTTAAGATTGTATAATTACTATTGAAGAGTTGTAATTATACAAGTCCTGTAATATTGTATCACATGAATATTCCTTCGGGTTTATTTTTATATATCAGTTTATGTCGGGACATCATCATATGTCTGGGCATTTTATATCGATACTCATTGTCCAATTGTTAGTACATGCTCTCCGTTTCCACAATACTACGAGTGGTAGCACCTCAAACTCTGATTTTTATAAAACCAAGTGTCAACCGACACATTTTGAAATATGGAATTTTGGGGTGTCGCAATTTAGCCTTGCTTTTTTAAATAACATGTTTGTAAAATAATGGCATCTTTTATTACATCATCGGTGTTCACTTGATTTTATGAATATTTTTTTGATATTCTTTTCTTTTCTTGTTTATATTCTTTTATTTTTTAATACATTTAAAATTTTTCTTTAAAAAAAAATTTTTCGGGCGCTACCCCTAAATCCCCGCCAAT
This sequence comes from Acacia acuminata, assembly GCA_019022655.1. Classification (NCBI taxonomy): domain Eukaryota; kingdom Viridiplantae; phylum Streptophyta; class Magnoliopsida; order Fabales; family Fabaceae; genus Acacia; species Acacia acuminata. The sequence goes on from JAFJYI010000036.1 coordinate 2,781,969, forward strand.
GGTGCTCCTCCTTTGGCAATTTTCTGGTTTCGCCCCTAATTGTATGTACGACTAAGGGATGCCGGTGAAGGAAGGCGGCCTAGCTGCAGCCTTGTGATCCTCCATCACTAGCCCCATGTGACCACGTGCTTCTTTCCTTTTCAAAGAGAGGGGGTTTGATCCTGTTGTTGGTTAAGGCGCTAGGGGAGGCATTCTAGCTCTTAGATGCCTAAGTTAATGCTTGAGGGTAATAAACAGCTCGCCCTCGCCCAACATCTTGTATCACCTATGAGGAAGGGAGATTTCGCCCTACCCTTGGATCGTGGTGAACCCAATCCCTTTTCTAAAATTTCAGTATTAAAAAAGAAAAAAGAAAAAAAGAACCAAACCGGACGGTCTAATTGGTTGGATTGTCAACCCAACTCACTAACGGCTCTCTTTATTATTATTATTTTGGTAAAAACACTAACTGCTCTATTTAGATCATTAAATTAAACTATTTATGTAGTTGAGTTGCATTGGATTGAAGGTACACTGTCATTGAGCCAAAACCCAGAGTTACACCGAGAATGAAAATGGTTTTTAGAAAACCAGACAGTTTTTCGGACTGATGGAAAAAATGTTAAAAAAAACACTGATAAAAAATTAAATTTTGACTCTAATTTTTTATTATTATATATTTTCACATTATTTGTGGCCATATGGTCTTATATAATTGAAAACTTAATATATTATGTTAACAATTAGACTTATTATGAATTTATTATATATATATATATATATATTATTACCTCCAATTCTTAATATAAGACCCACTTTGTAGTTTAATTTTTCATTAAAGTAGATCTTGTATTGATAACCAGAGATAGTATTATATCACTACAAAAAAGATCAAATTACCGATGGAATTTCAGTTTTCTGCTGGCATCTGCATGTTCTGATGCATTTTCCAGTTGAGTTGTTTTGACCTTTATATTATTTATTCACATAATTTCAGTTGGTAATCCGTCGCTAATTACTGATGAAATATATATATTTTTGTTTGGAAAATGAATTTTTTGACAAAATTTTCCCGTTGGTAATTACCAACGGATTGTTAATTTGATGTTTTTTTTGTAGTGACTATACGCATATGATGTACCAATATAGAATTAGTACAATGGTACAAAACTCCATTAGATTTTTCTGAGTCTTGAGTTTGAGTCTCAAAGAAGACATCTCTAGTGGAAGGGCCGATCACGAACCTCAAACTGGATATTAAATGATAATATCAAAAAAAATATGTATATAATTTTTTTTTTTTTTTTTATCAAAATTTTTACTAAGTTACTGCATCATCAGTTTGACTATAAGAATTGTGAAGCGCTAGCATTTCCAGCTCAACACGGTCTGACTTTTAAAACATTGATGGTGTCTAAACAATACAGTTTGTAGCTTAATGACATGAAACCTTTCTTCTGTATGGAAGATTGTGAGTTTGATTTTGTTTGTAACCTTAAACCGTTAATTCATGTCTCTCTATTTTTTTTAAAGAACATTGTATCCTTATATATGCTTTCTTAAAAAAATATCATTCGTTGATTTGTGATTTCACTCTGTTTTTTTAACACAATCATTTTAAACACACTCACACAAAAATATAGTGATGTCAATTTTGAGTCCGTGATCTCTTCCAAACATGATAAGCGGTGTTGCTGTTAAGCCAGCTTGTAGATAACTAACATGTGATATCACAATGTCTCAAGGAAAGCGATTGCATCTATATCATATGCTTTGCGTTTCCTCCTCTCATCAATCCTCCGTAGGCACCTCCACCTCTCATTTTCTAAACGTATTCTTCAATATGCCTCTTTCAATTTCATGTGCTTCCAAAACTATCTTTCTCCAAAATCAAAGTATCAAATATTGATAGGGAAAAACCTTATATCCTTTAGACTCCGCAAGTGTACGGGCCGCATCAAGTAATAGAGTGATCAGAAAAGTATCGTGTATCGTTCCCACGAGGACTCAATCTAACTAGCGATTAGATATTAAATCTCCTTGTTTCGTTTAAGTTGAGCGAGTCAAAATTGTTTTCAAAAAGAAAAGTAATAAGAACTAATAGTAGCAAAAGACTTTTCACAAAAAGCAAATTCCAATATCAAAAAGTACAACCTAGAGTCACTAATCCCTTGTTTGTTTTTTCTAGATTTTATTCCTACTAAATTAATTTTGACTTAACCTAAACAGCTAATCTAGAGTATTAATGTCTATAAATGTCTTCCGGTTCATTTATCTACCTATCTTAATCAATTATGTGATGCCTCACACAACTAAATGAGATGCTTTTAAATTGGGCTCACTCTAATTTGATTATGCAGAGCTTCTAGGTATATTCCTATCCTAGACGCAAATTAGATTAAAACCTAACTTCACGTTAAATTTAAACCTAATTCCACATTATTTATTCCCTAGGTCAATTTAGGATTCCTCTTCCAAGTCCAACCCTAAATCCCCCCAAACATGCTTAATGATGGCCACTTACTAAGCAATAGCAATAAATACAAGATTAAATAAACTGAAATCAAATTAAGCAAAACCAATCTGTGGGAATAATCTCTAGAACCCAAACAAGTTCATAGGTTCTCTAGGTTGAAAAGAAAAATTAGCCACACATGGCTATAAGAAAATCCATAACAAACATGGGAAATTCAGGTTCCAAAATAAAGAGAAGAAGAAGAAGAAAGAAGAGATCCCGAACAACTCGCTTCTTGAATTGACATCACGCTCTGCTTCTTTGTCTTCGTCTCCAGCAAAATCTCACGCTCCAATTCCTCAAATCTGCGCAGCACGTCTTCCTTGTCTTTCTTCACTGTGTCGTGCCTTTTTGTAGGCTTTTAGGCCTGCCTTTTTTTTTTTAATTCAATTCATGGGCCCCAAAACGCATTCAATTCCCAAAGTCCAATGGTGCCAAAGCAATGAATGTGAAATTCTTCTCCCTGATTGTTAAAAGAAAAGGAAATAATGTTATTATAATAACAATAATCATAATAACAATAATAATAAAACTGAATTCTTATTTCTTCTTTTCTTTTCTTTTTCCTAACACTTCCCATTACTATTATTTATTTCCTAAACTCAAAAACTTGCATTTTAAATTGAAATCTTCTAAATGGTGCATCTAAATTGATATCCCTTAAAATCATAATAAAATCTCTTTAATTTAGCATTGATGACTTCCTAAATATATCAAATTATATCACAAATCAATTAAAAATAGGAAATCATCAAATATACATTTAAATTGTCAGACAAAGTAGATTGAAGCCACATAAAAAAATTCTGGCGGATATGATTATAGATATTTGTGAGGATTCAAAGACAAATCTTTCTCATTTTCGATGAAATGATAGGTGAATCGATTGTCTTCAAAAAAATTTATGTTGTGCTTGGTTCAGGGAGAATCTGAATTTGGATGAAATCCATTATTTGGGTAAATAAGAATTCATAGATTTAGATTTAATCCAATTTTAAGTAAATTTTAGGATTAAGGCCTAATTTTACCCTGAAATTTTTGGTGTAGAAACTATGGGTATGTAGGTTTGTTTTTTAATATTTAATTAATATCGCCAGAAAGTGTTATAAAGGAGCAAAGGCACCCTAACTATTAAAAAAAGCTAATGTTGACTGATACCATTTTAACGGTTAAGAGCACAACATTACTCCTTTTTGAACACTTTCCAGGTTATATTTATAAATAATAATAATTTAAAAAATCTTCTAGATACTTGCAACTCTTGCATGAAAAAACCTATGGCGAAATTGGACCTAAATTTTATTATCATAATTTTTTTAAAAAAATTTAAATCCTTGCTCCCCTTATAGCAATGATAAAGGTTGTTGCCCGTGGCGGAACCAAAAACTTTTTTAGTCCGGGCCAAAAAATAAAGATATTGAACTACTCTATTTAATTCTTACTATAAGGTACCAATTAACAAGTATATTTGGTTTTTTTTATAAAACGCTTGCTTGTTTCTAAATAGCACTAAATATGTTTTTTTCCATGTATACCCATAATTAAAAAGGTAGTGAGTGAGAGTAATAATCAATAAAAATTAATTAATTCTCTTTTTTCGAGAAAAAAGAGAGTAATAATTAATATGATATTAGAGTTTAATGTAATTAATAGGGATAATATTGAAAATTACTTAAATTTTAGGACAAATTTAATTACTTTAACCTGTTTTTATTGACTTGTGCTAATTGTTAGTTGGTTTCTTAAATAAGAACCAAAGGGAGTATTTACTAAATAGTATCAAATAACCTGAAAAATACAAACAAATAATAACAGATAATTATAAATTAAAATAATATATAAGATGATACTAATCTTTTCGGTATCTCAAACAAAAATTTTACTTTCCTTTCACCTAATGAGTAATGAAACAAACATTATCCTTACAAAGAAGATAAAAAATTAATCGGGGCCAAATTTGTGGCCAAATAAAATATCATAGAATAAATACCTACATATTCTAACAAATTTTATAAGATCAGCCGAGGCCATTTGGGGCCAAGGACCCAGCTGGCCATCAAGACGTTCCGCCCCTGGTTGTTAATTGCCATGTGATTTGAAGGTCATGGGTTCAAATCTTAGAACTAGCCTCTCCGCTTACGAGGTCAAGACTATGCATATATGCGTTGTGTTTTTATTTTATACTAACTTCAATAATTCTTTATCTCATTTGTTTCATGCTTTAATTGTAGGCAAACTTGCAAGAACTTCACCAACAACAACAAGAGGTAGAGGTTGATGCTCAAATGACCACTAATGAAATATTGACAGCTATTCTTGGTGAAAGATTAGGGTATGTAATAGGAAAAGGGTATGGAGCAGAGCCATTGAGGAAGAGAAATCGCTCTCAATCCAATGATAATTCTGCTGTAGAGACTATGGGTACCCAATTGCTTGAGGAGTTTGATAAAAAATTTTAGGAGGAGGGTGAAAAGATAGAAGTAGAGCGTGCTGAGGAACGTGCAAGGATGGAAGTAGAGCACGCAGAAGAACGTGCACAATTTGATGAGAAGATGAAACAAATTGAGCAGAGGATTCTAGCTATCTTAATGCAATAGGGGCAAGTAACAGCTCCTACTTCATCTACTCCTAGCCTTCTTGTCCCTTTGAGATAATCGTTCTTCATAGTTTCATGTTTGATGTTTCCTTCCAATGGACAACCTTTAGACTTTGTTTAGAAAATTTAAATATTTCATGTTAATTTTGAACATTTATGTTAGTATCATTGTTAGTTAATATATTGTTAGTTTCAAGTTTCTTATGATCTTAATCAATGCGGTACATATTTTAATTGTGGTACAATTTTTAATATTATCAATTTACTTTAAAAAATTTAGAAAAATGCTACTTTTGGCGGTGACATTCTGAAAAGACTATCAGCGGCAACATTTGTGTCCCTGCTAAAAAAATGTATCAGTGGCGATACATGGTCGCCGCAGAAGAGTGTATTAGCAGTGACTATCAATCGCCGCTGAAAAGGCTATCCGCAGCAATAGTCGTCGCTGCGGAAACGCGTATCCGCGGCGACAATTTTATCGCCACCGAAAATAGTATCTGTGGCGACAATTGTCGCCGCCGAAACCCTACCTTCAGCAGTGACACCACTTTCGTGGCTTCTGATGAACTTTCAGCGGTGACTTATTGTCGCCATTGATACTCTACTTTTAGCGGCGACATTTTAATTTCACCGCCAAAAGTATCAAGTGACGAGGTTTCAACGACGACTGGAGGTAACTTTTTGTCACCGTTGAAACACTTTTAGCAGCGACTTTTGGACTTTCAGTCACCACCAAAAGTCAATATTTTTGTAGTGACATTTAACCTTCCTTACAACTCACATGATGGGAGCCTTATGCATTGAACTACCTTTGCTCTAACATAAATTATTTCAAATACTTACTCAGATTTAGTTATTACAAACAATTATATATGAATTTTAAATTTGATTCCATAATCATAGGAAATAATGAGAAAGAATATGAAACAATTGTAAAATTGAAAAATATATTCATAACCGTTAAAATATTAAGGCAGTCCCCTGTAATACTTTCAAGGATGAGATCTTATAGAATAGTAAGAAACTTGAGAAATACACAATGATTAAGTTAATTGAATACGAAAAACTATGTTAAATCCAACTATTGCTTCAAGTTTAGTTTAAGTCAGCAAAAAAGTAAATTAGACTTTTGATGATGACAAATACATAAATATTTTGTAAACTTGGGGCTGGAGAAAATTATACTCCCTCCGATTTTTAATATAAGTCATATATTTGGAGAGTTGATATTAATCCTAAATATAAGACATATTTTTTATATTTGTCAATTCTTTTCTTATTTACTCTTATTAATGCTCCATCAACATTAATTAAAGAGGAGGGAGGATGAAGGAATTAAAGAAAATGGCTAGAGTATTTTAGAAATTTAATTGTGTTATATTGAGGGTTGGAGGGAGTAATACCTAATGAGATTAAGTAAATAGAGGTGTAGAGTTTTTACTCTTCTGATTTATTAAAAATAGTATTTCTAAATTGAATTTCTCATTTTTTTTTTCTTCTTTTTTTTTTGGATATCACCCTAAAAGTGTTAAAATAGCAATAAGGTAACCCTAATCAAACAACAACAAAATCAGACGTCAGCCATGTCTAACCCAACTCCACGTATGATTTAACGTGGGCATCACTGGGCTTTCTTCTTTTCGTTAAAGGTCTTTTTTGTCTCGTACATAAGTATTTACAAATGAGAAGTGAGTATCTAGAATTTTATTTTTATTTTTCGTTAAATGTCATCACGTAAGTGTTAAAAAAAAGGAGTAATGTTATTCAAATTTAATAGTGGAATAAAAATAGCATATGAAAGATCAATAAATACGCATAACAAAGTGAATGGCAAAGACCATGTGGTAAACATACACAGAAGAAGATTATCGTATTTTCAACTCCAAGATAACATTGAGCTAAGAAAAACTTTTTGCGTATTTATTTTCCTTTGCAAATACTTCTAGAACAATTGGACAAAAATGACGTGAAACCATGGGCGGATGCACATTAGAGAGAAGGGGCAAGTACCCACCTTTGAATTTTATTTTTCGTGATACGGAAATGCCCTACATTGAAAAAGATGTATTTAATAGCATTGATAATAAGACAATTATGATAGAATTTCAAAAAATAAGGCCTAGAAAGCTAACATTGAAATTATTTTTATTATAATATGCTTTTGTTATTAAATTATATATACTTGAATTTATTGAGTGTCCACCCTTCATTAATTTATGTACTGAACTTATTGAGTACCCACCCTTCATTAATTTCTTTAATCGGCACTATGTGAAACCTAAAGAAGAAAGGATGGTTATACCCAAGGGTGGAGTTCGAGATGAGGCTGATGAAGGAGCAACTCTAGCGGCAAGAAGAACGGGGAATGGTTGGAGAAATTCACCGGAAGTCATCCTTTCGCTTAACTTCTTGACCCCCACTGGGTCTCGCCGCGATGCTTAAGCTCTGTGATCTCTGCAATTTCCCCGATCTAGTCCTCTGAAAGGCGTCTCTATGCAGAGCTTCAGGTTTGGCCTTCCTCTCTGTTGGTTGTGGAAGGCAGAGGTGGTGGATCGTAAAAGCTTACTTCGTAAAATCTAATACTTTATATTCCAAAAATTAATTAACCTTACTTTATAAAATATATGGCATTGTTGCCCTTTTTCAATCTTAATTTCATACAAACACATGTAATCACAATTAATCATCAAAGAGACATTTTAAGCTCAACTATTATGACAAAAAATCCAAATAAAATATGAAAATATATTTTAAAAATAGGGATTTATCATAAAGTTTAGCCATTTTGAACCACTCAAAACGCCATTTGAAATTGAGAACCGTGACTAAGTTGGGAATAAAACGGGTTTAGCAAAACCAGACAATCTAAAACTTGAAAGAGAATGAAGAAGAAGATGAAGAAAGAGAGGTAAGGGAAGGCTATAAAAATGTAAAAAAATATATGAGAAAATAAATATTATCTTCTCAGTAAATTACTAACTCAGATCTACCTCGTCAGTCACAACCAAATTCATTTATTTAGAAGAGTTTAGATCAGAATAGAAAACTTATGTTTTGTAGTTTAAAATATGTTTATGTATTCTAAATTTTAAATATTAATATCATATTAATATTTGAGTGATCTATTGTTAAAATACTTTTATTATAAATATGAATATTTTAAACATGTTATATAATCATAAAAGTTTTTAATTTTCGAATAAAGATATAGTATCTCGATTTAATTGAATTGAGATATAGTATCTCAGATTTAATTAAATAGAAAGATATCATATCTCAGATTTAACTCATGAAGATCAATTGAATCTGTAGGCTCATAATTCATATTAAATAAATATATTTGATTAGATCTGTTGGATGATTTTAATTAATGCATTGATTTAATCCAGATTCGAATTCAAGATTAAATAGATTAATTTTGAATATTTTAATACGGCTCATTAGGTTTTAAAAGCTCTATAAATAGATATTGATCTAGTCGTATTGAGGACACGGATGAATTAGAGAAGCCGTAAGAAACCCTAGAGAGAAAAAGAGAGACGCAAGGTTTGAAGGCGGTAGCGTGGTTTGAAGGCGCTAGCACGCTACCGCCCGTATTCCAGTGCTGTTCGTGTGGATACCGGTAGAGGGAGGAGATTTCTGCTCCTATTTGATCGAACGACATGGCACCAGACTGAATTGAACGGAACACTCAACCCCACGCATAGGTACGATTTTTCTAACGAACCTTGATTTAAACGTCGTTGATAGATCCTCCGATGGGATTCGTAATAATTCCACTGCGTGTACGGATCCCAACACTGTTTGATCATATGTGCTTAATTTACCATCTCAATTACTCATACTTTGTGCCTAAAATTCTTTGAAATTTTCCCATGAATCTTGGTAACACTTTTGTTGGTTTCTGGAATATTTTGATAGAAGGAGACTGAAAATTTCGAAGTATAAATTTCAATCGTTAAGGAACCTTTAGACCTTCGGTTAAATGAATTATTTTGAAGGATTGTTAAGAGAGGTCTTGGAATTTCTGGAGTTAGGCAAAGCAAAACTATTAATATGAGTAGTTGGTATTTTGTTTTGTTTTAACACATCATTTTGCAATCTCAACTCATCCACATAAAATTTTGGTTTTATTTTTTCTTTTTATTACGATTATTTGATATATATATTTTTTTAAAAAGTTGATCTTGTTTTCGAAATCAAATTGAAGCACATGAATTTTTTTTCCTCTTTCACAATAAGGTTTCACATGAATAAAATTTCAAAATTTTGTTTGACTACTACTATAAAAATCACATATGACAAAACGTAATCAGCCTTCATTTCGTGCCTTATGATTGGGTGGAATCTTGGGTGATGCAAATAATCCACCAATAACTTTGGCATTGGTAAAGAATAACCTAATACCTACTTTGCATTTGAAATATTTCTGATTCCCCATGCTTGTCTTCAGCAAGAAAGGAATAACCTCGTCAATATTTGAGTGTCATATTGGCTAGTTGAGAGGAGAAGATTCCTCACCATATGGTCACGGGTTCGAACAACATGAGAGAAGAAAGGAATATCCCCTTTTAATACATTTCTTATATATAAGTTCAGTTTTCTTTTGTTTTCCTTTATAATCCCTTAGTTCCTCTTCCCTCTGTTTTTTTTTTTTTTTTTGACCACCCTCTCTAACTTCTTAGAGAGTTACAAACTAAATTTCCAAAAGATCAAACTTGTGATTGTGGGTTACTCATACCAGTTGATTCAAGAGCTTGGTAGTCCTCTAGTTATACTTATTCCTGGCTTTGATGGGCTGCTTTAAATCCTATTCATCTCATCACTTGTGATATTTATGTATATATGCTGTGAAATAATTTCATGTTAAGTTTGAATTTATCATTTTTCTCTTGTGATAAGTTTGTTTGAAATTAATTTGGTCTTCTATGTTGTTCATTAAGGGGCTTTTGGTTCTCATTTTACACTTGGCCCTCCCAGTTGCATTGCTCTAATGTTCGTGTTTTGATTTGTTTAGGTAAACATATATAGATATTTTTTTGATTAATCCACCAGTATCCGACCCTACTAATAGTGACATAGCAAGTTCGTATGATGAAGAATAAGGAGCCAAAGGATATGACATGCAAGAAAATGGCATGGACTGTTAGAAACTTCAGTGCATTAATTTTCAACATCCCATACTATGCTGAGGTTTTCACCTTGGCCATTGTGCTTGGTAATTAATTTCTCCTTCAAGCTAGAAAATTGTACGCTTTCTAAACTATACTTTTAATTCTTTAACTATATACTAGCTAGGTTTCATTATCCAAGCCCTTTCTTTGGAAAAAAAAAGTTTTTTTAGTCTTTCATACCTAACGGTCGTTACTAAATAAAAAAAAAAATAAAAAATTATACTTTAACGTTGATGAAACTTTATCAAAAAAGTTTAATTTTTCAAAGTAACAATGATTGTTCTGCGCAAAAAAAGCAACAATGATTGTTAATATATATATATATATATATATATATATATCATTTGAGATCAACGTGGTTAGGGGTAAAAGATTTAAAAGATATTTTTCGAAGTTAAGAGACTAAACTAAAACCTTATATAGAAAGTTAGAGGATCAAATTTATACTTTTGTAACGCAAACATATATATCATTCCTTTATTGTTTCCTTCAAAAACTCTTTTCCATTTTCATTTTTTTTGGGTCTTATATTTGTTTGTTACATATTTGATATAAGGAGAATTTCATTAAATGACCACATGAAAGAATTAATTTCAGTCAGTAACTAAAACATTCTAAAATTTCACTAAGTTTTACAGATAAAAATACAATAATACCCTTGCTTTATTAAAATTTATTGTCCTATGCTCCTTTAATAAAATTTTCCCTTTAATATATTCACATGTTAATTCCAATAAATAGATCAATGGATTATCTTAAAATAGGATTAACAAATATTGTTATTATACTACTACTTATTGAATTTTATTGACTTCACTGCTTGTTTTAATCGTTTAATTTGTATCTTATAATTACATGTTATTCTAAGAAAATCTTAAATCCCCCTGCGATTATATGTGGCATATTAGACGAAAAATTTACAGACAGAGGAGGAAATATGTGTGTCCATACATATATATATACACACCCACACACATATATATATCAAATATGTAATAAACTTATATATTGATATAATTGTTGCAGGAGACTGTTTATATACAGAAGATACATAGACAACTACATGTCATTGGCTATAGGTTTGGAAGCAGCTGATGCCTCGAGTTTGCCTCAAGGGTGTTGTATCTGGGCAGCCTTCGCCTTAATCGTCGCCGATCAAATTTCCAGGAAAAATTCTGTAACACGTGGAGGTATCATTTGGATTTCCTTTATGTCTTTTATAGAATCCTATGGAGTTCTCTGAACATTTAATATGCTTTTATCATTTTTTTCCTCTAGTTAATTCTATTATCACTCATTATCTTTTTTTCATACTATATTATCTTTCATATTTTCTCTCATTACGGCTATATTCCTCTCTTTTACTTAACTCTTTATAAAAAATTAAGGGACTGGTAACTTCAATTTTATTTCTGTCATATCTATTACTTTTAACTAATTTTAATTAAGTTATTAAATCGAGTAATTTGCCTACCAGGCTCTTATAAAAAACACTAGAGGGATTATTCCTTTAAAATTTGTTTTCTTTTCGGCAGTGTTTTTTTTTTATTACCGTAAGGTCCCCTTATTTCATAATTTTAAAATGGTAAATTATATTTGGGTGATTTGATTGAACAATGCAGATGCAGATAAACCCTATAAGTTTTGTGCAAACAAAACTAATTGGCGTTACCGTTATTTTATGGCCCTGCATGAACTTCAATGGCCATATATTTCAAATGATACTTGTATGATTGAAGTTGAGTTCTTCTCGGTGACATTTGAGGGCTTTGAGCCTACAATTCACCCAAAGGATGATTTTAAGGATTTGGGAAAAATAGATAAATCGTTTGTTCCACTGCTCGAGGAAGTTTGTTCGTGGCATCCTTCATTGCTGGATTGTACAAAGAACAAAAGTCGCAGGTGATGTGGTATTTATAGATCTCAACTTCACCCTAAGAATTAAAGAAAAAAATGTTCTAGAATCCTAAAATTAGAAAGCAAATGATAATATATTATAAAAGATAGTAATCAAATAAAAAATCAAACATATTATTGCCAAATCGTGTCATTAATCATCACAAATCCTTGGCGGTCTTCAAATCTTATATAATCTTCAATTATTCTTTTCTTCTTCCTTTTCCATTTCCATCCATAGGTTTAACAAATGGACATTAATTGCACTGGGTCGAGTTCTACAATTTCTAAAGAACAAGAAGTGGAAAGATATGAACGAGGAAGCATGTCAGCAGCTTCAACATTTGTGGGAGGAGCTTGAGATGTTTGGATTAGACTTGAGTTGGTTGGAGCCCCTTGTGAAGTCTGCTTTAAATATGAAAGGATATAATGAGAAAATAGAGAAAGTGAAGAAGTTGAAGCAAGACTTGGTGGTTGCAGAGACAAAAATGAATATAATAAAGGAAAAACTGGCTCATACAGAAAGAAAAGAATTGGTGAATATAGAAGAAGACTTTGAAGAGAGGGATTTGGATGCAAAAATTGGATATATGCAAAAATTGGATGTGGATAATGTAGCAAATTAAATGCATTATGTATTTGTGTGTGTGTGTGTGTGAATGAGAGAGAGAGAGAGAGGGGAGTGCCCGTTGTTATTTGATTTTTATTTTGAAATCAAAAAAAAAAAAAAAAAATCGCAATGATTAGTTTGTCATTAAAATCTTGTTTTGATTTTAAATAAATTAAGAATTACATTAGAAGAAAATTAATCAAGAAGCCATATTTGAGCATGGTCAGGCCTAATTAGAAGTAGTTCTTACTCTTGAAACACTCAAAGATTAATTGGCACGCGTTCCCTAGAATCTGTCAGTTTCTTCTATAGGCTCCTTTATATTTTGATTATATTCTTTGTAGGTTTCAATTTTAACCTTTAAATTTGGTGTATTAAAATATACTAGACTGGCAATTCTGTGCATTCGAGTAGCCCAATTATATTGAAAACACCCTTTAACGGGTGAATGAGATCGAAAAAAGATACTAAGATGTCAATTGCATAAGTTGATGTTGTATTTGGTAGTGACTGAGTATTATTGTTGACAGCATAATGCCTTGCTGGCGTATATATGTTCTGCATGAAAAGAGTTATTTCTGGAAGCTCGTAATTGAAGCAAACGTCAAACTGAATCTTCACAGAACTATTAACGATGTTCTTCATTTTTCAGTTCTGAGAATGAGGCAATGCATCATGCAAAGTTGGATAGCTTCAGTGTTGCCTGATGATAAAAGACGAGCAAAATTCTAATTGGAAAAGTAAGCACAGGAGGGATATAGCAGATATCTTATAAATCCCTATAAATATAAATACTTAGGCTTTGATTCCATGATACATTGTGATGATGATTCTATTTATGGAGTACGCTTAAATTTAAGAGAAATTTAGTCATTCAACTTTCATTTAATGCATCCATAACTCAATCTTTAAACTTTTGACTCGCATATGACTTAGTTCCAAACTTTTCATTTTGTAGATATTATCATCTTACTTATCTATTGAGTCATCTGAGTGTCAATAATAACCTTCCAAAGCTGCTCCACCTGAGCTTTTTTTTTAAAAAAATTAAAATTAAAATTTAAACAAAACGAGGAATCCAGCCACCGGACTAGAGGTTATGTGTGAGTAAAGAAAAAAACTGGAGCACATCGAGAAGAAAAGAGTGGAGGATACGAGAAAGAAAAAATGAGGACAAGTTGCACAAGGAAGGAGCGTGATGAAGAACATACAAGAAAGGGGAATTAAAACCCTAGGAATATTAATTCCGTTCGTATCTAAGAAACTTCCTACACCTAACAACGGCAGTTAGTTAAAAAAGAGTTTTCCTCTATATGATAAGGACGCTGAGCTAAGCCCATTGGCGCAAAGAGTTCACCCCTTACAAAACATGCTCATAGATGATAGACTCGTTGCAAGTGATGAAGTTGTTCAAGGCATTCTTTAGATGATGGTGGCTATGATTGCAATAGAGTTCCAAGCCATTCAGTATATCCATTTACTTGAACAAGATGCAAGGATGGATTAAAACCAAGATTTTTAGCAAGACCCTTTACCCAACAGATTTGGTTTCTCTCATCATCAATTTTCTCATCATCCTCGTGATCTCTAAATCATGTTCATCCAATCAATCTGAAATGTTAAAAATGAGTCATGTCATCAAGTTATCACTCTTTTGACTTTTCTATCTTCTTTTCAATCAACAATCTAGATTGTCTCCTCTTTCCAATCAACAATCCAGATAAACTCACGAGGAATGATGAGAAAATAAGATGAGAAGAGGATCTCGTTCCTTTACCCAACTACCCTCAATATCACAGGTCAGGCTCATGTGAATGGCTCAGTCATCCCATCCCGTCCCTATTATATTGGGAGGGGATGGGATGAGGGGTACCGTAATCCCTTCCATTCAGGGTATATTATTTTTTATAAACAAATTATTAATGTATATTTAAACGTTTAATCCAAAAAATCAACCCTAAAAACTAAAATGCATTTTCAGACTTATCACTCTCTTCTCGCTCCTCAGCGCTTGTAATCTCGCTCTTGCACCAGAGCCAGATGAGAGCGGAAGCATCATACTGTAATTCCTGCTGCCAAAAGCCCAAAACTTGATGAAAGAGCAAACAAAGGAGAAGCAAGAATGGCATATTGAAGCCTAAGACTTTTTGTTCGCATGAGCACCACTACTAAGCGAGATTAGTTAGTAAGCAATCTATGGACCAATTATTAGCGTAGTTCTTGCCTCTTAGTTCTTATAATATATAACTCATTAGCTTTCTGGTTTACAAAATTTTCTTTGCAAGTGTCCGTCCATGAGGACCCCATGTTTTCTCCAGCATCATGGGGAGAAACTACCCTTGATTTTACTTTTGTGCATATCGTGATGCTGCCCTTCTAAATTTTAATAATTCCACTAATGATTAAGTTATATGTGTTTAAGATCTCAAAATCCTATTTGGGAATCACTCAATTTCCTTTATAATGTAAGACAAGGCCTTGTAGAGCCACAACACTTTGGCTTTTACTTTAAGAACACTACCCTATGCTTTCTTATTACACCATACATGCGTCATGTGGTTGTTGTTAGAACCAATAATAAGTAATCATCAATTATCAATAATAATAGTATAAAATTTACACCAACCAAGTATTCACGTGGCCCATAATCTAGTTATTGTTAAATTATAGAAAATACAAATTTTTTCCACTCAATTATCACCAAATTAATTGTTCAAAAAATTGGAAAAATAGCAATTAAAGATGACGGTATTAACCAATAAGTTATTGGTTAAGGTACTAAGAAACTTTAATTATGTAAGGAGGAAAATATATATTTGAATCTCACAAAGTGCACTTGTTGGAAGAAGCACAAATCTAGTTATTGTTAAATTATAGAAAATACAAATTTTTTCCACTCAATTATCACCAAATTAATTGTTCAAAAAATTGGAAAAATAGCAATTAAAGATGACGGTATTAACCAATAAGTTATTGGTTAAGGTACTAAGAAACTTTAATTATGTAAGGAGGAAAATATATATTTGAATCTCACAAAGTGCACTTGTTGGAAGAAGCAAAAACCCTTTGTGCTTTAAGCCTTCAAAGTGAAAATATTTGATCAAATGAAAAAAGACAACAATATGAAATATCAATTATAATTAGGGATCACAAATTTTTTAAAAATATCAAAAAAAAAGAAGAATTATTCTTAAATAAATATTGTTAAAAAAATGGATGGGTAAAAAATTTATTTAAGAAACTCAGTCCTTTTGTAAATTTTTGTTAAAAGAATATTATCTGTAATTATTATTAGTATCTTTACATTATCTGTAATTATCATATACCCAAACGCGTTTTTCATCAAATATTTTATTTTAATTAAAAATAATAAAAAAAGCGGTCCGCTAAGTGGCTTTCACGGTTTCCCGGAGGCTATGCAATTCTACTAATCTATTCAACCCTCAAATTGGACTAGTTTTGGTTTTTCAATATATGTCTGTAATTCTTTTTTTTTTTTTTTTTTTTTTTTTTGTGTGTTTGAAAAAATCATTTTTTTTCAGATTTATACAATTAAAATAAATAAGAAAACACAAGGAAAATGAATTCTTAAAAGGACAAAAGTTATTGTGTCCATTTGTTTATATCCATTTGGTCTAGTTTTCCCACAGAAATAATAATCTAATTGCAGCTATCTAAGGGTACTTGGTCAGTAGTGGATCATTGCTCGGATAGTTTGTAATAAGATTTAGAAAAAGTTCCAAACATGGGATGACCCAAAGAGCTGTCAAAAAACATCTGACAGCTCCTTTACAGCTCTATATTATGTGCTAATTCACCATCTCAGTTACTCATACTCTGAAACTGAAAAAAAAAATTTTTTGGTGTGCTTTGTCGAGTTGTAGGAGTAGAAGGAGAAACTGAATTTTTTTTTTCTTCCCTTTTTTTGTGTGCTGTCGGCCGATTGCAAGGATGAAGGGGGAAGGTTTTTTTTTTTTCAGGGCAAGAGATATTTTGGACATTTCAAAACTTAAATCTTAATTGTTATTTTTTTAAAATTATCATCTTCCATCTCAATTTCCATGTTTACCAAATAGAATACCATTTTCAAGTTCCCTCTTAATCTTCCATTCCTTTAATTTCCTTTCATTCCTCTAAGTTTCTTTCCTTCCTTAAATCTTCTTTAAAACAAACGGGACCTAAGGGGACTCCTGATGTCCCAAGGGATAAAGACAAAGGGTTAAGTTGTATCTAGTAATCCAAGAATATTTTTCAATAGCACTTAATAAATTAAATTTATTTTTAATACATTCAATATTCTAAAGTATTTTTTTAGTATTACTTAGTATTATAAAATAATTCGTTGTGTAATTTTTTCCTTAAAATATTTTTCTCAACAACAACAAGTACCCTAAACTATAGATTCTGAACACTACTAAAGAATACTTTAAGGTGTTTGATGCACAAAAAATTACTTTATGATATTGGGTATACTATTAGAAAAATACTTTATTGTGTTAAATGTATAAAATTTTAGTTTAGGATATTGAGTGTTATTTGAAAAATATTTCAGGATGCTAGATGCCATTTAAACCAAATATATACAAAAACTATTAAAATAGAGGACGTTGAAGATATGATTCTAACATATTTTTAATGCATTCTATGATGATCTCAAATTATTCTTTACTGATATGACTCTAACATATTTTATCAACAAAAAAAAAAAACCCTTAAATATCATTAATTCTCACTTAATATTTAATAAATTTCTAGTTTTACTCGTATTTAATACATACTCTACTTAAAAATACAAATTCAAGAAACTAATAAATGAATGATAAAATTATACATTCATGTGAAAAATTTAGTGATAGGACTTATAAAGAAGAGTGTAGGACAAAAAATAAAACATTTTCTCTATTGTATAAATAAGACTATAGTTGTATTTAGTTACATATACATTTTTTTTAAAGAAAAAAAAAAGCTCATACGATGGATAAAACTTAAAAATTCAAATAAATAATGAGGGTTAAACTAAAAATAATGTGTAGCAACATTTGAAGACATGTGAATAATATTTTTAATTTTCAAACTTTAACGTTACAGTATATATACCAAATGAATATTATTAATTAAGGTCAATGGCCATAGCCAACGTTGCCAAAAACATTGATCATGGAAGGAATGACGAAAGTCATTTGTACCATGGCAAATATTTTATTCAATATTTTTAAAAGTAAATTTTGTTCTAATAATGAAAGTTTAATCACTTTTTGAAAAAAAAAAAAAAAAAAAATTGGATGTCATTACATTTAATTCTTTTGCGGCGAATGTTTGAATATGAAAAATGAAAAAGTAAGAGCGTGAGAGACAGTGATGGTATGTTGTGTTGTATCAGCATGGGTGAACCCAGGTTATGTCTTAGGGGGGCAAGTGCCCTGCTTTGAATTTGATATTTTCTTTTTAAAAAAATTTAATACATATTTGAATGATTGTCCACTCTTAAATTAAATGTTTACCTTTAATACATCAAGACTACACTTCATAATCAAATGGGGGATGAATGGTTGAATGATTGTTTAGTGCCTTATATTGAAAAAGATGTATTTAATAACATCGATAATAAGGCAATTATAATGGAATTGTAAAAAATAAGGCATAAAATGATGACATTATAATTATTTTTACTGTAATATATTTTTGTTATTAAAATATATGTACTTGAACTTATTAAGTGTCTACCCTTCATTATAATTTATATAACTGCATTTCTAACCGTACTTAGTCTTGCTTTTTTAAATAACGGGTTTGTAAAATAATTGCCTCTTTTATTAAATCATCGGTGTTCACTTGATTTTATGAATATTTTTTTGATATTCTTTTCTTTTCTTGTTTATATTCTTTTATTTTTTAATACATTTAAAATTTTTCTTAAAATAAAATTTCAGGGGTGCTACCCCTAAATCACCCGCCAATGGTGCTCCTCCTTCGGCAATTTTAAGGTTCGCCCTTGATTGTATGTACGGCTAAGGGATGCCGGTGAAGGAAAGCGGCCCGGTTGGAGCCTTGTGATCCTCCATCACTAGCCCCATGTGACCACGTGCTTCTTCCCTTTTCAAAGGGAGGGGGCTTGATCCTGTTGTTGGTCAAGGCGTTAGGGAGGCATCCTAGCTCCTAGGTGCCTAAGTTAATGCTTGAGGATAATAAACAGCTCACCCTGCCCAACATCTACGTATCACCTAGGAGGAAAAGAGATTTTGCCCTACCCCAGGATCGTGGTGAACCTAATCCCTTTTCTAAAATTTCAGTATTAAAAAAGAAAAAAAAAAAAAAGAACCAAACCGGACCGTCTAATCGGTTGGATTGTCAACCCAACTCACTAACGGCTCTCTTTATTATTATTTTGGTAAAAACACTAACTGCTCTATTTAGATCATTAAATTAAACTATTTATGTAGTTGAGTTGCATTGGATTGAAGGTACACTGTCATGGAGCCGAAACCCAGAGTTACACCGAGAATGAAAATGGTTTTTAGAAAACCAGACAGTTTTTCGGACTGATGGAAAAAATGTTAAAAAAACACTGATAAAAAAATTAAAATTTGACTCTAATTTTTTATTATTATATATTTTCACATTATTTGTGGCCATATGGTCTTATATAATTGAAAACTTAATATATTATGTTAACAATTAGACTTATTATGAATTTATTATTTATATATATATATATATATATATTATTACCTCCCATTCTTAATATAAGATCCACTTTGTAGTTTAATTTTTTTCATTAAAGTAGATCTTGTATTGATAACCAGAGATAGTATTATATCACTACAAAAAAGATCAAATTACTGATGGAATTTCAGTTTTCTGCTGGAATCTGCATGTTCTGACGCATTTTCCAGTTGAGTTGTTTTGACATTTATATTATTTATTCACGTAATTTCAGTTGGTAATCCGTCGCTAATTACTGATGAAATATATATATTTTTGTTTGGAAAATGAATTTTTTGAGCCCGAAATTTTCCGCCGGTAATTACCAACGGATTGTTAATTTGATGTTTTTTTGTAGTGACTATATGCATATGATCTACCAATATAGAATTGGTACAATGGTATAAAACTCCATTAGATAAGTTACTGCATCACCAGTTTGACTATAAGAATTGTGAAGCGCTAGCATTTCCAGCTCAACACGGTCTGACTTTTAAAACATTCATGGTGTCTAAACAAAACAGTTTGTAGCTTAATGACATGAAACCTTTCTTCTATATGGAAGATTATGATTTTGATTCTATTTGTAACCTTAAACCGTTAATACATGTCGCTCTAATTTTTTTTTTTTAAAGAATATTATTTCCTTATATATGATTTCTTAAAAAAAAATCATTCGTTGATTTGTGATCTCACTCTGTTTTTTTAACACAATCATTTTAAACACACTCACACAAAAATATAGTGATGTCAATTTTGAGTCCTTGACTGGCGTCTTCCAAACAGCATAGGCGGTGTTGCTGTTAAGCCAGCTTGTAGATAACTAACATGTGATATCACAATGTCTCAAGGAAAGAGATTGCATCTGTAGCATGTGCTTTGCTTATTCCTCCTCTCAATCCTCCGTAGGCACCTCCACCTCTCATTTTCTAAACGTATCCTTCAATATGCCTCTTTCAATTTCATGTGCTTCCAAAACTATCTTTCTACAAAATCAAAGTATCAAATATACATTTAAATTGTAAGACAAAGTAGATTGGAGCCACATAAAAAAATTCTGGCGTAGATGATTATAGATATTTGTGGTGAATCGATTGTCTTCAAAAAATTTATGTTGTGTTGGGTTCAGGGAGAACCTGAATTCGGATGAAATCCATTATTTGGGTAAATAAGAATTCATAGATTTAGATTTAATTCAAATTCAAGTAAATTTTAAGATTAAGATCCAATTTTACCCCAAATGTTTTGGTGTAGAAACTATGGGTATGTAGAATTATTATTATTATTATTATTATTATTTTGCTTGGATTAATATTGCCAGAACGTGTTATAAAGGACCAAAGGCACCTTAACTATTAAGAAAACTAATGGTGATCATTAAACAATTAATGTTGAATGATAACATTTTTAATGGTTAGGGACACAACACTGCTCATTTGCTCCTTTTTGAACACTTTCAAGGTTATATTTATTATAAATATATATATATATATATATATATATATATCTCTCTCTCTTCTAGATATCCACAACTCTCACGTGAAAAAATCTATGGTGAGATTGGACCTAAATTTTAGTATTATAATTTTCTTTAAAATTTTAAATCCTCATTGAAGGTCATGGGTTTAAATCTTAGAACTAGCCTCTCCGCTTGCACGGTCAAGATTATGTATATTTGACCTTCTCTAAAGCTCACATGGTGGGAGTCTTAGGCATTGAACTACCTTTTCTTTAACATAAATTATTTCAAATACTTAGATTTAGTTATTACAAATAATTATATATGAATTTTAAATGCGATTCCATAATCATAAGAAATAATGGGAAATAATATGAAACAATTGCAAAATAGGAAATAATAGGGATATATCCATAAATATTATATTCATAACCGTTAGAATATTAAGGAAGTCCCATGTAATAATTTCAACCAGGGGTGAGCATGGTGCCTGGTATGCTCGCCCAAGCCCGACAAAAAATTGCCTAGCCCGTCTCTAAAAAAGTGGCCCAAAAAAATTTGGATAGTTTTGGGTAGGGCCAATAGCTAGGCAAAGAAGTGGGCATCGGGCAAAGGGTCCTGCCCTTCCCATGTGGCCCGCCCAGAAAATTAAATATATTTAAATAAATATTATTCTATAAATATTATTTTATTTAAAATATATTATATTATTATGTCTAAATATATTATATTATACTTCAAGTATCTCAAAAACTTTAAAATTTTGTGAAGTGTGAACTAGAATCTTCATGAAGCAGGGCAAGACGTCAGTACTTGGGCAAGGGAAGCCCGCCCGCCCATCCCGAAAATTGTTTGGTCTTTTTTCGGGTAGGGCTGGGCATCGGGCTACAAAATGCGGCTCGTTCATTCTTTGAGTTGGGCATCGAGGCGGGGTCTCACCGCCCAACCCTACCGATGCTCACCCTTACTTTCAAGGATGAGATCTTATAGAATAGTAAGAAACTTGAGAAATACACAATGATTAAGTTAATTAAATACGAAAAACTAAGTTAAATCCAGCTATTGCTTCAAGTTTAGTTTAAGTCAGCAAAAGAGTATGGTAGACTTTTGATGATGACAAATATATAGATATTTTGTAAACTAGGGGCCGGATAAAATTATCCTCACTCCATTCTTTAATATAAGATATATTTAATTAGTTAATCTTAATCCTAAATATAAATCATATTTTTTTATATTTGTCAATCATTTCCTTATTTAATCTTATTGATACTCCCTCAATATTAATTAAGGAGGAGGGAGGATAAAAGAATTAACGAAAATGATTAAAGTGTTTTAGGAGTTTAATTGTGTTATATTAAGGGTCGGAGGGAGTAATACTTAATGAGATAAAGTAAATAGAGGTGTAGATTTTATACTCTTCCGATTTATTAAAAATAGTATTTCTATATTGAAGTTCTCATATTCTATTTTTCGTTGCCCGACTCAATTTGAAAACGGGAAATTATCAAATTAAACAGCACAAAAAGTAATTATACTGAGAAAATTCATATTGTAGGACAATTAAATTTAAGTGATGTGTAAAGTCAAAGTTCACCTAGTTCTAGCTAATTTGAATGCATCAAATGGATGAAAGTCGATTCCATTGGCAATGGACACTGACCATAATTATTCAAAATTAAATCAACTTAATCCACGTAACTCAAATTTTATCCAATTGACCTAGTCACCTATTTGGTCGATTGAGCTAGAGGTAGGTCAATTTGACTTTATAAATCCTTAAATTTAGGGGTTAAGGGCTTGAGTGTTATATTTTTTGTGGGAAAGTATTCGCAAGTTAAGGAGCTATGGGTATTTTGAGATTTTTGTTTTAATTTGTTTAATATCACCGGAAAAGTGTTAAAATTATAATGTCACCCTAATCAAACAACAACTTAAACAGATGTCTGCCATGTCTGACCTAACACCACGTATGATTTAACGTTTGCATGACTGTGCTTTCTTTTTTAAGTTAAAGGCCTTTTTTGTCTCAAATATAAGTATTTACGAATGAGAAGTGAGTATCCGGAATTTTATTTTTATTTTTTTGTTAAATGTCGTCACGTAAGTGTTAAAAATGAGAGTAAAGTTATTCAAATTTAATAGTGGAATAAAAATAGCATATGAAAGATCAATAAATACGCATAACAAATTGAATGGCAAAGACCATGTGGTAAACATACACAGAAGAAGATTATCGTATTTTCAACTCTAAGACAACATTGAGAGAAAAAAAAAAATCGCATATTTATTTTCCTTTGCAAATACTTCCAGAACAATTGGACAAAAGTGACGTACGTGAAACCTAAAGAAGAAAGGATGGTTATACCCACATAGAATCATATGTTCGATTATTGTTAAAGTAAAGCGGCATTGCACTTTTTTAAAACTTTGTGGATGACGTTGGTTCAAAATTACTTTCTAAATGGGTACAATTCCTTTACGAGTGCTTCTAAAATAAAACCACCTTTAACCCTAAAATTAAATACTCTACATTTTTTTTTTTTTGTTTGGCGATGTTTTCTAAGCAACAAACTTAAAATATAACCCTGAGAAACTCAATCCCAAATTTTGATTTTAAAGTTGAGCATGAAAGGGCTCAAAAGTATAGTTTACTATAAGTTAAATGTACCGAACACCTATATTAATTAAATGTTATAGATAACACATGTAAAATAATGACAAGTTGTTAGTAGTATATTGGAGTTTGATGGGGATAATAAACCAAGTTATCGTAAATTTTAATAATTCCACTAATGATGAAGTTATATGTGTTTATGATCTCAATACCCTGTTTAGTTGGACAATCGTGTGTAAAAACCAACTATTTGACTAATAAAATATATTGATGTAAGCTCACATGACACCACCTCTTATATTGATGGACATTATTTTCAATTAAAGGCTAATAATGTGTATCCAACTACTTGGCAATGATGAATTAAGTCATGATTTTTTTTGGTATAACCAATGATATATCAAATTACGTTACCTCACGAAGCACTAAAGAGCATGGCTTCATTTTACGAAGCCATACAAAAATATGATTTGAAAGCCCGAAGCTGCATATTTAATAAGGTCATTCAAAAACACACATTTGGTGAAGGTGAAGAGAACTGTAAGGAATGAAATATGAAATGAAGTAAATGAATCTCACGCAACGCACAGGGGAGGGCATGTCGAATGCGTCGGGGGTGTTAAGGAAGTACCCAATTGATAAGATCTTTACAAATGTTTAGCAACATATGTCAGATGTTGTCAATTCATGTTACATATAGGAATGTTTATGTATTATGATGGGTAGCATTTTGATGTAATTGCTTCTGTTGGGTTAATGTACTCTTTGGTCACTTAAGCCCAATAAGGCTTAATTGAGACTACAGCCCAAGAACTCTAAGGCCCATGTGGATTAGGGTTAGGTCTTGGGTGTAGTAGCATATAAACTAACTTTCGGTCGCTTGAAAAGATACGGCCGCACAAATAGTTAGGAGCTCTCATCGAAACAAAAACCTAGAGGCGAGACGTTCATCATCGAACGGTTGCCCACACAACCATCTCATCCCCTCGAGAGATAGTCGGAAGATCAATCATAGATCGCACGAGGACTATTCGTATACGAGGATTTGTTCGTAGACAAGGATTGTTCGTGGAGAATCTTTCAGATAACTCTTCAATATCCAGGTAAGCAAAACGATGAAAGGTTTCATCTTTTCCTACATCGCGTGGTACGATACGCTTCCGCATTTCTGATCAGTTTCCTACAATTGGCATCAGAGCCAATAGCGATGAGGAAAAGAACCGAGTTTTGAAATTTCATGTGATTATTTTTGAAAATTATTTTTGAAAAGATGGCATGTTTCTATATTTGTTATTTGTTTCATAATAGTTATCGTTTATAAATCATATGAATACTTTAATCTATGGTTAGATTCTCTCGTGTAATTCTTGATTTGTAACAAGGAGGCTAATCCCATATGATTAGATTTCCTCCTTGCTGTTTTATGATTTCTTTTCGAATTTCTATGTATTTTTCGAATTCTGTAAAAGTTGGAGATCAAGAAACGTGAAGAATATGAGCAAACAACAGCATGCGACACTTTTCGTGGACTTCTGGATCTCGGATTTGGACAAACCATATATGGATGGAAAGGACGGAAAGACAAACAACGTGGCGGTCGGAACACCGCCAAAAGACAATCCACGTGCCGCCACGCGCCGCCACAAGTGGCTGAGCGTGGCCGTCACGCGCCGGCCACGCGTGGGCCACCCTTTTGGGGTGGTTCCAGCGGCCGTTTGATCGTCTCCCCGTGCCGGTGCTTCCCCTGGAGTTTCGTGCTGAGATGACTTGGGCTGCTTGCGTGGCAGAGGTGAAGGCTAGGGTTCCTCTTTTGTGTCTTAGGGCTTCTAGCCAAGGATTGGGTTTTTGGGCTTTTGGGCTCATAGATACCCTGAAGGGGCTTCAGATAAATCCTATGGGCGGGACAAAAGAGAAATTCCAAAGTTGTAAAATTTTTAAAATTTTTTTGGGAAAACCATGGATTAAAGTTATTTGCTTAATTAATTTAATGCTTTTATTGGATTGTATGAATTATATGTACGATTAACGTGATGTTTGAAATAACATGCCATATAAAATAGGAAGATGCCATATTGTTGCATAATCACATGTCATAAATGCATGATAACTATTATGTTTTTCAATAGACTAGTGTGATAGTTATTATGAGAGATTATTTGGGCTATCCCAGATAAATAATCTAACAAATTTCCCAAGATAATTGTATTTTTGAGAATATCTTGTGGGTTATTTAAAATGATCATGTGAAGCTCATTCTGCCAATCATGATTGGATTTTAAAGTACCTAATGATTTCAATTAAGATGTTGATCTCACAGAATACTCTAAAATGAACAAATTCTTGGAAATTAAAAATTCTAAACTTAAAATATTGAATGGGTGAATGTTTTAAATTAAGCTTTTAATTTTAAAACCTACGGGCCCCATTGTGGGTTTATTAGTGAAATGGTTGTCGCTGAAGCCCCATTGGATAAGGATGATCGGATTTCGCTAGATTAAACCCTAATATTTTCAAAATTTTAGTAAAGTTTTGTACGGCCCATCGTCGGCAACACTTGGATACTAAAGATAATTTTGAAAGTAAACAATGGTTAAATACATTCAACTTTGGTAAAATTGTTAACCCTCCTATCGAGGCTCGGCAATGGAACCCGAAGGCCCAAATTAACAATATTAGTTTTACAAGAATCTTGCCCATCGTAAGTCTTGTAAAATAACTAATGGATTGTTAAACAATGAGCGAATAGTAGTTATTAGAATCTACTAGCGATATTTCTGTTTGTTGTTAATTTTAAAGTTTGAAATTAGTGTGTTTTTCCTTATTTTCAGAAAAATGTCTTCATTCAATCCTTTAGCTACAATCTTGAGCCAAAAACCTATGGATGATACAAATTACAAACAATGGAGAACCAATTTAGATATTGTGCTTCAATATGAAAAGCTCAACTTTGTTCTCACTACCCCTATGCAGTATTTTTGCTGCTGCGGATGCGTCGATCCAATTCGGACTCGTTTTCGGCGGGAGAAGGATAGATGGGAGAAGGCGAATGTGTCGGGGTTTGCTACATTTTGGCCGATCTCGCCGATCACCTTCGAGGAGCAAATGAACATAATTCGAGTGGAGCAACAATGCTCCGGACTCTTGATGCCATGTTTGTTACACCTAGCAGTTCGCTAGGCAAAATGCGCCGAGTTCGGTCACCAAGACGGTCATGTCGAAGGAAATGTCGGGATCATTTTCTAACAATGATAGCAAACTTCAAGAAGGTGATGACCATGGTATCAAGTTTGAACAAGAAGTAAAAGTTGACCTTCTCTTACAATCACTACCTGAATACTTCAACCAATTCAAGATGAATTATAATATGAACAAAATGAATATTGACCTCACTCAACTAATGCACGAGCTTGAGAGTCTTGAAAGCGGACTCTAGTCAAGCAAGGAAGTGCATTGTTTGTTAGTGAAAGTTGTGAAACCTAAGGGGAAACCCAAGGGAAAGAACAAGAACAAGAAAAAGAAGAAATCAGGTACTCCGGTTGCCAAAAGCAGTTGCAATGAAGCAGCCAAAAGGTAAGTGCTTCAAGTGCGGACAAAAGGGCATTGGAAGAAAGATTGCCCACAAATGAATAAACCGGTATGGGTAATTTAAATGTGATTGAGGCTTGTTTAGTGGAGAATCACGATGACAAATGGATCGTTGATTCGGGAGCCACTAACCATGTTTGTTACTCTTTGCGAGTGGTTCAAACATAGCTTGCCGGTGAGTAAAGGACAACGAGATTTGAAGCTTAGAATAGGGCAGCTTGTTATGCACTAGCGAGTGGGACAAGTTGTTTTATCTTTTAATAATTATAGAACTTTGGTTTTAGAAGACTATTTATTTATTCCAGATTTTAAGAGGAATTTAATTTGTTAGTTGTTTAGATAAACATGGTTTGACGGTTGAGTTTGATTCCTCAGTTTCAATAAGAAGTTCATCTTCTTTTATTTGTTCAGTGTAAAGTTTAATGGTCTTTATTTCCTTAGTCCTATTCCTGTGAAGTTAATCATGTTGAATTAAAAAATGTTGAGCATATCAATTCGTCAAAGAAAAGAAAAGTTTCCAATGAAACTTATCTTTGGCATTTGAGATTGGGTCATATTAACTTTAACAGGATCCAAGGTTTGGTCAAAAGTGGGATTTTAAAATCCCTGAACTTTGAACCGATACCAGTGTGTGAGTCCTGTTTAGAGGGAAAAATGACCAAGAGATCTTTCAAGGCCAAGGGAAAACGTGCCACACTTCAGCTGGAATTGGTACATACTGATGTATATGGACCAATAAATGTCCAAGCCAGGGGTGGGTATCAAGTATTTCATCACATTTCGATGATTACTCTAGATTTGGACATGTGTACGATGCGTCACAAATCAAGCTTTTGGAAAATTCCAAGAGTTCAAAGTGAGGCGAGAAAAGCATCTAGGTGTTCAAATTAAGACTCTTCGATCGATCGAGGGGGTGAATACCTATTTGGAGAGTTCAGGTCTTACCCGACCAAAAAGGGGATAGTTTCACAATTATCTTCTCCGGGGACACCCCAGAATGGAGTTTGAAAGGAGAAATAGAACCCTTTTAGAAATGACAAGATCTATGCTCGTTATTCATCACTTTCCGATTCACTCGGGGATATGCCTTAGAAACATGCTATGTATCTATTGAACTTAGCTCTGTCCAAGTAGATTTCAACGACACCAATTGAATTGTGGAAAGGGTGTAAGCCCACCATGAATCATATTCGGATTTGGGGTGCTCCGGCACATGTCTTGAAACGAAACCAGACAAGATGAACTCGCGTCTTGAAGTATGCATGTTTGTAGGCTATCCTAAAGGAACCGAGGTTGGTTGTTTTATAGTCCAAGAGAAAAGAAGGTCATAGTGAGCACTCACGCGACTTTCTTAGAGGAGGACTATATGACAAACTATAAGCCAAGAAGTAAGGTTATTCTTGATGAGCTAGTCTCGAGATCAAGTTTCACCACAACCTCAAGGGGTTCCGGCTTTTGTTCTGTGGTTGTTCAAAGAGGGGAAAATGTATCTGAACATACATAGGAACCAGAGACAGAACTAGAAGTTCAGCATGATGTTGAACTAAATGAAGAACAAAATCATGAATTGGTTGATCCACTTAATGAGGGTCCTCATCTAGAAATTGTCAACCCACAAATCCGTGGACCCCCCTGTAGATGCACGACATCAAGTGCGACAAAGTCGTAGTGGGAGATTGATTCGTAAACCTGCAAGATATCTCTTGTTGGGTGAGTCAAATCAGGATGACATCATCGCAGAAGATGGTGATCCCACGAGTTATGACGAAGCACTAGGAGATGTTGATGCTCAGGAATGGCTTGAGACTATGAATCGTGAAATGGATTCTATGTATTCCAACTCGTTTGGTCTCTTGTAGATGCACCTAAAGGGGTAAGACCCATTGGGTGTAAGTGGATTTACAAGAGAAAGAGAGGATCGGACGGGAAGGTTGAAACCTTCAAAGCTAGATTGGTGGCGAAAGGGTACTCCCAAAGAGAAGGAGTGGATTATGATGAAACCTTTTCGCCGGTTGCCATGCTCAAGTCTATTCGGATTCTCTTAGGCATTTGCGACCAATCTTGATTATGAGATTTGCGAGATGGATGTCAAAACTGCTTTTCTAAATGGAAATTTGGAAGAGGAAATCTATATGCAGCAACCAAAGGGTTTATAGCCAAAGGGCAAGAAGAAATGGTATGCAAGTTGCAGAGGTCCATTTATGGACTTAAGCAAGCATCCAGATCATGGAACATCAGATTTGATCAAGCCATTGAGTCTTATGGCTTTGAGAAAAGCCCTGATGAGCCGTGTGTGTATAAAAGGATCCAAGGTAATGCGGTATCTTTTCTGGTACTTTATGTGGATGATATACTCCTTATCGGAAATGATACTGAGAGGTATTATTGGGCATAAAAACTGGCCGAGCAAACATTTTGATATGAAGGACCTGGAGGAAGCCAATTATGTTCTTGGTATTAAACTCTTGCGAGACCGGAAGAACAGGGTTTTGGCATTATCCAGGCTCAATACATTGACAAAATACTTGCCAGGTTTAGCATGGAGAATTCAAATAGGGGAATTATACCCTTCGGGCATGGGATTCATCTCTCTCGAGAAGCAATCTCCTCAAACTCCGAGCGAGAGAATGCATGAGTAGGATACCTTATGCTTCAGTGAGTAGGTAGTCTCATGTATGATATGCTAAGTACCGCAGACAGATATCCGCTATGCACTTGGGAGTAGTAAGCCGGTACCAATCGGACCGGGAGAGCAACACTGGGTAGCGGTTAAACATATACTCAAGTACCTACGGAGAACGAGAGATTATATGTTGGTCTACTCAAGTGGGAGTCTTGAAACCATTGGTTATACGGACTCGGATTTCCAAGGAGATATTGACTCAAGAAAATCCACCTCGGGATATGTGTACACCCTTAATGGCGGTGCCATTTGTTGGAGAAGTGTAAAACAAACATGTGTGGTGACTCGCCACGGAGGCCGGGTATGTAGCCGCTTCGAGGCCGCAAAGGAAGCGCATGGTTAAAGAAGTTCCTAACGGATCTTCGGGTGATACCAGGTGTAAATTGTCCTATCACACTCTACCGTGACAACGGTGGGGCGGTAGCTTGATCCAAGGAACCAAGGTGTCATAAGAGACGGAAGCACATAGAGAGGAAATACCACTTGATCGAGAAATAATTAAAAGAGGAGATACAAAGTGGTAGCAAAGATAGCATCGACGAGAATCTCGCTAACCCTTTTACTAAGAGTTTGCCCGAGCGTGTGTTCGAGAGGCATGTTTCATCTATGGGTCTTAGGAGGATTCCGATTTCTTTGTAGCTTTAGGCGTTGTTATTTCACTTTGTTATTTTGTGCTTTTGAGCATGACATTATGACATTGCATTTCTTTTCCGAATGTTAATAAATGGAGTTTTTTTTTCATTTATTTCGCACGCTATTTACAAACTCTAAGGTCCGGATCAACTGTGGAGTATATGATCATATGAATACGTTCATAGAGGACGTGGTCATAGGTTCTCACAATTGATGAAATGGTTCACAGCTATTAAATTAAGTTGGGCACTTTATTTAGGCTGCAATGTTTTATGAAATGGTTTTGTCCGAATCATTATAAAACATTGGTGTGAGTTAATGCTCACATTGAATGGATCAAGGAGAGATTTGATTAAGGTTGTTCTTTTGTCATAAGGAATCAAATCTCTAGATAACTATAGTTATGTAGTTGCTCTTAATCCCGAGTTTATTTTAAACGGGTAGTCGAATAGTTTTCATTTTTTGATTTACTAACGGGTGAGGTTTGATCTATATGACGGCCAACAACTCGGTATTTTGGGATTGAGACTATTTGGTTATCGGTGTTTATGAGATAAACAACATGGAATTTATAGGAAATGTCCCCTTGATATGTTTCGGTACCAAGATATTGAAGACACTGGCCAGTGCATGTAATCCATTAGAGAAACTATCAAAGTCAAGGGAATAAATAATTGATTGGGTTACAG
This sequence comes from Acacia acuminata, assembly GCA_019022655.1. Taxonomy (NCBI): domain Eukaryota; kingdom Viridiplantae; phylum Streptophyta; class Magnoliopsida; order Fabales; family Fabaceae; genus Acacia; species Acacia acuminata. Next base: position 2,813,107 of record JAFJYI010000036.1, read on the forward strand.
AAAACTAGTCAATCAAATTATAGACATTCTATAAAGAGGCAGTGCATATTCTTGTTATAAGTATCATTGTTCTTGGAGATCACGTTCGGGTTTTTAGTGGAGTAGCACCGAACTAGATAAACTTCTGTAGATTATCATGAGCCTTGATGAATGACAAATGGTAGGTCCCCAGGCTAGCTTGAGACAAGGGATGGGGTATATTATCAGATGATGATGGCTTATGGGCTACATGGTCTTGGGTTTACGAACTCAAGTTGGTATCTTAAAGAGCAAGTAGGAGATTGTTGGGTTAATATGCTCTTTGGTCACTTAAGCCCAATAAGGCTTAATTGAGACTACAGCCCAAGAACTCTAAGGCCCATGTGGATTAGGGTTAGGTCTTGGGTGTAGTAGCATATAAACTAACTTTCGTCGCTTGAAAAGATACGGCCGCACAAATAGTTAGGAGGCTCTCATCGAAACAAAAACCTAGAGGCGACGTTCATCATCCGAACGGTTGCCCACACAACCATCTCATCCCCCTCGAGAGATAGTCTGGAAGATCAATCATAGATCGCACGAGGACTGTTCGTATACGAGGACTGTTCGTAGACAAGGATTGTTCGTGGAGAATCTTTCAGATAACTCTTCAATATCTAGGTAAGCAAAACGATGAAAGGTTTCATCTTTTCCTACATCGCGTGGTACGATACGCTTCCGCGTTTCTGATCAGTTTCCTACAGCTTCTTCTTCTTCTTCTTCTTCTTCTTTTTTGCTTTTAAGCTGAAGCAGAAGTTGCGAAACATATAAGAGTATAACTACTGATGTGGTTGTGGTTCATGTTGTATATTTGGGTTGTGATTATTTTTTGTTGGTTGATTTGAAATCCAAATATGTTCTTTATTTTCCTTCATGTTTTATTCAATTTCTAAATAATTTAGATGAGTGGAAGGTGATGATATGTTTTCATGTTGTGAAACTGGTGCACACGCGCATCGCACCGGGAGGGGGGGAGTTTGTGCTTGTTTAAACAAAAGGAGGAATCCGCCCACCGGACTAGAGCTTATGCTAGTGGCTTCAACAGTCTACGGGTGATCATGTGTGTCATGCCCTAGTCGTCCCATCCTATCCTAGTTATATTGGGAGGGGATGAGATGGGGGTATCCTAATCCCGTCCCATCCTAGTATTTTTTTTTATATAAAATATATATATATATATATATATATTAATTTATATTTAAACATTTAATCCCAAAAAATCAACCATAAAAATTAAAAATGCATTGCTAGTCACTCGCCTTTCGGACTCATCACTCTCATCCCTCTCTTGAACCAGAGCGGATGAGAGTGGATGCATTATACCGTAATTTCTTCCGCCAAAAGCCCAAAACTTGATGAAAGAGCAAACAAAGGAGAAGCAAGAATGGCATATTGAGGGCTAAAGTGTGTTTGGAATGGTATGAGAAAAGTGGCTTTTTTTTAATAAGAATTATGCAAACTTAAGAAGTAAAAGTCAGATTGTATAATATGATTTATATTTGGATTGGTGGTAATATAAGTGACTTTTATGTTAATTATAAAAAAAATCAAAATAATGATTTATTTTTGGAGTGTACGGCTTGCTTTGGAAATAGGGAAAGAAAGACTTTGGGAGATAAAAGAGCAAGAGTAGAGAGAGAGATTAGTGGTATGGCATGAGTTGGAAGGAGTACCTGTTGACTTGTGGGGCTGCGGGGAGCCATGTGACAAGCCAAAATCAAATTGTGATCAACCATAATTCGTGACCCATGAAAATAAATCATTTAATATATATAAGCTCAATTATCAAAACATTCTCTCAGACGGGTCTGGATCTTCTCATTGGCGTTTTCTCATTATTTCTCATCGGCTTTAAATCTTGATCACACATTTGATATAATTGTCCACACCAACAACCTCATTAAGTCAAATCAATGATTTGTATTGGATGATGAGAGATGAGAAGAAAGTTTGCTAATAAGAGAATCATCTTCCTCTCTCAAACAAAGCTGCCAATCTTGCTTTCAGCTCTTGAATCATACGATTGGGAGGCCCAAAAGCCATACCAAACACACTCAGACTTTTTGTCGCGTGTGCACCACTCTATAACAGTTAGTAAGCAATCTATGGACCAATTATTAGTGTGGTTCTTGCTTCGTAGTTCTTACAATATACAAGGCATTACCTTCCTGGTTTGCAAAATTTTGTTTGCAAGTGTCCGTCCATGGGGACCCCATGTTTTCTCCAGCATCATGGGGAGAAACTACCCTTGATTCTACTTTTGTGATGCCATTTCAACAACTCGCTGGAATTTTCTCCTAAAAAACGCAAGAGATATCCCAGACCCGTCTGTCTCATTCAGACCGAGACACCCTCCGGATTGGACTAGACACGGGACGAAAAAGGAATGTCGCTCCTGTTTACTATGATGTCCTTGTTCCAATCCCCTCTTGTGAGCACCCCTATTCACCACCATTGAATTAATATTTATGATGCGAGGCGTAATTTTAGTATGATTTTAATTTTTAATTATTATTATTATTATTATTATTATAAAAAAAATATGCAGCTTCATATTGTTTCACCCAATTTTTAGTCGGTCCCCGTAATTTTTTTCCTTTTTATCACGTAATTACAGTTTCACCCGATTTTGAATAACATCTCTGTTGATTCGGGTGATTAATAAAAGGGCGAAAAAAAATATTACAGGAACATTATTAAAACTAGATGAAACTATAAAGACTTGATTTTAAAAAAAAAAAAAACTACAATGATCTAGTTAAAGATCAGGTGAAACTATAAGAAACTGGTAAAAAAACCTACAAGGATCTAATTAAAAAATGAAATGAAACTATAAGTACTAGAAAATTAATTTTCGCTATATAAAACAAATGCCTTGGGCCAATCTGGATTTTCCAAGATTGAACCATTAGTTTGAAAACCGGGCCAGATCGGTTTCATGAAATCTTTAGTTGGTTCAGTCTGGATTGGGCCAATGCTGAGTCCCAGTCCCAGCCTGTGGCAAAGTTTCCTTTACCTTTTTAACTTTCTAAATTCTTTTCGACAATAACTTTTCAAGTTCCATTCTTCCAAACAAAAAATTGAATTACGTTTGGTCTTCCATTCCAACACTTTTTTTTTTTTTTTTTTTTTTTTAATAAGAAAAAAGTCTAGGTCGGGTAGATACCGGTACCTCACCAAAGCCAAAGCATGCCTTCGAGGTTCAAAGAACGCTTATAGAGGTACTTACAAATCGCCTACCAATAACGTTCTTACATCGACCAACGGATATCGAACCTCCTCACTTTTGGGGTGAAGGCTGATGCCTTAGCCAACTATGTCAATCTGTCCCATTCCAACACTTACGGCACCAAAGATTTCTATTCTCATTGTTTGTCACCTAAACCAATGGCTTCCCAATTTTCTGCTTGCCTTCTGCTTACCTCAAAGATCTAGTGGTGAATTTAAAGTATGATTTTTTTAGAAAATGACAGGAAAATAATTTTGAAATTGCAAAATCTTAAATCAAGTTTATTACTAAGAATTGATAACGAGACTTGATAAGCAGTTCATAACTTATTTTAGAGAAAATACCTGATTTGAGATTTTACAATTTTAAAATTCTTCCTCCATTATTCTCCTCTTTTTTTTTTTTTTTTTTCATGTTCTATCGGGTTTTTTTTTTTTTTTTTTTTTTTTTTGTCCGTGTCCATTCGTGCATGATTTTTTTTTCTCATTCCAAGCATGCCTGATAAGAAATTAATTAAGATTAAGAGCAATAAACCCTTCTTTAATTAATGAAATTTAATTTGATATTTGAAACTAGTACAACTTATTAATTCACATTAGAAGTTTGTTAGGCTTTCATTTTTACATGATTTTTATTTTCATTGATGGGGAATTCTAAGACTTTGATTGAGATATAAAATCTCATTTCAAATCGACTCATAAACTAATAGATCAGACTTTTGTTCCATGTACCCATTCACCGATCTTCCCTTTTTAACGTCCATGTGAATAAAAAGAAAAAAAAATGAACTTTGAATGTCACCCTTCATATTTGAGTAGTTTTTTCTGAGGTCATCCATTTTGACTAATTCTTTTTTTATTTTTCATTCAATCATAGGCATATTATCAAAGACTTTTAATCCCTTTTCTTCTTACTTAATTGCAATTTTAGTTTCGGTAAGCTATTAATTAGTTTAGATATTTTATGCTAGTCGATCTAGTTTTAATCATAAGACAGAGATAGATTTTTTCGTCATATCAATAAGTCACATTATTAAATTTAGATTTTTTTCGTCATATCAATAAGTCACATTTTTTATATGAATGTACAATTTTACTCTTTATTTATTATTAAATAGGCTATGTACTCTTGAGTTAGAGCGCTTATTAAATAGGGTAAAGTTAAGAAGTTGTTAAATTTTATAACAAAGTAAATAAGATTTAAGGCTTTTTTATTCCAGTGAAACATGTTGGAAGTGATTTATAAATAAAATAAAGAGAGTATATATTATTATTGGCTGTTGAAGTTGAGTTGCCTTAATCATCTTCCAATTGCTAATTAAACACAAGTTGAGTACACACTTTATCTTCATAATTTTGTTAAAAAAATTAATTCAGTCTCATAATTTCTCCAGAGTTAAATGGCATCCTTCTACTGTGAATATTTGATAAGTGTGTGCCCATTTTTTATAATCATTAAGGGAACTCCTGATGTCCCAAGTGATAAAGACAAAGGGTTAAATTGTATCTAGTATCTAGAAATATTTTTCAATAGCACTTAATATATTAAATTTATTTTTAATGCATTCAATACTCTAAAGTATTTTTTCAATATCACCCAAAGTATTCTAAAATGATCTATGGTGCAATTTTTTCCTTAAAATATTTTTCTCAATAGCAACAAGACCGCTAAATTTAGATTCTGAATACTACTAAGAAAAATACTTTAAGGTGTTGAATGCACAAAATGTTATTTTATGATACTGGGTATACTATTAGAAAAATACTTTATTGTATTGAATGTATAAAAATTTAGTTTAGGATATTGAGTGTTATTTGAAAAATACTCCAGGATGCTAGATGCTATTTAACCCAAATATATACAAAAACTATTGAAATATAGGAAGCTCAAGATGGTTTTCTTGTAATGATTTAATTCCTATGAATTCTATCTGTTACGGAATTTAGTTTTTGTAAAATGACCTAATTTTGTTGTGATTGATATTCGGTAAAAACATTTTGTTGAAACTATTTGTCACATATTATTTTTAATTGTTGTTGTCATTTGATAAGTTAAAACTATTACTTGCTAAATCATTTTTGACATTTTTTAATTTCAAATTAATGGCATTTAAGTAATTTTAGTCAATCCCAATCTAGTTCCTAATTACTTCAGCGAGATTAGGGCATTTCAGGTCCTAAACTGGTATTTTGCATATTTTGGGATGATTTTTGTGTCTTTCTCTGGTGTCTAAGTGCATATAAACTATAAAAAGAATTACTAAATTAAAATAAAATTATACCTAAGCATGTGCGATTTTTTTTTTTTTTTTTTTTTTTTTGCCCTTTTTATAAAGCGTCTTATGTGAGTGAAATTCAAGACAACTCACTATGGTATGAGTATATAACATTATGAATGCTTATAAAAATGTTTATAAATATATCTGACAGAACGTTCATGTGGGATTTTTCAATTAATTTGGATTGAGCGCAATCAGATTGTATGATAGTAAAATATCTATAAGGGATAATTTTCTTCACACACAACTTTTTTTTTTTTTTTTTTTTTTTTTTTTTTTAAACAAAAGGTAATGGTATTAATGGCTTGAAATTAAAAAGCGAGATTGAACGTGTGACCTCACACACTTATATGAGAGCTTCCATGTTATAATGCTATAAGGCCTTTGGTCACAAGACTTATAAATTTAAGACACCAGATAAATAAATGCCGAACTAATATTATTATTTTTTAACTAAGAATTTGTAAATGGAGGAAATCACCATGAGGGGGATGAATTGGGGATCTAATTTTTTTTTTTTTTTTTCGAAAGCTTCAGAAAAATAGTTCACGAGAATAGGGTATAACGAGAGATAGAGAGAGAAAGCTCAACACAAGAAGATTTATACTAGTTCGGTCTCAACTTTTTGACCTACGTCCAGTCCCCAGACACTCTGGGATTTTTCACTGTCACTATAATCAGATACATACTTTGTACTTGAAAGTTATCCTCTCAGTAGGATACACTCCCCTTACAAGTTATAAACTAATAACCTAATCTCAAAGTCCCACAACTTTGAGATTTTACAATGAATAATAATAAGGAAGAAACTCTCTTAAAAGGGCAGATGAATAATCACTGAAGTTCAATGTATTAGAAGAAACTTTACAGATGAGTAGAAAATAGTAAATGCAAATTGCACTTGATAGATTTTCGTTTTATATATGCTTGTTGTTGAGAATTGAATGCTTCGGTTTATATACGATAGAAGCATTAAATGACCGTTGGAAACATTAATGTAATCGTTGGTGACATTAATGAGGCTCTTAGGTTGCAATTAGGTCCATTCTCTTTCATGCTTTGGTTTAATCCAGATGCCCAAACATTCTTGTTGACTTTCCTTGAAATAAATCCGTTGGATGAGGTGGCTTTCAGATGAGGAAAGAAAACATTTAAACCTTTGGTATTATGGAGAATGATTTGCCAAAAGGATGTTAAGTTTTCTGAGCCAACAATAAATGTTCTGACATATCCTTTTGCTTTATGTTTAATCCTCAGTCTAAACTTATTTGATCATCTAAAACTTACGAACAAATTGATTAAACATAGTTAGGAATAGTAATGAGAGATGATATGAAGTAAATGGATCATTCGTGAAGATTTCGCAAATTTGAGTAAGATGATTTCAAAACAGAACACTTTAAACTGGAGTTTGTTCAAGTAAACTAGAGTTTACAACTAGAGTTTACTTTTCTAAACTCGAGTCTTATAGACATTTTCTTTGAAAAAGATTTGAAGTTGAAATGAAAATGTCTCTATAAGACTGAAACTGAAGTTTAGAATATTTTACTCAAGTGTATGACTTGAGTTTAATTCCCTAAACTCGAGTTTACTTCTTCTTTAGAAATGAGCATCGCGATAATATCTTGAAAGCGCTTTGAAAGCATTTTTGTAATTGATGAAACTCAAGTCATTAAGTAACTAACTCGAGTTTGGGATTTTTAAAAAAATTGACAATAGTTTTTAGTCTACAAATGCAAACTAGAGTTCTAAGAATAGGCTCGAGTCAATTTGTCTCAAAAATCTTTGAAAGCTTTCGGTCTAATAGAAACTCAAGTTTACAAATCCAAGCTTGAGTTTACATTACATGAAAAAAATTTAGAACTCTCGACCAAGGGTAAACTCAAGTTTAACAATAATAGATTTGAGTTTGTTTAAAATAAGTTTCTTTGAAAAAGCTCTCAGCCTCTTGCAAACTCAAGTTTCCATGACCAAACTTGAGTTTGGTGAGCTCAAATAACTTGTCTTACTCTCTGTCAAGTTTAAACTCGAATCGACAATTCTAAACTCAAATTTGTCTTTGACAATAAGTTTTTAACTTAACATTTAATTGTCGCTTATCGTTAAAACATATAGAGAATTAACCGATTTTTTTTTTTTTTTGACTGATCATTTTCCCTTATGATAATAAAAGCTTATGATAATTTTCCCTTATGATAATAAAATCTTATAAATTTAAGACTCAAGAAATGATGTTGAAAAGTATCGTTTTTCCCCTTAAAAACAAACATGAATTGATCCTACCTGTCATATGGAGCATATGTATTTATACTCATCAATTGTCATTTTCTATAACATGCTTGATAAGCAGGGGTTGTTATGTTATCATGTGAAGACACCAAATTGTGACCCTTCATAAAAGTGAACGCTTTAACATCTATGATGATCTCAAATTATTCTTTTCCGTCATTTATAACATATTTTATAAAATAAAATAAAAACTTAAATATCATTAATTGTCACTTAATATTTAATAAATTTCTAATTTTACTTGTATTTAATACATGCTCTACTTAAAAATATAAGTTCAACACAATAATAGATGAATGATAAAATTATACATTTATGTGAAAAATTTAATGATTTGACTTATAAATAGGAGTATAGGACAAGAAATGTTTTCTCTGTCGTATAAATAGGACTATAGTTGTATTTAGTTATATATATATATATATATATATATATATTTATATTTAAAAAAGTTCATATGATGGATAAAACTTAAAAATTCAAATCAATCATGAGGGTTAAATTAAATCTAATTTGTAGGAACATTTGAAGACATGTGAATAATATTTTTAATTTTCAAACTTTAACGTTAGAGTATATATATTTAATGAATACTTCCCTTGGTCCTAATTATAGAAACACATTGTTGGTCTTGGTCCTAATTATAGAAGCAAGTTTAATTTTTTGTCAATTTCTTCTTAAAATACCATTATTGATACTTTCTCAATAATAATTAAACATAAGAATAATTTAATAATGCACCTATACATTACATAAAGTAAGTGATTCTTGTAACTCATCAATGTTACATACACCTAAATTATACTTTTTTTAATAAAATAATTTGGAGCAATTTTTGTCATATTTTTTCCATATCACCTTTACTAATACTTCCTCTACATTAATTAATTTAAAAACTCGCTTATATTATATCAAGTGAGAGATTCTTCTTTTTTTATTTTTAAATAAAATATTTTTAATATTTCTTTAAAAATATTTTTCTAACCAAAGTGATTGATTTATTAGTAATTAGTTAGCGGCATTTAAATTGACAACAGGGACTAAGGGGCAACCTAACACGTGCCCGAACATATTTGTGTTGACAGCCCATAGATTTTGGGCAAGAAAGGGACAATGAAGTGCATTGGATTTTTTTTTTTTTTTTTTTTTTTTTTTGGGGGGGGGGGTGTTAGGGATGTAGTTCTTCCTTGTAACTATCATTAAATTTTAAGTACGGGTATTTTAGGAAAATAAATATAATTAATTAATTTAACTTCTCTCCTTAATATCCTTAATATCTTTAAATTATGATAAATAAGGGATTACTAATTAAGGTCAATGGCCATAGCCATCGTTGCGAAAAACATTAATCATGGAAGGAATGACGAAAGTCATTTGTACCATGAAAAATATTTTATTCAATATTTTTTAAAAGTAAATTTTGTTCTAATAATGAAAGTTCAATCATTTTTTTTTTTTTTTTTTTTTTTAAAAACATTGGACGTCATTACATTTAATTCTTTTGCGGCGAATGTTTGAATATGAAAAATGACGAGTGAGAGAGACAGTGATGGTATGTTGTGTGTTTTTTTTTTTTTTTTTTTTTTTTTTTTGGTATAATAAAAGTTTTGGAGGGGTTCGACATCAGTCCCCCACCAAGGTTAGGGCATGGCCCCGGGCTCTATGAGTATGTTGTGTTGTATGTACAACTAAGGGATGCCGAAGAAAGCGGCCCAGCTGGAGCCTTGAGATCCTCCATCACTGGCCCATGTGATCACGTGCTTCTTCTCTTTTCATGAACCAAACCGGACGGTCTAATCGGTTGGATTGTCAACCCAACTCACTAACTGGTCTGTTTGGATCATAAAATTAACAGTAAATACCCTTTCTGATCACTCATAAAAAATACGGACCCTATTTTGGTCTCCTACAAAAAATCAACCCTTATTCGTCCTTTTTATGGACTAAAAAATGACATTTTGAAAATTTATGAGGGATCAAAATGTCAACCAATCGATTTTATTCGTCCTTTTTATGGACTAAAAAGGACTTTTTTTTTTTTTTTTGTAAGGGACCAAAATAGGGATCGCGTTTTTTATCATGGACCGAAAGGATATTTACCCTAAAATTAAACTATTTTTGTACTCCCTTTGGTCCTTATTATAAGGCACCAACTAACAAGTTTATTTGGTCCTTTTTATAAAGCACTTGCTTGTTCCCAATAAGCATTAATTATTTGTTTCCATGTCTGCTTATAATTAATGAGGGTGGTGTATGAGAGTAATCATTAATACTCCCTCCGGTCCTAATTATAGGAGCTATTTACCAGAATTTAGAGGGATTAAAGAAGGAAGTTAAATTAGTTAATTATGTATATTTTCCTAAAATACCCTTACCCAAATTTATTTAATATAAATACATCTCTCAAACAGTGGTACTGTTTGACTCCCATCTATGACTTTCTCTTTTACACTTGTCTAGCTATATATTTCATTTTCACTGTTTTGCTATTTCACATGCATGTCACTGTTCAGTGAAAGAAATTAACAAAATTGTAATCAAATTTAGTATGCTAGGCTGTTTAAAAGGTAGATAAGAAAAGCGTCTTTACTCAAAGGAATATAAAAATTATTTTATTTAAAAATAAAAAATAAAGTAGAATATCTCACTTGATAAAATATAAATGTCTTTGTTAAATTAATTATTGTATAAGAAGTATTAGTAGCGGTGATATGGGAAAAATATGACAAAAATTGCTCAAAATTATTTTATATAAAAAAGTAAAATTTAGGTGTAGATGACATTAATAAATTGTAAACATTATTTATTTTATAAAATATATAGGTGTATTATTAAAGTATTATTGAGAAACTATAAATAGGGGTATTATAGGAAAACATTGACAAAAGTTAAAACTTGCTCTTATAATTAGGACCAAAACTAACTCCAAAATTTGCTCCTATAATTAGGACCGGAGGGAGTATAATATTATAGTTTAGTGCAATTAGTAAGGGTAATATTGGAAGTTACTTAAATTGTAGGGCAACTTTATTGACTGTAACTGTTTTTATTGGTTTGTGAGAAAAGTTAGTTGGTGCTTTATAATAAGAATTAGATAGAGTAGTTGAGTTGCATTGGATTGAAGTTAAACTGTCATTGAGCCGAAACCTAGAGTTAGACCTAGAATTAGAATCAAAATGGTTTTTAGAAAACCAGACAGTTTTTTGGACCGATGGAAACAATGTTGAAATTTTTTTTTTTTGATTTAAAAAAACACTAATAAAAAATTAAACTTTGAATCTCTAAAAAAAATTTAATATATTTTCACATTATTTGTGGCCATATGGTGTTATATAATTGAAAACTTAATATATTATGTTGACAATTAGACTTATTATGAATTTATTATTTATATATATATTATTACCTCAAGTTCTCAATATAAGATCCACTTTGTAATTTAATTTAATTTTATTAAAGTGAATCTTATATTGATAACCAACAGTAGTATTATATCAGTACAAAAAAAAAAAAAAAAAAAAAAAATCAAATTACAGATGGAATTTCAGTTTTTTGACGGAATTTGTTCTGGCGTTCTAATGCCTTTGCCAGCCTAGTTTTTTTGACCTTGTATTATTTATTCTCACACACAAATATTAAGTTTATGATATTTAAGTTTTTTCTTTTTTTATTATATTATAAAAATTATTAAAATATTATAATTATAAATTATAAATTTTATCGACAGATGATCAATAGAATTCAATTGGTAATTTTCATAAGAAATGATAGAATTTAGTCGGTAATTCGTTGCTAATTACTGACAGAATTTTCCTATTAGTAATTTTATCGACGGACTTTCCATTGGTAATTATCGACGAAATGTTAAGTTGATTTTATTATTATTATTATTAGTGTGTATATGCATATGATTTACCAACATAGGGTTGGTGTAGTGCTATAAAACCCTATTAGATCTCTTTGAATATGAAGTTCGAGTCTCGGGAAGACACCTCGGTAGGAGGGATAGTCAAACCTGTCAAACCGAATATCGAGATGATAATATCAAAAAACATATGTATATAATTTTTTTTATCAAAAATTTTACTAAATTACTACATCACCAGTTCGACCATGAGAACTGTGAAGGGCTAACCTTTCCAGTTTGACATTCAGTTTGATTTTTAAATTACATTGATGGTGTCTAAAGAAAAAAGCTTGTAACCTAATGACATGAAACCTTTTTTCCATATGGAAGATTGTGAGTTTGATTCTACTTGTAACCTTAGACCGTTAATGCATGTCCCTCTAATTTTTTTTTGTTTAAAAAAACATTGTATCCTTATATATGTTTTGTTAAAAAAAATATATCATTCCTTGATTTGGGATCTCACTCTGTTTTATTAACACAATCATTTTAAACACACTCACAAAAATTTATAGTAATGTCAAGTTTGAGTCCGTGACCTCTTCCAAACATGACAGGCGGTGTTGCTGTTAAGCCAGCTTGTAGATAACTAACATGTGATATCACAATGTCTCAAGGAAAGAGATTGCATCTGTAGCATGTGCTTTGCTTATTCCTCCTCTCAATCCTCCGTAGGCACTTCCACCTCTCATCATTTTCTAAACGTATCCCTCAATATGCCTCTTTCAATGTCATGTGCTTCCAAAACTATCTTTCTTCAAAATCATCAAAGTATCAAATATACATTTAAATTGTAAGACAAAGTAGATTGGAGCCACATTAAAAAAAAAAAAAAAAATTTCGGGGGCGCTACCCCTAAATCCCCCGCCAATGGTGCTCCTCCTTCAGCAATTTTCTGGGTTCGCCCCTGATTGTATGTACATCTAAGGGATGCCAGTGAAGGAAAGCAGCCCAGCTGGAGCCTTGTGATCCTCCATCACTAGCCCCATGTGACCAAGTGCTTCTTCCCTTTTCAAAGGGAGGGGGTTTGATCCTGTTGTTGGTCAAGGCGCTAGGGGAGGCATCCTAGCTCTTAGGTGCCTAAGTTAATGCTTGAGGGTAATAAACAGCTCGCCCTACCCAACATCTCGTATCACCTAGGAGGAAGGGAGATTTCGTCCTACCCTTGGATCGTAGTGAACCCAATCCATTTTCTAAAATTTCAGTATTAAAAAAAAAGAACCAAACCGGACGGTCTAATCGGTTGGATTGTCAACCCAACTCAGTAACGGCTCTCTTTATTATTATTATTTTGGTCAAAACACTAACTGCTCTATTTAGATCATTAAATTAAACTATTTATGTAGTTGAGTTGCATTGGATTGAAGGCACACTGTCATTGAGCCGAAACCCAGAGTTACACCGAGAATGAAAATGGTTTTTAGAAAACCAGACAGTTTTTCGGACTGATGGAAAAAATGTTAAAAAAAACACTGATAAAAAATTAAATTTTGACTCTAATTTTTTTATTATTATATATTTTCACATTATTTGTGGCCATATGGTCTTATATAATTGAAAACTTAATATATTATGTTAATAATTAGACTTATTATGAATTTATTATTTATATATATATATATATATATATATTATTACCTCCAATTCTTAATATAAGATCCACTTTGTAGTTTAATTTTTCATTAAAGTAGATCTTGTATTGATAACCAGAGATAGTATTATATCACTACAAAAAAGATCAAATTACCGATGGAATTTCAGTTTTCTGCTGGAATCTGCATGTTCTGATGTATTTTCCAGTTGAGTTGTTTTGACCTTTATATTATTTATTCACGTAATTTCAGTTGGTAATCCGTTGCTAATTACTGATGAAATATATATATTTTTGTTTGGAAAATGAATTTTTTGACGAAATTTTCCCGTCGATAATTACCAACGGATTGTTAATTTGATGTTTTTTTGTAGTGACTATACGCATATGATCTACCAATATAGAATTGGTACAATGGTACAAAACTCCATTAGATTTCTCTCGAGTCTTGAGTTTGAGTCTCAAAGAAGACATCTCTAGTGGAAGGGTCAGTCACGAACTTCAAACTAGATATTAAATGATATATAATATCAAAAAAATATGTATATAATTTTTTTTTTTTTTTAATCAAAATTTTTACTAAGTTACTGCATCACCAATTTGACTATAAGAATTGTGAAGCGCTAGCATTTCCAGCTCAACACGGTCTGACTTTTAAAACATTGATGGTGTCTAAACAATACAGTTTGTAGCTTAATGACATGAAACCTTTCTTCTGTATGGAAGATTGTGAGTTTGATTTTGTTTGTAACCTTAAACCGTTAATTCATGTCTCTCTATTTTTTTTAAAGAACATTGTATCCTTATATATGCTTTCTTAAAAAAATATCATTCGTTGATTTGTGATTTCACTCTGTTTTTTTAACACAATCATTTTAAACACACTCACAAAAATATAGTGATGTCAATTTTGAGTCCGTGAGCTCTTCCAAACATGATAAGCGGTGTTGCTGTTAAGCCAGCTTGTAGATAACTAACATGTGATATCACAATGTCTCAAGGAAAGAGATTGCATCTATATCATATGCTTTGCGTTTCCTCCTCTCATCAATCCTCCGTAGGCACCTCCACCTCTCATTTTCTAAACGTATCCTTCAATATGCCTCTTTTAATTTCATGTGCTTCCAAAACTATCTTTCTCCAAAATCAAAGTAACAAATATACATTTAAATTGTAAGACGAAGTAGATTGGAGCCACATAAAAAAATTCTGGTGGATATGATTATAGATATTTGTGACGATTCAAAGACAAATCTTTCTCATTTTAGATGAAATTATAGGTGAATGCGGTGGCGGAACTTGGGATAAATATTTAGGGGGCTAAATGTATACTCATTAACTAATTAAAAAATTTTATGAACAATTTTTTTTTGGGAGAGCCATGGCCTTGGGATAAATATTTGCCTATGCAAAAATACATTAAATTTTACATTACATGGCCACCTCCGCCACTGGGTGAATGGATTGTCTTCAAAAAACTTTATGTTGTATTTGGTTCGGGGAGAATCTAGATTTGGATGGAATCCATTATTTGGGTAAATAAGAATTCATTGATTTAGATTTAATCCAAATTCAGGTAAATTTTAAGATTAAGGTTCAATTTTACCCCAAATGTTTTGGTGTAGAAACTATGGGTATGTATTTTTTTTTCTTGGATTAATATATTGCCAGAACGTGTTATAAAGGAGCAAAGACGCCTTAACTATTAAAAGAACTAAAGTTGATCTTTAAACAATTAATGTTGAATGATAACATTTTTAATGTTTAGGGGCACAGCATTGCCAGCTCTTTTTTAAATACTTTCAACGTTATATCTATTAAAAAAAAAAAAAAAAAAAAAACTTCTAGATGCCCACTCTCACGTAAAAAAATCTATGGTGAAATTGGACCTAAGTTTATTGTTATAATTTTTAAAAAAAATTTAAATCCTCACTCTCCTTGTAGCAATGATAAAGGTTGTTGCGATGTGATTTGAAGGTCATGGATTCAAATCTTAGAACCAACCTCTCCGTTTACGGGGTCAAGACTATATACATTTGACCTTCTTTAGACCTCACATGGTAGAAGTCTTGTGCATTGAACTACCTTTGCTTTAACATAAATTATTTCAAATACTTACTCAGATTTAGTTATTACAAATAATTATATATGAATTTTAAATGCGATTCCATAATCATAGGAAAGAATGAGAAGTAATATGAAACAATTACAAAATAGGAAATAATGGGGGATATATCCATAAATATTATATTCATAACCGTTAAAATATTAAGGCAGTTCCCTGTAATACTTTCAAGGATGAGATCTTAGAATAGTAAGAAACTTGAGAAATACACAATGATTAAGTTAATTAAATACAAAAAACTAAGTTAAATCCAGCTATTGCTTCAAGCTAGTTTAGTTTAAGTCAGCAAAAAAGTATGTTAGACTTTTGATGATGACAAATATATAGATATTTTGTAAACTAGGGCGGGATAAAATTATCCTCACTTCGGTCTTTAATATAAGACATATTTTATGAGTTGACCTTAATCCTAAATATAAGTTATATTTTTTTATATTTGCCAATCATTTACTTATTCAATCTTATTGATGCTCTCTCAATATTAATTAAGGAGGAGGGAGGATAAGAGAATTAAGGAAAATGACTGAGGTGTTTTAGAAATTTAATTGTATTATATTAATGGTCGGAGGGAGTAATGCTTATTGAGTTAATGTTAACAGAGGTCTAGAGTTTATACTCTTCGGATTTATTAAAAATACTATTTCTATATTGAAGTTCTCATATTCAGTTTTTTTCTTGCCCGACTCAATTCGAAAACGAGAAATTATCAAATTAAACAGTATAAAAAGTAATTATACTGAGAAAAATCATACTGTAGGACAATTAAATTTAAGTGATGTGTAAAGTCAAAGTTTACCTAGTTCTAGCTAATTTGAATGGATCAAATGGATGAAAGTCGATTCCATTGACATTGGACACTGACCATAATTATTCAAAATTAAATCAACTCAATTCATGTAACTCAAATTTTATCCAATTGACCTAGTCACCTACTTGGTCGATTCAGCAAGAGCTAGGTCAATTTGACTATAAATCCTTAAATTTAGGGGCCAAGGGCTTGAGTGTTCTTTTTTCTTTTTGGGAAAGCATTTGCAAAGGAGCTATGGGTGTTTTGAGATTTTTGTTTCAGAACAATTGGACAAAAATGACTTGAAACCTAAAGAAGAATGGTTATACCCACATGGAATCATACGTGGTATAAAGTCTGACGTGGCAAATAATGTATGTTTGATTATTGTTAGAGTAAAACGGTATTGCACTTTTTTAAAACTTCATGGATGACGACATTGGTCCAAAATTACTTTCTAAATGCCCACAATTCCTTTGCGAGCTTCTAAAATAAAAATCACCTTTAACCCTAAAATTAATTACTCTAAAATATCCATCCATGATTTTTTTTTTTTTTTTGGCGATATTTTCTAAGCAACAAACTTAAAATATAACCCTGAGAAAACTCAATCCCAAATCCCAAATTTTGATTGTAAGATTGAGCATAAAATGGCTCAAAAGTGTAGTTTACTATAAGTCAAATGTTCTAAACACCTATATTAATTAATCATTATAGAGGAAAATAATGACAAGTAGTTAGTAGTATATACTGGAGTTTAATGGGGATAATAAACCAAGTTATCGTAAATTTTAATAATTCCACTAATGATTAAGTTATATGTGTTTATGATCTCAATACCCTGTTTGGGAATCACTCAATTTTCCCTTATAATGTAAGGCAAGGTCTTGTAAAGCCACAACACTTTGTCTATTACTCTAAGAACATTACCCTATGCTTTCTTATTACCATAGATGGGTCATGTGGTCGTTGTTAGAGCCAATAATAAGTAATCGTCAATTATCAATAAATAGTGGTATAAAATTAAAACCAACCAACTATTCACGTGGCCCATAATCTAGTTATAGTTAAATTATAGAATATACATTTTTTTCACTCAATTATCACCAAATTAAATGTTTGAAAAATTGAGAAGATAGCAATTAAAGACGACACTATTAACCAATAAGTTATTGGTTAAGGTTCTAAGCGACTTTAATTCTGTAAGATGGAGGATATAAATTTGAATCCAATAAAAAACACTTGTTAGGAAAATTGAAAACACTTTTGCGCTGTAAGCCTTGAAGTGGAAACCTTTGATCAAATGAAAAAAAGGCCACAATATTAAATATTAATTATAATTAGTGATCACAAACTTTTTAAAAATTTAAAAAAAATAATCCTTAAATAAATATTCTTAAAAAGCTGGATGGGTAAAAAATTTATTTAAGAAACTCGGTCATTTTGTAAATTTTTGTTAAGAAAATATGATATCTAATTATTATTAGTATCTTTACATGATCTGTAATTATCATCTACCTAAGCACTTTTTCAAATTGGACTAGTTTTGGTTTTTGAATTTCTTTCCAAAGAATTTCAGGGCTTTAGAATATATGTCTGTGATTTTTTTTTTTTTTTTTGGTGTTTGAAAAATGCTTTTTTTTTTTTTTTTTCAGATTTACACAATTAAAAAAAATAAGAAGACACAAAGAAAATGAATTTTTAAAAGGTTGTAGACTTATTATTATAGACATTTGTTTATATCTATTTCGTCTAGTTTCCCCTTAGAAATAATAATCTTGCAGCTATCCAATGGTGTTTGATCTAGTGGTAGATCATTACTTTTTTTTTTTGGCCAAAAGAACGAATTTTATTAAAACAAACAATGAATTACAATCACTAATAGCCGCAGCCAAGAGAAACTCAAAAAAATAACATCAAATCCTATCACACACCTTACCATCTATATCCTATAACCTAAATGAGCAACTGAAGAATAAAACTAACTAACAGCTACAGCAACCATGTATATGCAATCAGCCAATACTCTCCATATCGTGACCACTGTACAAACCAGATCTGCACTCTCTGCGTTCCCTGGACATCACCAAGTCATGAGCTAAGAGCTTGCTTAGAGAAGATGGAACACAAGTTAGCTAAAGGGGTTGAAGCATCTTCTTTGCGGCCTCTACTGCAAGTCTATCTACAGTTTGATTTCCCTGTCTTGACACCAGGGATAAAGACACACCACTCAAGGACTCAAGCAAACCAAAGATTTCCAGCAGCAGATCTTGGCACCTCCAATCACATCCGACAATTGATTTATTTACCACTAACCTGTATAGGACTTTGCAATCTGTTTCCAGTATCACCACAGGTTCCTGGAATTTTCCCCTGCACATCAGAGCTTCCTTGAGCGCCAAGCACTCAGCCATAAAACCAGATAGCTGCAGCACTGACTTACCCATGCCCCACGAACTCTCCTTCCTCATTTCTACACACCACTTCAATCCCTGATTCCTCCGTGGCTTCCCTATATGAACCATCAAAATTAATTTTTACACCTCCACGGGGGGGCCTCATCCATTATGGCCTTCTAATCACTTCCTCCTCAAATATCTTCCTATTCACATCTCCCCCTCGTGCTTTTTCCTGCGAAAACTCATCCACCTGAGACACTACAAGTCTGACCACTTCCTTTGCATCAGGTCTTTCCTCCCTAAAAACCCAGTTACAATGCTTTTTCCAAATCCACCAACACATCGTGGCAAATATGGATTTGCCATATTCATCCAGTCCAGACTGCCCACCCAACGTTTCCAAAAGCCACTCTTTGCAACGCTTCATAGACCATTTACTAAACCTTAAGCCTAAAGGGCAACCAAACCAACAAAGCTTTGTCCAAGGACAAAGAAACAACAAATGTTCACTAGTTTCCCTTTCAGACATACACACAGGGCAAATAGAATTATTAGAGCATTTGTGTTTGAACAAAGCATCACGCGTGGCAATGGCTCCGTCCCCAGCCTCTAGAGAAAATGCTGGATCTTAGGAGGGGTCACTACCCGCCAAATACATTTCCACAATGAGTCAGGGATAATAAAAGATGTACCTGGGTCTTTGGTTCGGACAGCCTCCACACACCTCCTAGCCACCAAATAGCTTGGCTTCACAGTGTAGCATCCATCCTTATTTGCCAACCAAATCAAACGATCTGCCTTTGCTGTGGGAAAAATAGGAATCTTCATAATTTTTTCCTGAATTGCTGGACTGATCTCTGTACTAATCAGCTGCAGATCCCATCCTCCATTAATAATAATTTCTGCTACTTTGCGGCTGTCAAATGACGCATCTAATCCTTCCTTCTGCAACTGAAACCCTTGTACTCCTTGCACCCACGGAGCACCCTAGATGTGTACTGATCTGCCATCCTTAATTTTCCAACATAACTCCTTCAAAAGGAGGTCCCGCCCTTCCAACAAGCTACTCAAACCCCATGAAGCATGATGCCCTTTCTTTGCTTTGAGGAATTGTCCTCTAGGGAAATAAATCCCTTGAAGTATTTTTCACCAAGGATCATTAAGTTGCTGCAATAACCTCCAAGCAGTTTTGGCGAGAAGGGCTCTATTGAAACTAAGGAGGTCCCAGAAACCCATTCCACCTTCACATTTCTGGAGGGTCATCCGTTGCCAGCTACGCCAATGAATAGAGCCTGCTTCACCAGATTGGCCCCACCAGAACCTTGAGATCAATCGGTCAATTTCCAAACAAGACTTCTTTGGAAATAAAAAGTATGTCATAGGATAGGTGGGTATTGAGCCACCGCCTTAATGAGCGTTTCTCTACCAGCGAGGGTGAGGAGCTTCTGTTTCCACCCTTGCAATTTCATTCCTATTTTATCCCTCACAAATGCCAATGCGCCAGATTTAGACTGACCCCAAATGGTTGGCAAGCCAAGGTATTTCCTAGCTAGATCCGTGAAACTAACACCCAAATAGTCAGCTATTTTTTCCTTAACCTCTGGTGGGGTGTTTGTGGAGAAATATAGGCTTGATTTATCCAGATTTATTAATTGACCAGAAGCCTTGCAATAGATGTCCAGGATCATGAGCAATACCTTGCAATTCATTTCGTCCACCTTCAAGAAGAGAACCGCATCGTCGGTAAAAAAATAGTGGGAGAGCATAGGCGCTGATCTAGCAAGTTTTACACCCTTCAGCTCAGCCTAATCAATATGTGTCTGCAACATCAGTGAGAGGACCTTTGAAACTATGATGAACATGTAAGGAGACAATGGATCTTCTTGTCTTATCCCTCTCTTTGATTTGAATGAGCTCACCGGATGGCCATCTACCTTCAAGTGAAATGCAACCGTAGTAATGCACTCCATAACCTAACTCACCCATCTACGACAAAAGCCCATTCGCAACATCACATCTGCAAGAAAGTCCCATTCAATGCGGTCATACGCCTTATTCATGTCAATCTTCAAGGCAAATTCCCACTTACCGCCTTTCTTCTTATGCTTTGGATAGTGGAAGGCCTCATGAACCAAGATGATGTTATCTTGGATCATGCGTCCAGCCACAAAAGCCCTTTGGTTTGGAGAGATAATCTTATCCATCAGCAAGCGCATTCTACTCATCATTATCTTTGTAATTATTTTGTGGGAGACATTGCATAGGCCTATCGGTCGAAAATGTTTCACACCTTCAGGTCTGTCAATCTTGTGAAGCAGAATAATATTAGTGTCATTAAGTGGTCCTACTCCAACACTACCATCAAAGAAGTCACGCACCATACCACTAACCTCCTTATTAAGCATGCGCTATCTTTGATTGATAGAAAACCGCAAAGAACCCGTCTGGACCAGGTGCTTTATTAGCTCCAAGCTGAAAAACAGCTGCTTCAATCTCTTGATCCGACATTGGTTGCGTTAATAAATGGTTATCTTCACCAGAAACCACCTCTTTGACATAAAGTAATGCATGCTCCATCGGTCTACTCCCCTGCACGTAATAACTCCGTGTAGTAACCACTGAAAACCTCATGAATGACCTTTTTATCCTCCAACTGAGACCCACTATCACTCTTCAGTCTCAAAATCTTGTTCCTCTGTATCCTTTGGATGACACTTGTAACATCCCAAATTTTGGGATGTGAAATTGGAATATTTTATGGAAATTAAATTATGGAATTTGGTTTAAAGTAATTATGAGAGTAATTATCGAAAATCTAATATTTTTTCCTTTAATTAATTTATTTTGGGAAAAGAATAATCCAAATAAGAATAAATTGTGCCTAAAAATTTTAGAAATAATGTATGAGAATTACAAAGTGAAAATTGGCCAAGTGACCCAAAAAAAAAAAAAGAATTAATCGTAAATTGTTTTCCTTGTAATATCTAGAAATAAAATTATGGAAATATTGCAAAGGATAAAATTTTAATAGAACCTATATATTCCTAAGCCCAAACCAATACAATTGAACTAGCTCTTTTTTTTTTTTTTTTTTTCCTTCTTCCATTCTCCTCCCTCTAGCCCCACGTGACACCTAAATGAAGTAGTTGCATAACTATAAACTAGGATTCTTTTAATGGATATTAACCCAAATCCTCATTTGATCCATGATCAATAAACCCATTCGTTTTGCTTCAACCCATCAACCCAACCGAACCCATCAACACCTTTTCATCTATTGTTTATTACATTTCTCTTTCTTCTCAATCGCCCAACAAGTGAGAAACAGGAAAACAATTTGAGACCAAAGCACAAAAGCCCAATTCATTTAACCAAATTTGTACAAAACGCAACGACAAGAAGAAAAGATATCGCAAACCACAACACTCAACCTCACTCTTCCATTCTCGGCCCATATACACACACACACACACACACATTCATTTAATCACTTTGACCCAAAACTCATCGACCATATATTATCACACGCAAACAAAGAGAAATCACAGAGGAGGAGTGTCAGCAAAATATTTAACTCCATACTGGAGTTGGCTTACCTCCGCTGCAGCAATTCCTCCACTGCGTCCTCTGCACGTCAAACGTTGTCGTTTCAACACTGGTCCTTTAAAAAAAAAATTCAAAAATCACGGATAATAAAAAGATAATTGGATATTGAATCGCATCGAAAAAATCTTTCATAATCTTGAAAAATTATTTTAGGATCTTAAAAAAATATTTCGGGATGCGGATCGGTACTAAAAGGATATTTCGAGATCTTATCGACCGGCACTTAAAAAAATAATTCATGATCTTAAAAAATTATTTTAGGATAAAAAATATCCTAAAATATATTTTTAGTAGTAGTCAAGATACCTAAATCATTTTTTTCAGATCCAAAAATAAGTTTTTAGGTACCAAAGTCAATATCCTAAAGTATCATTTAATACCGGTCGCATACTTATTTGAAATATCTTTTTTAAGATCCTAAAATAATTTTTCAAGATCATGAAGGATTTTTTTAGTACGATTCAGTATCCCAAATTTTCTTTTTATTATCCGGCAGTGCCTGAATTTTTTTTTTTAACGGACCAGTGTATGTGATTAGCATTGAAACGACAACGTTTGGCGTGCAGAGGACACAACGGATTAATTCTTTGCGGCGAAGGTAAGCCAGCTCCCTCCATACTCCTCACGTCACAGCAGCTCAACCCCATGCTTCTTGAGCTCCACACCACTTCCCCACTCCTCTTTATATCAGCAAATCAGTTTGCAACAAAGAAAGAAAGAAACAGAAACAGAAAAACGTAGAGAGGGAGAGATGAGAGTTGTAACAAGAAGAGGCAGAGAAAATTAAGGAACTAATTGTGCAAGCTTGAGAAATCAACCTAGGTATGTTCCTTAAGCCTTATGTTTCCTATTTTCATGGTTTTAATCATCTACAAGGGATAGCTAGGATGCAAAACGTGATGCTGCTGTTTTTCGGGTCAGGAACGAGCATCTTGTGCTGGTCATTTCTAAGGAAAACGTTTGATTTTTTGCACGAAATTTTTATGAAGATAGTAGACATCTTAAAATTTAAAATAAGCCAAAACCCAGCCAAAACGGACGTTTAGATTAAGAGATATGATTTTCCAAAGTTTAGCCAAAATCTGGAATGTTTTTTCAGCATTACGGTGAACAGTAAATTTCGGGCTTAGTTTTGGAATCGCAAACATTTGATTTTTTCTTTGAAATTTTTATAGTAAATAGTAGACATATTAACCTTTAAAACGAACCAAAACCCAGCTAAAACAGACGTGTATACTTGAGAGTTATGATTTTTCAAAGTTAGACACTAAAAACTGGAAAATGTCAGTTTCAAACGTGAACAGTAAATTTTGGGCTCATTTTTGAAATGGAAAACATTTGAATTTTTCCTTGAGATTTTTACAGTAAATATTATACATCTCAATTTCTAAAAAGCCAAAGAACACATAAATCGACGTGTAGAAAGAGAGATATGATTTTAGAAGTTTAACCAAAAATGGGCGAATTTTATGTTCTTAGAATAGTGATCATCTTCGGCATGGTTTTGGAATATGAAACCTTTAATTTATTTCATGAAATTTTGTGTGTTGATAGTACACATATTCACTACTAGAAATTCTACATATAGCGATGGAATTTGCTACGGAATTTATTCCGTAGCAAATTCATGAAACTTTGCGACGGAATTGAGTTTCCATCGCAAAGAAAAAAAAATTTGCGACGGATTTAAATTCCGTCGCAAATTTTGCGACGGATTTCAATTCCATCGCAAAGTTTGCGACGGAATTTAATTCCGTCGCAAAAAGTTGCGACAAATTTAAATCCGTCGCAAACTTTGCGACGGATTTAGTGATCCGTCGCAAAGTTCGCAAATGGGCGGCCAAAAAGGCCGCCCATTCTCGAAGATGTTGCGACAGATTCAATATCCGTCACAAATTTTGCGACGGATACGGAATCTGCCGCAAATGGGGGCGGCCAAAATGGCCGCCCTTTATTTGCTTTTTGCGACGGACTCCCGGTCCGTCGCAAAAAAGTCGTTTGCGACGGACTATTCCGTCGCAAAAGGGCGGCATAAATGCCGCCCTTTTGTTGCTTTTTGCAACGGAATCTAGTTCCGTCGCAAAAAGCATTTTGCGACGGATCGATGGTCCGTCACAAAATCCATTTTTGCGACGGACCGGGAGTCCGTCGCAAAAGACGAGGTCATTAATGACCTCGTCTTCCTCCTCCCTTCCCCGACTCCATTTTCTCGGGTCCCCACCCCGCGCCGCCCCCCGGCTCCCCACCCCCCGCCGCCCTCGGCTCCCCCCGGCCGCCTCGGCTCCCCCTTCCGGTGCCCTCGGCTCCCCCGGCTCGCGCCCTCGGCGCGGACCCAACCCGCGCCCCCGGCTCCTCCTCCTTCGGCTCCTCCGCCCCTCGGCTTTTTTTTTTTAACACTTCTAAATAATTTTATTATCGAGAAAAAAATTATTGTAGGGTACTTAGTATTAAGATCTTCACAAGGGAATTATCAAACAAATCCTAACACTTATAATTTTACAAAGTTAGCTTGAAGTATATTTTTTTGCTTATAGTTATATGATATCTATGTTAGATTTGCTTTGTTACATAGTGGAAATATGTATGTTGGTAGAAGATTATCAATTATATGAGTTTAGATTTTTTTTGTTTTGTTTTAGTTATATAAAGATCTCTATACGCAATGTGTTTATTAATTTGGATTATAGTTATAGTGTGTAGAAGATTTCATGATTTTTTTAATTATTGAGTTTTAATAATTTTGATTTTTTTAATCTTGCATTGTTTTTTGGGACTTAAAATAAATTACAAAAGTAATCAAAGCCTTATACCGCTAAACCAACCCTATGTTGGTAATAATATTTTATTTTAATTAGTTTACTTTGTGTACATGTTATTTGTTTTTTTTTGTTCCCTTTAAAATAAAATATTCCCAAATGTATAGGATATTAATTTATCTAGCACTTTTTATGTTAGGTGAAAGTATACTTTTTTTAAAAAAAATATTTTTATAGAAAGTTTGTACTTTCAATGCATTTTTAGTATTTTCAATATTAAAAATTTTTTAATTTACTAATTTTTTTTTTGGAATTTTAAGTTTGCAACATAAACTCACGCTTAAATGAAAAAAAGGAGCAAAAAATTGCAATAAACATTAGAAGTCGTAAAAAACGAAAATTGGAAAAAAATTTATTCGGCTAAATATTCTTTATTCTTTTTAAAAATATCTTATAAATATTCCTCAAAAAGTATACATGGAAAAAAATACCAATTGCACTTTAAAATTTCAAATCAATGGTTTATTTATTAAAATAATTTGTAAATTGATAAATTTTATAAATACTTATTCCGTTGAATTGACCACTTTTATATATTTGTTGCATGTTGAGATGTTAATTAATTTAGTAACTCGAACTAGCTAGGAAATATGGAAGGCAACCATGATAGAAGTTGGATGTACAATCGTCTAACCGATAGAAGACAACTAACTCTAGCATTCTTGGCGGGTTTGAAAGAGTTCATCGAATTTTCTTTGGCACATTCATGTAATTCAAGTAGGGAGATCGGGTGTCCGTGTGTCAAATGTAGGTGTTTAAGATTTCAAGATTTTGAGGAGGTTAAAATCCATTTGTGTAAAAAGGGCTTTATGAAAGATTATGAGTGTTGGGAATGTCATGGCGAAGTCCGATGACACCGACACCGAGTGGTTATTACGGGGAAGTAGTCATCGAGACAACCTTAATCAATATGAGCGGTTGGTTATGGACACGCTGCGGACCGTCGACGGCCGATATTTCGATCCCGTTACTCATGATGAACCGTCATACATGGGAGAGGAGACCAATACACATAGTCAACCATCATACATGGGAGAGGATCCTCATCCGGAAGCCGATAGGTTCTATAAAATGCTCCAAGAAGCGCAACGTCCGTTATGGGAAGGTTGCGAACACTTTGAAAATAGTGAATATTCATCACTACCATATTGGAAAGATCAATTGTTAAGACACAACCTCGATGTCATGCATATCGAGAGGAATGTGTTTTGCAATACCTCGATGTCATGCATATCGAGAGGAATGTGTTTTGCAATGATGGATGGACACCAAGGGCAAGACGAAGGACACAGTCAACGCAAGACTAGACATAGAAGCGATTTGCAAAAGGCCTGCTTTGCATTTGCTGCAGAATGGCACGGGACGGATTTCCAAACCTAGAGCGCCTTACACATTCAACAAAGAGCAGAATTTAGAATTGTTGCAATGGGTTAAAGATCCGAAACTCCGGACGGTTATGCGTCAAACTTGAAAAGATGTGTCAACATGCACGAGGGGAAGTTATTCGGGATGAAGAGTCATGATTGTCATGTTTTTTTCCGAGATTGTTGCCGTGGGCCTTCAAAGCACTACCGAATCATATATGGTCTATTCGACTGAATTTTCCATGTTCTTTAGAGAAATATGTGCTTCGAGCTTAATGTTGAAAAGTTACGACACGGAGACGAGCATGCCCATAATGCTATGCAAGTTAGAGATGGTGTTTCCTCCTAGCATGTTTGACTCAATGGAACACTTGCCTGTTCACTTGGCCTACGAAGCAAGGGTAGGAGGGCCACAACAATATAGGTGGATGTATCCGTTTGAGAGGTAATACATATATGTCTTTCGCGCTGTTATTAATTGACCGACATGGTGCTTTAATTTATAAATACCCTCTGATATTCCATTGTAGGTTTTTACGTATACTTAAACACAAGATCAAAAATCCAAGGTACGTTGAAGGATCTATTGCTAAAGCATATCTAGTCGAAGAGGCCGCAAAATTTGCGTCATACTATTATCCCCCTGAAATGATGACAAGATGGAGAGGGTACCCCGCAACGATCTTTTGCCGGTGATACGAGTGATCAAATATCAATATTTAATTATCCAGGGCGAGTCGTGGGAAAACATTGGAGGTCAACTCTTGACGGAAGAGATAAGCAAGTAGCAGAGTGGTACATTCTAAACAACTGTGAAGAGGTCGCCCAGTACTTAAAGTAAGATTTTTTTTTTTTCTATTACGGTAAATATTAAAGTATTAACTTCAGTTCTTTGTTACAATTTCTACTCTAATTGGGTCCGATCGGACAATCCTTCAATGTCGGTGTCACAAGTTGATCAATACACGAACTCGAGTTTCCAAAATGGTTTCGTCAATATTTCGTGAAAAATCGACCAGATCCCAATAAAGTTGCGTGGAGTTTATCTTATGGAGCTGCAATTAGTGTTACCCGATGCAACAAATATATAATCATGGGTATCGATTTTCAACCTGTTGACGCTGACGACGCAGTACACTATGTTGCAATTACGGTGTATGTTGTCAAGGTGACCAAGTTGGCGGGGTGGAGACTAACTACTACGGAAGTTAGTTGACATAATTCAGCTGAGTTACCCGTGGGACAAGGTGGTGACCCTTTTTAAATGTGAGTGGTTTGATAACAGTCCGCGTGGGACAAAAGTGGACAAACATGGAAATATTGAGATCCACTGGACAAGGAGATATACGGTTAGTTATGACCCATTCATCCTTGCTCAACGGGCGGAGTAACAAGTTTACTATACATCATACCCCACATCCCGCCAAGGGTGGGTGGGAGTTATCAAAACCAAAGCACGGAATATTATACCTAAGTCGAAAGAGTCGGAAGCAAATGACGGCATGAAGGAACCGTTCCAAGCTGATGTGGAACATGTATTGCCCATAAACATCTTCGACGACGAAGTACCAAGGAATCTCTTTGATTCTACTGCGGATTTAGAATTGATTCCTATACAAATTGACGATCAGGAATCGACGATGAGGCGAAGTGATGTACTCGATAGTGAATCTCGAGTTCGATGACTATGAGACTTCGAGGAAGCCGTGCAAGCAGATGTCGATGAACGGGAATCGTCGGTTGATTTGTGTTAGTTCTTTGTTTCGACGATCTGTTATACTACATACATTGTTACTTCGCTACTATAATATTAACCAAATATCTTTTTTTTATTTATATTTTTTGACATTATGTCTATAAGTGTTCGAAATGGAGCATCCAGGAGGACGTTCAAGTAGTGGACGTGGTCGTGGTCGAGCCCGACCCCTTCCTATAAGAGGGGTAGGGCGACGTCATTTGCTCCTCCGGAGGTAGAGGGTCAGCACTTCCCCGCAGGTGCCATTTGATATGTCATCTTCACCGTCGGGTTATAATGCATCTTCACCGTCGACGCTTCATATGTCGTCATCACCGTTTACCCACACCGATCCACAAGAAGGGAGACAACAGGTTTACTTTACCATTTCGATTGATTTACGTATTTTTAGTTTCCGAAATCATCTATGTACAAATATCTTCAATATTTCACATTCCTTCCTTAGCACACCGGGTCGCCTCATAGCCACGTCGGGGAAGAATGGAGTTCCTCCGATACACCAATATGGGGCACAACAGATCCTTCGACAGGGGAAGCTTTGGATCTGTCCCGACGGCGATGAGTAAGTCATGCCAAGTTACCAATAATGTTACAAATTTCTTCTCTAATTGATTTGTATGCTAATATTTGCATGATGTCCTCTGTCTTGACATTGTGCCTCATAATCCGGTGGGGGATTTCATCTAGACCCAATTATTCCGTAATTACAATCATCCTTGGACCAAGTGGAAAGAGATTCCTAAGGACAATCGAGATGCTTGGTTCAATGAGTTCTTGGTAAGTTATTTGTTTTATGGTTATTAATTAAGCACTTTTAAAATTTGGAGCACTAATTGTTCGTTATTGATTTTCAGGATAATCATATGTCGTTGCCTGAACATCGTGAAGATCTGAAAAAAGCTTATAACCATAGGGCAGGTCGCTGGTTGTCTCAAAAGCTTTATTCATTGAGACAGGCAAGAGGCAAGAAAGATTGGATTCCACAGATCGCAGACTGCAGACGAATTATTTGACAGTTGGGCCACCGATGCGAAGTTTCATAACACAAGTGCGAAAAATAAGGAAAATAGGGCCAAAATGGAAGGACCGTCATATGTTGGCGGCTCCATTCCAATTAGTGAGCATCGACGAAAAGTTGTAAGTACACGTTATTTTCTATTTAGGTATCCAATATTTTGTACTTTGAAGTGATTAATTAATGTCATCATTTGCGTTTGCGGTTAGAGTGCTGGGGAAGTTCTGTAGGATCGATTGAGTGGGTTACCTTTGAGCGCACCCATTCCCTGATCGAAGGAGTGTGAGGAGCGGTGGATTAACCCAAAGGCGCAGCAAGTAGCGGTTAGACATCTATTTCTTTTATTACTTATTTTATGCACCACCATATTTATTTCATTTTACATGTCTTATTTGTTATGTATTTTTGTACTTGTAGGAAACATTTCGAAGTTGTCATAGGAGAGAGACCCCACATCCTCTCGGTCGATAACGAGAGTCCGTTCTTTGAGGCTACAGCGGATTTAACAAGAAAGGGAGAGTCTTTGGATACGGTGCCTCTCGCCCCCGATCGAAGCAAACAAAGCGCTCCTTATGCGACATTGAAGGTGTTTCTTCGGGTAAATGTAATAC
Source organism: Acacia acuminata (assembly GCA_019022655.1). Classification (NCBI taxonomy): domain Eukaryota; kingdom Viridiplantae; phylum Streptophyta; class Magnoliopsida; order Fabales; family Fabaceae; genus Acacia; species Acacia acuminata. Next base: position 2,842,898 of record JAFJYI010000036.1, read on the forward strand.
ATTTAATATAGATAATTTCCATTCTCTTTGTCCATTCAAATGAAGTTCAACTAATAAATGTACTTCATAATGTTTTTGCGAAGATGAGTGAAGAAGATGAAGGCTTTGGTGCGGGAGCAAGCAACACGGATGACTCGGGAACGGAGAGATGATGAGGCGGTGACTCAGAACAAGGGAGATAATGAGGCAACGAGATGATTCAGAACGAGAGATGATGCAAGCGAACAGATGACCCAACAAGCGGAGATGATGCAAAGAAGCGATTCAGAACGAGAGATGATGCGCAATGATGACTCAAGAAGCGGAGATGATGATATAGATGCTTCAACTCAAGTCTCTAATGAAAGACAAGGGTTTGGGGTCGGCTCCTGGTGATGATGACCATCGGTGATGATGATGATCACAATGTTGTCATTTAGGATACTTTTTACTATTTGCTATTTGCAACATTATTATATATATTTTGTTTTCTCTATGTAAACTCTTTGTAATTGTTATTATATCCATGGTACACTACTTTTTGTACTCACTTTTCTCAAGAAAAAAATTAAAAGAAAATAAAAAAATATGTCGCCTTTTTTTTTTTTAATTTATTAGTTTTGCTACGGAATTTTTTCCGTAGCAAATTTTCGCAAATTTGGGAATTTGCTACGGAAAAAAATCCGTAGCAAAATTTTGAATTTGCTACGGAAAAAATTCCGTAGCAAAAATTTTGATTTTGCTACGGAATTTGTTCCGTAGCAAATTCGAAATTTTTACGGAATTTTTTTTTCCGTAGCAAATTTGCTACGGAATTTTTTCCGTAGCAAATTGCGACGGAAATGAATTTCGGTCGCAAATTGCGACGGATTTTCATTTTCCGTCGCAATTGCTACGCCGGTTTTTGCTACGGAAAAATTCCGTAGCAAATTCCGTAGCAAACTCGTTTTGCTACGGAAAAAGCCTGTTTTGCTACGGAATTTTTCCGTAGCAAAACTTGATTTTTCTTGTAGTGATTAATCGTTAAAAAGAGCTTTGGATCACCTTGAACGGAGGTTTATAACTTGAGATATGATTTCTTAAAAGTGAGTCACAATTTTAGAAAGTTTTCTAAACAATGTTTACATTTTAAAAATCTGGGAATAATATAATATTTTATGGCTATTGTTATTATTTTTATTGAAAGTAGACATGCTAAGGAACACGTAGCTTTTGGAAACACCTCATTTAGATATTTGTAGAATTAATTACGAATTTTCAAAGTTTAATCGAGAAAAATTCTGGAAAATTCTGTGTAAAGAGTCAAGTTACATATATACATTTTTGGAATTTTTAGAAACATTATATGTAATGCAATAAAGCATAATTTGTAGGATAATTGGTATTTATTAAACTTATAACTTAAAGTATTGATGACGTCTTCGAACGACCTCTCGATTAATAAAGATATTATTGAAATTTTAATCATTTTAGTTTTGAAATCTGAAGGATTGTTATTTTCAATTTTTATTTTAATAATATTCATTATTAAATTTTGTATATTTTTATGAAATTATAAATTACAATTTTAATTATGTGGAGTTTGAAAAAGTTATTAATGGTTAGTAAATTGGTTGTGGTAGATTGATTTTTGGCGTGTGTTTGAGCTATTGGATTAGGAGCGAGTGTGATAATAGTTAGCTACGGCGAGAGGTAACCGCTTTCCACTTGTTATGTGTATTGATATGTTGTTTGTGAGTATTTCTAAAATCACTATGAATATTTTTGATATAAATTGCCTTGCGGAACCTTATGATTTAAATTATGAATGTATACATATTTATTTATTTATATATAAGAATTGAGAGTTTTGATATAATGATATTTATTATGATAATTATGGGAAAGGTTGATTTGGGAGGAAATGTATATTCCACCACGTGGTGAGGCCTCCATCGTGCACGATGGTTGGCTTTCTATTGTCCCACCTGTTCAATGAGGGACTGACCCACATGTTCAATGAGGGCATACGACACCCCACATGTTCAATGAGGGGAAAGGCCCATGGTCTGGGAGGTGTGTTCTGGGGATTTTGGCTGGTCCTCATCACATGACTAGTGAGCTTTTGAGTAACCAGTAACATGGATGTAACTTAACCCATGGGTCTAGTCGGAGGAAATAAGGCGGTTCGGTTGGATTGATGGGAGGCATATTGGGAATTGTGTTAATGAAAAATTGTAATACCTAATTTACGATACATAATTTATTATATGAAATTTTGAAATGTGGATATTGGTGAGTCATATTTTCAATATTTTGTTATATATATTGTTCCACTTGGCACCTCACTAGCACATATTAGTATTCATAATGAGTTGGATTGATGGTTACCACATTTTTCCCAGGTGATAGTTTCGGTCCGAGTCCATCAGGGAAGACTTCGGAAGCTTAGGCTACTTCTTGCCAAAAGTAGTGCTTCTGTCTTTTTGGATTATGTGGGATGATTGTATATTGCCACGTTAAAGCTCATTTTGCATACTTTGATTTATTTTGTATATTTTGGCAAGCAATGAAGCATTACTTAGTCGTTGATCAACCCTTAATTTGAAATTTCGCTAAGTAAAATGGAGGACGTTACAACACTACTATGGAAAAAATTGGCATTCCGATCGCCACAAATCAACCAAGCAATTCTAGAGCGTTGCCACCAGTATGCCTCCTCTCTACCCCATGCCTCCTCAATTTGATTCACCAAGGATTCAGCGGCTGATAGCTTCTCTGCATTAAAAGAGCCTGTGTAGCAATAACTTAGTTCCTTACGGAGGTTATCAATAATTTTCCTAAAATTAGGAAACTCTCTATGGCTCCACTCTATAAGCTTATTCCTGCAAACCTCCAACCTTCGGATAAGATCGTAAATTTTGTTACTAACAACCCCATCCACACCATTCCATCCCTTTTCCACAATGCTAATGAAGTCAACATGTTGAATCCAACTAGCTTCGAATTTAAATGATCTCGGCACTTTGTCATCAAAATAACAGCAATCTACCACCAACGCATGGTGGTCTGAACCCACAGGGTCCACATGAAAAATAACAGCATGATCAAACTCATTCCTGAACGCCACGTTCCCTATAGCCCGATCCAACCGCTCACGAACAATACCACCACTTCGTTTGTCGCACTATGTGAACGTAGAGCCCTTAAACTCAAGATCCAAAAAAGCTGCAATCGACAAAGAAGCTCGAAAGTTTGGTATTTTCCTCATGGACCTCGGATTCCCACCTTCCTTTTCACTTTGAGATTGCAGATCATTAAAATCCCCTATTGCCATCCATGAATCAACCATATTCAACGCCAAGTTCTTCATTGTATTCCATACGACTCTGCGCTCGCCTTCCTTTGGGGGACCATAGATGAAGGAGATGTACCTAGGCAACCCCCGACACTCGGTATCTGGCACAACATGAATGATGTTCCTGGACTTATACAATACAGACAAGGAGATATTAGCACTCCACCAAACAGCTAGACCCCTGGATAGGCCTCTCAGTTCCACATATAGCTCATAATCAAAGCCACATTTCAGCCTAAGATGCTTAACTCTTTCCGAATTGATTTTTGTTTCCATCAGGAAGATTACCGAAGGACGATATTTCCTTACCATGTCCCTCAGATTCCTTACTGTCAAGGCTCTTCCTAGGCCTTGAGAGTTCCATGATAATAGCTTCATGGCCCCTTAGTGGCTGTTATAGGCTAGCCACCAACACCCTCAGCAACAATCTTCTTCTTCCTACCGCCCTTTGCCTTGAAAATAAAGGTTGACTCCCCAACAATGGGCAACTCCTGATCCATCAACTCATCCTCCACTATACTCTCCTCCTCCATTAGGTTTTCCTTCCCATTAGGTTTTCCTTCCCCCCACACACCTTCCTTTTGACGGTATGCCTTGCCCTTGGTTTCGCTTTCCGTAAGCTATCAACATAAGAGGACACAATTGGAGTAGGTGCTGTTGGGATCCGTACACGCAGCGGATTAAAATATTTACGTATCCCATCCAAAGATCGCTCAACAGCATTTAAATTAAGGCTTAGGGAATTCGAATATTACCTATGCGCTAAAACGGTATGCGTCTCTTTCGATTTGAACTGGTGGGCTACCTTCTCGATCAGTAGAAGCCGACTCTCCGAATCGCCTTCCTCTACCGGTATCCACACGAATAAAATTCAAACACTGATGCGACAGCGTGCTAGCGCCTTCGAACTGTGCTAGGGTTTTCTTGCGGCTTTCTAATACGCTTGACAAAAAGTCCGTCCATATTTTACAAACTCGATCAGCGTATTATATTCAAAATTAATCCTCATTAATTTTGAAATTCGAATTTTGAATTTGGATTAAAATATATTAATTAAATCTATCTAATAGATCTAATGTAATCTATTTATTTAATCCGAATTAAAAGCCGATCTGAAATTCGAATTTTGAATCTTGATTAAAAAATATATTAATTAAATTTATCTAATAGATCTAATCTAATATATTTATTTAATCCGAATCAAAAGCCTTTGATTTAATTTATATCTATAAATTAAATCCGAGAAATGATATCTATCTATTTAATTAAATCTGAGATACTATATTTCAATTTAAATTAAATAGATATATGATATCTTTATTCAAAAATTAAATGAGATACAATATCTCTATTTGTTTTAGATATTTAATTTATTAAATAAATTAAATACAAAACAAATATTATATAATAATATTATAATCTCCATTAATAATATTAATATATATATTAATTTTGAATTTAATATATATATATACATATATATATATATATATATCCTAGATTAAATACAATATTCATTAAATCATAGATATATCTTAGATTCAATGAATCTGGACGCTTTTGCTCGTGTTGGGCTATTCTTGTGTGCGACCCTGCAGGCCCACATGAGATTGGCAGTGGGCCAATACTGTACTAGCCCACAAGTCACAAGCGGCCTCTAGCAAGACATTGCAACTACCCAATTCACATGGGGATCGATGACAAGATACAACCTATCGTACAACCATGTCACGTCCTTTTTGTCACACGATAATTTGGTCAAGGATGAGACATGGATAATGTCAACTTCCTATTCTTGACCATTACTTTCTCGATTCTCGAGTAGTCTAATAAGTGAAATGGAAACTCCTTTCCATCATAGTATGGCCATACATTTCTTAGACTCACTCATCGAGGGGCCCAGTATTATCTCTCTACAAATGTGAGGGACAAATTCCATCTTGACCATTCACATTCCTTCGCATGAAAACCACTCGATCCCGATCCGACCTTTATCATCACCCCGGTCAAAGGTTGTAATACCCTAAAAATCGTATTTATCATAAATATTATATTTTGATAAATAGTGCCTATTAAAAATAGGTGAATATGTGTCTCAAAATCATGAAGTTTATTTATGAACTTTAGGGCAATTTCTCCTTAAAACTTAAATAGATCAAGATTTAATCTTGAGATTTTATTTAGGGATCATAAAATACCCTAAAACCATCATATTAAATTATGATTCTTATGTAACCAAAATAAGCAAGAAAGTGTTGTGAAAACACTTAAATTATTTTAAAGGGAATAAAACACCTAATATTTTTTAAGTTTTTGCCACAAAAACACATACCAAGCTTCGAATTATTATTTCCTTGATTTTTACTCAACTTATATATTTAATGTTGAGATTATAAAAGAGACAATTAGAGACATCTAAGGAAGGTTGTAATTTTCGGAAATCATGAATCAATTAGAGACTTGGATAAATTTTATGATTACCACCTAAATGTCTCTTATTTAGTTAGTAACCAACTATCTCATTTGCATCTAGTTCCAAAGCCTAGTTGAGAGCTAACTAATCTTATAAAAATCTAGATATTCTTCTAATCACACATGGTGAGAATTTGGCCAACAAGCCATGAGAGAGGGAGAGTATTTATCATATAATAATTAAACTTAGCTTTGAAAAGTCAAAAGTTTCACCCACAAGAATTATTTATTAAATAATCAAAGATAGCTTGCTAAATGAAAACGCATGAAGTGGCTATTAGGAAAAAAAGAGAGCTATTAGTTATTTGTAAATTGAAAACACATTGAATAGTTGTGAGCAAAGGGAGTTACGGCTAGCACATGCAAAGGAAGAAGGTTATGTTATTTTAATTAAGATATTATAATTAAACACACACATGGGATAAGGTATTAATTAAGGGAACAAATGGAAGAGGATAGAATGCATTAATGGGATCACATGGATCATTAATGAAATTGGAAGAGTATAATGAGAGAGAAAAAGAAAATTAAAGCAAATTTGATAAAGTTTGAAATCCTAGAGTAAATTGGATAATGGTTTGAAATCCAGTAAATATCTTATGTACACAGTAAAAACTCAAAACAACAAATAAAGTGAGAATTTATACAAATTTAAATAGTTGTGAAGAAGTAGGAACCTTGGAGAAAATATAAGGACTTATCTTGAACCCACATAATTTAACCTCGAAAGTAAGCCTAGTAAAGGCTATTTTTGCAAACGTTGAAGAATAAGCTTAGCACAACCAGGGAAATCTAATTAGACCATAAATCTTGATATCCAACTACTAATCGGGATACATACACGTAATTCAAAAGTATTGGTAATTGATCAAGCAACCAAAAATAGATTTCATTAAAGTAAATTAATTCTCAAAAAGCAAAACTTAGAGATTAAGTTAGGGTTTTCTAATCACATGGATGGATGGGATTAAAACTTCCTTACTAAGTTTAGATCCAAGGGTTCATACACAATAAGAGTAAAGTTGCAAATATTTACCCAATTGCCATACCATTTTCCTATAAATAGCAAGCCATATGCTTCATATTTTCTCACCAATTCACAAGCATAGGAACTGAAACATAGAGGGAAAGTGAGAGTGAGAGTCTTGGAGAAGAAGGAGCAAAGTTCTTGGTAAGTTCTCTAGCTCTAGCTTTAAGTTCTTTAAGTTTTAGTTCTTAAATTCATAGTTAGAAGTAGCTTTGATTTTGAATATGCTAGAGTAATTTTAATATCATGTTTTTATAGTCAAAATGGTGATATTTAGAAAATTAGATGAGCTACTTGGTATAGCAAAATTTCTGGAAAACTATGAGCAAAGTAGCGAAGCTCTGGCGAAAATTCATCGGGTAGGAATTTCTGAAATCAATGATAAAAATGCCAATATTTCATGTTGAAAATAAAGTTACAAAATTCTGGGAAAACTTCATGGTTAAAGTAGACATATAGGGATTTTCAAATATGCCAAGAACATGTTAAAGTAAGTTTTGTACAGTGAGATAAAAATTCTCAAATTTGGGCTACGAATTTCTGGAAAAATTCTGGGCAGAGGCTCAAAACTTTAAAACTGGGAGTGACTCGTGTAATCTGGAAAAAATTGAGTATTTTTACTTAAAAATAGACATCCTAAGGAGTCCAAGTAATTTTACGGATCCTCGTTTCGATTTTCGTAGATTTAATTATGATTTTTCAAAGTTACCGAAAAAATCTGCCCAGAAAATACTGTACTACGTTTTTAAATAAATGTAAGGGCAAAATTGTAAATAACAAATCCACCAAGGGTAGAGAGGTAAATAGAGGTGAAAATATCCCTTAGGATATTATTCTAAGTACTATGGTGATATGTTAGGATATCCGGGAGGTCCGGGGTTGGGTTCAAAGGTCAGGCATGTGGCCATTACACGGTGAAAGGTACGTTCGCGTACTGTAACACTAACTCTGATGCTTATTGTATGCTTATATATGATAGACTATCTTATAGAGTCATGGACAAGACTTTGTCTTGGGTCATGCACTGTGTCTAAGACTCTATCTTAGTTCACTGTTTATACATTCAGCTTTATTTATACGGGTTACAGTCTTAGTAATGCCATTGAGTTTTCCTAGCGCTGAGGACACGAGGAGCTATCGTGGCACTGGTTAGTGCAAACATGTTGACTGTGCATGTGCTGTGTGCTATGTATTGTTGTTGTGATTGACATTACATCTACTGTGTACTTATGTATTGTTGTAACCTTACATCTGTTGTGTGCTATGTATTGGTTAATGCTGTAATGTTATGAATATCTGTCATACATATTTTATCATACACAAGCATGAGGTTAACCGTTACCTGAGGTTCAATGGGTATTGAACCTCAGCTCTTACTATAGCTTCAGGATTTGGAGTGAACAGGATCGAAGACAAGGGTAAGCAGCAGGCATAGGGACTGGCTGGAGGAAGTTCGATCTTTTGATTGGTCCTTAACAATGTAGTCATTCGAAATTTTTGTATCAGCAAACACATACATTACAATGGATGTTTATCAGTTACTCTTCAATTTAAATACTTCCGATGCTCTACTCTGATCAATTGTTTAAAAAAAAATGCTTCCGAAAATTGGGATGTTACAAAGGTGACTTTTGACTAGGTCAAAGACCAGTGACTCATCATGTAGGAATCCATAATGATCTCAGGTCATAGAGCGTCGTGACACGGTTATACATGAGATAAGCTTATGACTTAATCCATGCAGCTTTCTCATAGTGGGTTGGTCTAGCACCTTGTACTCTTACAAGTGCCCATGACTTTGATTCGTATCTCTGTACCTCATCAAAGTCATACTGGTCTTATCTCATCTTCGCTCCTGCGTAGAAGACCGACTAGAGATATTTAGGATAATCTATAAGATATATCCAGGGATACAGTTATCAATGTAAAATGCAAATGAAATGATAACTAAATGGAGAACAATGACTTGCCCCTATGGCATAATTTCCAACAGGTGCATCATTATCTAAACTGCATGTTCTCCTCTTTTTAGTCACCATCGACACCAATTCATCCTTTGCATTCCTCTTAAGCCCAAGATCATCTAGAACATTTATGACCTCATTCAGAATTTTTCCACTGAATGGAACAATGGCTAGCGAAGCCTCTTCCTGCACTGACAGGGAGGTGGCAGGAGCAGAAACGGAATTTTGAATAGGGGATACTTTAGAATCCGCCAATGAGACACTAATGCCCACCAAAGATTCCTCAACGAATCCCGGTGACTCCTTCCAATCCCACGCATCACAATAGCACTCCTCTTTTCCTTTACTGCCGTCCCCGTTCCGGTTACTTGCCTTCTTCCCCACATTAGATGCCTCGGGCTGACTAACGAACAAGCAGTCTTCCTCTCCAACTCAGAGGTTGGGACCTGATCATGAGAACTTTTATTAGTCTTGTTCAGTTTGATAGTGAATAGGTCCTCCTCTTAAGACGCTGGTTCTGTTTCAATTCTCTGCATATCCTCTTTCTTTCCCCTGCATAAGGCCTCCTCACATTTCTTCTGTACATATTCAGCCTCCACCCAGTCCCAGCGAACTACCACCATCACCTCGTCCCAACTCTGACACGCATTCGTGGATAGCCAAGAACCAAATCTCGGTTCAGATGCATTTGTTACAGACATCAACTTCTCGGATTTGCAGAAATGATTATTGTGCTCTACCTTACCACAATTATAACAGAAGTTTGGGAGCTTCTCATACCGAATCAAAATCCATACTTTGCCGCCATCAGGTTCCGGCAACCAGAATCCAGACGCTAGGGATTTACGCAAGTCAAGTACTAGCCTTATTTGTAGAAAGTTTCGCAAATACCTTCCGTTATAGTGAAGATCTACCGCCAAAACAACCTCGCCAACATATCCTCTATCATAATCGCATTTTCCAAACAGAGTGCTTCCATGGAACGTTATGCACCTGGATCCAGATAGGACTACAACCAAAGTCGAATTCCTCACAAGATTTGTATCGCGATCGCTCCATCACATTCAACAGGCTTCCATTGATTAACCACGACCGACCATAGAGTATTCTACTATATTCCTCTTCCTTCTCAAATCTAAAGATGACAGCGTTCCCATCGATCTCGAGAACGTCAAAGCCAGTCGGGAGATTCCAGGCCTTTTGGAGAATCGACACCATCGCAGCTCATGTATAACCTCTGGATGATAGGACCTTGTTGACAAGGATCTTCTCTACGCCATTCACCTTCCAGATTAATGGCGCCGAAATTTGTGGATCTTCCCTGAGACTCATCGCTACTCTATTAGGGCAAGCTTAGCTCAGCGTACCTTTTCGCCTGCAATCGGACTCCGATAGCCCGCCCAATTTCACATCCCAAATTTCAAAAGTGTTTTCACGGTATCATGATCAGAGTAAAGCATCAGAAGTAAATAGTATTTAAAAAGTAACTGATAAAATCACTTTGTAATGTATGTGATCAGCCTTAATGGCGGGTACAAAAATTTCAAATATCATAAGTACAAACAAAAGGACTATCTCCAGCCGGCTCCTAGATCTGCTGCTTACCCTTGTCTCCGGTCCTGTTCACTCCGGACCCTGAAGCTATGGTAAGAGCTGAGGTTCAATGCCCATTGAACCTCAGGTAACGGTTAACCTCATGTTCATGTAACAAGTATGTATGACAGTTTATTCATGATATCACAGCAATATTCACATATGAAAGATAATAACCGAACACAGCCACTGCATATGAACGTTATTATGGTCTGCACTATTCACCAGTGCCACGGTGTACATCTGTGTCCTCAGCGCTAGGAAAACTCAACGACATTATCAAAACTATAACCCGTGTACAGCTGTATATGTGTAACTTTTTAAAACAAAGTATCAGTCTATGAACACATCTATCACATATAGGTATACAGTAAACATCAAAGTTAGTGTTACAGTACGCGCCCGTACCTTTGTCGGTGTTGTCGGTACGTTGACGGTCGGACTGTGATCACGTTTATCCTATAATGGTAATATCGTATTTATTAATTTACAAATAATATTCTAGGAGATATCCTAGTCACTAATGACCCTTTTGACCCTTGGTACATTTATTTTCACTTTAGTCCTTCAAAATTCGTAGAACAACGCTATTTGGTACAAATTTGGCAGCTTTTCGTCTAATTTTGAAAACTCATAATTAATTCTAAAAAAATCAAAACGAGGATCCATAAAATTCTTTGGAATCCTTAGGATGTCTATTTTTAAGTAAAAATAATAAATTTTGCCCAGATTCCACGGATCACTCCCAGTTTTAAAGTTTTGAGCCTCGCCCCAGAATTTTTCTAGAAATTCATAGCCTAAGTTTGAAGATTTTTGTCCCACTTTGTACCGAAATAATTTTAACATGTTCTTGGAATATTTAAAAATCCCTATATGTCTACTTTAATCATGAATTTTCTCAGAATTTTGTGACCATAATTTCAATATGAAATTCTAGCGTTTTCATCACGACTCCGGAAGTTCAAACAGATGAAATTTCAGCAGAACTTTGTTACTTTGATGATTTTCTTCCAGAAATTTTGCTATATAACCTCCCTCATCATTTTTTTGAAATAAAGCTAATTTTGACTATAAAAACATGTAAACAAAATTATTCTAGCATATTTAAGATCTAGGCTACTTCTATCTAAGAATTTTAAAACTAAAACTTAAAGAACTCAAAGTTAAAGCTAGAGAACTTACCAAGAACCTTGCTACTCCTTCAAGATGCTCCTCACTCTCACTCTCCCTCTATGTTTCAGCTTCTTTGTTTGTGAATTTGTGAGAAAAGATGAAGGCCCTACCTCCCTATTTATAGCAAATCTTGGGAGTTAACTACCTAACACCTTTACTTCATCCTCAACCCTTGGATTTAGGGTAATTGGAAGCACAAATCCTAGCCCTCTAATTGCCTCCCAACTTTCTCTCTCCCTATCCTCTTCCATATTCTATCCAAAGTACCATATCCTCTTCCATAGTTTTATCCCATGTGTTCTAACTTAGTGCACAAGCCAACAAGTTGCTTCTTCTATTTATTTTGTGTGTTGCACTCCACTAGATAAAAATTCATTTGAGGGTCTTAATGAAGTTTGATTCAAATTTTCTTTTTAGTTTTGAAATTTTGGGATTTATAGATTCATTTAGAGACCTTAATCTCTTATTTTCTCAATTGGACACCATCCTCAAAAGTTGAGGAAATACCTTTGGTTATAGTCAATTTCAAGCTTGAATTATGCTTGTCAATAATCTCTTTTTATATTTGATTTATGGTTAATTGATTTCAAGCACAAATCCTAGCTTGAACAGATGCGGGTCGCCTCCGTTCGCTTCGTTCTGGTGTGACTGTTCGTCAAGACGCACCAATTCGCGTGAACAAACGCGGGTCACCTCTGTTCGTTCCGTTCTGGTGCGTCTGTTTGCACAACGCACCAATTCGCAACAGAGACTTGTCCATCGATCGTGTTCTTTCGTAGTCTATAAATAGGCGCCCTAGTCACGGTTTAGACACACAATTTTTTTTACGCACACTCTCTACATTCTCGCATAAACACTCGTGCGTTCCGAAAGAGAGACTCATTGGCTTCGCTTGGGCTTGCATACAGACATGAGCCATCTTTCTCGAGACGAATAATCCGCTCTATCCCGGGAGGCAATTGCTCGGAAAACCTTCGGCATCCGTATTGAGGAGCAAAATTGTCTTAAGGACACAACGAAAGTTGAGCCCGGATTTACGCATTTTTTCCATTCCATATCGCGGTCTTGTGAGTTCATTTTCTGACTTTTCGTTTTATACGGACTAAGTGAATGTTCCCCGTATGCTCTATTTAATAAATACGATTCTTGTTTTGATATTCGTGTACTTTATATTCAATTTCTACCTACTCAATATATTAGAAACAACAACAATTTAGTTTGTATAGGTTTCCATTGGTTTATGTCTAGAATTAGTTCCATGAATTACTTTATGCTTAATTCTCTCATTGGCTAATGAATTGACATACACCACACTCTCTCTCTTTCTCTCATACACACATACACGACACACACATACACCCACCTCCTCTTGCTTTTTCTCTTCCACCTTTTTATCCTCTTCCATTAGTACACTATCCTCTTCCATTACTTTTCTCCTTTGTTGACTTAAAATTCCCCCCATGTGGTTAATTTTATTATTATCTAGATATTATGAATTTAATCTACTCCTATTGGTTCTTTTATTTTCACATGGATTAAGCCTCTTAATTATTCAAGCCCTTAGATTAACTTTATGAGATCAAACCGTGGCCCTTAGATCATAGTTGAAATTGTTGACTTTTCAAATCTTGATTAGAGTTTAATTAACATCTTAATCTAGAGCTTAATTGCCTCTTGATTATTGCATTAGTGGTTCTTAGAGTAGTTAATGATTATTAATAATTCATTTAGTGCTAATCCTAATCCTTTATTGGTTCTTGACTTTTAGTTATGATCATACAACTTTAATTGGTGACTATTAACATTAATTATAAAGAATTACCTAGATATTACATTAGTGTAATTTTAATTGCTCATTAATTATTAGTAATTGCCCCTAATTGCCCCAAGTGTTTTGATAATTCTTTATGGCCTTTTATGAATCAATTATGAACTAGGTATTAATTATAGGGTATTATAGAATTTAATCTCTTAATAAATCATTGGTTTTTTTCTAATCCTAAGGAAAAATTACCTAGAAAATAGAATAAACACATCTCAAAATTTGAGACCACATATTCACCTATTTTAAATAGGCTTTAATTGTCAAAATATTATATTTAAGACAAACAAAAATTTTGGGTAACGCCCAACGACACCTCCGATTACCACCGTACCTCCAACGAAACCCACCCAGTCTCACGCTTGGCGGAGAGACCAAGGCTCCCACACGAGTGCGTGGGGAGAAAAAAATGTATGATGGTAGATAATTACTTGAATACCTAGTAATATGATTTAAAAAAGGTGCGGACACTGAGTGAACCAAAAAGCTGTCAAAAAACACCTTGTAGCTCCTTTACAGCGCTGTAATGGTCATATGTGCTTAATTTACTATCTCAGTTACTCATTCTTTGTGCCTACAATTCTTTGAAATTTTCTCATGAATCTTGGTAACACTTTTGTTGGTTTCTAGAATATTTTGATATATGGAGGCTGAAAATTTCAAAGTATAAATTACAATCGTTAAGGAACCTTAGACCTTAGGTTAAATGCATTATTTTGAAGGATTGTTAAGAGAGGTCTTGGAATTTCTGGAGTTAGGCAAAGCAAAACTATTACTATGAGTAATTAAATTGGTATTTTGGTTTATTTTAATACATCATTTGGCAATCTCAACTCATCCACATAATATGTTGGTTTTATGTTTTCTATTTATTAATATTATTTGATTTTTTTTCCTGAAAAAATTGGTCTAGTTTTCCAAATTAAATTGAAGAACATGAAATTTTTATTTTTTTTTCACAATAAGGTTTCACATGAATAAAATTTCAAAGTTTTGTTTGACTACTACTATAAAAATCACATATGACAAAACTTAATCAGCCTTCATTTCGTGCTTTATATATGATTGGGCGGAATCTTGGGTGTTGCAAATAATCAACCAACAACTTTGGCAGTGGTAAGGAATAACCTAATACCTACTCTGCATTTGAAATATTTATGATTCCCCATGCTTGTCTACAACAAGAAAGGAATGACCTCATCAATGTTTGAGTGTTATGTTGGTTAGCTGAGAGGAGCAGATTCCTCACCATATGGTCACAGGTTTCATTGACATGAGAGAAAAAAGGAGTATCCCCTTTTTATATGTTTCCTATATAAGTTCAGTTTTCTTCAGTTTTCCTTTATAATTCCTTAGTTCCTCTTCCTCCAGCCATATCCTCTTCTTTCTTTTTTCATTACCACCTAGTATCCTGGCTAACCTCTTGGAGAGTTACAAACTAAATTCCCAAAAGATCAAACGTGTGACTATTGGTTCTGAAACAACTCGTCCTACCAGTTAATCCAAGAGTTCGGTGGTCCTCTAATTATACTTATTGCTGGCTTTGATGGGTTTTTTTAAATCCTCTTCATCCCATCACTTGTGATATTTATGTATATATGCTGTGGTATAATTTCATGTTAAGTTTGAATGAATTATTTTTCTCTTGTGATAATTTTGTTTGAAATTAATTTGGTCTTATACGTCGCTAATTAAGGGGCTTTTGGTTCTTATGTTACACTTGGCCCTCCCAGTTGTGTTGCTGGTTTAATGTTCGTGGTTTGATTTGTTAAGGTAAGCATATATAGATATTTTTGGATTAATCCACCAGTATCTAACACTATTAATATAGACATAGAAAGTTTGTACGAAGAAGAATATGGAGCCAAAGGATATGACATGAGAGAAAATGGCGTGGACTGTTAGAAACTTCAGTACATTGATCTTCAACATCCGATACTACTAAGAGGTTTTCACCGCCGGCCATTGTGCTTGGTAATTAATTTCTCCTTCAAGCTAGAAATTGTACGCTTGCTGAACTATACTTTAAATTCTTTAACTTTATACCAGTTAGGTTTCAATATCCAGCCCCTTTCTTTAAAAAAGGTTTTTTAAGTCTTTCATACCTAACAGTCGTTAATTTAAAAAAAGTGCTGATATATTGAAACTTTAACGCTGATGACACTTTATCAAAAAAGTTTAATTTTTCAAAGTAACAATGATTGTTACCAAAAAAAAAAATCATTTGAGATCAACGTGGTTAGGGTTGAAAGATTAAAAAGATATTTTTCAAAGTTAAGAGACTAATAAACTAAAACTTTATATAAAGTTAGAGGATCAAATCTATACTTTTGTAACGCACACATATATATCATTCCTTCTTCGTTTCCTTCAAAAACACTTTTCCATTTTCATTTTTTTGTATTTGTTTGTTCGTTCTTTCTTTTTTTTGGGTCTTATATTTGTTTTTTCCATATTTGATATAAAGAGAATTTCATTAAATGACACGGGAAAGAATTAATTTCAGTTAAGGACCAAAACATTCTGAAATTTCACTGCAGGAGCAAGGACCAAAATGAAAATAAGTTTTACAAGGAAAAAGACAATAATGCCCTTGCCTTATTGTGGTTAAAAAAAAAAAAAAGGTGTCATCATTGCAAGAGCTCTGGCAACTAGTCAACGGCCGAGTGACCATCAGTTGTCAAACTATCGGAGCTTTGATGCTAACTAGATCGGAAATTAATTTGTTGTTCCTAGGATGATTCTACTTGTTCATAATTCTATTATTCATGAATAAGTAGAATCCTCCTACAAATAACATATTGATTTTTGGTGGTCAAACCTCCAACAGTGGCCACTCTGCTTGTCTATCAAAGCTTTGACTACCAGAAGTTAATGTGTTGTTCATAAGAAGATTCAACTTGTTCATGAAGAGTTGCACCCTTGTTCATAATTCTACTCTTCATGAACAAGTTTAATCCTCCTATGAACAAGATATTAATTTTCTAGTGGTCGAAGCTCTGGTTGCTTGACAATAGAGCTGCAATGGTTGACAGGCTATGGCCACTCCAGCAAGTTGGTGACCGGTTGACTAGTTGCCAGAAAATAAAGCAAGCAGCATTATTGTATTTTTACCCACAAAACTTATTTTCATTTTGGTTCTTGGATCTAAAGTAAAATTTAAGAACGCTTTGGTCCTTGACTAAAATTTATTGTCCTATGGTCCTTTAATGAAATTTTCCCTTTGATATATCACATGTTAATTCCGATAAATATATCAATGGTTGTCTGAAAATTGGATGAACAAATATTGTTATTATACTACTACTTATTGAATTTTATTGACTTCAGTGCTTGTTTTAATCATTTAATTTGTATTTTATAATTTCATGTTATTCTAAGAAAATCTTAAATCTCCCTGCAATTATATATGGCATATTAGACGAAAAATTTACAGACAAAGGATGAAATATGTGTATGTACATGCACACATACACACACACATATATATATATATATATCTGTCTGTCTGGGTATATATATATGAAATATATCAAATGTAATAAACATATATATTGATATAATTGTTGTAGCAGACTTTTTATATACAGAAGACAAAAAGACAACAACATGTCATTGGCTATAGGTTTGGAAGCAGCTGATACCTCGAGTTTTCCTCAAGGGTGTTGTATCTGGGCAGCCTACAGCATAACCGTCACCAATCAAATTTCCAGGAAAAATTCTTTACCATTTTTATAGAATTTCCTTTATGTCTTTGATAGAATCTTATCGAGTTGCCTGAACATTTAATACGTTTTTACCATTTTTTTTCCTCTAGTTCATTCTATTATCACTCATTATCTTTTTTCCATACTATATTATCTTTCATATTTTCTCTCATTAGGTTATATTCCTCTCTCTTACTTGCCTCTTTGCAGTTATATTCCTCTCTCTTACTTGCCTCTTTATAAATAAGGGTATACTGGTAACTTAATTTTATTTCTGTCACATCTATTACTCCTAACTAATTTTAATTAAATTATTAAATCGAGTAATTTGGTTACCAGGCTCTTGTAAGAAAGCACCAGAGGGATTATTCCTTTAAAATTTGTTTTCTTTTCGGCAGTGTTTTTTTTAACCGTAAGGTCCCCTTATTTCATAATTTAAAATGGTAAATTATATTTGGGTGATTTGGTTGAACAATGGAGATGCAAATATTCCCTATAAGTTTTGTGCAAACAAAACTAATTGGCGTTACTCTAATTTTATGCCCCTGCATGAACTTCAATGGCCATATATTCAGAATGATACATGTATGATTGAAGTTGAGTTCTTCTCAGTGACATTTGAGGGCTTTGAACCTACAAGTCACCCAAAGGACGATTTTAAGGATTTGGGGAAAATAGAGAAATCATTTATTCCACTGCTCGAGGAAGTTTGTTCGTGGCATCCTTCATTGCTGGGTTGTACAAAGAACAAAACTCGTAGGTGATGTGCTATTTATAGATCTCAACTTAACCCTAAGAATTAAAGAAAAAACGTTCTAGAATCCTAAAATTAGAAAGCAAATGATAATATATTACTATAAAAATAGTAATCAAATAAAAATAAAACATGTTATTGGCAAATCGTGTCATTAATCATCATAGATCCTTACCTTGAGCTCTGTGTTCTCTTGCCTGCAATAGTAGCAAGTTTGGAGAGGATATCTGCTCTGGTATTTTCTTCCCTCGAAATGTGAGTCACAATCACCTCTTCGAAGCTGGAGATCACCTCCTTTTCCTTGTTCAGATATTTGGCCAACAATGGACCTTTCGTTTGATAAGTGCCCTCAATCTGTGCTGCTACAAGCTGTGAGTCGGTGAAGACCCTTACTCTCTGAGCTCTGTGTTCTCTTGACTGCAATAGTCCGGCAAGCAGCACTTCATATTTGGCATGGTTATTTGAGATTGGGAAATTTAGCTGAAGAGAATGTTCAATTGCGATACCCTCCGGGCTTTCGATTATGATTCCTGTTCCACTCCCCTTTGTGTTCGACGAACCATCGACATAAACTTTCCATGCTTTGTCATTGTCAGTGTCTCTTCTATTTGTCAGGGTGAGTTCCCTCACAAAATCAGCCAATGCTTGTGATTTGATTGCATGCCGGGCTTCGTAGGTGATGTCGAATTCGGACAACTCTATTGCCGAGCTGGTCATTCTTCCTGCCAGGTCTGGCTTATGCAAGACTTGATGGATCAGTTCACTTGTTCGAACGACTATCCGATGTCCCTGGAAGTAAGGTCGAAGTTTTCTCCCCGTCATTAGGAGGGTGAATGCCACATTTTCAAGCTTTTGGTATCGCAGTTCCGAGCTCTGTAATGCCTTACTTACAAAATAAATTGGTGCCTGGCCAGTATCGATTTCTCTAACCATGACCGCACTTACTGCCTCTTCTCCTACTGACAGGTATAAGAATAAGGACTTACCCAGATCAGGCTTCAATAGGACTGGTGGGGTCGCCAGACATTGCTTGATTTTTTGAAATGTTGCCTCATAATCCGTGTTCCAACCTCCCTGTGTTTTCTTCTTTAGCAATCTGAAGAAAGGAAGCGCATTCTCTGCTGATTTCAGTAAAAACCTAGTCAGCGCAGCCAACCGTCCGGTTAACTACTGGACTTCTTTCTTGGTCCTCGGGGCTTGCATGTCTAGCACGGCCTTGCACTTATCAGGGTTGGCTTCGATTCCGCGGTTTGTCAATAGAAAACCTAGAAACTTCCCGACTGGGACCCCAAATGCACACTTGGCCGAGTTCAATCGAATCCGGTATCTTCTTAACTTCTCAAAAGTTTGCTCCAAATCCCGGATATGGTCTTTCGGTTCTTTTGATTTTACGATCATGCCATCGATGTATACTTCCACGTTTCGCCCAATCTGGTCCTCGAAAACTTTGTTCATCATTCGCTGATAGGTGGCCTCGGCGTTCTTCAATCCGAAAGGCATTACGTTATAACAGTAGTTAGCCTTGTCGGTACTGAAGGCTATCTTCTCTTGGTCATCAAGGTGCATGGCGATTTGGTTGTATCTGGAATAGGCGTCCATAAAGGATAGCAATTGAAAACTGGATGAATTGTCGACCAATTGGTTGATGTTGGGCATTAGGTAAGAATCTTTTGGGCAGGCTTTGTTTAGGCTGGTATAGTCCATGTCGACCCTGGTCGAATAGCCAATTTGTGGCAACAGAAGTTAGGGTCAATCCCTAGTATCTCAGATGATGTCCACACAAAGACATCCTGATTCTTTCTTAAGAATTTCATCAGTTGGGTTTTCAACCTCGGATTCATCATTCCCCCAATTTTGGTAATTTGTGAGGAATCCTTTCCCAGGACCAATTCTTCTAATTCACCTTCTGGTTTTGGAAGGGGAATCTCGGGCTCCTCCCTAAGGTCGAGCTCCACCATACTTACTAGCCGTCCGGAACTCCTTTCCTTCCCGGCTTGGTGCTGCTTTCGCCCCTCCGGATCCGAGGTGTCAATGAGGGTCCGCCTTCACCTTCCCGGACAGTCTCAAAATAGCATTGTCGGGACTCCTTATGGTCTCCATTAATAACAACAATCTTGTTCTTGTTCTTTACCATCTTCAGTTTCTAATGCTTAGTAGACACTAGCATGTCCCAATTATGGATAGTTGGCCATCCTAATATGATATTGTATGGGGAAGGGAAGTCGGCAACAATGAATCTTACCCGTTTCGATTTGAAGGCTTCTTTAGTTCCCAAGGTTAACCCGAGATCGATGTATCCCTTGGGAGGAGAATGCTCGCCGCTAAATCCTATTAGAGTCGTTTTGCATGGCTTTAATTCTTCCCCATCCATCTTCATTCTTTTGAAGGCATCCCAACTAATGATGTTTGCCGAGCTTCCCTCCTCTATGAAAATCCGTTTAACCCAGCAATTTACCAAAGTTTCCGTGATCACCAAGCCGTCGATGGCACGGAACCACGTCCTTTATCTCTTCATTGGTGAAAACTAATGGGGGAGGCGCCGGCTTGCTATGGTCTTCTTTAAATTTTAGGAGGTCCCTTAGAGAGAAGACTTCTTTCAAGTACTTCTTGCACTGGCTTACCGTGTCTCCTCCGCCACCAAAGCCTTCGCTGACAACATTGCAGTTGAAGTTAGCTTCTGGGTATTCATCATCATCGCTAGTCGGTTTCTGACGTTTCTTTTCTTTCTTTTGATCGGGGGCCGAGCTTCGAATACGGCCTCCTTGTTTACGCTTGTTGTTTCTCCGCCCTTGAGTTTTTATCACATATTGGCGTAGCTTGCCATCTTTAACGAACTTCTCAATGGCGTCGCAGAGTTCATAACATTGATCTGTAGTGTGCCTCGGTCCATCATGGAATGCACAAAACTTAGAATGGTCTGTAGAAGCTCGGTTTCGGGTAGGCCGAGGTCTATCGACCTTTTTCATCTCAGTAAGCGGTACCTCCTTCCAAATCTGCGAACGTGCAACGTTCAGGGGAGTATACCTGTCGTACTTCACTTTCCCTTCAAACCTGTCCCCCGAGTCTGTTATTTCGGTTTCACTGCGGGGTCTTCTTTTTGATTGTCGGTGACCTTTACCTTACGGAGATGTATTTCTCCGCTTCTTGCTTCCGACAGCATTGGTTATTTCCATTTGTTCCACCTCCAAATATTGCTTTGATCGGGTGTTGAACTCAGTAAGGGTGTAAACCCAATTCTTGAAGATTGACTTCACCAGCTAGGATGAGGGATCCAGGCCATCGATGAGACAGTATACGTGGACATCCTCCGGGAGTGAACGTACTTGCAAGGCTACTTCCTTGAATTTGTCCAAATACTTCTAGAGTGTTCCCCCACTTTGCTGTTTAATTTTACTCAGAGCGAACTAGGACTTTGGCTGCTTCTTACTCGTTACGAAGTTCAACTCGAACTTACGCTCGAGGTCTTCAAAATTCTGTATAGAGTTTATTGGTAGGGTATGGACCATCTTTGGGCAGGTCCATCAGTGTTGCTGCAAAAAGCCATGGGACGACTAGGCCCAGAATATGCCGAACGAACATAAGCAGCTCGAACGTATCAAGGTGACAACACAGGTCCTGGGTCCCGTTGTACTTTGGGAGATCTGCCAAATCAAAATCCTTCGAATACAGTGCGTTCGCAATTTCCTCAGAGAAGGGGCTACTGTTGTGCCCTGTTATGTACTTCATTCTATCCTCTTTGGGAGAGTTTATAGGCCGGGATACTCTCTTGATGTCTTGGTCTTCATCATCCGAGATCCTTTCCAGGTGCAACTTTTTCAGGGCCGAGGTCGAGTTCTGGCTCTGAGCTCGTCCTAAACTTGTCCCTTGATGAGTTGTGTCGAAATCCCACTGTATCGACCTCGGTTCTTCACTACGTGGAGGATTATTGACATCCTGTGTTGTCTTTCCCTTCCTCCCCGCGTGTCTTCATGGCCTTCTCTGCAAACCAAAGTTTCAAACTTTTTGAATCGGTCGTCCATCATCTGCTGGATTACTCTGAAGTCCTCTTAGCGCTGGAGGTTGTTGCGTTTTTCCATATTCTCCATTCACCTCAGCATCGACGCCATACTATTCTAAAGTAGTAAAACGTCTGGGTTTGGAACCGAAATCTCCTAAGAGGGATCCTGTTGCTGGCCCTCTGATACCGCCGCCTCCTGAGGATTAGCCGTGACTGGTGGCGAGGATGTTGTGTCAGATACGTTGTCCCCCCATGGTCATCATCATTTCAGGGATGTCTTCAGGATGCGGTGGGTCTTGACAATTTGGTTGCTGACTTGCCTCTGCCTGTACTTGATTGTCAGGCTGAGGATTCTGACTGCTGCTTCTAGTATGAGCCATCATCGGTCACAAGGATCGTAGTTTAACGTCCCCACGGTCGGTGTCAATGTTCTTGTGTTGAACACAGATGTCTAGCCTGGAGGGCTAGTGCTTCGATGTTGGATCGTTGGGCTCTATTGGAATGTGTATGAGGC
Source organism: Acacia acuminata (assembly GCA_019022655.1). Classification (NCBI taxonomy): domain Eukaryota; kingdom Viridiplantae; phylum Streptophyta; class Magnoliopsida; order Fabales; family Fabaceae; genus Acacia; species Acacia acuminata. The sequence continues at coordinate 2,865,237 of JAFJYI010000036.1, forward strand.
AGATAACCAGGAGAACTAGGGATCACTGTACACAGACGAGGCTTGCGCCCAAGGAGTGGGGTGTGTATACAGTGATGACCGTATGTAAATAGTCTAAGGTCAGAACGTGTGTACCTTATGGCTTGACCTCCGTATTTATAAAGTTTACTTAAGGTTGAGTCGTTTGGGCCCTGTGATTCGAGCCCCGATATCCTAACTGCCAAATATATATTTAGATATACCTGAATTGTAGATAAGATAGGATCTCCCTTTATTATAGGCAAACCCATATATGCAATATATTTCCTATTGGGCCATCCGGATGTTGGGCCCAATGTAGGTAAATAATCTTGAGGCTCCTTTATATTTTGACTATATTCTTTGTAGTTTTCAATTTTAACCTTTAAATTTGGAATATTAAAATGTACTAGACTGGCAATCCTGTGCATTCGAGTAGCCCAATTATATTGAAAATGTCCTTTAACTAGTGAATGAGATCGAAAAAAGATAGTTCTAATGAAATACCCGATTTTCGATTTACCAAAAATCTTGTATTTTAAGGAATATGTTACCATATTAAATTGGTTAACATATGTGACATAAAGTCATATAGAGTTAAAATTAGCCATGAAAAGGTGTTTAAGACACTTAGGCAAATTTTACTTTGGAATTAGTTAACCAATGGTTAATTAATTGACATCATTTAGGGACAATAAAATGTGACATAATTAACACATAAAATGATGGTTATAATGGAGGCAAGGAAGTGTTATGAAAACACTTAAGTAAATTAAACGAGATTAACAAAGACTAATGGGAAATTAAACTTGCATTAATTAAGACCAATTGCATAATTCTTCAAATTAATTAGAGTCAAATTAAAAGCATTAAGAGAGGGTTGTTACATAAGGGCCAAAGATGAAGAACTAAGCTTGGCTAATAAATCACTAATGACCTTAATCACTTAACAAACTGATCCTACAATGGCACTTGTGATTAAAGAGTATATAAACACTTGTTTAGCATATTAATTAACTTATGAAACAGCCCCAAAGGTCTAATATTTCATTCGGTGATGGGAAGGAAGAGAAGAGATGATAAACTTTGTTAATTAGCTTTGAAAAGACAACAATTGCAACAAGACAATTAGAGACTTGAACCATAAGATATTTTGCTAATTAAAAAACATATTAAATGGCTAAATGAGGAGAGAGGAGGTCGGTGACCATGAGAAGGGAGGAGATTGAATTTGATAAAGTGGAATTTAATCTAATGGATAGAAAGAAAGAAGGAAAATGGAATCACCTAATTATGGGTTCACATAGGCTTAAATTTTCCCTATAAATAGAGCTTGAACTCTCTTCATTTTCTTCACACCAAAATCAGAACACATCTGATTAGTTTAGAGTAGTAGTGAGCTGTGAGTTTGAGGCAAGAATGAAGGAAGGAGTTAAAGTTTCGGGTAAAGTTCTTGGTCTCAACATTGTGATTTTTGGTAGAGTTTTAGTTTAATTTAGACAATTGTGGATTAAATTCCTTTGCATGTTTTTAATTTCAAAAAGAGGTTTAAAAAAATTGATGAAAAACAAGGTAGGGAATAATTTTTGAAATGAATGGATCAAGATTTTGAAAATTCCCTTTGGGCTGTTAAAGTCGGTTGCGTTGAGGCTATTATTTTGTGTATAAAATTAGCTTTAAAAATCTCAAAAATTTTCATGAAGAAATTAGACATCTAGATATTTCTAAATATAAAAAATATATAATTTTTGAGTTCTAGATAAGGAGTTATATATTTTTGAAGTTAAGCCTTATTTCTGAAACTATAATCTGAACAGTGTTGGAAAAAGATAAAATTGGGAATGACTCATGCATTTTGAGTTTGGGGCATTATTTGTTCTTAAAAATAGACATGTTAAGGGTCATGAGGAATTTTGAAGCACTGAAAAATGATTTTTGTAGATTTAATTATGATTTTTCAAAGTTGCTGCAAAATCTGTCAATAAAATCTAGGGTTTTTTGAGAAAATGTAAGGGTAAAAATGGGATAAATAATCTGCTAGGGGTAAAAAGGTCAAAATAGGTGAAAATATCCTTTTTAAATTATTCTAATCAATATGATATTAATTACAATATCATATAAGTTATGGAAAAAGAAATAATCCAATGATATTATAGGATATCCGGGAAGTCCGGAGTCGGATTTAAAGGATGAGTTAACTACGCGGAAGGAAGGTACATTCACATATAGTAACTTTAATCTTCTATATCTTGTATGCCTATGTATGATTGTTTGATTCATGAAGTCATGGACAAGACGAGGTCTTGGGTCATGTACCGGGACTAAGATATGGGTCTTAGGTCACGTGTTTGTTTACATTCAACTTTGTGTGGATTATAATCATGAGAATGCCGTAAGTATGTTTTCCTAGTGCTGAAGACACATGGATTCGTGGCACTAGTGAGTGCAAACACTATTAACATTACATTTTCCATGTGCTATGTATTGTGGATACTGAATTTGTTAGTTCTCAATATGTTTTGATGATTAACAACAAATGTAAAACATGTTTTGAAGTTTGCAAAGTCAGTTAAAAACATTCTGATAGTTGCAAACTCGAGTATGGGTTTGCTTACTCAAGTATTGGACTTCCAGAAAGCAACCAAGTTTTTCAAACTAAGTCAATACCGCGGAGTATGGGTAGCCATACCGCGGTATTGGACTTCCGAGAGAGCAACCAAGTTTTTCAAACTAAGTCAATACCGCAGTATGGGTAGCCATACCGATATTGGACTTCCAAAGAGCAACCAAGTTTTTCAAACTAAGTCAATACCGCGAGTATGGGTAGCCATACTCAAGTATTAGACTTCAGAGAGCAACCAAGTTTTTCAAACTAAGTCAATACCGCGGTATGGGTAGCCATACTCAAGTATTGGACTTCCGAGGAGAGCAACCAAGTTTTTCAAACTAAGTCAATACCGCGAGTATGGGTAGCCATACTCAAGTATTGGACTTCCGGAAAGCAACCAAGTTTTTCAAACTAAGTCAATACCGCGGTATGGGTAGCCATACCACGGTATTGGACTTCCAGGAGAGCAACCAAGTTTTTCAAACTAAGTCAATACCGCGGTATGGGTAGCCATACTCAAGTATTGGACTTCCGAGAGAGCAACCAAGTTTTTCAAACTAAGTCAATACTTGCGGTATGGGTAGCCATACTCGAGTATTGGACTTTCGAAGAAACAAAAGGATTTTTCAAACAAAGTTGCTTACTAGAGTAAAGGAGTGCATACTCAAGTATAGGTTTTATCTTTCAAACACAAGACACGTTAGTTTGCCTCGAAAGGAGCATACTCAAGTATCCCATTGAATACCGCGGTATGGACACTTGTATACGGTGCACATCTTGGAGTAAGCATGAACATACTCAAGTATACAACGGTAAAAACTGATTTTTGAATTATACGAATTTGCAAATCATTGTTGTTTGATCCTATTGCTTCCATAATTCATTCAATCATATTCCTAGCTATGTTTAACAAGTTTGTTGAGTGAATTTCATTAAGATCGAGATGAAGATTATTGAAGGTCAAAGCCATAAAGCAAAAAGAGTACGGTGCATTTAATGCACCTCGCAAATCTACCTACTTTCGGCTAATTCATCCGAGCACGCCTTTTGAACGTTAAAGAATGCTTACTACAACAAGCAAAGTAATTTCCAACGGCAAATTCTCGAGAGAATCACACTAGATCAAATTAACACTTGGATTAGCGAAGTTTAGAGAAGATGACCGGACCTTAAGCTAATCACCTACAACGGTTGGATTCATAAAGCAACGGTCATTTAATGATCTCTATGTATAAATAGAGTTGCATTCAAGCCTTTCCAATAGACACTCTTGAAGATGAAAATCATTCAAGTCTCATATTTATTTCTTCGGTTTTTATCTGTGTAGTATCTTGTGATACATTGAGCTTCGTGCTTATCATATCTACTCTTAGAGAGAGTTTGTTTCCTTGTATATCATTCATTGTAACAATCTCAAGTCGGGTGACTTGGAGATTGGGAAAATCGATTACAACTTGTAAAGGGGAGTGTGTCTAGGGTGAGGAGCATCCTTCGTTTACGAGTGGGTATCGATTGTAATCGTCAGTACAACTTGTAAGGGGGAGTTAGTCCTAGGGAGAGGATAACTCTTGAGTACGAGTGTGTATCGATTGTTAACAATTACTGACTTGTAAGGGGAGTGAGTCCTAGGAAGAGGATCATCCGAGTACGAGTGTGTAATTGTAATTGAGTGATAGTGGAAAATCCCGAGTGTTTTTGGGGATTTGGATGTAGGTCAAAGAGTTGGACCGAACCGGTATAAATCCTTGTGTCCACTTCTTCTTCCCTCGCTCTGTTTATCTCTATTTTCATTGCTTCAAAACAGAGCAATGTCTGAAAAGTTTTAAAATACCCAATTCACCCCCCTCTTGGGTATATAGCTCCACTTACAGAATTGTTATGAATATCTTTCATATATTGTTTATATCTGCTATAGAAGTTAATTGTTACCTGAGATTCAATTCGATTGAATCTTAGCCTTGACTAAAGGTTAAGGGAAAGGAACTTGGATCTGAGAAGGCGACAGAGCCAAGAAAAGGTACCGAAGGACGGAGCTGTGAAGAGGCACCGGTTGAAACGAGTGTCTGAAGAAGGTCAATAGGGACTAGTTTCTGGCATGAATCCGATATAGTTGTTTAAAACCATTTAGTGCTTAAACTAAGAAAGGGTTGGTCTATGTGGTTCAGTCATAAGTCACCGTGAAAGACAGGGAGACTTCCACTAGACTTAAATATTAGTCTAGTTAAGGCTTAGTTTAAGATTGTATAATTACTATGTTAAGAGTTTTAATTGTACAAGTTCGGATGATTGTATCACATGAATATTCCTTCAGGAAATATTTAATACAACTAGCATATGTCGGGCATATCTTATCAGTTACTCATCATCCAAATGATAATGCATGTTCTCCGTCCGCATTAGTCTGTAGCACCGCCAACTACTCTAATATTCCTAATACTATACGTGTCACCGGGCACAATAGGTAATATGGAATTTGGGGTGTTACAACTAAGATGTCAATTGCATAAGTTGATGTTGTCTTAGGTAGTGACTGAGAATTATTCTTGACAGCATAATGCCTTGCTGGCGTATATATATTCTGCTTGAAAAGAGTTATTTCTGGATGCTCGTAATTGAAGCAAACGTCAAACTGAATCTTCAATTATTAACTATGTTCTTCATTTTTTAGTTCTTAGAATGAGGCAATGCATCATGCAAAGTTGGATAGGTTCAGTGTTGCCTGATGATAAAAGAGGAGCAAAATTCTAATTGGAAAACTAAGCACAAGTGGGATATAGCAGATATCTAATAAATCCCTATGAATATAAACACTTAAGGCTTGGGAATTTGACCAAAATAAGAACTTTAAAAAAAATGTACCAGATTCGAATAGTTAGGAAACTAATTCCCAAACTAATGCAATCAAAGGCGTCAGTTGACTGGCGCCACTAGTCGCGTTAGTCTATTGACGCCAATTCAGAGTGGCATGAATTGATTCACACCACTGGTCGGTGGTGGCGTGAATCAATTCACGCCCATTAACAATAATTGACGCCCATCTTGAGCATCAATTCTATTGGCCTTTGTCATCAATTGTTTTTTTAAATATAATTTTATAATTATATTTAAGAATATAAATAATAATTATGAAAATTAAAATATTCAAAATTTATTATAAATCTTAGGATACAAGACTAATAATTAGTAAATTAATTAATTAGTGAATTTATTATAAACCATAAGATAGATGACTAATTATTTAATATCTTGTACATTAATAATTTGATATATAAATTGAAAAATATTATTAGCAAAATTTAATTAAATAAATTTGTGAGAATAATAATTAGTGAATTAATAAAAATATTTTGGAATATGTTGTATATTATTTTACCCTAAGATAGATAGGATAAGCTTAGTTAGAGAATAATTAATTAATTAATTAGTTAGAGAATAATTAACTAGTTAGTTAGAGATTAATTAATTATTCTCTATAATATAGGATATTATTCTCTATTATATAGGATATTAATTAATTATATAGAGAATAATTAATTAATTATTCTCTAACTAAGTTTATCCTATCTATCTTAGGGTAAAATAATATATAACATATTTCAAAAAATATTTTATTAATTCACTAATTATTATTCTCACCAATTTCTTTAATTAAATTTAGCTAATAATATTTTACAATTTATATATCAAATTATTAATGTACAAAATATTAAATAATTAGTCATCTATCTTATGGTTTATAATAAATTCACTAATTAATTAATTTACTAATTATTAGTCTTGTATCCTAAGATTTATGATAAATTTTGAATATTTTAATTTTCATAATTATTAATTAAAATTTTTATTTATAATTATGTATAATTATTATTTATATTTTTAAATATAGTTATAAAATTATATTTTAAAAAAATTGGCGCCTAGCGTGGTGCGTCAACTATTGCCGATGGCGTGAATTAATTCACGCCACTTGTCGGTCGATCAAGGCGTCAATAGCCCGACTCGACTAGTGGCGTCAGTCAACTTACGCCTTTGACTGTATTAGTTTGGAAATTAGTCTCCCAACTGCTCCACTCTGGTACATTTTTTTTAAAAAAAAGTTCTTATTTTGGTCAATTTTCCCTTAAGGCTTTGATTCCATGATACATAGTGATAATGACTCTATTTATGTAGTACACTTAAATTTAAGGGAAAATTAATTTTTTAGTCATTCAACTTTCATTTAATTCACCTATACTTAAATCTTTGACTCGATACTATTCAATCCTTGAATTTTTAACTTGCATATGACTTAGTCTCAAACTTTTCATTTTTTAAATATTATCATCTTTGTCATGTGTTTAGTCATCCTGGGTTTCAATAATGCCCTTCCATAACTGCTCCACCTGAGCCTTTTTTATAAGATTTAAACAAAATGAGGAATCACCGGAGCTTATGTGTGAGTAAAGAAAAGAGTGGAGGATACTGTTAGATATGATTAGTTTTGATGATGTCTTATATAGATGTCATTCTTAAGAGCAAAAAGGTTGCATACTACATTTATCTTCTACTTTGACTAATTCTTATATTTAATGTAGATGCAAAGTTTAATAATGGAGATTAATCAAGACGACACATGAAATTCTGGAATAAGTTTAGAATAGGCTCGGCTTTCTGGATATTGAAGAAGGTAGAAGCTGCAGAGAATGATGAGCCCAAGTTAAATAATGAAGAATGATCAAGTTGGGAGATGGAAGAAGGAAGAACTTGTTGAATGGAGCGAATATATCATTTCAAGTTCTAAGATTGATTCTGGAAATCTCCATGATCAAATGGCAATTAGAATGGCTCAATTCGGAGTTAAAGTCAGCAAAAATCAGCTTACGGATGAGCAAACTCGAGTCTACAAGTATTAACCTCGAGTTTACTACCTTCTGCATGATAATTTGCCTATCTGATATGAACAAACTCGAGTTTAGGACTTCAAACTCGAGACAGTCATCACAAACTCAACTCAATAAGTGTCTTCAGCATTTCTGGCGTCTCTGGACAAGACAAACTCGAGTTTATAAGTGCAACCTCGAGTTTACAGCGGTCATCAGCACTTCAGCTCAACTCTGTTTCAGGCGACGCCTGGTAATTCAATGATATCTCTCCCAATAGAAGTCCGATTGAGGTAAAACCACTTTTGAATGAAACTAGACTCCCAATGCATCATTTTGATATAAAATTCAAGCCCAAAGGAATTCATATCAAGGATCTATGAATTGTGGAAGTTGACAGAGAAATCCACACCACACAGCAAACCAAGCTTCAATGTTTTGAGTGTAACTCACAATATACAAATCCAATTGAGCTGAAATTAGTGTCATATGAAAGTAGACTCAAAGGGATTTCCATCAAGCTTTGAAAGAACCAAAACGAAGTTCAGACCAGGGAGATATGGCCTTTGAAAGTTGACAGAGTTGTAAACTCGAGCCAGACCAAGTCAGAAGCAACCAAGTCACAGTACAACTTGCAAACTCGAGTTTATTAGTCACAAACTCGAGCTCGAGAGAGCCAGAGAAGAAATGAGCATTTGGAGAAAGTCAAACTCGAGTTTATAAGTGGACAAACTCAAGTTTAGCTCAGACAGAGAGCAACCAGGTCCCGAAGAACACCCAAACTTGAGTCTATAAGTTGCAAACTCGAGTTTGCGGGTTACAGAGAGCAAACATTGGTTTTGAAGAGAACCAAACTCGAGTCTATTAGTTGGAAACTCGAGTTTAGACAAGATAGAGAGCATCTGAGCTATTCAAGACAAAATCAAACTCGAGTTTTCATCGTTGGATCGAAATTGAATCGGCGAATTTGTGAAATCTTCTTGTTTGATCTTAATACTTCCTATAATCATTCTTCTATATTCCTAGCTATGTTTAACCACTTTGTTAGTGAGTTTCGAGATGATTTAGAATATCTTTATTGAAGGTTAAAAGATAAAGCAAAAAGTGACATCGGCTCATTAAATGCAAAACCCGAGAAAAGTTGCATACTTTTGGGTAATCCTCCGCACACACTTGCAAAGGATTAATGTAATGCACTTTTCACATCCAAGAACTCGCCATTCCAACGGATTTATTTTGAGGAAGTCAACTCGAACTTCGCACATTTGGATTAAGAAAAGATTAGAGAGAGAAGAAGACAAAAGCTTAACCTAAACCTTGTCTAATGTAGGCAACGGTTATATTGAAGGTTCAAACGGTCATATTTTGATCTCTACATATAAAAGAAGACAGATTCAAGCAGAAAAACATAGAGACACAAGCTTACAACTTCAACATGCTAATACTCGATCCTCACATCATTTACTCTGTTTTTCATGTTTAGACATCTTAGAGAGTGAAGTGATTTGTATTGTTCTTCGAGTGTTTATTCATTCAATTCGAAAGAGAAGATTTATTGTAACCATTCTATCCTTCTATCTGAGAGTTACTCAAGATTGGGTGATCTTGAGTGGAAAACACATTGTGTTGATTACAGCTTGTAAGGGGAGTGAATCCTAGTGAGAGGATTACTTCGAGTACAAAGTGTGTAATCAAGCGGTGTATTAATTACAGTTTGTAAGGGGGAGTGAATCTAAGTGAGAGGATTACTCCAAGTACAGAACGTGTAATCAAGTTGAAAGAAGATAATGGATTGAAAATCTCAAGCGAAGCTTGGGGACTGGAGGTAGGTCAAGGATTGGGCCGAACCAATATAAATCAGTTTGCACATTCTCTTCCTTATCTCTTGCGTTTCCAATATATATATATATATATATATATATCTAAATGTCCATACATGTTTGAATGACTAACTATTACTTTATCAATTATCATTGTCATTCAAACTACTTTCAATAAGTTGCAAAAAGATTTTCAAAGGTCCTAAAATTTTATCAAACACCCAATTCACCCCCCCTCTTGGGTGGTAGCCAGTCTTTCGGATACGAGAAAGAATAATGAGGAGAAGGTGCATAAGGAAGAAGCGTGATGAAGAACATACAAGAGAGCGAGAGAAACAAAAGACAGAGATGCCAAGAATGAAATGAGAGAGGGTAGTACAAAGATACTTTCTTCCCTAGAAATTAACAAAAGCTATAATAATATAATGAAGAACATACAAAGAGAGCGGAATTAAAACCCTAGGAATATTAAGTCCATCCGTATCTAAGAAACATCCTATAGCTATCAAGGGCAGTAAAGTTATAAACAAAAACAAAACAAAACAAAAACTTTCCTCTATATGATAAGGACTCTGAGCTAGCCCATTGGCGCAAAGAGTTCACCTCTTACAAAACATGCTCATAGATAATAGACTAGTAGCAAGTGATGAAGTTGTTCAAGGCATTCTTTAGATGTTGGTGGCTATCACTGCAATAGAGTATTCAGTATATCCATTTACTTGCCCGTGATGCAAGGTATAAAACCAAGTCTTTTTAGCAGGCCCTTTACCCAACTACCGTCAATATCACAGATCTGGCCTTTGCTAGTGGCTTCAACACTAGGGTGTGTCATGTCCCGGTCATCTCCGTCCCGACTATATTGGAAGGGGACGGGATGGGGGGTACCCTAATCCCGTCCCATCAGGGGCGGAATCAAGGGGGGCTAGAGGTGGCCCCCCGCCCCCCAAAATTACAGAATTTGACCCAAAAGTATAAGAAATTGTGATTTAGCCATATAAAATTTTTAACATTTTCGATTTAGTCCCTATTAAAAAGTGTTATTGAGGGACTAAACTGAAAATATTGAAATATTTATGAGGTTGAAGCATAATTTCCTAAAATTTTGGGGAAAATTCTGTAATTTTCACCCTTAATTTCAAATACTAACTCCCTTAGGTTCTATTCGTAATTTTCGCCCCCTTATTTTCAAATCTGGCTCTGCCCTGCGTCCCATCCTTGTATATAACTTTTTTATTAAAAAAAATTATTAATTTATATTTAAACATTTAATCCTAAAAAAAAAAAACCCTAAAAACTAAAATGCATTGCTACTCACTCGTCTCGCTCCTCAACGCTTGTAATAATATGTTCTGCCAAAACCCCAAAGCTTGATGAAAGAGCAAACAAAGGAGAAGCGAGAATGGCATATTGAAAGCTATGACTTTTTGTTGGCGTGGGCTCCACCCACTAAGCGAGATTAGTTAGTAAGAAATGTATGGACCAATTATTAGTGTATTTCTTGCTTCCTAGTTCTTAGAATATATAAGGCATTAGCTTTCTGGTCCGTCCATGGGGACCCCATGTTAATGTGGAGAAACTACCCTTGATTTTACTTTTGTGCATATCGTGATGCTGCCCTTTTCAATTTTAATAATTCCACTAATGATTAAGTTATATGTGTTTATGATCTCAATACCCTGTTTGGGAATCACTCATTTTCCCTTATAATGTAAGACAAGGTCTTGTAAAGCCACATCACTTTGTCTTTTACTTTAAGAACACTACCCTATATATGCTTTCTTATTACCACAAATGGGTCATGTGGCTGTTGTTAGAACCAATAATAAGTAATCATCAATTATCAATAAATAGTAGGACAAAATTTAAATCAACCAACTATTCACGTGGCCCCTAATCTAATTATTGTTAAAATATAGAAAATACAAATTTTTTTTCACTCAATTATCACCAAATTAATTGTTTGAAAAATTGGGAAGATAGCAATTAAAGACCACAGTTTTAACCAATAAGTTATTGATTAGGGTGGTAAGTGACTTCAATTCCGTAAGAAGAATAATATAAATTCGAATCCCGGAAAGTGCACTTGTTGGAAGAAGCGAAAATCCTTTGTGCATTAAGCCTTGAAAATGGAAAGCTTTGATTAGAGAGAGAAAAAAAAAAGACAACAATATGAAATATTATTTATAATTAGGGATCACAATTTTTTTAAAAATATCAAAAATGACATTATCCTTAAATAAACATTGTTAAAAAACTGGATGGCTAAAAATTTTATTTAAGGAACTCGGTCCTTTAATTTTGTAAATTTTTGTTAAAAAAATACTATCTCTAATTATTATTAATATCTTTACATGATCTGTAATTATCATCTATCTAAACACTTTTTTCATCGAATATTTTTTTTAATTAAAAAATTAATAAAAGCTGTCCGCTAAGTGGCTTTCACGGTTTCACCTGATGCTATGCAATTCTACTAATCCAGTCCTCTCAAATTGGACTAGTTTTGGTTTTTTCAATTTCTTTCCAAAGTTTTGGGTGTTTGAAAAATGCATTTTTTTTCCAGATTTATACAATTAAAAAAAATAAGAAAACAAAAAAATATGAATTTTTAAAAAGACAAAACTTATTATTATGTCTGTTTGTTTATATCTATTCCAGTTTTTCCGAAGAAATAATAATCTTGCAGCTGTCCAAGGGTGCTTGGTTTATTTTAATCCATCATTTGGCAATCTCAACTCGATCATCGACATAAAATGTTGGTTTTATTTTTATTTATTTATTAATATTATTTGATATTTTTCCCTGAAAAAATTGGTCTAGTTTTCAAAATCAAATTGAAGATTTTTTTTTTTTTTCACAATAAGGTTTCACATGAATAAAATTTCAAAGTTTTGTTTGACTACTATTATAAAAATCACACATGACAAAACTTAATCAGCCTTCATTTTCGTGCTTTATGATTGGGTAGAATCTTGGGTGATGCAAATAATCAACCAACAACTTTGGCATTGGTAAAGAATAACCTAATACCTACTCTGCATTTGGAATATTTCTAATTCCCCATGCTTGTCTACAACAAGAAATTAAAGGAATAACCTCGTCAATATTCGAGTGCCATGTTGATTAGTTGAGAGGAGATCATATGGTCACGGGTTTGATAAGATCATATGGTCACGGGTTCATATCAAACGACATGAGAGAAGAAAGAAATTTCCCATTTTCATATGTTTCCTATAAAAGTTTAGTTTCCTTTTGTTTTCCTTTATAATTTCTTATTTCCTCTTCGTCCAGTCATATTCCTTTTTTTTTTTCTTTTTTCTTTTTTCTTTTTTGCGTGACCACCCAGATCCTAGCCAACCTATTAGAGAGCTACAAACCAAATTCCCAAAAGATCAAACCTGTGACTGTTGGTTAAATTGAAACAATTCATATCAATTGATACGACAAGCACTCGGTGTAGTCCTCTAGTTATACTTATTGCTGGCTTTGCAAGTTTCTTTAAATCCTATTCATCTCATCACTTGTGTGTGTGTTTGTGGTGTGTGTGTATTCCATGTTACGTTTGAATTAATTATTTTTCTCTTGTGATAATTTTGTTTGAAATTAATATGGTCTTCTACGTCGTTAATTAAGGGGCTTTTGGTTCTTATTTTACACTTGGTTCTTATTTCAATATAGATATTTTTTTGATTAATCCACAGGTAGGTATCCGAAGCTACTAATATAAACATACCAAGTTCGTAAGATAAAGAATAAGGAGCCAAAGGATATGACATGCAAGAAAATGGCATGGACTGTTAGAAACTTCAGTACATTGATCTTCAACATCCCATATTATTCTGAGGTTTTCACCGCCGGCCATTGTGCTTGGTAATTATTGTTTTCTCCTTCAAGCTAGAAAATTGTGCCTTTGTTAAACTATACTTTTAATCCTTTAAATTTATATTAACTAGGTTTTAATATCCAGCCCCTTACTTTGAAAAAGGTTTTTTTTTTTTTTTTTTTTTTTTTTTTGTTTTTGGTACTCTTTTATACCTAACAATCGTTAATAAAAAATGCTGATATATTGAAACTTTAATGTTAACGAAAATTTATATATATCAAATGCTAACATATATAAAGTTTAATTTTTCAAAGCAACAATGATTGCTATCAATATATATATATATATATATATATATATCATTTGAGATCAAGTTGGTTAGGGTTAAAAGATTAAAAATATATTTTAAAAAATTAAGAGACTAAACTGAAACTTTTTAGAAAGTTAGAAGATCAAATGTATCCTTTTGCAACGCAAAATATATCTCATTCATTTCTTGTTTCCTTCAAAACCACTTGTCCATATTCAATTTTTTGTATTTGTTTGTTCTTTCTTTTCTTTTTTTGGGTTTTATAATTGTTTGTTCCATATTTAATATATGGAGAATTTCATTAAAGGACCACAAGACATAATTAATTTCAGCCAAGAACCATAACATTTTGAAATTTCACTACAAGACTAAGGACTAAAATGAAAATAAGTTTTAATTACAGGTAAAAAGACAATAATGCCCATTGCTTTATTTTTTAAAAAAGAAAAAAAAAATGTCATCGTTGTTGGAGCTATGGCAACTAGTCAACAGCCGCTGCCAAGATGGAACAACCACCGATGGACAGCCGTCAAAGCTCTAACGCCGACCAGCCTGAGTACAAACCATCATAAGTTAATGTGTTGTTCAAAGGAGGATGCTAGTTGTTAATGAAGAGTTGCACACTTGTTCATGATTCTATTATTCATGAACAAGTCTACAACTCTTCATAAACAAGTGGAATCTTCCTATGAACAACACATTAATTTTTGGTGTTCAAAGCTCAGACGTTGGCAACTATAGTCGGCTATCGAAGTTGCGACCACCAGAAATTAATGTGTTGTTCATAGGAAGATTCCACTTGTTCATGAAGAGTTGCACCCTTGTTCATGATTTTACTCTTCATGAACAAGACTACAACTCTTCATAAATAAGTGGAATCCTCCTACAAACAAGACATTAATTTTATGCAAAGCTCCGGTCGTTCGACGATGCAGCTGCGATGGTTGGTTGGCTGGCTGTGGCTACCTTGGTCAACTGGCGGCTAGTGACTAGTTGCCAGAGCTCTGACAACGATGACACCTTTGAAAAAAAATATAATAAAGCAAAGGGCATGATTGACTTTTTACCTACAAAACTTATTTTTATTTTGGTCCTTGACTAAAATTAATTTTGTCCTATGGTCCTTTAGTGAAATTTTCCCTTTAATATATTCACACAATAATTCCAATAAATATATCAATGGATTTTCCGGAAATAGGATGAACAAATATTGTTATTATACTACTATTTAGTGAATTTCTTTGACTTCTTTTTTTAATCATTTAATTTGTATTTTACAATTACCTGTTATTCTAAGAAAATCATAACTCTCCCTGCAATTATATGTGGTATATTAGACGAAAAATTTGCAGACAGAGGAGGAAACGGGTGTACATACATACATATATGTGTATATACATATTATATCTATATATGTGTGTGTATCAAATATGTAATGAACATATTAATATAGTTGTTGTAGGAAACTTTTAATATACAGAGGAGAAATAGACAACAATATATCATTGGCTATAGGTTTGGAAGCAGCTGATGCCTTGAGTTTGCCTTAAGGGTGTAGTATCTGGGCAGCCTACAGCATAACCGTCACCAATCAAATTTCCAGGAAAAATTCTCGCACACGTTATCATTTGAATTTCCTTGATCTGTTTTATAGAATCCTACGGAGTTGTCTGAACATTTAATATGGTTTTATCATTTTTGCCTCTAATTAAACTGTTATCACTCATTATCTTTTTCTCATATTATATTCTCTTTTATATTTTCTCTCATTACAGCTATATTCCTCTCTTGTACTTACCACTTTATAAATAAGCGTATACTAGTAAATCAAAATTTCATTTCTATCAAATCTATTACTTTTAACTAATTTTAATTAGGGAAAATTCCAAATGAATTTGCAAAAAGACTTAGAGGTGACAATGACTTTTGGGGGATATGCAAATTGGCGTCAAATGACCATTTTGCCCTTAGTTCTAAATAATTAAAAAAGAAAAAGAAAATACCCCCACGGTGGGCCAACCGCCCGGCCACCGGCCACCACCCCGTGGCGGCGACTGGTGGGAGGTTTTTTTTTTTTTTTTTTGGGGGCGGGTGGGGTGTTTTGTCAAAAATAAAAAATATGCTTTGCAAATGTGGGGTTCGAACCCCCACCCTCCACACAAAACCAAGTAGTCCAACTAGTTGGGCTACTTGGTTCTTTTATTATATATATACATTAATAAAGATATATATTCTTCTTAACATTTTTCAACGGTAATTACCATTCTTAAAGTGAAAATTATCATTCCTAAAGTGAGAATTACCATTTGAAGTGAGAATTACCATTGTTTCTCGGGGTTTACTTTGTTTACTTGAAGCATGTTTTGTAAAAACCAAAAAAAAAAAAAAATGAACTTTTACAAAACCGGAAGTGAGAATTACCATTCGTGAAGTAAGAATTACCATTTGGAAGTGAGAATTACCATTGTTTCTCTAGGGTTCACTTTGTTTACTTGAAGCATGTTTTGTAAAAACCCAAAAAAAATGAACTTTTACAAAACTGAAGTGAGAATTACCATTCGAAGTGAGAATTACCATTGTTTCTCCAGGGTTCCCTTTTTTTAGGAATGGTAATTCTCACTTCACGAATGGTAATTTTCAATTGTGGATTTGTGAAAGTTCAATTTTTTTGGGTTTTACAAAACATGGTTGGAGAAGTAAAAAAAGGGAACCCTGGAGAAACAATGGTAATTCTCACTTCAAGAATGGTAATTCTCACTTCAGGTTTGTAAAAGTTCTTTTTTTTTTTTTACAAAACATGCTTCAAGTAAACAAAGTGAACCCGAAGAAATAATGGTAATTCTCACTTTTGAAATGGTAATTCTCACTTCAGGTTTTGTAAAAGTTCATTTTTTTTTTTTTTTTTTTACAAAACATGCTTCAAGTAAACAAAGTGAACCCTGGAGAAACAATGGTAATTCTCACTTACGAAATGGTAATTCTCACTTCGAGGTTTTGTAAAAATTCATTTTTTTTTTTAAAAAAAAAAAACATGCTTCAAGTAAACAAAGTGAACCCTGGAGAAACAAGGGTAATTCTCACTTCGAAATGGTAATTCTCACTTCACGAATGATAATTCTCACTTCGGGTTTTGTAAAGGTTCATTTTTTTTTTTTGGGTTTTTACAAAACATGCTTCAAGTAAACAAAGTGAACCCTGGAAAAACAATGGTAATTCTCATTTCTAAAATGGTAATTCTCACTTCACGAATGGTAATTTTCACTTGTGGAATGGTAATTACCGTTGAAAAAATGTTAAGAAGAATATATATATTTATTAATGTATATATATAATAAAGGAACCAAGTAGCCCAACCGGTTGCAAAGCATATTTTTGATTTTTGACAAAACACCCCACCGCCAAAAAAAAAAACCTCCCACCGATGGCCGGTCACCGGCCACGGAGTGGTGGCCGGCGGCGAGGTGGTGGCCGGCGGTGGGGTGGTGGCTGCTGGCGGTGGGGCCCACCGTGGGGGATATTTTTTTTTTAATTATTTAGAACTAAGGGCAAAATGGTCATTTAGCGTGAATTTGCATATCCCCCAAAAGTCCTCGTCACCTCTAAGTCTTTTTGCAAATTCGACGGACTTCTGGGGGTTTTGCAAATTCATTTAGTATTTATTTGGAATTTTCCCTTTTAATTAAATTATTAAATTGCGTAATTTGGTTACTAGACTCTTGTAAAAAGCACCTCTTTTAAAATTTGTTTTCTTTTCGGCAGTGTCATTTTTAACTGTAAGGTCCCCTTATTTTATAATTTGAAAATGGTAGATTATATTTGGGTGATTTGATTGAACAATGCAGATGCAGATACACCGGATAAGTTTTGTGCAAACAAAACTTATTGACGTTACCCTGATTTTATGCCCCTGCATGAACTTCAATCGCCATATATTCAAAATGACACATGTATGATTGAAGTTGAGTTCTTCTCAGTGACATTTGAGGGCTTTGAGCCTACAAATCACCCAAAGGACGATTTTAAGGATCTGGGCAAAATAGAGAAATCGGTTATTCCATTGCTCGAGGAAGTTTGTTTGTGGCATCCTTCAATTCATTGCTGGATTGTACAAAGAACAAAAGTTGCAGGTTATGTGTTATTTATAGATCTCAACTTAACCCTCAAAATTAAAGAAAAAGCTTTCTAGAATCCTAAAATTAGACAGCAAATGATAATATATAAAAGACAGTAATCAAATAAAAAATAAAACATATTATTGACAAATCATGTCATTAATCATCACAGATTCTTGACGGTGTTCAAATCTTATATCATCTTCAATTATTCTTTTCTTCTTCCTTTTCCATTTCCATCCGCAGGTTTACCAAATAGGCATTAACTGCGTTGGGTCAAGTTCTACAATTTCTGAAGAACAAGAAGTGGAAAGATATGAACGAGGAAGCATGTCAGCAGCTTCAACATTTGTGGGAGGAGCTTGAGATGATTAGATTAGACTTGAGTTGGTTGGAGCCTCTTGCGAAGTCTGCTTTAAATATGAAAGGATATGATGAGAAAATAGAGAAAGTGAAGAAGTTGAAGCAAGACTTGATGGTTGCAGAGACAAAAATGAATATGACAAAAAGAAAACACTGAGATGCTAAGGAAAGAATTGGTGTATGTAGAAGAAGACTTTGAAGTGAAGGATTTGGATGCAAAAATTGGATATATGCAAAAGTTGGATGTCGAAAACCCTAGTCCTACACATGGATAATGTAGCAAATTAAATGCATTATGTCTATGTCTGTGTGTGAGAGAGAGGAGTGCCCCGTTGTTATTTGATTTTGAATGTGAAATCCCAAAAAAAAAAAATTCTCAATGATTAGTTTGACATTAAAAACTTGTTTTGATTTTAAATAAATTAAGAATTACACTAACATAAAGTCAATCAAGAAGCCATATTTGCGCATCGTCAGGCCTAATAAGAAGTAGTTCTCACTCTTGAAACTCACTCAAAGATCAATTGAGCACATGTTCCCTTGTATCCATCAGTTTCTTCTATAGGCTCCTTTATATTTTGATTATATTCTTTGTAGTTTTCAATTTTAACCTTTAAATTTGGTGAATTTTAAAATATACTCGACTAGCAATCCTGTGCATTCGAGTAGCCCAATTATATTGAAAATACCCTTTAACTGGTGAGTGAGATCGAACAAAAGATAGTAAGATGTCAATTGCATAAGTTGATGTTGTATTAGGTAGTGACTGAGTATTATTGTTGACAGCATAATGCCTTGCTGGCGTATATATGTTATGCTTGAAAAGAGTTATTTCTTAGAATGAGGAAATGCATCATGCAAAGTTGGATAGTTTCAGTGTTGCCTGATGATAGAAGAGGAGCAAAATCCTAATTGGAAAATTAAGTACAAGAGGGATATAGCAGATATCTAATAAATCCCTATAAATATAAACACTTAGGCTTTGATGCCATGATACATTGTGATAATGACACTATTTATGGAGTACACTTAAATTTAAGGGAAAATTAATTTTTTAGTCATCACTTGCTACCAGTCTATTATCTATAAGCATGTTTTGCAAGAGGTGAACTCTTTGTGCCAATGGGCTAGCTCAGAGTCCTTATCATATAGAGGAAAACTCTTTTTTTTTTTTTTTTTTTTTTTTTTTTTTTTTTTTTTTTTTAACTGCCCTTGTTGGGTGTAGGAAGTTTCTTAGATACGGACGGACTTAATATTTCTAGGGTTTTAATTCCCCTCCCTTGTATGTTCATCACGCTTCTTCCTGATGCACCTTCTCCTCATTCTTCTTTCTTGTATCCTCCACTCTTTTCTTCTCTACGTTCTCCAGTTTTTTCTTTACAATAGAGTTCGAAGCCATTCAATATATCCATTTACTTGGCCAAGATGCAAGGATGGATTAAAACCAAGTTTTTTAGCAAGACCCTTTACCCAACTACCCTCAATAATCAATATCACAGATCAGGCCTATGCTGGTGGCTTCAACACTAGGGGATGCTCATGTGTGTCCTGTCCCAGTCGTCCCGTCCCGGTTATATGGCGAGGGGACGGGATGGAGTACCCTAAAAAACTAGAATAGTGCCTTATAAATTCATCACTCTCATCTCGCTCTGGAACCAGAGCCAGATAAGAGCAGAAGCATTATACTGTAATTTCTTCTGCCAAAAGCCCTAAACTTGATGAAAGAGCAGACAAAGGAGAAGCGAGAATGACATATCGTGATGCTGCCCTTTTAAATTTTTTAATAATTCCACTAATGATTAATTATATGTGTTTATGATCTCAACACCCTGTTTGGGAATCACTCAGTTTTCCCTTATAATGTAAGACAAGGTCTTGTAAAGCCACAACACTTTGTCTATTACTTTAAGAACACTACCCTATGCTTTCTTATTACCATAGATGGGTCATGTGGTCGTTGTTTGAGCCAATAATAAGTAATCGTCAATTATCAATAAATAGTATTATAAAATTTAAACCAACCAACTATTCACGTGGCCCATAATCTAGTTATGGTTAAATTTTAAAAAAATACATTTTTTTCACTCAATTATCACCAAATTAAATGTTTGAAAAATTGGGAAGATAGCAATTGAGGACGACATTATTAACCAACAAGTTATTGGTTAAGATGCTAAGCGACTTTAATTCGTAAGGATGAAAATATAAATTTGAATCTAGTAAAGTGTACTTGTTGAGAAAGGTGAAAATACTTTTGAGCTTTAAGCCTTGAAAATGGAAATCATTGATCAAATGAAAAAAGGCCACAATATTAAATATTAATTATAATTAGCAATCACAATTTTTTTAAAATATAAAAAAAAAAAGACATAATCCTTAAATAAATATTCTTAAAAAGCTGGATGGGTAAAAAATTTATTTAAGAAACACGGTCATTTTGTAATTTTTTGTTACAAAAAAAATATGATCTCTAATTATTATTAGTATCTTTACATGATCTGTAATTATAATCTACCTAAGCACTTTTTTCATCAAATATTTTATTTTAATTAAGAAATTCATAAAAGAGGTCTGCTAAGTGGCTTTCACGGTTTCCCTGAGGCTATGCAATTCTACTAATCTAGTCCACTCTCAAATTGGATTAGTTTTGGTTTTTAAATTTCTTTCCAAAAAATTTAAGGGCTTTAGAATATATGTCTGTGATTTTTTTTTTTTTTTTTTTTTGGGTGTTTGAAAATGCATTTTTTTCAGATGTAGACAATTAAAAATAATAAGAAGACACAAAGAAAATGAATTTTTAAAAGGACAAAACTTATTATTATGTACTTTTTTTAAAATATCTATTTGGTCTAGTTTCCCCTTAGAAATAATAATCTTGCGCTATCCAAAGGTGTTTGATCTAGTGGTGGATCATTATTCAGATATCTAGTAATATGATTTAAAAAAGGTGCAGGATATCCAAAGGTGTTTGATCTAGTGGTGGATCATTATTCAGATATCTAGTAATATGATTTAAAAAAGGTGCAGGACACCGAGTGAACCAAAAAGCTGTCAAAAAAACATCTTGTAGCTCATTTACATGCTTGATTTACCATCTCAGTTACTCATACTTTGTGCCTAAAATTCTTTCAAATTTTCTCATGAATCTTGGTAACACTTTTGTTGGTTTCTCGAATATTTTGATAGAAGGAGGCTGCAATTTTCAAAGTATAAATTACTATCGTTAGGGAACCTTTAGAGTTTAGACCTTCGGTTAAATGCATTCCTTTGAAGGATTGTTAAGAGAGGTCTTGGAATTTCTGGAGTTAGGCAAAGCAAAACTATTAATATGAGTACTTGGCATTTTGGTTTATTTTAATACATCGTTTGGCAATCTCAACTCACCCACATAAATTGTTGGTTTTATGTTTTATATTTATTAATATTATTTGATATTTTTTTCTGAAAAATTTGGTCTAGTTTTCCAAATCAAATTGAAGAACATGATTTTTTTTTTTTTTTTTATTTTTTTTCACAGTAAGGTTTCACATGAATAAAATTTCGAAGTTTTGTTTGACTACTACTATAAAAATCACATATGACACAACTTAATCAGCCTTCATTTCGTGCTTTATGATTGGGTGGAATCTTGGGTGATGCAAATAATCAACCAACAACTTTGGCATTGGTAAAGAATAACCTAGTACCTACTCTGCATTTGAAACATTTCTGATTCCCCATGCTTGTCTACAATA
This sequence comes from Acacia acuminata, assembly GCA_019022655.1. NCBI lineage: Eukaryota > Viridiplantae > Streptophyta > Magnoliopsida > Fabales > Fabaceae > Acacia > Acacia acuminata. The sequence continues at coordinate 2,886,863 of JAFJYI010000036.1, forward strand.
AGAAAGGAATAACCTCGTCAATGTTTGAGTGTCATGTTGGCTAGTTAAGAGGAGAGGATTCCTCACCATATGGTCACGGGTTCGAACAATGTGAGAAAAGAAAGGAATATCCCCTTTTCATACACTTCTTATATAAGTTCAGTTCCTTCTATTTTCCTTTATAATTCCTTAGTTCCTCTTCCTCCAGCCATATCCTTCTTCTTTTTTGCGTGACCACCTAGTATCCTGGCTAACCTCTTAGAGAGTTACAAACCAAATTCCCAAAAGATCTAACTTGTGACCGTTGGTTATTGAAACAACTCATACCAGTTAATCCAAGCATTCGGTAGTCCTCTAATTATACTTATTGCTGGCTTTGATGGGTTACTTTAAATCCTATTCATCTCATCACTTGTGGATATTTATGCTGGCTTTGACGGGTTACTATATGAATATATTCTATGAAATAATTTCATGTTAAGTTTGAATTAATTATTTTTCTCTTGTGATAAGTTTGTTTGAAATTAATTTGGTCTTCTATGTCGTTAATGAAGGGGCTTTTGGTTCTTATTTTACAACCCTCCCAGTTGCATTGCTGGTTTAATGTTCGTGTTTTGATTTGTTTAGGTAAACATATATAGATATTTTTTAAAATTAATCCACCAATATCTTACTCTACTAATATAGACATAGCAAGTTCGTACGATGAAGAATAAGGAGCCAAAGGATATGACATGCAAGAAAATGGCGTGGACTATTAGAAACTTCAGTACATTGATCTTCAACATTCGACACTTTTCTGAGGTTTTCACCGCTGACCATTGTGCTTGGTAATTGTTTTCTACTTCAAGCTAGAAAATTGTGCCCTTGCTAAACTATACTATTAATCTTCTAACTTTATGTTAACTAGGTTTTAATATCCAGCCCCTTACTTTGAAAATTTTTTTTTTTTTTTTTTTTTTTTTTAATTCTTTTATACCTAACAATCGTTAATAAAAAATGCTGATATAGTGAAACTTTAATGTTGACGAAAATTTATCATCAAATGCTAACTTATATAAAGTGTAATTTTTCTAAGTGATTGCTACTAAAAAAATTATCATTTGAGATCAATGTGTTTAGGGTTAAAAGATTAAAAAGATGTTTTTTTAAGATTAAGAGACTAAACTGAAACCTTTTATAAAGTTTTTAAAATTAAAAGACTAAACTGAAACCTTTGTATAAAATTAAAAGATCAAATGCATACTTTTGTAACACACAAATATATATCATTCCTTTCTTGTTTCCTTCAAAAACACTTGTCCATTTTCAGTTTTTTTTTTTTTTTTTTTGTATTTGTTTGTTTGTTCTTCCTTTTTTTTTTTTTGGGGGGGGGGGGGGGTTATAATTGTTTGTTCCATATTAAATATATGGAAAATTTCATTAAAGGACCACAAGCGTAATTAATTTCAGTCAAGGACCAAAACCTGCTGAAATTTCACTACAAGACCAATGATTAAAATGAAAATAAGTTTTACAGGTAAAAAGACAATAATGCCCCTTGCTTTATTTTTTGTTTAAAAAAGGTGTCATCGTTTTTGGAGCTCTGGCAACCAGTCAATGACCATCGCCAGGATGGAGCAACCACCGCTGGCCAGTCGTCGAAGCTCCAACACGCACCAACCGGCCTAAGTTCAAACCACCATAAATTAATATATTGTTCATAGGAGGATTCTACTTGTTCATGAAGAGTTACTTAATAAACAAATGGAATCCTCCTACGAACAAGACATTAATTTTCCAGTGGTTAGAGATTTGGTCGTTTGACAACTTTGTTGTGATGGTTGGCCGGCTGCGGCTACTTGGGTCAGTTAGCGGTGGTGACCGATTCTTTGCAACTCGCAACGATGACACCTTTTTTAAAAAAATTAAAGCAAGGGGCATAATTGTCTTTTTACCTACAAAACTTATTTTCATTTTGGTCCTTGGTCCTTGACTAAAATGAATTTTGCCCTTTAGTGAAATTTTCCCTTTAATATATTCACACAATAATTCCGATAAATATATCAATGGATTTTCCGAAAATAGGATGAACAAATATTATTATAATATTACGAGTACTATTTATTGAAAAAAAAATTTACGTCACGGCTCTTTTTAATCATTTAATTTGTATTTTACAATTCCCTGTTATTCTAAGAAAATCATAACTCTCCCTGCAATTATATGTGGCATATTAGACGAAAAATTTGCAGACAGAGGAGGAAATATGTGTACTATGTATATATATAGATATGTGTGTGTGTTTCCACATTTACACACACATATATGTATGTATATGAATGAAATATCAAATATGTAATGAACATATTAATATAATTGTTGTAGGAGACTTTTTATATGCAGAGGAGAAACAGACAACGACATGTCATTGGCTGTAGGTTTGGAAGCAGCTGATGCCTTGAGTTTGCCTCAAGGGTGTAATATCTGGGCAGCCTACGGGCTAACCGTCATCGATCGAATTTCCAGGACAAATTCTCGAACATATGGAGGTATCATTTGAATTTCCTTGATCTCTTTTATAGAATCTTACAAAGTTTTCTGAACATTTAATGTGTTTTTATCATTTTTTTCCTCTAATTAAACTGTTATCCCTCATTTATCTTTTTCCCATACTATATTCTCTTTAATATTTTCTCTCATTATGGCTATATTCCTCTCTCTTGCTTACCACTTCATAAATAAGGGTATACTAATAAATTAAATTTCATTTCTATTATATATATTACTTTTAACTAATTTTAATTAAATTATTAAATTGTGTAATTCAGTTACCAGAGTCTGGTAAAAAGCACCCAGGTAGTATTATTTTAAAATTTGTTTTCTTTTCGGCAATGTCATTTTTAACTGTAAGGTCCCCTTATTTTATAATTTGAAAATGGTAAATTATATCTGGGTGATTTGATGGAACAATGCAGATGCAGATACACCCTATAAGTTTTGTGCAAATAAAACTAATTGGCGTTACCGTACTTTTATGCCCCTACATGAACTTCAATGGCCATATATTCAGAATGATACATGTATGATTGAAGTTGAGTTCTTCTCAGTGACATTTGAGGGCTTTGAGCCTACAAGTCACCCAAAGGACGATTTTAAGGATTTGGGGAAAATAGAGAAATCGTTTATTCCACTGCTCGAGGAAGTTTGTTCGTGGCATCCTTCATTGTTGGATTGTACAAAGAACAAAAGTCGCAGGTGATGTCTATTCATAGATCTCAACTTAACCCTAAGAATTAAAGAAAAAACGTTCTAGAATATTGAAATTAGAAAGCAAATGATAATATATTACTATAAAAGATAGTAATCAAATAAGAAATAAAACGTATTATTGCCAAATCGTGTCATTAATCATCACATATCCTTGGCGGTCTTCAAATCTTATATAATGTTCAATTGTTCTTTTCTTCTTCCTTTTCCGTGTCCATCCGCAGGTTTACCAAATGGGCATTAACTGCGTTGGGTCAAGTTCTACAATTTCTGAAGAACAAGAAGTGGAAAGATATGAATGACGAAGCATGTCAGCAGCTTCAACATTTGTGGGAGGAGCTTGAGATGATTAGACTAGACTTGAGTTGGTTGGAGCCTCTTGTGAAGTCTGCTTTAAATATGAAAGGATATGATGAGAAAATAGAGAAAGTGAAGAAGTTGAAGCAAAACTTGGTGGTTGCAGAGACAGAAATGAACATGATAAAGGAAAAACTGGCTCATGCAGAACAAAATGTTGAGAAGACAAGAACAGAATTGGTGAGTGTAGAAGAAGACTTTGAAGAGAAGGATTTGGATGCAAAAATTGGATATATGCAAAAATTGGATGTGGATAATGTAGCCAATTAAATGGATTATGTATTTATGTGTGTGTGAGTGAGAGGAGTGCCCCGTTGTTATTTGATTTTTAATGTGAAATCCCAAAAAAAAAAAAAAAAAAAAAAAAAAAAAAAAAAAAAAAAAAAAAAAAACTATCAATGATTAGTTTGACATTAGAAACTTGTTTTGATTTCAAATAAATTAAGAATTACACTAAACTAAAATTAATCAAGAAGCCATATTTAGGCATCATTAGGCATAATTAGAAGTGGTTCTTACTCTTGAAACTCGGGTTTTTTACCAAAATAAGGTTTTTTTAAAAAAAACTTAGGGAATTAGTGCAGTTCAGAAACAATTTGGGGATCTAATGCAGTCAATGGCGTGGTTTGACCAATGCCATTGATCATGTCGCACTGATGGACGCCACGTGCCGGTGGTGTCTGTGGAGGGACGCCACATAGTGTGGCGTCGGAAATGCACGCCGCCCAGTTGTGGCGTTTGTTTGACGCCACAGCGGCGTCGGCTTCGCTGACGCCATTAAGGCGTCGGCTCCCCAACCCGTGACCCTCCCCCCAACCCGTGACCCCCCTTTAGCAACACAAATATTTAAGTTGCTGCATTGCTTTATCTGCCAATGATTCAGCGAGATGGGTAGCCACGTTCTCTACAATTCCCGCCATCTACCGTACATGCATATGTGATACAGTTAGGGACTGACTACACTACTGTATTAGAGTTTGCAAACTATGTTTAAAGAAAATACTATTTCCCCGTGACTCCCTCCTATTTAGCTCCTTCATTCTCTCATCATATTCTGCAAAACTCCCTCATTCGTGACTCCTTCCTTCTCCCTCTTATCATTCACTCCTTCCCTCATCTGTAAAACTCCCTCCGTCGTCCATCTCCCTTATTCTGTTTCTTCATTTCTTTTTTTGTAAAAAATGAATAAAATTTGTTCATTTATATATTTTAATGGTTCTAAAAATATTGTTGCAAACGGATTGAGCTTTGATGGTGAAAAAAAAAAAGCAATGTTTATTAGTCGAGGCATGTCCGCTGAAGATTTATATGGAAAGATCCGTCAAAAGTTGAAGCTGCAACAAAATCAGGTAATATCTTCAGTGACTGGTAGAGTGCCTTATGGAAACCACTATGTGGGTTTTGAGATATCCGATGATGAGGATGTGGATGTTTTTTTTTCAAACATTCAAGGAAAACTCTGCGTCCCAATTTCTTGAGTTGTATGTGGATATTGAGACGTTAGAGGAGGGTGTACAAATCGACTCATGCTCGAGGCCAAGCACACCTCAACCAACACAATCAACCGTTGTGCATGAAGAAGAATTTGACTATATGCTAGATGAAGAACCTGACAATGAGGAGGAGGAAGAGGAAGAAGATGAGGACACATTATTGTCTAATGAACATGATCAGAATGATAGTGATACAGACGACGAATATCATCATAATCCCATGTCACAACAGACTGGTATGTTATCATTAAGTTAGTTACGGAGTTTTATTATTATTTAAATTATTTTTTATTAGTTTGCATGTTTTCGCATAATTGTATTATGTGTGAATATACAGATGTTACACCGTTTTGGAATAACATTCCGCATTATGAGGTTGTTGATAAAGATTACTGCATGAGGATATACTGGATGTGGAAGGCTTTGGCCGGGGTCCGTGGGCAAGAGGAGATGGACTATATTTGAAACAAGAGTTTGGGTCCAAGAATGATGTCCAAGCCGCAATAAAACATTATTGCATGAAGGAACATCATGAAGCTCAAGTGGTTGAGAGTACTACAGCCAAGTACATAATGAAATGTCGGAATGATGTACAAGGTTGCGATTGGAGAGTGAGAGCAATTAAACCGAAGAATAGCAACACTTGGGTGATAACTAAATGGGTTGGAAATCATAGTTGTGTGAACCAGGTTTTCTCCCAAGATCACAAACAACTTGATTCTGAAATTATTTCCGAGGCCATAATAGGTATGATACACAATATCCTTTGATAATTTGTGAATTTATTTGTGTGTGTTAGTGAACATAAATAACATTCCTAATGGGTAATTTTTGCAATTGGTTTTGTAGACATGGTCAAGGAAACACCTTGATCTTGTGGTCATGATACAAGAAAGGGTGATTTGGAATGTTTGGTTATCATGTTTCTTCTTGGAAGGCATGGAAGGCAAAACAAAAGGCAATTGCGAAGATTTACGGTGATTGGGAGGAGTCATATGCGTTCCTGTCAAGATGGTTCGAGCACATGTTGAAATTTTCCCCGCGATATGTTTACCATATTCAACATGGACCGTATACTATTGATCGGCAGGTTGTTAATGGGATTCGGGTTTTTCAACGTACATTTTGGACATTCAGGCAATGTCGTGAGGCGTTCCAATGGTGCAAACCAGTCATACAGGTGGACGGTACGCATTTATACGGTAAGTATAAGGGGACATTATTAATTGCCACCGCCCAAGATGGAAATAATAAGATCCTTCCGATTGCATTTGCAATTGTTGAAGGTGAAACTAAGGAAACATGGGAGTATTTTTTGGCTTCCATACATTTTGTATGTTACAAGTAAGGTTGGTCTATGTCTTATTACTGATCGTCACAAGAGCATAATATCAGCAGTCAGCAATGAGGTAATTGGTTGGTAGCCTCCTAATGCATACCATGTATTTTGCATTCGTCATGTTGTGAGCAATTTTAATACTCGCTTCAAGGACTAGGAGTTGAAGAAAAAGTTAATGAGATTAGGTAATATACTCCAACCTGATGTGCCCCCGACGTTCATTTTTTTGATTACTACAACCTTATACTGCTGTGTATTTCTGTCTTTTTTACAGGATATGTTCCAAACAAAATAAACTTTGATGCTTTGTATGCCGAATTCTGCAATTACAGTCGTGAAGTTGGTGCATGGATTGAAAGAATTCCAAAAGAGAAATCAATCAATAAGGTTTTTAGGGGAGCGAGGAACATGCCCATAACATCGTTGGTGAAATGCACCTACAGTCGACTTGTTCGTTATTGGGTGAAAAGGGGTACCCAAGCACAAAAAGATGCAATGTCTGGAAAGTATTTTATGAGTGTTATTGGAGAAGCTATGGCAAAGAATGGAGAGCTTGCTACATCGATGCGTGTTCGAGAGTTTGATGTGGCTCATACCACGTTTGAAGTTGACGATCAGGACGATACATACTCGGTCAACTTGACTGAGGGGAAATGCCACTGTGGCAAGTTTCAGGCATTCAAATTCTCATGTAGTCATGTAATTGCTGCATGTTCGGCGGTATCCCATAATGCTGCACAGTACGTGGATCCACTATTCTCAATCTACAATATTATGAATGTTTACTCTTCACAATTTCAGCCGATTGGTAGCGAACAAGGAATATCGTCCTCATTCGAACCAAAGATTATCCCTGACGAATCGAAATTGCGTGGTATGGGCCGCCCTAAATCTACACGCATTCGCAATGAAATGGATGAGGAGGAGGTCCAACCTAGCTCCAGTCGAATTAGATGTAGGATATGTAAACAATTCGGGCATAATAGGCGTTCATGTCCTACGACGCGCACAGCTAATTAACCACCATGTTCTCATAATTTTATTTGATTGGTTTTATACTTATGTGCTTCTGTTGTGTACTTCATTTGTAATTAGATTTTTTTTTCAATGACGTTCAAGAGCAAAATTATTTATAGATTAGGTAATATGACATAGTTATGACTTTAGAGTTTGGGTAAATGTAGAATAGCTATATGTTCGATAGAAAACTAAACACATACAGTGAAATATAGTAGTAATCCATGAAAATATGACATAATACAGTAATCCTGACAAATACGACATAACACATAACATGGAACACATTCAAGGCGGAGTATATGTAGGCCACGGTGTCGAACGCGCATCCCGCTCAGGGTTCCTACGAATTCCATCAGGATTGCGTCTAAAATTGAAATCTTCAGCAGCTGCCCGTATAAAGTCATCAAAATGGTCACCTCTATTGTCGCCCGTGTGGTGTCCTGCCTGGTATGGGCTACTACTAGATCCGGCCTCAGTACAACCCTGTCCAAGATGGGAGGAACGGAAGACAGTAAAACCACCCTGTTCAGACTGAAAAGTATTGAAGCCAGGAACGCCATATGGAGGCTGATATGCCCAAAAACCCTGTCCAGGCTGGTAAGGGTTGAACATAGGAAAGCCAGTCTGGGAATTCTGAGAAGGCCACTGATATGAGTACGGAACCTGTGTCTCCGAAGCATTCATCGTCTCTGGCTGTGGGTAAGTAGGGATCGGTGCATGTATCTCGGGATGCTCCTCTGCTGGCATCTCCTCTGGGTACCACAGAACCTCAGTATAGTTCATATCTGGCCATACAACAGGTCTATATACACCTCTGCCTCGTGGACCAAGTGGGGGTATCTGATATGGCTCCATTTCGTGCCGCGGTCGTCGTCAGCCCAGTCCACGTCCCTCCTTTGCATGGGGCGGGACCTCCAAAGCGGGATCTGGTACACTTACTAATAGACCACTCGGTGCGCTAGGCTCAAGCTCCGCAACTCGGTCAAATTCTCTAAGTGCTCCGAGTAATTGGTCACAGACCTTCTGTACCTCCCTGTAGCTGTATTGGGGTCTAAATTGTAGAGAATTCATCCATCAAATCCACTCTACACCATCAATCTGCATTTAGCCAGTAAAATAAATAACAGTACTTAAACTAAGTCATGGATAATAAGATGGAAGATATAGGAGAAAAAAAATAAATACGTACCACGTGCCCAATCTTGGCGACCTGCCTCGTCATATACCGTCTAGTGTGTGTGAAAAACCAAGTCATGTACTCAGAGTTCAGGGAAACCGGCCCCTCCGATGGATCTGTAGTCTCGATACGCTCATCTCACGTGTTCCACAACTGAATAAACGGAGCTAGCTTCAACTCCCAATCCTCTGTCATCTTACCGCGTAAGGTAAGATCGTGGGCACCCTGAAGCTGTGGTCTTTGCCGGGCCGGGATGTGTTCGCATGCCAAATTGCCGCATGCATCGATCGGGCTGGTGCATCTCGACAATGTGGAAAGCAAGTAAGGGTGTGACCGCCCTCCAGATGTCCTGCATGTGAACATCTGCACCGAACAACTCATACCCGGCGTCCCTATATGGCTCCCACTTCACCTATACATGTAAACAAATGTGAATTAATTAGTTTACTTTTTTTTCTCTAATATCAAATTTATCATACATACATCGTCTCGACCCATCTGGTCAAGATCTATCTGATATCTGTTTAGATCACGTCGCAATAACCGCACGTTGACTTTATTGAACCTGCAATATGTAACTCGATAACATTAGTGAACTCCAACCAGTTCAAAATATTCATTACATCAAACTTCTTCCATACTGCGTCCCGTAATGATCACCGCGTCTTTGGGCGGTGGAACGGGGAGGTGATATGGCGGAAATCTGGACCATGCCCATATTTACAATAACAACAAACAACCCCCAATGTCTTTAGCTGAAGCCGATGTGGCTTGACATAGCTCGCGAAACAATATAGCGAGTACAGCAGACCCCAACTGTATGTAGCAGTCTCCGTAAGGTCACCACCCAGTAATTGTATATATCGGCAAGGGACCTCTGCGCCGGACTTGTCACACAACAAAAATCCACCGAATAGGCGCATGAGGTAAGCACGTGTGTAGAAAAGCTGACCCTTAACAGTAGCTGAGTGCTCCTCCCAGTGGGCCCAATAAGTTTCAAACCAGCTCAACCTGATGTTTCCGCCAATCAAATGAGTTGGGAGTGGAGACCGACCCATGTATTGTTGAATAACTGTTGTCCAGTTGGCGTGCGTCCGACCGGAAACTACTCGACCCTCAGTGGACAAACCTAAAATGCCCTCTACATCCTGTAGAGTAATAGTCATCTCACCAACCGGCATATGGAAGGTGTGAGTCTTAGGCCTCCACCTTTCAACCAAAGCAGAAATAAGTTGTTTGTCAATCTACACTGACATAAAAGTATAGAACAGATATGTAAGGGTTCTATATTATCTGTATCATGTACAAACAACTAAATGCGTATAATTAATTACATAAAGAATTTTAAAACATACCGGGAGTCTCTTCATGCGAGACACGTGCCGTAAACCCGCACGCATAAGGTCTTCACGCAACTCTACAAGGATGAGATTTGGGTCCTCGATATCTCCCAAAGACCGTGTGAGGCTCACCTCACCCTCAAACAATTGCAGTCTCTGTGTTCCACACAACTTGTGATCGATGTGATTGCGGTCTCCTATGTTCCACTCTTTGGGGCCGGGCTCAATATTGCGGGCTTGTTGGTCATCCATTTGACTAATACAAAATTTACCATAACACAACACATTATTAAATCAATAATTATTAATTAGTAAATTAATTAATTACTGAATTAATTATTTGGGTAATTATTATTTTCTATAAACAATTATATACAATATATTTCACAAGATCTTTTTTTAATTCACTAATTATTATTCTCACAAATTTCTTCAATCAAATTTAGCAAACCATAATATTTTACATTTTATATATGAAATTATTACTTTACAAAATATTAAATAATTATTCATCTATCTTAAGGTTTATAATATACAATCAAAATAAATAATTAATTACCATAATAATTAATTACCATAATATTCATTATAATTATTATTTACTCTTTTTATTATTTATAATTATTAATAATATGCAAGGAATTAAGCATCTATCATATTAAGCATATATAATAAATAAATGTATATCATTACAAGTTAAATCAAATTACTAAACAATAAACATAACAAAAAAAAATTAAATGTTACCTGTGCAAATTTGAAGTTAGGAGTGAGAGAGTGAATTTGAGCCTCCTTTCTCAGTCTCTCTCAACGTTTTCTCAGCTCCAAGGAAGGAGGACAGAGGGAGAGTGAAAAAGAATGAAGAAAATGGAGGACGGAGGGAGTTTTTTGAATGAAGAAAATGGGATGATTGAAAAATAATGAAGAAAATGGAGGGTGGTGGGAGTTTTTACAATAAAGGAAATGGAATGAGTGAATCGAATGAGGGAGAGGGAAGGAAAATGAAGAACATTAGATGAAGAAAAGGGATAGTGTTTTGAGAGAAAGAGAGAAGGGCAAGGAATCGAGATGAAGGATGTGTGTGTTTTGGGGGTGGGGGTGCTTGTGTAATACCCCAAAATTTGTGTTTGTCTTAAATATAATATTTTGACAATTAAAGCCTATTTAAAATAGGTGAATATGTGGTCTCAAGTTTTGAGATGTGTTTATTCTATTTTCTAGGTAATTTTTCCTTAGGATTAGAATAACCAATGATTTAAGGGACTAAATTTACTAATACCCTATAATTAATATTTAGTTCATATTTAAATTCATAAAAAGCCATAAAGAATTATCAAAATGCTTGGAACAATTAAGGGGCAATTATCAACAAGTAATGAGCAATTAAAATTACACTAATGGAATATTTAGGTAATTTTTCATAATTAATGCTAATAGTCACCAATTAAAGTTGTATTAGCATAACTAAAAACCAAGAACCAATAAGAAGTTAAGATTAGCACTAAATGAATTATTAGCAATCATCAACTACTCTAGGAACCCCTAATGCAACAATCAAGAGATAATTAAGCTTGTAATTAAGTTGTTAATCAAATGTTAATCAAGAGTTGAAAAGTCAACAATTCTAACTATGATCTAAAGGCCAAGAATTTACCTCATAAAGCTAATCCAATGGCTCTAATTAAATCTAATAAAGCTTAATCCTTGTACATAAGCCAACAACCAATGAGATAGCCCCCACATGCAATTAATAGGATTAATAAAATACAAAAAACTGAATAAAGGGGGGGCACGGTTTTGGTAGGGAAAAAGGAGAGAGGAAGTTGTAAAACAATCAAAAACCCACTTGCACTATGAGTCATAAAGCAAACATTAAAACATGAAGACTTTTGGGGCAAAGTGGAAGAGGACCAATGGGAGAATAAAGCATAAAGTGATTAGATTAATCCAAGGAATTAATTTAAGACATAAGCAAATAAAAACCTATACAAATTAAATTGTATCTTGAAATCCATTAACCATGAATCAAATCTAAGAAGAGATTATTAACAAGCATAATTCAAGCTTGAAATTGACTATAACCAAAGCTATTTCCTCAACTTGTGAGGATTGTGTCAAATTGAGAAAATAGGAGATTTTGGTCTCTAATTAAAGCTAAAAATTCCAAGAGTTCAAAAGCAAAAATAAAATTTGAATCAAACTTCATTAAGATCCTCAAATGAATTTTTATCTAATGAAATGCAAGGAGGAGGAAATTGTGACTTAGGAAAGAAGCCAAGAATTTTTCAAAACACACATGGGATAATGGAATCAACTTTAGGAAGAGGATAATGTACTTGGTGGATGAATCATGAAGAAAATGGAAGAGGATAGAGGGGAGAGAGAGGGAGCACGGTTTTGGGGTCTAAAAGGTGAGGATTTGAGCTTCCAAAATGACCTAGATCCAAGGGCTAATATTCAAGATGAATTAAGTTTGAATTAATTGCCAAATTGCCACACCAAACTACTATAAATAGGGGTCCTTGGGCTTCATAATTCTTCACTAATTCACAAAGCAACAACATCTGAAATCTAGAGAGAAAGTGAGAGTGAGAGCCTTGAAGAAAGAAGGAGCAAAGTTCTTGGTAAATTTTCTAATTCTAGCTTTAAGTTCTAGTCTTAAATTCTTAGAATATAAGTAGCTTAGATCTTAAATATGCTAGAATAATTTTATTTACATGTTTTTATGGTCAAAATTGGCTTTATTTCAAAAAAATGATGAGGGAGGTCATATAGCAAAATTTCTGGAAGAAAATCATCAAAGTAACGAAGTTCTGGCGAAATTTCATCGGTTCCGGGAATTTCTGGAGGCAGTGATGAAAATGCCAGAATTTCATATTGAAAATATGGTCACAAAATTCTGAGGAAATTCATGGTTAAAATAGACATATAGGGATTTTTAAATATGTCTAGAACATGTCAAAATGATTTCTTTACAGAGAGATAAAAATCCTCAAAGTTAGGCTACGAATTTCTGGAAAAATTTTGGGCAGAGGCTCAAAACTTAAAACCTGGGAGTGATTCGTGTAATCTAGGCAAAAGTGATTATTTTTACTTGAAAAAGACATCCTAAGGATTCCACAGAATTTTACGGATCCTCGTTTCAATTTTTCTAGAATTAATTATGATTTTTCAAATTTAGACGAAATGCTGCCCAGATTTGTACCAGCGTTGTTCTACGAATTTTGAAGGAATAAAGTGAAAAATAAATGTTGCAAGGGCAAAATAGTCATTAGGGGCCAAAATATCTCTTGGGATATTATTTACAAATTAATAAATGCGATATTACCATTATAGGATAAACGTGATCACAGTCCGACCGTCAACGTACCGACAAGCACCGACGAAGGTACGGACGCGTACTGTAACACTAACTATGATGTTTATTGTATACCTATATGTGATAGTTGTATTCCTAGACTGAAACTCTATTTTGAAAAGTATTGATCATACATATACAGCTATACACGGGTTATGGTTCTGATAATACCGTTGAGTTTTCCTAGCGCTGAGGACACGGGTGTACACCATGGCACCGGTGAATAGTGCGATCGTAATAACGTTCATATGCGTGGCTGTGTTCTGTTATTATCTTTCATATGTGAATATTGTTGTGATACCATGAATAAACTGTCATACATACTTATTACATGAACATGAGGTTAACCGTTACCTGAGGTTCAATGGGTATTGAACCTCAGCTCTTACCATAGCTTTAGGATCCGGAGTAAACAGGACCGGAGACAAGGGTAAGCAGTAGATATAGGAGCCATTTTGGAGGAAGCCCTTTTATTTTGTACTTAATAATGACATTCGATTTTCTTGTAAACGCTGTTAAAAGCTAACACATACAGTGGATGTTATCAGTATCTTTTGTTTTAATACTATTTACTTCCGATGCTCTACGCTGATCAAATATTTCAACAACAAAAAACACTTCCGAAAAATTGGGATGTTACGGCTTGGGGATGGGGGGCCGTGTGTGTGTTTGTGTTTTGGGGGGTGGGGTGCTTGGGGATGGGGATGAGAGGTGAAGTGTGTGTGTGTGCTCGAGAGATGGGGATGGGGGTGGGGATGGGAGCCGTGTAAGTCTTTGGGGTTTTCGGGGAGGTGGCGTGGCGTGTTGCGGGATGGAGGGGCCGGTTGTGTGGTTGGGGTGGGGGTCTTTGCGTGTGGATGGGGGGGCGGGGGGTCGGGAATCCCGACTAGATTCCGACGCAAAGTCGGATTCCCGACGTGTCGGTGACGCGTCGGGGAATCTCGATCGGCGTTTCGAACTCACGCCATTGGTGGCGTGAGTCAACGCACACCACCGATGGCGTGCGTCTTGTGACGACGCCGATGGCCGACATGGCGTCTGCCGACAGACGCCACTTCCACGTGGCGTCCCTCCCCTACCGCGGTCAATGGCGTTGGTCAAACCACGCCATTGACTGCATTAGATCCCTAAATTGTTTCTGAACTGCACTAATTCCTTAATTTTTTTTTAAAAAAACCTTATTTTGGTAATTTAAAAAAAAAAAAAAAAGCCTTGAAACTCACTCAAAGATCAATTGGGCACGCGTTCCCTAGTATCCGTCAGTTTCTTCTATAGGCTCCTTTATATTTTGATTATATTCTTTGTAGTTTTCAATTTTAATCTTTAAATTTGGTGTATTAAAATATACTAGACTGGCAATCCTGTAGATTCGAGTAGCCCAATTATAGTGACTGAGTATTATTGTTGACAGCATAATGCCTTGCTGGCGTATATATGTTATGCTTGAAAAGAGTTATTTCTGGATGCTTGTAATTGAAGCAAACGTCAATCAGAATCGTCATAGAACTATTAACGATGTTCTTCATATTTTAGTTCTGAGAACGAGGCAATGCATCATGCAAAGTTGGATAGCTTCAGTGTTGCCTGATGATAAAAGAGGAGCAAAATCCTAATTGGAAAATTAAGTACAAGAGGGATATAGCAGATATCTAATAAATCCCTATAAATATAAAACACTTAGGCTTTGATTCCATGATACAATGTGATAATGACTCTATTTATGGAGTACACTTAAATTTAAGATTTAAGGGAAAATTAATTTTTTAGTCATTCAACTTTTATTTAATTCACCTGTAACTCAATCTTGAACTTTGACTTAATATGATGCAGTCCTTGAATTTTTGACTTATTTATGACTTAGTCCCAAACTTTTCATTTTTTTTAAATATTATCATCTTTGTCATGTGTTGAGTCATCCTAGATGTCAATAATACCCTTCCAAAAGTGCTCCATCTGAGCCTTTTTTATAAAATTTAAACAAAACGAGGAATCCGCCACCAGACCAGAGCTTATGCTAGTGGCTTCAACACTAGGGGATGCTCATGTGTGTCTTGTCCCATTGGGAGGGGTGGGATGGGGTACCCCAATCCAATCCATCCTGGTATATTATTTTTTAATAAAGAATAATATTAATTTATATTTAAACATTAATCCCAAAAAATCAACTCTAAAAACTAAAATGCATTGCTACTCACTCACCTTTCAGACTCATCACTCTTGTCTTACTCCTCAACGTTTGTAAACTCACTCTTGAATCAAAGCCGGATGAGAGCGAAAGCATATTAGTTTCTTCTGCCAAAAGCCCAAAGCTTGGTTAAAGAGGAGACGCGAGAATGGCACATTGAAGGAATTTGGTTTGAGATAGCAATAAGAAAAGTGATTTTTTTACAGTAAAGACTTGTGCAAACTTAAAATTGGTAAAAGTTAGATTATATATTGATTTATGTTTAGATTGACAGTAGTAGCATAAATGGTTTTCTAAAACTAAAGAAACTTATTTGAATTCACTATAGTATAAGTGGATTTTGTAAAAATTATAAAATATCAAAATAATTATTTATTTTTGGAGTGTATGGATTGCTTTGGAAATAGGGAAAGAGAGAATTTTAAAGATAAAAAAGCAAGGGTATAGAGAGAGGGGGGAGTGGCATGGCATGAGTAGGAACTAGGAAGGACTACGTGGAGGGGCCTACAGAGCCAACAGTGATAAGCCAAAATCAAATCATGATATGCCACAGTTTGTGGCTTATGAAAATAAATCATTTAATATCTATAACGCCAAATTACTAAAACGTTCTCCCAAATAAAGCAGAAAAAATCTTAGACTGCCAATCTTACTTTCCAATCCCATCTTGTGAGCACCCCCATTCACCACCATTGAATTAACATTTAAGGTGCATAGGAGTAATTTTAGTATGATTTTAATTTTATTATATGAAAAACAAAAATTAATCTGCACCTTCATATAGTTTCACCCAATTTTTAGTCAGGCCCCTGTAATTTTTTTCCTTTAAATCAGGTAATTACAGTTTCACCTGATTTTTAGTCACATATCTTAATCACATCTTTGTAGTTTCAGGTGATTAATAAAAAGGAGAAAAAAAATACTATAGGAACATTATTAAAAATTAGATGAAACTATAAAGGCTTGATTAAAAAAAAAAAAAAACTACAATGATCTGGTTAAAGATCAGGTGAAAATATAAGAATCTGGTTTTTTTTTTTTTTTTTTTTTTAAAACTACAAGGATCTAATTAAAAAAATAAAGTGAAACTATAAGTACTTGCAAATTTATTTTCCCTACATAAAATAAGTGGCTTGGGCCAATCTGGACTTTCCAAGATTGAACCATTAGTGTTAAAACTGGACCAGATCAGTCTCATTAAATATTTAGTTGGTTCAGGCTGGGTTGGGCCAATGCTGAGTCCCATTCCCAGCCTGTGGAAAAGTCTCCTTTCCCTGTTTGACTTTCTAAATTCTTTTGGACAAGAACTTTCCAAGTTCCATTCTTCCAAACAGAAAATTGAATTATGTTTGGTCTTCTATTCCAACATCAACCGCACCCAAAGATTTCCATTCTCATTGTTCATCACCTAAACCAATGGCTTCCCAATTTTCTGATTACCTCACACTAACACAACAATAATACAAGGCCACAGAAAAAGGGAAGACAAAAACAGGGCAAACATATCACAGAAAAATTCTGATCGATTCAACAGACAGAGATAAGTAAACCAAGAGAATAAGAATTGTTAACCAGCTTATGCATCTGTATATTGTTAGCTTAATCTTGAATTGTTTTCTGGCACAGAAAATTTAATTAAAAAAATATTTTCTCAACGTAAACAAAGCTACAAGAGACACAAGAATCAATAATTATCTGCTATTTGCAGACACAAAGACCTTGTAGATTCAGTAACTGATAGTACATACCCAAGAAAAGGGTTCATTGAAACTAAATCCGGTGACTGTCTATCAATTTGTTATGGGAGTTGAGCTCCTCAAATATACATATCACTCAGATGCCGGAGAAGCATTATCAGTCATTGTAATGTTATGGCTATGAACTCCTCCAAAGTAACAAGGCAAAATTCCATGGCCCCACCACGCCCACAGAAAAATCAATTTCCTATACAAGTAGGGGGAACTCAAAAGGTAGAGAGATCACCTTCTGCCATGGAATCCTTTATTCCTTTTTATTTGATTGGCCACGAATCAAGCCGAGCAAAGGAGGAGATTTGTCGGATAAGATGTCAATTACATTACGGCAACCTAGCTCTAACTTCTTTCCTGTCAGCTCCAAATGACTGAAATTCAGAAGAACGCCAATTGCAGGAATTAAATACAACACACCGATAGGAACCAGCAAATCTTTTCCAAATACTTATATTAACAAAGTAAGAAATTATAAAAGAGAGAGAGAGAGAAACAGAGAAATGTTGGGGTTTGACATTGATATATGACAAAATACAATCACTCCCACAAGACATACTATTTCTAGATAAACCCAAGGCTGCATTACACCTAGAAATTAGTTGCAAGAGAAACAGAAAAAGAAAGCACACATGGGCTAAAGCATGACTCTGATGTACAAGAGGCCAGAACTCTCCTCACACCAAATTTTAAAATATCTGATCTGCTCTCCCTCCTTACAAGAGGTGGATTTTGAAAACCAGAAAGTTACCTTCACCTACTCCAACACTGCCCACCCCTAAGCCACTCCTAATCCCTCACCTATCTGCCAACTTTTTTCCGGTTTGGTGATAAACCTTATGGTCCGTTTGCTACAATGGAATTGGGGGGTGAGCAACGGACGGTAACCCATGGCCCGCTCGTTTAAATTACACGGGTATGGGGCAAAAACCCATGTAACCCGTATAAACGGGTCCGGGAAACCCGTTTAGACTTCGGGCTTTTTTCTAAAAAAAAAAAAAAACAGTTTTTGGGCCCAGATTTGTTTTTGGCCCGAACAGTTTTTTGGGAGTCCTTTTTTTTGTGTGTGTTTTTTTTTTAATCAAATTTTTTAAACTAATCTAACATATTGTTTTAATGTAATCAAATTAATTAATATCCACTTTCATCAATCGATTTCATACAGCAGGGCAAATTGTTACACTTGCATTGCATATGGTCATTTTGAAATTTAAAAAGCATTCCCCTTTCATATGCTTGACTCCAAAACATTCGCTAATAGCCTTATATAGTCTTCCACTCCATCATCATGCTTCCAGAAAAATATGCATATTGCATCAGACATAGCAAGTAATAATATCAATAAACCCTAAAATTCAATCATCACAACTTCACAATTCAAACATAAAAAATAACAATATTAATAATTGAAGTTCAAACTTGATGACTTCAAACATCAAAAATTCATCATCCGAACAATTATTAATATTCACTACTCAGATTCGCCTCCTGTTGCTGCATCTACCTCTACAAAATGAAAGAAGATAAATCCTAATTAATATGTGTATTAACTAATACGAAAATGAAATGAAACATTAATAACCGAAAATAGAAAATGCAAATTAATATACCGATAACAATAGCTTCAGTCTCATCAAAATTATCATAATCAAAGTCATTGCAGTTGGGTGGTTTCATTGATAGCCAATTTTGTGCACATATGAGTGCCTCAGCCATCTTTGAGGATAAAGAGCTCCTGAATGCATCTAATACTCGACCCCCGGTGCTAAAAGCTGCTTCAGAAGAAACAGTAGAGACTGGAACAACCAATATATCATGCTTAACACTTTATACTTACAAGCATTGCCTTTCCACCATGCCAAGAGGTCAAATTTTGAATCACGATAACCAACCAATTCAGCTTGAAGGTATTCATCCACTTTTGAAATTTTCTCAACATTACTCTCTGCATCTGCTTGGGCCAAAAACTTTTGGAATGTAGCATCACCAGATGCCAAGGGCACTTCAAGTTCTAACTCAACATGATCCCCTTGCTCCGATGTTGGTTGAGAAGAAGATTCACCAACATGAACCGTAGCTGAATAGTGGTCATATAAACGATACAAGGTAAGAAGGCTTTTTGATTCAACTCGTTCTCTTTCAGTCAACATTATGAACTTACGCTTCCTTGATGGAGAAGATTTAACATATTTTACTTGCATGTCGGATGAGCTCAATAGACTTGTTCATTTCTTTTAGACCTTCGTAAAAACAACTAAGTTCAATATGTGAGCAGCACACCGCATTTGCAAAAATTCCCCATCACATACCATTGCAAAACCATCCCAACTCTTGAAACGCTTTTTTATGATTGCAATTGCAGAATCATTGGAAGAAGTGTTGTCAACTGTGATCGTATACACTTTGTCAATGCCCCATTGAAATAAGCAATCCTCAATTTGTTTGGCAATTGAATCACCTCTATGATCTTTAATCTCACAAAAATTCAGAATGCGTTTCTGCAAAATCCAATCATCATCAATCCAATGTCCAGTCAAACACATGTAGTTGTTATTTTGCATAGATGTCCAACAATCGGTTGTGAAAGACACACGGACTTTAGAAGTCTTAAAATATTTTGTCAAGATATTTGCTTATTCTTTATATATGCCATAACAATCTTTAGCAACTGTCCATCTTGATGGCATTTGAAATTTAGGTTGAAACTCTTGCAAAAGTTCTGTCAACCCCTCCTTTTCCACAGCTCGGAAAGGCACCTCATCCTTTATGATGTACTTAGCAACAGCCTTTCTACCTCGCTCTTGATTGAATAAGTGATGAGTCACTGTTTTATTTGTCGTGGCCGCGAACAAGCTTTGACCCTTGCTTGCTTTGTTATGATTGTTTAGACACTTGCCAAAATGTCTCCATAATTGTTTAGTGCCATCTTGTGAAGGATGACTCGCATAAGTTGCTACACAGTAGTTACACTTTGACCTATGTTTTCCTTTAGTTTCAGCAAGTGGCAACCTTGTAAAATGGTTCCATATATCAGATGACTCTTTCCTTTTTTTTCTAGGTTAGGAATCATTATCTTGTCCCTCATTTGTCGTCTCCTTCTCAACATGGGCAGCAATGCGGTGTATTTTTGGGACTACAGGTTCATTAGTAGCTTCTCCTGCAACACTTGGAGTTTGCTCTTGCACATTATCTTGTGGTATATGTGCCATGCTAACTTGATAAAAAAAAAAGTTAACATTGTGCAGATGTATATATGGCCAAAATAAAAAATTGAATAATGGCCATTGTTGGGGAAAATCGACCAGATGACCAATAAAAAATAGTATTCAATGCAGAGAGTGGTGTGTGAGTGTGTCATTTAATATTATACAGGTGTGTCATTTAGAGCAAAAGACAAACAGACAGGAACATGGCAAAAGACAAACAGTTGATCACTATTCAATGCAGAGGCAAAAAAAAGTGCAAACAGGTTTGAGAGATGGTGGGACTGTGGGAGTGGGACCGAGAGACGAGAGTGCACTTTGATTCACACACACATGACACAACATGCAAAAAGAGCTACCCATAATATATTCAAGAGTAAACAAATATTTACGAACTCATACAGTGGCACTAGTAGGTGGGTCGAGAGTGAGAATATGACTATGTGAGATGTCTCAACTCAAGAATCTCTCAATTTTATATATACAAACAACCAGACAGGAACAGGAAGGAAGCAAGATTCAACAAAATTTAGATAATAAACGAAAACTTACTGGCTGACCGAGAGTGAGAGCTGGTGCCGTGAGAGTGAGAAGGAGAGGGAGAGTTCCCGTCGACGGTGAGAGTGAGAGGGATAGGGAGACTTTGAGATGGTGGCGAGAGACAGTAACGGACGACGGACGAGGGTTTAAGCCGACGGCGCTTCTGCATGATCTGTGCGACTGACGACTGTGCCTGTCTGGTGCGACGGACGATGGACGTTTGGATCTGGTGCCGTGGTGCCAGCTGCGACTGCGAGGGTTTGAGAGGGAGAGGAAATGGGTTTGAGTGTTTGACCATTTGAGGTTGAGTGCGAGTGTGCGACTGTCTATGCCTGTTGTTCTGCTCTGCACTATGCACTCTGCATAATCTCGATTCTTGACGAGACCACGGGTACGAGCGGTCACGGGTTACCCATGCCTCAACCCGTGACCGCTCGTTTAAATTATATGGGTACAAGGCAGCCCGTACGGTGACGGGCCCAATCGGGCGGATTTAATCGGGGAAAAATTACGCGGGATACGGGCGGTTGGGCGAGTAGCAGGTCACTTGCTCACCCGGTCACCCCTAATTGGGGCTAGTGGAAATGGAATTGGGTCTCAATTCCAAGAGGAGGTTTGTTTAATAAGAATACGATGGAATTGGGTCTCAATTCCAATTCCATGTGGAAGCCAAATAAACCAATTCCACCAAAATGAATTCCATCTAAAAAGCTATGTTTTGTAATTCCATATCCCAATTTCCTTCTTCTACCCTCCTCTCTGCTTTCAAGTTTCAACCTCCGCCACCCGAAACTTCTACCTTTTCAGGCTAGTTGCTCCCCTCACCCAGACACCCACCGTGAACTTTGGCGGGAATCCACGACAACAACGCAAGCACCCCACGATGGAAATGCAAGTGAGTCTTGGGTTTTAATTCCAACACTATTCGAACTTGTTTGAGATTCAAACGGAAAAAATGTAGAAGGTGATAAAGGAGGAATTTTTAATCTAAGTTGTGTTCCAAACAGGACATTTCCATTGCTGGGTTTATCAGAACTACTTCATCTCCCTCATCTTTAAGTGCATCAAAAAGAGTGATCAGGGTCAATCTTGCAAAAGCCCTATCGATCTAACTCTCCTCTTGCCGAATCCGGGTCGATCTGAGGGGAGCAATCTCGTTTGATTTGAGCTGGTCGCTGACGCCGACGCCATGGTGGTGGTCGATTTGCTGGCGATGGTTTTTGCTTAACCTCAAGATTGAAGTTCCTAAATCTCTTGTTTTGTATTGTGTTCATAGATCTAAAATCTTTCCTGAAAAAATTTGAACGATGCAGGAGCTTCAAAGGAGGGAAGGGATGAAGATGAAGGAAGCTTTTATTCTTTATTTTACAAGGGCATTTTGTCTTTTCAGATAATAAGTTCATTTCCATGACATATTAAACATACCTTTAAACCTTATTTGAGTTACTTCCATATCCATATCCACCTCCATCTCCAATTCCATCAAAATCAATTCCAGCGTACCAAATGGGCCCTTATTATATTTCTCTTTCATAGCAGTATTAGTTTTCCTCATGTCATTTTCCTTCTAAAGCTGTGTACTGTAGGTCTTAAGGAGAAAAAGCCTTATTATATGTAATTTCCATGGTTTGTGAAACCGGATCGGCCGGTTTAGACCGGGAACCGGCCAACCGGCCCGGTTTGGTGCAAAACCGGACTGACCCGGTGAAACCGGTGTAAACCGGCCGGGTTACAAGGGTCAACCCGGTTCCAGTAATTTTTTTTTAAAGGCAATCTGATTTGAATATCTGAATATGTCATAAGTATTGAAGTATATGGTTATTTTACTACTGATCTAAAGTATTGAAATGATATATAGTACTCCATCTGGTCCTTATTATAAGGTACCAACTAACAAATCTCACAAACCAATAAAATTTGTTAAAGTCAATAAAGTTGCCCTACACTTTAAGTAACTTCCAATATTACCCTTACTGATTGTACTAAATTCTAATATTATATTAATTATTACTCTCACTCACTACCCTCATTAATTATGGGCGACATAGAAACAAATAATTAATACGTCTTGGGAATAAGCAAGTGCCTTATAAAAAGGACAAAATAAACTTGATAGTTGATGCCTTATAATAAGGACCAAAGGGAGTATGTGAAATTTAGGTTGGTGTGATAATAAATTAATTATTTTCCAAATGTTTTATACTTCACCGGTCTAGCCCGGGTTGACTCCGGGCTGACCCACTAACCCTTAACCCAGTACCCCGACCGATTCAGTCACCGGTCCGGGTTTCAGAGCCTTGGTAATTTCGGTCGAGGCTGATTCTTGCATTTAATCCTGGTGTTTTGGATAAGAGATTTAGAGGCTCGGGGACTCCATCTTGAAAAGTAGAACCTCTATCACCCACCATCTACAAAGTAACTGATAGAACTAACAGATTTAGGGATTGGAAAGAGAAATATAAGGCACTCTAGGGTCAGAATCTAACTCTAGCCAATACAACACTTTTCTGAAAATACTTCTTCATTCATAATCTGATCAAACACAATACAAGAGTATATAAAAGAAGTTTACCTATATAACTGCATATATAACGCCTATATAACTTGTCAATAAACAGATAACATAACTGATCACACTTATCCTATTTCTTCAACTTCTTGCGCCGGAATAGACCAACAAAGGCAGAGGGTTATTGTCCCTATTATTCCTATTAATACCCTACCCTAGAAAAACAGCCTTGTCCTCAAGGCTGAAAAGAGGAAACTAAGCTGCGAACTGATCATAATCTTCCCAGCTAGCTTCTTCTTGTGGTCTGTCACACCATTAAATGAGTAATTCAATATTGGGAACTTCAGCTGTTGCAGTAACTCGTGAGGACAGCACCTTCTCTGGCTGAAGAGTAAACTCCCAATTATCATTGACCGGAAGAATTTGATCAGAGGCTGGAACATCACAACCATGGGCTGGTTTCAGCAATGAAACATGGAAATTTGGATGAACTCGTGTTCCTTCTGGGAGTTGAAGCTCATATGCTACTGCTCCAATGCGACGGATAATAGAGTAAGGACCAAAATAGCGAGCTGATAACTTGGTAAATTTTTTAGCAAATAGGGAATGTTGGTAGTAAGGTTGAATGTTAAGAAAAACCAAATCACCTTGTTGAAATTATAATTGTCGCCTATGAGAATCTGCTTGAGCCTTCATGTGGTCCTGTGCTACTGAGAGATTAGTTTTGATTAAATTCAAGGGATAAGGGTCTTCAATGCCATGGAAGTTTTCGCTCATAAGCACTTGTGAGATGGAAGTTTTTTTGAACCAAAAATGCCATGGAAGTTCACCGGAAGTATCATTTTTGCCCGGAAGTATCATTTTTGCCACGGAAGTTTTCGCGAGGAGCAATTTTTCCCCAGAAGTTTTCACTAAGAAGCAATTTTGTCCCGGAAGTTTACAAAACGTAGCAATTTTTTGCCCTTCTGTCCCCAAATATTAAATTTGACTATTAAATCAATCAAAGACCACACATGTCATGCCTTGAAAAGGTCGAACTTGGAGTCAGAGAAGGAGATCCTTGAGATGTTGAGCTCAACGCGGCCAGAATTTGTGAAGCCGAACTGGTCAAAGGGACTGAAAGGTCTGTCACAAAACGCAAATGAAACGCAAAACGAGAAATGAATTGTTCCAAAAATTGGGTCAGTAAAACAAATCAATAGTGATAATGTTTAAGTTTGTATAAACTGATCATTTGCTTAGATCATAAGTGATGCTTCCTTTAGGTTTTGTGACAGTCGACCTTTCAGTCCCTTTAACCAGTTCGGCTTCACAAATTATGGCCGCCTTGAGCTCAACATCTCAAGGATCTCCTTCTTTGGCTCCAACTTTGACCTTTTCAAGGCATAACATTTGTGGTCTTTGACTGATTTAATGGTCAAATTTAATATTTGGGGACAGAAGGGCAAAATTGCTCCTTGGTAAAAACTTCCGGGGCAAAATTTCTCCTTAGTGAAAACTTACGGGGCAAAATTGCTCCTCAGCAAAAACTTTTGTGGCATTTTTGGTCCAAAAAAAACTTTCATCTTACCAGTGCTCCTGAGCGAAAACCTCCATGGCATTTAAGACCCTTATCCCTAAATTCAAAATAGCATATCGTTCATTGAAAAAATCCTCTAATTCTGCAATGTGTGTAGATCCTTGAATGTATGGCACTAGAGTTGGAGGATCTTTCCCATAAACAATATTGAAAGGTGTATACCCTGTAGAAGTGTGATACCCAATATTGTAAGAGAATTCAGCCCAATGTAAACGTTTTTTTGTGGTCTTGACAAAAACACGGAGATAGGTTTCTAAGCATCTATTGACCACTTCAGTCTGACCATTCGTTTGTGGATGATATGATGTACTCATTTTAAGCCTTATGCCTGATAATTTAAACAACTCCTGCTAAAAAGAACTGAGGAAAATAGTGTCTCGATCCGAGATGATAGACTTAGGAGTCCCATGTAAACAAAGAATCTCTTTGCAAAATAGGCAGCAACCAATTTAGCAGAAAAGGGACGAACAAGACCAATAAAATGAGCATACTTGCTAAAACGATCCACAACAACTAAAATGACATCAAAACCATTGGATTTGGGCAAACCAGTGATGAAGTCAAGGAAGATATCCTCCTAAATGTATTGAGGAATGGGAATCGGTTGTAGTAAACCTGTAGATGATTGAGGCACATACTTGCTACGTTGACATGTGATACATTGCTGAACAAAATCTGTTACCTCTCCCTTCATATTACGCCAGAAATAGTGTTGTTGCAGTCTCTTTAACGTTTTGAGAACACCACCATGGCCACCAACAAGAGAAGTGTGAGCTTTTGAAATTAATAATGTAGTCAAGGAAGATTTGGCAGGTATGACCAGCCTAGAGTTATAATAAAGTCTCCCAGACACCAAGGAATAATGAAGGGCTGAATAAGGATTTGTTTGTAGTGATTGCAAGATTTGATTGGTGAAAGGGTCCTGCTGTAGTAACTCTGGCAGATCAGCAAAATCATAACCATGTGGAATTGCCAAGTGGAAGAATTCTCCAGAATAAGGGTAGCGTGACAAGGCATCAGCCCCTTGATTAGTAGTACCAGGATTGTAGATGATGTGGAAATCAAAAGGTATAAGCTTCAAGAGGAGACACTGCTGTGTGGGGGTTGTTATTCTTTGTTGCAAGAGGTATTTCAGGCTTAAATGATCAGTTTGGATCAAGAATTGACGACCAAGCAGGTAATGTCTCCATTTTGTTAATTCCATCACCAATGCATAAAGTTCCCTATCATAAACTGATTTTTGCTGGTGAAAGGCGGAGAGTCCCTTGCTGTAATATGCAATTGGATGACCATCTTGTTGCAGAATTGCACCAATACCTGTTGAAGATGCATCGCATTCGACAATAAAAGGTCTAGTGAAGTCTGGTAAGTGCAAAATAGGGACTTTAATCAGTGCTTCCTTGAGATTTGTAAAGGCTGATATTGAATTGGTGTCCCAATGAAAAGCATCCCACTTAGCCATATGCACAAGAGGTTTGGCTATTTGGCCATAATTTTGCACAAATCTTCTGTAGTAGCTAGTAAGACCCAAGAACCCTCAAAGTTCAGTAATATCTTTAGGTAAGGGCCAGTCATTAATAGCAGATACCTTGTTTGTATCAACAGCCACACCTTGAGCAGAAATTACATGTCCTAGAAAAGCAATGTCTTGTTGAAGGAAGTCACATTTCTTTGGGATGGCATAAAACTCATGCTGCTGCAAAAGCTTGAAAATGGTTTGCAAATGCTCCATATGATCCTCAAAACTTCTACTGTACACTTGAATATCATCAAAGAAGACTAGAATGAATGTTCTTAAAAAGGGTCTGAACAAATCATTCATAGTGGCTTGAAACGTTGTAGGTGCATTGGTAAGACCAAATGGCAGGACTACAAATTCATAGTGACCGGAGTGCGTGCGGAATGCAGTTTTGTGTATATCAGAAGGAAGAACTCTGATTTGATGATACCCAGAATGCAGGTATATTTTTGAGAAAAATTTGGCACCATGTAGTTCATCAATCAACTCATTAATGGTAGGAATGGGATATTTATCTGGGATTGTAAGCTTGTTGAGTTCTCTGTAATCCACACAGAATCTCCAAGTAGAGTCCTTCGTTGCCACGAAAAGAACTGGGCTAGCAAACAGGCTAACACTAGGTTGGATGAAGCCTTTTTTGTTGGTTCTCTAAAAGATTTTGATGATTGCCAACAATTGTGAACATAGAATAAGGATTTGCTCTCGAAGTTGGAAAATCCTGAGTGAGAGCAAACCTCAAGGTTTCCCCAAAAACCTCGAGGTTTGGCCTTACAAAGGAAGCATCGAGGTTCCATGTTTTAACTTGCAAAAATTGGGTTTCACAAAATTATGTGAAACCTCAAGGTTTATTAAGAAACCTCGAGGTTTTGAACTTTCGTAGAGAAAACTCGGTTTCACACCAAGTTGTGAAACCTCGAGGTTTACAACAAAACCTCGAGGTTATACCTTGGGGCCAAACTGAAAATTTGAAATTAAATGTAAAACCTCGAGCATTGATAGAAACCTCCAGGTTTCTGGCTTCCAGAGAGCTAATGGTTTTCAGTATGATTGAAAACCTCGAGGTTTCCTTAGAAACCTCCGGGTTTGTGTTTTGGTTCAAAACAAAGAACCTTGAAGTTTGGCCAAAACCTCGAGTATTGCTACTAACCTCGAGGTTTGTGAGTTCCGAGAGCAAATGAACTTTCACTCATTCTAAAACCTCGAGGTTCCTTGAGAAACCTCCAGTTTGCTTCCATCATGTTTCTACCGGGTTTCACTCACAATGTGAAACCTCGAGGTTTCGAGAAAACCTCGAGGTTTGGAGTAAGCCCGATAAACCTTTGTGATTGCATCATGAGAAACCTCCAGGTTTTATTATAAACCTCCAGGTTTGAGGTTTTGGTCTTAAATCGTTTTCAACCTTAAATGACCAAACCTCGAGGTTTGTGAACAAACCTCCGTGTTTCGGACATTGCCGAAAATTGAATGTAACGATTTTGCTATGCCTTCGTGTTTGATCTCAATGCTTTCCATGATTAATCTCTATTGGTACTAGATATGTTTAACCATCTTTTTAGTGAGTTTCAGATGCATTAAGGAAGGTTTATCAAGGTTTAAAGCAAAAGTAAAAGTGATGTTAGAACATTAAATGCTCAACCCGAAACTTGCATCCTTTTGGTTAATCCATCGCACACGGTTGCAAAGCATTAAAGAATAATTTCTACATCTAGCAACATCTTCTCCAACGGAT
The DNA here is from genome assembly GCA_019022655.1 of Acacia acuminata. Lineage (NCBI taxonomy): Eukaryota > Viridiplantae > Streptophyta > Magnoliopsida > Fabales > Fabaceae > Acacia > Acacia acuminata. Next base: position 2,915,187 of record JAFJYI010000036.1, read on the forward strand.
TGATTTGCAGAGAGTCAACTCTGACCATCCAGCCAGTTGGATTAAGTGAGTTTTAGAAAGAGAATAAGACCTAAGTAGCTCACATCTTCTGCAGAACATCTTCAACGGTCTTATTATCAATGCAACGGTCTATTAATGCTATCTGGCTATAAATAGAGTTGCCTTCAATTCTTCTCAACAACTACTACATCCGAAAACGAACAAGCATTCAAGTTCTTCAACTACCTTTATGTTTTCACTTGTATTTTGTCTTTTGACATTATAAGCTTCAGTGTTTATTATTATCCACTCTTGGAGAGAGCTTTTATCTGTAATTCATTTATTGAAAAGAATCACAAGTCAAGAGGACTTGGTGATTTGGGAGTTCATTGATTACAACTTGTAAGGGGGAGTGAGTTCTAGAGAGAGAAATACTCTTTAAGTACAGAGTGTGTAATCTTTGTGATAGTGAAAATCCTAGTCTGGGGACTGGATGTAGGTCAAGTTGTTAAGACCGAACCAGTATAAATCTCTGTGTTCAGCTGTTCTTCCCTTTACTCTATTCATCTCTGTTTTTGTTGTCTAAAAACAGAGCAATTTACAAAAGTTTTTAAAATACCCAATTCACCCCCTCTTAGGTATATAGCTCTACTTTCATTTTTGTAACAAGTCAGCCACTTGTCTCTCGATTTCATCTTTTTGTGCAAAGGGATATCGATAAGGACGAATATTGGGTGGTATGGCAGTTGGTAGAAGAGGTATGGCATGGCTATGTTGTCTGAATGGTGGTAGTAATTGGGGTTCCTGAAATACAGAAGAGTATATTTGTAGCAAGTCCTCCAATGAATCAAATTGTTGTACCATTTGATCACATACATAACTGCGAAGAGAGGCTGAGGTCACCTTCGGTGGAATTCCTTGAAATTTGTAGCGTTTTCCCTTATACCAGAAGACCATAAACAATTTGTTCCAATTTGCCTCTACTGTATTTAGAGATGCCAACCATTTGATACCCAATACCATGTCAACCGATCCCAAGTTAAACGGAAAAAAGTCCTCCTGAATGGTAACATCTTGTATTTTGACTTCCAATTGCTTACAAACAAACTTACAAGGAACCATTCGATTATCACCAACTTGGACACCAAAGAAAGGAAGGGGATGAAGTTGTAATTGGAGATCATTTACAATTTGATTGTCGATGAAATTGTGTGTTGACCCACAATCAATCAGAATAAGGATGGATTTGTTGTTCACAATACCTCGCACTTTCAAAGTTGTCATTGAAGAATGATCGAGAATGGCGTGTAATGAGATCTCTGCAAAATTATCTTCAGATTGTAATTCCTGTTCCTGAATTTCTGTCGATTCCTCCTTGTCATCAGATACATCCATAATGCGTAAGGTGGACGTGGCACAACGATGTCCAAGTGTAAATTTCTCTGCACAACGAAAATAGAGTCCCTTATCCCATCGATTTTGGTTTTCCGTTTCTAAAAGCCGAGGACCCTGCGGATTTGTCGGGTAATTGCAAGAGTTGGCCGATTGAAGCAATTTTGGAAAATTTGAATTTCCGAAATTTGAATTTTGTGAGTAAACCGTCGATGTCACACCGATAGGATAGGGAGAAATTGCATTCACACTAATTCCTCGATTACTCGCACCGAATAGGTTACTCGGCGCATAATTCCCTAAATTTGTGGAATTCGTGTAACTGACTGGATTGTGGGAGTGGGATTTGTAATCACGATTGGGATTTTCGGTGCCACATGTGTTAGTATACCGTGAGTAGGATTTCTTTGGGAATTTAATTTGGACTCAAATTCTAAGGCAAGGCTCACGGCTTTATACACAAGTGCGCGGTTTATGGATTTTAACATCTCGCTTGCAATTCCTCCTTGAGGCCATTGATGAAAACTCCTAGGAGGCAATGTTCCGGCCACCCCTTTACTTGTGCCTCGCCTTCTAACAAACTCCTATTTATACTCAGTCACAAAGTATAATTGCTTTATGTTACATAAATGAGCATCATGATTTTGAAACTCAGCGGGTCCAAATTGTTCTTGAAATATTTGTACTAGTTCCTCCCAGTATTGTACAGTTCTTCTAGAGGACACCCAGGTAAACGTATCTAACGCATCTCCTCAAGATTGACCGTAGGGACATCAACTTTTAAATCCTCAGCGCCTGGTAATATCTGAAGTACTTTTCTGCCCTTAAAATCCACCCTCTTAGATCTCTTCCTTCGTACTTCGGAAATTCGATTTTTGAATAAGGGTGACGTGAATTACTCCTATGCCAGTAAGGATCCTCACCATATCAATCTCATTGTAAGTTTCTCTGTTAATTTGACTGGATTCTCCTTGAGCAAATATAGGTGCTTTCTGTTTCCTTAAATTGTTGATTTCCGCATTCATCTGACCCAGTTGTGCCATAATGGATATCAGTTGCGGATTTCCAATTTCTGGTGGTGCTTGAGAATGGGTTTGCAACAGAATCGCATCTGGTTCGACATGGGGATTGGACGTGGGAAGAGTTTCTGGATTTTGGGAAGGTTGTTGTGAAGAATCATCCTCATATGAGGAGTTTCGAGTGTTCACCATTGTTCTTTGCAGGTCCTAAGATTTTCTCCTCTGATACCAAGTTGATAGAACTAACATGTTTAGGGATTGGAAAGGAAAATATAAGGCACTCTAGAGTCAGAATCTAACTCTAGCCAACACAACACTTTTCTGAAAATACTTCTTCATTCATTATCTGATCAAACACAATACAAGAGTATATAAAAGAAGTTACCTACATAACTCCATATATAACTGCCTATATAACTTGTCAATAAACAAATAACATAACTTCTCCTAACTGACAGCACAACTGATCCTAAATGATAACATAACTGATAACACTTATCTTATTTCTTCAACTTCTTGTGCCTGGAATAAACCAACAAAGGCAGAGGGTTATTATCCCTATTATTCTTATCAGTAACACCGATATTGCTTGAATAAGACTATAGCTGCAAGTCTATTTTCAGTTTTCACGCACCCTTCAAATCTTAAATCTTGTATTTTCCCATGTGTTTATAATTCAACTGTCTAAGAGGAGTCCAACTAAGAAAATCTGGTCTTTTCAGAATAAAAGACTGGATATATATTCTTTCCTCTATTCTTAAGCTGGTCAGGCATACATATTTTGATATCTTTACAGTTTTGATAAATGTATATTTTGGCACCTCTTTTTTTTTTTTTTTTTTTTTTGCTAGAAGAAGAATTGTATTACCACTTCAAAATGACAGTAAAAGCATATACAAACAGCTAATGCAAAGTGTCAACAAAACAGCCTGAAGCCGTCCATATTACAACTGATGATAACTAAATAAAATCATCACCCCTCACAGAACTGGGTAAAGAACCATCATTCCTGACTGGAAAAGTCTGCTTAGCATCCAAAGTTAGAAGAGGAATCAAAGAAGATGTTGGTTGCAAAACCCACCCCACAGGACACACCCCTTATAAGCAATTGCTGCAAGATGATCAGCAACACGATTACCCCCATGAGGAGTAAAGGAAAGCGAAAACCCAACTTTGGAAGAGAGGAGGCTAATAATGTCATGAATAATACCTCTACAATGCCAGTCATACAAAGCAGATGACTTGGAATTAACACAATTAATTAGCATGAGAAAATCTGATTCAAAAATAGCTTTGTCAAGCCCTAAATCCATAGCAATCAACAAGGCTCTTTTAAGCGCTAGAGCTTCAGTCATGAAAGCAGAAATCGATTTCAGTTTGTCCACAAAACCCCAAGTAAAAAGCCAAGGCAATCTCTGCAAATTATACCAATAGCTGCCTCAGCTTTGCCCAAATGAAAAGCCACATCACAATTTATTTTCACAGTATCGCCCACCGGCGGGACCCACCAATCCACACCACGAGGAGGTATTTCAAGTAAATCTGGTTTTTGTTTCATAGGATCAGCAATAACTAGAAATTCAGTAGCACTAGATCTAGCCATTTCAAGCACCACAAGGGGGTTTGGTTCAACAAAATTAAAGACTTTTCCATTCCTTTGTTTCCAAATAAACCACAATATCCAGCTAATTAGTGAAATATCATAAGAGCTCAAGGAAGACATACCGAAAATACAATGCCACTAGCTGTTGAAGTTGGTTACTGCTGCACAATCAAATCTACCCCCTAAGTGGCAGCCAAACCAAATGCAACGGGTCCATGAACAATGAAAGAAGAGGTGCTCAAGATTTTCCTCCGCCTCTTCACAAATGGGACATAGTCGGTTCAAGGATCTTTTCCTTCAAAAGAGAGCATCATTAGTTGCGATTGCATTATTTAGGAGCCTCCATATGAACTGCTACACACGCGGTATTATCTTGATTTTCCACACAAATTTCCAGCAATCTGGGGGTACAAAGTGGAAGATCCAGCCTTGTAAGTTCCCAGCGAAAGCTTGTCTTTTTCCGCCTTATACCCCAATTTAACCACATAATCCCCATTCTTAGCATTGTGCCACACTAGTTTATCCTCTATGCCATTGGTGGGAATGGGTATTTGATAGATAGCATTTTTGACCTCATCTGACAAGAACTGTGAAATTGAATCTAGATGTCAGGCGCCATCGACAATCAAATCACAAACACTCTCCTGTTTAACATAGTAATTGTCACTGTTCTTTGGCTGAACAGGTAGGGAGACTCCAAGAATCCACAGATCACCCCAAATACGGATCTCAGTACTCGTACCAACATGCCACCGAAGGTCTTACTTAAGGATATCCCTACCATCAATGAGACTCGACCAGCACCTAAAAGCTTTATAACCTTTAACTGCATTAATGAACCCTCCTTTGGGAAAGTAGATACTTTTCAAAGCCCAAGCCAATAAATCATTAGGATGCATCAAGAGCCTCCACGACGTTTTGGCCAACAAAGAATCATTCATAATAATGAGGTCCCTAAATCCCATACCACCCTTATCCTTCCCAACTATAAGAAGATCCCAAGCCCTCCAGTGCGTGCGATGTCCAAAAGCATTTCTGTCCCACCAAAAATTAGCAACCAAGCTACGAATCTCCTTGCAAGTTTTAATAATGAACTTGAAGCAATTCATTGGAAATATTGGAATAGCTTGAATGACAACTTTAATCATCACCTCTCGGCCAGCAAAGGAAAGCGAAGAAAGGCCCCAACTTTGCAACTTGCTAGTAACACGTTCCCGAACATAGGCCAATGCTTGGTGCTTGGTCTTACCCCAGATACTTGGGATGCCCAGATACCTTCCCGGATCCTCAGAGGCCGAGATGCCTAGAATGCTACCAACCATGGATCTTACCTCAACTGGAGTGTTAGAGAAAAGAAAATATTGGACTTTTCGAGGTTGATAACTTGACCCGAAGCGGCACAATAGAGATGTAAGATTCGAGCTAGATAAGAACAATCCTTTCTGTTGACCTTCATATATAAGAGGGAGTCATCTGCAAAGAAGCTATGTGTAAGTATCAGGCAGCTTTGACTAAGTTTGATCCCTTTAATCAGTTTAGCACTTTGACTCTTGCTAATTATGAAAGAGAGAACATCTGCAACAAGGATAAATAGATATGGTGAGAGGGGGTCCCCTTGTCATAGCCCTCGACTGGGGGAGAAGGAGCTGACATTTTCTCCCGATACACACACATTAAGCTTGATAGATTGGACACACTGCATGACTAGAGAAACCCACTCTGTACAGAAGCCAAAACGCAACAATACTTTTTCCAAGAAGGTCCATTCAACTCGGTTGTAAGCTTTGCTCATATCCATTTTCAGAGAGAATTCATATTTACCCCCTGATTTCTTCCTTCGGAGATAATGGTAAACCTCATGAGCAATGATGATGTTAAAGGCACCTTGGTTTTGGGAGATGCAACCATCCAATAAGGGCCTTATTCGATTAGTCAAAATCTTGGAAATGATCTTATATGAGAAACTGCATAATCCAATAGGTCTGAAATGTGACATATGCTCATGTTTCTCCACTTTAGGTATTAGGGTAATATTTGTTTCATTGATAGTAGAAAGCGATGATTTTCCTTCAAAAAATTCCCTAACCATAGCAAAAATAGAATCCCCGACCTCACTCCAAGATTGTGATAGAAAGTACCAGAAAAATCGTTAGGGCTGGCGCCTTGAGGATCCTAGGCTAAATGCATCTGCCTTGACCTCCTCACGAGAAACAGGAAGCATAATTCTTTGGTTCATATCAGCTAAAATTTTGTGGTCAATAAAGTTCAACATTGTATCCATATTAGTTGGAGCCGAGGTAGTGAAGAGTTGCTCAAAAAATAGAGAAATATTCTATGAAATAGCCGATTTCTCCACAAGCCAAGTACCATCACCGTCTCTGATGCTCACGATACTATTTCTATGCCGCCTCTTAAGTATAGACATATGAAAAAGCGAGAGTTTCTATCCCCATACTGCAGCCAATTGATCCTTGAGCATTGCCACTAGAATTGTTCTTCAAGAGCATAGATCCGATCTAATTCCAATTTTAAACCAGCCATAGACCATGTAGAATCAGCATCACGGTCCCTCTCACTAAGCCGGGTGACAGAGATTTGCCGTAATCTCCCAAAATAACCAGATTAGAAAAGGATTTGCAGTATAATGTAACCTGGGTTGTTTCCCAACGAATTCGCAATCGGTTCAATTCGAACAGCAATAAAACAGAAACAGTAAAATTGAGGGTTTTTGGTTCAAAAGAGAATAGAAACAAAATAACAGAAGCAAAATGAAATAAACACAGATTAAACAGATAAACAAAAGATTAACCCAAGATTTTGAATTCCACCACTTCCCTTCCTCGGACGAAAACAAATTTATAACCGAACTCGTGATCGACTCTGGACAAACCGAAATCTCTGCATTTGCCCAGAAATTCCCTCAACTGAACAATCGTTCAGAATTTGTTTGAATCAGTGGCGTATCACTGTACGATCACACAGTAATACTTTAACCTAGTTCGAACTACATCCTTAGGAAATGTCGATCTAGGTTTTTAATCAAAAACCCAATCCAAATCCAAAAATCGAATCCGATCGAAGAATGCATAAACGAGTTAGACGGTTATCGATTAAGCGCGAGTCCTCTGGATAGTGTAATCCTCAATCTATGGGTCAATCGCAGTAGCTTAGCTAGTCATGATTATACAGAACGGAAATCGAGCAGAAATTTCATCATGAACATGAAGAACATGAAGAACAGATGAGAGAATTTAAAAACTCCTATTTTGATCCGCTAAAATCTAAAAACGTGAAATGACTGAATTTTTGTGGCTATCATCTAACTTAAACCTAAACCTAAAATGGAAATGGGTCAGCCCAAAACGAAAATAAAATAAAATGGGCTTTAATTACAAAATTCAAGCCCAAAAATACATATGACTTCGGCTCCAAAATCGACCGCCCTCTTGTCCGAATCTGCTCTTCATGTCTTCATAACAATTGTAGCTCTTTGAATCATCTGAAATATGAGACAAAAAGGAGGTAAATCCAATGTCTGGTTCAAGAGTTATGCTAAAAATAGTGAAGCAATGTAAAACTGGAATTTATTATTAAATAATGACTAAAATATAATAAAAGGCCCAAAAGCCCAAATAAGTATAAAAGCCATTATTTATTAGCTAAAGAGTCCTAAATTATAAATCAAGAGACAAAAAGTAGTGTATGAAATATTCAATTATCACCGGGCAAGCTGAGCCTTCAAGCTCTCAATTTTTCAAGCATTATTAGGGAATTCCTTATAGCTCCATTTAATAAGATCTTGCCTACATTTTACCAAATTTTGAACAAACACATCAGATGCAGTCAAATCAACTTCAGGACACTTACACCATCTCTTCTTAACCTGATGGAGAAAATTGGGATGGGCAGACCAACATGATTCAAACCGGAAAGCATGTTTTTGCCTGTGACCTTTAGGATGACACTGAATCCACAACAAATGATGATCAGATCCTGTCGGTTCAACATGAAGAACATTTAGATTAGGAAATTGCTCCCTATCAATTCTTTCTTGGATAGTATCAGTATGTAGTCGATTATTGCACCATGTGAACTTGAAGCCATGAAAACCCAAATCATTCAACCCACAGTCAGCAACAAAGAGTTTAAAGTTCATAATTTTCCTCCACGCTCTTGGATTACCTCCACTCTTCTCAGATTGAGATAATATGTCATTGAAGTCTCCAACGCACATCCAAGACTCATAGATATGACTACCGATTCGACGAATTTCCTGCCAACAAAGAATCCTCTCCTCCTCACAAGGCGGTCCATAAATAAAGGTAATATATGTAGGAGTGGAAAACGCAGTGGAGCTAATTCGAGTGTGAATAATATTAGGAGAAGAGAATAATATATCCACCATAACCCTGTTCGACCACCATAGACCGAGTCTACCACTCAAACCCATCGGATTGACCAGCCATTCCTCAGAAAAACCACAACATCTCCTTATTCTTCTCATATATTTAGCCTTTTGTTTAGTTTCCATTAAAAACACCAAGTGGGGTTTTTCCTGAGGCACTTAGCCTTCAGGTTTCTGGCTGTCAGGGCAACCCCTAGCCCCTGATAGTTCCATGATAGAAGATTCATGGCGAACCGGTAGCTGGTTCCATCTAGCCATTAGCTTGGGGAGAAGAAAGAGAACTTCGACTTCCATAATTATTATCAACAGGAGCTAGCCAACTTTCAAGGAATTCAATTTCACCAGTCACAGGTGCAGGACCACCTGCAGATTTTTCAGAAACACTACCAAAGGAATTAGAATAATTACCGTGGCTATTATCTCGGATCGAAGCCTTTAGAGAACGGAAATTCCAACGACGTGCTTTCGGATTTGGAGCAGGTTTAGAAATTATACTCGGCGATTCCTCAATATAACCGAAGAGGAGCTTGCGTGGCCTCTTTATTGAAGGCGAGTCAAGGTCGTCAGTGGAAGGCCACTTAAGATGAATGCCCCGAAGAGAGAAGGATACCGCTAATATAGGTGAAAGACCCATAAGGGGATTAGGGTAGGATGGGTTGGGCTCAGATCCTCATGGGACGCAAGAATAATCTCCAGGTCTTTATCACCATCAAATGGGCTTACTTTCATATTACCAGCTGGGCCAATGGCTTGGGCCATGCTCACAAAGGACCCACCAGCCATCTCAAAAACAATCTGTTGTTTTCCTTCTGCAGAGACCGAATTACCCCCAAGAGAATCACGTGATAAGCTGATCTCACCTGCATTAATTATACACTGCACACTATGCGACTTTTTCCCTACAAAACGCAAAGTCTCTGCCGAATTGGACAGGTTATCACCAATATCTTCAACTTTGACAATTCCTTTATCCAATGATGCTCCAACCAACCTCGTATCTGGCTGAAGACACAAGGGTCAGTCAAAAACCTAGATTGGTCCGGTGGCTTACCCGGTTGGTCATCGGTGGCCGAAGGTACCTTCACAGAGAGTTTAGCTTCAATCCACTCCTCGCAACACACTTCCATCAACTGATCAAAAGTTCGAATAAAGGAGGGGGTACTAAGCCAGCTGCCAAACTCCAGACCCACTTCTTCATCTTCTTGTTGTGCATTAAACTTCTTGCATCCACGAATATCATGGCCCAGTCTTCCACACTTGAAACAAAGATTCTGAAGCCTTTCATATTTAATGGTAACCTAGGCCGGGCTCTTTCCTTCTCGCGAAATCCAGAAACCAGGGAGGAGTGACTCATTTAGATTAATGAGAGACCTAACTCTAATAAAACCCCTGTTCATCATACCATCAGACATCGGCCTTTCAAACATAAGTGCCTACCCAACCGAATCGCCTAAGGTCCTTGCGTTTTCACTGTCAAAGGCCTCAATAGGAAGGCTGTGGAACTGAACCCAAAAGAGGGCCTCGTCGAAGTTAACATCACTGAGGACCATGCATTCCTCCCAAACTTGGAGGTTAAGAAGAAAACCTTGCATCGACCATGGTCTTCCTTTTAAGATACGCACAAATTCCTTGCTGTCTGAGAACCTAAAGAGGAAGATGAGTTTATTCCAATCCAACTCGTTGACTTCAACCTCTTTATCCAAATTCCATCCCTTTTTTTATCATAGACACTACAGTAGGGACATTTAGGTTTTTGCTTGTGAGAATCCTACCAACCAGAGATCCACCAGATTTCTCCACTTTCTTCGATAAGTTTAAAACTACTTGCTTCATACCTCTACCTCTACTACTTTGTCCTTCCTCCACACCACCTAACAACCCCATTAAAATCACAGTTCACAGAGACAGAAAGAGAAAAGAAGAAGAGAAGAACACTCAGGGGAGAAGAGAACAAGAAAAAAGGATAAATGGAATTAAACCAGGGGATCGATGTTCGAAGAACAGCGACCGGAAAGGTTCAGTGGGAACCGGACCTAAACCTCACAGGGAGAGAGAAAACACTCACGAGGAGAGAGACATGGTACCTAGACCACCTCTAAATCAATATGGAGTAATGACGAATAAATAATGTGCAGAGATTAAATAATTAATACCTCCACTCCGTAAAAGTTCAGATGGCTCAGGCATTGGACTCTCCTGGAAATCAGAAAAGACAACTATCATACTTAACACCATATAGAGGATAACTAAAATGTGTTTTTCAATGAAGATGTAAGAGTAGAAACGATCAAAGATGTAATTATCACCTTTGCTTGAGCAATAGCTTCATCGACTTCTTTTCTAGCTTCTTTTTCAATGCCCTACAATAATAAAGTGCGTTCAACATCATTAGCCTCATCAACATAAAAAGATAGACTAAACAGTCCTGTTGAAATAAGTAATTCTTAGAATCTACGAGGAAGAAAAATTGTTGAAGCTACAAAAAATTGGGAAGCCAGCTACCAAATATCAACATATCAATAAATAATATAAAATCAATGGACCGGAGCTTATGCTGGTGGTTTCAACACTAGGGATGCTTATGTGTGTCCTATCCTAGCCGTCCCATCCTATCCTGGTTATATTGGGAGGGGACGGGATGGGGTACCCTAATCCGGCCCCATCCTGGTTTATTATTATTTTTACGAAAAATTATTAATTTATATTTAAACATTTAATCCAAAAAGTTCAACCAAAAGCTAAAATGCATGGCAACTCACTCGCCTTTCAGACTCATCACTCTCGTCTCAGCCTCAAGGCTTGTAATCTCACTCTTGAACCAGAGCCAGATGAGAGTAGAAGCATTATACTGTAATTTCTTCTGCCAAAAGCCCAAAACTTGATCAAAGAGCAAACAAAGGAGAATCGAGAATGGCATATTGAAGCCTAAGAATTTTTGTTCGCGTTAGCACCACCCACTAAGCGAGACTAGTTAGTAAGCAATCTATGGACCAATTATTAGTGTACTTCTTGCTTCTTAGTTCGTATAGAATATATAAGGCATTAGCTTTCTGGTCCGTCCATGGGGACCCCATCTTTTCTCCAGCATCATGGGGAGAAACTACCCTTGATTTTGCTTTTGTGCATATCATGATGCTGCCCTTTTAAAGTTAATAATTCCACTAATGATTAAGTTATGTGTGTTTATGATCTCAATACCTTCGTTGGGAATCGCTCAAATTCCATTATAATGTAAGACAAGGTCTTATAAAGCCACAACACTTTGTCTTTTACTTTAAGAACACTACCCTATGCTTTCTTATTACCATAAATGGGTCATGTGGTTGTCGTTAGAAACAATAATAAGTAATCATCAATTATCAATAAATAGTAGTATAAAATTTAAACCAACCAACTATTCACGTGGCCCATAATCTAGGTATGGTAAAATTATAGAAAGTACATTTTTTTACCTCAATTATCACCAAATTAATTGTTTGAATAATTGGAAATATGGCAATTAAAGACGACAATTAAACAACAAGTTATTGGTTAAGATTGTAAGCGACTTCAATTCCTCAATTCCGTAAGAAATAGAATATAAATTTAAATCTCACACAAAGTGCACTTAATGGGAGAGTTGAAAACCCTTTGGCACCTTGATCAAATGAAAAATGACCACAATATAAATATTAATTATAATTAGGGATCACAAATTTTTTTAAAAAAATATCAAAAATGACATAATCCTTAAATAAATATGGTTAAAAAGCTGGATGGGTAAAAATTTTATTTAAGAAACTCGGTCCATTTTTGTAAATTTTTGTTAAAAAAATATGATATCTAATTATTATTAGTATCTTTACATGATCTGTAATTATCATCTACCTAAAACACTTTTTTCATCAAATATTTTATTTTAATTAAAAAATTAATAAAATGGTACGCTAAGTGGCTTTCACGGTTTCACCTGAGGCTATGAAATTCTACTAATCTAGTCCACACTCAAATTGGACTAGTTTTGTTTTTTCAATTTCTTTCCAAAGAATTTAAGGGCTTTAGAATATATGTCTATTTTTTATTTTTTTTTCGGGGGAGGTGTTTGAAAAATGTTTTTTTTTCAGATTTAGACAATTAAACAAATAAGAAAACACAAAGAAAAATGAATTTTTAAAAGGAAAAAACTTATTATTATGTCAATTAGTTTATATCTATTTGGTCTAGTTTTCCCGTAGAAATAATAATCTTGCAGCTATCCAAGGGTAGTTGCTCTAAGTGGATCATTGTTCAGATACCAGGTCATGGGACTTAAAAAAGGTGCCACACACCGCGTGACCTAAAGAGCTATCAAGAAACTTTTTGTAGCTCCTTCATATGTGCTTAATTTACTGTCTTAGTTACTCATACTTTGTGCCTAAAATTCTTTGAAATTTTCTCATGAATCTTGGTAACACTTTTGTTGGTTTCTAGAATATTTTGATAGAAGGAGGCTGAAAATTTCAGTATAAATTACAATTTAAGGAACCTTTAGACCTTCGGTTAAATGCATTCTTTTGAAGGATTGTTAAGAGAGGTCTTTTCTGGAGTTAGGCAAAGCAAAACTATTACTATGAGTATTTTAGTTTAAATTTTAATACATCATTTGGCAATCTCAACTCATCCATATAAAATGTTGGTTTTATTTTTTTATTTATTATATTTTTTGATATTTTTTCTAAAAAAATTGGTCTAGTTTTCCAAATCAAATTGAAGAACATGAATTTTTTTTTTTTCACAATAAGATTTCACATGAATAAAATTTCAAAATTTTGTTTGACTACTACCATAAAAATCACATATGAAAAACTTAATCAGCCTTCATTTCGTGCTTTATGATTGGATGGAATCTTGGGTGATGCAAATAATCAACCAACAACTTTGGCATTGGTAAAGAATAACCTAATACCTAAAATCTGCATTTGGAATATTTTGATTCCCCATGCTTGTTACAACAAGAATGGAATCAACAACCTAACCTAATATAATGTTTGAGTGTCATGTTGGCTAGCTGAGAGGAGAAGATTTCTCACCATATGGTCAAGGGTTCGAACAACATGAGAGAAGAAAGGAATATCCCCTTTTTCATATGTTTCTTATATAAGTTTAGTTTACTTCTGTTTTTCTTTATAATTTCTTAGTTCCTCTTCCTCCAGCCATATTCTTGCTTTTTTTTTTTTCCGTGCCCACCCAGTATCTTCACCTCTGAGAGATTTACAAAAACCAAATTCCTGAAAGATCAAACTTGTGACTGTTGGTTAAGCTGAAACAACTCATATCAGTTACTCCAAGCGTTCGGTGGTCCTATAATTATACTTAGTTGCTGGCTTTGACGGGTTACTTTAAATCCTATTCATCTCATCACTTGTGATATTTATGTATATATGCTGTGAAATAATTTCATGTTAATTTTGAATTAATTATTTTTCTCATGTGATAAGTTTGTTTAAAATTAATTTGGTCTTTTACGTCGTTAATTAAGGGGCTTTTGGTTCTTATTTTACTCTTGACCCTTCCAGTTGCGTTTTTGGTTTAATGTTCGTGTTTTGATTTGTTTAGGTAAACATATATAGATATTTTTTGGATTAATCCACCAGTATCTGAGGTTACTAATATAGATATAGCAAGTTCGTATGATGAAGAATAAGGGGCCAAAGGATATGACATGCAAGAAAATGGCATGGACTGTTAGAAACTTCAGTACGTATATTGATCTTCAATATCTGATACTATTCTGAGGTTTTCACCGCCGGCCATTGTGCTTGGTAATTGTTTTCTCCTTCAAGCTAGAAATTGTGCGCTTGCTAAACTATACTTTTAATTCTTTAGTTTTATACAAGCTAGGTTTCAATATCCAGCCCCTTACTTTGAAAAAGGTTTTTGTAGTCTTTCATACCTAACAGTCCTAAACAAAACAAAAACAAAAAATGCTGATATATTGAAAATTTAATGTTGACGAAACTTTATCAAATTCTAACATATATAAAGTTTAATTTTTCAAAGTAACAATGAAAAAAAAAAAAAAAAAAAAAAAAAAAAAAATTATCATTTGACATCAACGTGGTTAAGATTCACAGATTAAAAAGATATTTTTCAAAGTTAAGAGACTAAAGACTTTGTAACGCATACACATGTAACACTCCTTTCTTGTTTCCTTCAAAAATACTTATCCATTTTCAATTTTTTGTATTTGCTTGTTCTTTCTTTTTCTTGTTTCTTGTTTCTTTTTTGGGTCCTTTATTTATTTGTTCCATATCTAATATAGGGAGAATTTTATTAAAGGATTACAGGAGAGAATTAATTTCAATCAAGGATCAAAACATTATGAAATTTCACTGTAGGACCAAAAGCAAAATGAAAATAAGTTTTACAAGTATAAAGGCAAATAATGCCTATTACTTTATTTATTTTAGAAAAAGGTGTATCGTCGCCGAAGCTCTAGCAACCAGTCAATGGCCGCTGCCAGGATGGAGCGACCATCATTAGCCAATTGTTAGAGCTCCGATGTCAACCAGCCTAAGTTTCAACCACAAAAAATTAATGTGTTATTCATAAGAAGATTCTACTTATTATTAAGAGTTGCACACTTGTTCATGATTCTATTTTTCATGAACAAGTTTACAACTCTTCATGATTAATAAGTGGAATCCTCCTATGAACAACACATTAATTTTTGGTGGTCGAAGTTCCGACAACTAGCCAACAATGGCTACTCTGGTTGGCTGTCAAAACTTCCACCACCAGAAATTAATGTGTTGTTTATAGGAAGATTCCACTTATTCATGAAGAGTTTCATTCTTATTCATGATTCTACTCTTCATGAATAAGTCTGCAACTACAAACAAGGCATTAATTTTCTAGTGGTCAAAGCTTTGGTCGTTCTACGACAAAGCTACAATGGTTGACTAGCTAAAATTTCAATGACCGATTGACTAGTTGCCATAAAATAAAGCAAGGGCATTATTGTTTTTTAATCTCCAAAACTTATTTACATTTTAGTCTTTAGTTCTACAATGAAATTTCAAAATGTCTTGGTCCTTGACTAAAATTCATTTTGTCTGAAATTTCCTATAGTCTTTTAATGAAATTTTCCCTTTAATATATTCGTAGATTAATTCTGATAAATATATCAATGGATTGTCTGAAAATAGGATGAACAAATATTGCTATTATACTACTATTTATTGAATTTTTTTGACTTCACTGCTTTTTTTAATAATTTAATTTGTATTTTATAATTACCTGTTATTCTAAGAAAATCTTAAATCTCCCTGCAATATTATATGTGGCATATTAGACGAAAAAATTTCAGATAGAGGAGGAAATATGTGTGTACATACACACATATATATATGAAATATCAAATAATGTAATAAACGTATTAATATAATTGTTGTAGGAGACTTATTATATACAAAGGAAAAATAGACAACAAGTCATTGGCTATCTTATACATTTGAAAGCAGCTGATGCCTCGAGTTTGCCTCAAGGGTGTAGTATCTGGGCAGCCTTCGGCATAACCGTCACCGATCAAATTTCCTGGAAAAATTCTGTAACATATGGAGGTAAAATTTGAACATTTAATGTGTTTTTACCATTTTTGTCTCTAATTAATTCTATTATAACTCATTATCTTTTTGCCATGCTCTATTCTCTTTTAGATTTTCTCACATTACGGCTATATTCCTCTCTCTTACATCTTTATAAATAAGAGTATACTAGTAAATTAAATTTCATTTATGTCATATCTATTACTTTTAACTAATTATTAAATCGTTTAATTCAGTTACCAGGCTCTTTATAAAAAACATCTGAGGGAGTATTCCTTTAAAATTTGTTTTTTTTTCGGCAGTGTCATTTTTAACTGTAAGGTCCCCTTATTTCATAATTTGAAAATGGTAAATTATATTTGGGTGATTTGATGGAACAATGCAGATCCAGGCCGTAAACCCCGTAAATTTTATGCAGACGATACTTCTTGGGGTTACAGTGATTTTATGCCCCTGCATGAACTTCAATGGCCATATATTCAGAATGATACATGTATAATTGAAGTTGAGTTATTCTCGGTGACATTTGAGGGCTTTGAGCCTACAAGTCACCCGAAGGACGATGATGTTTTAGTTGATTTTAAGGATTTGGGAAAATAGAGAAATCATTTGTTCCACTACTCGATGAAGTTGGTTCGTGGCATCCTTCTTTGCTGGATTGTACAAAGAATAAAAGTCGCAGGTGATGTGATATTTATAGATCTCAACTTAACCCTAAAAATTAAAGAAAAAAGCATTCTAGAATCCTAAAATTAGACAGCAAATGATAATATATATAAAAGATAGTAATCAAATAAAAAATAAAACATATTATTGCCAAATCGTGTCATTAATCATCATAGATCCTTGGTGGTCTTCAAATCTTATATAATCTTCAATTATTCTTTTCTTCTTCCTTTTCCATTTCCATTCTCAGGTTTACCAAATGGGCATTAACTGCGTTGGGTCGAGTTCTAATATTTCTGAAGAACAAGAAGTGGAAAGATATGAACGAGGAAGCATGTCAACAGCTTCAACATTTGTGGGAGGAGCTTGAGATGACTAGATTAGACTTGAGTTGGTTGGAGCCTCTTGTGAAGTCTGCTTTAAATATGAAAGGATATGATGAGAAAATAGAGAAAGTGAAGGAGTTGAAGTGATAAATCCATATTTTAATATATTTTATCCCGCCTTAATCATTTATTTTGGGGATTATTTTAGGCTAATTTAGATATATTAGATAATATGTGAATTGTTAGCAAATTTTGGGAAATAATATAAATCTGAATGAATTATGAGATTATTGTGCTTAAATTATTAATATCATGATTGTTATCTTGTGATTAAATAATATCTCTTAATATATGATAGATCATGATTTTATCATATTAGAAGATCCTATGATGCAGAATTTTTTTCAGGAAGCTAAAAGGAAATCTAATGGTGGAAATTTATTGGGCTTCTCATATTTTAATGGACTTAAATTGATACCCTAAAAAGCCTCTTTTCCTCCTATAAAATTAACCTAGCTGCCGCCTAGTAGGGTACACTCTCATTGAGAGCCGATAGACGCATGCGGAACACAACGTAGGGGAAGACGCGGCCGTTGGAATTGATGCTGGAGGTTATATATTCAGGGAGCGGGAATTGGTGCTGGAGGTTATATATTCAAGGAGCGGATTGCCTCAGTAGCGGAGGCGCTCAGTATCCCTCGAAGCCAAATCTAAGCCATTGATCTCCCATCATCAAATCCTGACCTTCCATTTTAATACCTTAAAACAAGTTTAGAGCCCTGAAAAATTATTTTAGGATCTTAAAAAAAATCCTGAAGCATATTTTTAGTACCCATCAAGATCCTAAAATATTTGATCAAGATCCTAAAATATTTTTTAAAGATCATGAAGTATTTTTTTTAGTACCATTCAATATCTTGAAATATTTTTTCAAGATCCTAAAATAATTTTAGAATTGACAAAAAATATTTTAGAGTCCTGATGGGTACTAAAAATATGCTTCAGGATATTTTTTTAAGATCCTAAAATAATTTTACAGGGCTCTAAACTTGTTTTAAGGTATTAAAATGGACGGTCAGGATTTGATGATGGGAGATCAATGGCTTAGATTTGGCTTCTGAGGGATACTGAGCGCCTCCGCTACTGAGGCAATCCGGACCCCAGTCACCACGGGACCCACCATCCATAACCCATTCACTTTGTTCTCCTGGACAAGCACGAATTGTTGAGTCAGTTGGTACAATTGTCATGCTAGCGAACTTGCTTGGCTCTTGGAGGAATGATTTCCATGGAAGCTTAAGCTCTTTTGGAGGCAACTTGGAATGAGCATGGAGGAAGCTAGAGCCTAGAAGCTTACACTTGAAGACCACATGGGAGTATTTTTCCTTTATCGATTTGTTTGAAGACTTTGAAATTATTTAGTTTTAGATAATTTTGAATTGCTTTCTTGACAACAATCTAGTTTTAGATTGTAGACATATCATTTGTTTCGGATTTAATTGATAATTTGAATTTGAACTATGCTAAGATATTTGTTGGGATTTTTGCTTGCAAACCGTTTGATTGTCAATTATATTAATAATTGAGTTTTCATTATTGATTTAATTGTCAATTTAGGTTTATCCTCTTGGTTGTTTAATTAGGTTGGTTAATTGTCTAGTTGTTTAATTAGGCAATTGTGAACATAATTCCAAAACTATCTTGAAACTACTTTAACTGGTTTTAATGGGTTTAATTAACTAGCGCTCATTCCATTATGAGTTTTCTAGTGGATTAGTCGTTATTGAACTTGAGGGTTTCCCATGTTTCAATTAGTTAATTAAATTAATTAATTCCAATCTTTCATTAATCCCTTTGGTCTAATTAATTGATTTAGGCTAAGAAAGTTAACTCCATTGAATCCTAAATTGTCCCCTTCATCATCATAACTAAATTAAATCTTTGTTATTTGATTTGCTTTTATTCAATTTTCTCTTCTTAGGATTTTAATTATTCTCTCATAACAAAAACCCCCAAATTTGCATCTACATCTAGATTAGTTCCATTCTCATATAAGTTTTAGAGTCATTATTATCTTGCATTTAGTTAGTTTAGTTTTATTTCATTACATTTTTATCACCTAAATTCAACCTAAAGAAAAACTCACATATTACTCCTTGGGAGAATGACATAGGTTGACCCTAAACTGCACAATTAATTAGGACCTAGTTTAATTGATTGCTTTAGCAACAAAAGTAGCTCATTATGAAGCAAAACTTGACGGTTGCAGAGACACAAATGAATATGATAAAGGAAAAACTGGCTCATACAGAACTAAACTTTGAGATAATAAGAAAAGAATTGGTGAATATAGAAGAAGACTTCGAAGAGAAGGATTTGGATGCAAACATTGGATATGTGCTAAAATTGGATGCGGATAATGTTGCAAATTAAATGCATTATGTATTTTTATTTGTGTGTGTGTGAGAGAGAGAAGAGTGCCCTGTTGTTATTTGATTTTTAATGTGAAATCCAAAAAAAAAAATCTCAATGATTAGTTTGACATTAAAAACTTGATTGATTTTAAATAAATTAAGAATTACACTAAAATAAAATTAATCAATAAGCCATATTTGGGCATCGTCACGCCTAATTAGAAGTAGTTCTTACTCTTGAAACTCACTCAAAGATCAATTGGGCACGCGTTCCCTAGAATCCGTCAGTTTCTTCTATAGGCTCCTTGATATTTTGATTATATTTTTCTAGTTTTCAATTTTAACCTTTAAATTTGGTGTATTAAAATATACTAGACTGGCAATCCTGTGCATTCGAGTAGCCCAATTATATTGAAAACACCCTTTAAGTGGTGAATGAGATCGAAAAAAAGATACTAAGATGTCAATTGCATAAGTTGATGTTGTATTAGGTAGTGACTGAGTATTATTGTTGACAGCATAATGCCTTGCTGGCGTATATATATTCCGCTTGAAAAGAGTTATTTCTGGATGCTCGTAATCGAAGCAGACGTCAAACTGAATCTTCATAGAACTATTAACGATGTTCTTCATTTTTTTTTAGTTCTGAGAACGAGGCAATGCATCATGCAAAATAGGATAGCTTCTGTGTTGCCTGATGATAAAAGAGGAGCAAAATTCTAATTGGAAAATTAAGCACAAGAAGGATATAGCAGATATCTAATAAATCCCTATAAGTATAAACAGTTGGGCTTTGATTCCATGATACATTGTGATAATGACTCTATTTATCGAGTACACTTAAATTTAAGGGAAAATTAATATTTTAGTCATTCAACTATCATTTAATTCACCAATAACTCAATCTTTAAATTTTAACTCGCATATGACTTAGTTCCAAGCTTTTCATTTTTATAATGTTATCATCTTTGTCATGAGTTGAGTCGTCCTAGGTGTCAATAATACCCTTCCAAAACTGATCCACCTAAGCCTTTTTTATAAAATATAAACAAGACAAGGAATCCAGCCACCGGACTAGAGTTTATGTGTGATTAAAGAAAAAACTGGAGAATATAGAGAAGAAAAGAGTGGAGGATACGAGGAAGAAGAATGAGGAGAAGGTGCATAAGAAAGAATCGTGATGAAGAACATACAAGAGAGGGGAATTAAAACCCTAGGAATATTAAGTCCGTCTGTATCTAAGAAACTTCCTACACCTAACAAGGGCAGTTAAAAATAAATGAAAAAGAGTTTTCCTCTATATGTTAAGGACTCAGAGCTAGCCCATTGGCACAAAGAGTTCACCTCTTACAAGACATGCTTATAGATAATAGACCAGTAACAAGTGATGAAGTTGTTCAAGGCATTCTTTAGATGTTGTTGGCTATGATTGCAATAGAGTTCCAAGCCATTCAGTATATCCATTTACTTGAACAGGATGCAAGGATGGATTAAAACCAAGATTTTTGGCAAGACCCTTTACCCAATAGGTTTGATTTCTCTCATCATCAATTTTCTCATCATTCGTCATGATCTCTAAGGGTATGTTTGGTTGGGGGAGGGAAGGGGAGAGAAAGGGAGAGAAAATGGAGAGAGAGAAAAGTTATTTGTGGTGGGGCCTACAAAAATTTTCTCCCCTTTTAAATTTTCCCTCCATTTTCCTCCCCCTTCCCTCTCCTACCCTCCCCCCAACCAAACATACCCTAAATCATGTCTATCCAATTAATTTGAAATGTTGAAAATGAGTCACGTCATCAAGTTATCACTCCTTCGACTTTTCTATCTTCTTTCCAATCAACAGTTTAGATTGTCTCCTCTTTACAAATCAACGATCCAGATAAACTCATGAGGAATGCTAAGAAAATAAGATGAGAAGAGGATTTGCTTCCTTTACCCAACTACCCTCAATATCACAGGTCAGGTTCATGTGTATGGCTCAGTCATCCCTTCCGTCCTTATTATATTGGGAGGGGATGGGATAGGATGGTATGGGATGGGGGTACCGTAATCCCTTCCATTCATGGTATATTATTTTGGAAAAATCCAAATTGGGGCCTTTTAACAACAACAAAAATCAAAAAAGGCCCAAAGATTCTGAAAATCCCAGAAAAGGCCCCCAAGACCTTTTCTGGTATAATTTCATTAAAACTTTAGTTATTAACGGGGCTGATATAGTTGTTAACGGGTAGGTTTTTAACAACTAAATCAGTACCATTAACAACAATATCCTAATAACTAAATCAATCTCGTTAACAACTATATCAATACCCGTTAACAACTATATCAACCCCATTAACAACTAATGTTTTAATAAAATTATACTTTAAAGAAAAGGCCCTAGGGCCTTTTCGGGATTTAATCTTTCGGCCTTTTCTGAAATTTTTCTGTTAAAAGGGCCCTCATATGAATTTTCCCTATTATTTTTATAAAAAAATTATTAATGTATATTTAAACATTTAATCCAAAAAATCAACCCTAAAAACTAAAATGCATTTTCAGACTCATCACTCTCTTCTCTCTCCTCAGCGCTTGTAATCTCGCTCTTGCACCAGAGCCAGATGAGAGCGGAAGCATTATACTGTAATTCCTTCTGCCAAAAGCCCAAAACTTGATGCAAGAGCAAACAGAGGAGAAGCGAGAATGACATATTGAAGCCTAAGACTTTTTGTTCGCATAAGCCTTGGAAGCGAAAATCTTTGATCAAATGAAAAAAGACAACAATATTAAATATCAATTATAATTAGGGATCACAAGTTTTTTGAAAATATCGAAAAAAAAAATGAAATTATCCTTAAATAAATATTGTTAAAAAGCTGGATGGGTAAAAATTTTATTTAAGAAATTCAGTCCTTTTGTAAATTTTTGTTAAAAGAATATTATCTCTAGTTATTATTAGTATCTTTACATTATCTGTAATTAAAATCTACCCAAACGCGTTTTTCATCAAATATTTTATTTTAATTAAAAATAATAATAAAAGCGGTCCGCTAAGTGTACGGTTTCCCCTGAGGCTATGCAATTCTACTAATCTAGTCAACCCTCAAATTGGACTAGTTTTGGTTTTACAATATATGTCTGTAATTTTTTTTAAGAAAAAAAAATCATTTTTTTCAGATTTATACAATTAAAATAAATAAGAAAACACAAGGAAAATGAATTCTTAAAAGGACAAAAGTTATTATCATGTCCATTTGTCTATATCTATTTGGTCTAGTTTTCCCACCGAAACAATAATCTTGCAGCTATCCAAGGGTACTTGGTCAGTAGTGGATGATTGCTCGGATACTTTGTAATAAGATTTAGAAAAAGTTCCAAACATGGGATGACCCAAAGAGCTGTCAAAAAACATCTTACAGCTCCTTTACAGCTCTATATATATTGGTCATATGTAGAGCCGTCAATCAGGGCCGGCCCGGCCCATCAGGGCCGGCCCTCCAGAGCCCGGAGTAAGAAAAACACCTGTTTTTCAAAGCCCGGCCCGAGAGCACCAGGCTGGGCGGCCCATGAGGCAGCTGGAAATTATTATTCCAAATTTTAATTATTTTTTCTCCGTGTTTTTCATACAAATATAATTAGTAAATTACAACAATTAAAGCTCTAAATTACAACATAAATCATCTAATTTATCAAATAAATGTTGTCAACATTTATATCCAAAAAACACAATCATCCAACAAATAAGCATTCACGAATTCATAATTAAAAACAAATTATGTTCTAAAATAACTTACATAAAATATAAAAAGCATACCACTAATATACATAAATTATGGTCAGTGAGATGCGAGAGCTGAGAAGAGTTGCGATCGAGGAGGAGACGAGGAGTGGAAGGGACATGAACATAGTTTATAGTGTAAGGATCATAGGAGTAGTCAATAACAATATTAATATATTAGTTTAAAATTTTAAAGACTCTACATTGTTATAAGACATAAACATTATATTCCAACTCGTTCAGGATTTTGTTAGGAAAATATATCAAAGAAATTTTTTAAGACTCAACATTTAAATAAGAAAAAAAAAGACGGGCTAAACGGGCCGGGCCCGTAGCCCAGTGGCCGCCCGTAAAAGCGTGGCCTGCGGGGCCGGCCCTCGGGCCGGCCCTCCAGACCTCGACTTCATCTCTTTCTTCTATTTTTGAGGCCCGCCGTAACGCCAGGGCTAAATGGGCCGGCCCGACGGGCCCGGCCCGTTTTGACGGCTCTAGTCATATGTGCTTAATTTATCATCTCAGTTACTCATACTTTGTACCTAAAATTCTTAGAAATAATCTTCTCATGAATCTTGGTAACACTTTTGTTGGTTTCTACAATATTTTGATAGAAGGAGGCTGAAAATTTCATAGTATAAATTACAATCGTTAAGGAACCTTTAGACCTTCGGTTAAAGGCATTATTTTGAAGGATTGTGAAGAGAGGTCTGGGAATTTCTGGAGTTAGGCAAAGCAAAACTATTAATATAAGTAATTAGCATTTTTGGTTTATTTTAATACATCATTTAGCAATCTCAACTCATCCAAATAAAATGTTGGTTTTATTTTTTCTTTTTATTGATTTTTTTTTATTTCTAAAAAAATTGGTCTAGTTTTCCAAATCAAATTGAAGCACATGAATTTTTTTTTTTTTTTTTTTTTTTTTTTTTTTTTTTTTTTTTTTTTTTTAACAATAAGGTTTCACATCAATAAAATTTCAAAATTTTGTTTGACTACAAACTATAAAAATCACATATGACAAAACTTAATCAGCCTTCATTTCGTGCTTTATGATTGGATGGAATCTTGGGTGATGCAAATAATCAACCAACAACTTTTTTTTTTTTTTTTTTTTTTTTTTTTTTTTTTTTTTTTTTTTTTTTTTTTGAGAATCAACCAACAACTTTGGCATTGGTAAAGAATAACCTAATACCAACTCTGCATTTGAAATATTTATGATTCCTCATGCTTGTCTTCAACAAGAAAGGAATAACCTCATTAATGTTTGAGTGCCATGTCGGTTAGTTGAGATGGGAAGATTTCTCACCATATGTGAAAGTGGAGCTATATACCCAAGAGGGGGTGAATTGGGTATTTTAAAACTTTTGTAAATTGCTCTGTTTTTAGACGACAAAAACGAGAGATGAACATAGTAAAGGGAAGAACAGGTGAACACGAGAGATTTATCTTGGTTCGGTCTTAACAACTTGACCTACATCCGGTCCCAGGACTCTCCGGGATTTTCACTATCACAAAGATTACACACTCGTACTTAAAGAGTAGTTCTCTCTCTAGAACTCACTCCCCTTACAAGTTGTAATCAATGAACTCCCAAATCACCAAGTCCCCTTGACTTGTGATTCTTTTCAATAAATGAATTACGAGATAAAAGCTCTCTCTAAGAGTGGATAATAATAAACACCGAAGCTTATAATGTCAAAAGACAAAATACAAGTGAAAACAGAAAGGTAGTTGAAGAACTTGAATGCTTGTTCGTTTTCAGATGTAGTAGTCGTTGAGAAGAAATGAATGCAACTCTATTTATATAGCCAGATAGCATTAATAGACCGTTGCATTGATAATAAGAACGTTGAAGATGATCTGCAGAAGTTGTGAGTTGCTTAGGTCTTCTTCTCTCTCTAAAACTCAATTAATCCAGCTGGCTGGATGTTCAGAGTTGACTCTCTGCAAATCAATCCGTTGGAGAAGATGTTGCTAGATGTAGAAATCATTCTTTAATGCTTTGCAACCGTGTGCAGATGGATTAACCAAAAGCATGCAAGTTTCTGGGTTGAGCATTTAATGTTCTGACATCACTTTTGCTTTTGCTTTAAACCTTCAGTAAACCTTCCTTAATCTGTCTGAAACTCACCAAAAAGATGGTTAAACATATCTAGTACCAATAGAGAATAATCATGGAAAGCATTGAGATCAAACACGAAGGCATAGTAAAATCGTTACATTCAATTTTCAGGCAACGTCCAAAAACCTGGAGGTTTGTTCACAAACCTCGAGGTTTAGTCATTTAAGGTTGAAAATGATTTAAGACCAAAAACCTCAAACCTGGAGGTTTATCTTAAAACCTGGAGGTTTCTCATGATGCAATCACAAAGGTTTATCGGGCTTACCCCAAACCTCGAGGTTTTCTCAGAAACCTCGAGGTTTCACATTGTAAGTGAAACCCAGCAGAAGCATGATGGAACCAAACCTGGAGGTTTATCAAGGAACCTCGAGGTTTTAGAATGAGCGAAATTTCATTTGTTCTCTGGAACTCACAAACCTCGAGGTTTGTAGCAATACTTGAGGTTTTGCCCAAACGACAAAGTTCTCTTGTTTTGACCCAAAACACAAACTGGAGGTTTCAATGGAAACCTCGAGCTTTTCAAACACACTAAAAACCATTAGCTCTCGGGAAGCCGAAACACGGAGGTTTCTATCAATACTCGAGGTTTTACATTTTATTTCAAATTTTCAGTTTGGCGCCAAGGCATAACCTCGAGGTTTTGTTGTAAACCTCGAGGTTTCACAACTTGGTGTGAAACCGAGTTTTCTCGGAAGTCCAAAACCTCGAGGTTTCTTAATAAACCTCGAGGTTTCACATAATTTTGTGAAACCCAAGTTTTGCAAGTTTAAACATATAACCTCGATGCTTCCTTTGTAAGGCCAAACCTCGAGGTTTTCGGGGAAAACCTCGAGGTTTACTCTCACTCGGGGTTTTCCAACTTCGAGAGCAAATCCTCATTCTTTGTTCACAATTGTTGGCAATCATCAAAATCTTTTAGAGAACCAACAATATGGTCACGAGTTCAAACGACATGAGAGAAAAAAGGAATATCCCCATTTTATATGTTTCCTATATAAGTTCAGTTTTCTTCCATCTTCCTTTATAATTCCATATTAGTTCTCTTCCTCCACCATATTCTTTCTTCTTCTTCTTCTTTTTTGGTTGTGACCACCCAACACTACAAAAATATTGACTTTACTTGCCGTCAAAAGTATTTCAGCGGTGACAAAAAGTCACTGCGATACGATAATGTCGCTAATACTTTTAGCGGCGACATTAAAAAGTAGACAATCAATGGCAACTTTGATTGTCTACTTTTTGTCGCGCTAA
Source organism: Acacia acuminata (assembly GCA_019022655.1). Classification (NCBI taxonomy): domain Eukaryota; kingdom Viridiplantae; phylum Streptophyta; class Magnoliopsida; order Fabales; family Fabaceae; genus Acacia; species Acacia acuminata. The sequence goes on from JAFJYI010000036.1 coordinate 2,941,680, forward strand.
AAAGTAGATCGAAGCAATGAAAACAGGTGTCCTTTGCTGAAAATAGGGTTTCAATGGCAACAATTGATGCCATGGATACTCTTTTGGTGACGACAAGTTTGTCGGCACGATACTCATTACATCTTTGCCGCGAGATACACTTTCTATGAGTGACCAATTATCGCCATTGATATAGTTTTCAGCGGCAACACGGTTTGTCGTCGCTAATAGTCTTTTCACCGGCGATAAATGGTCGCCGCCGATCTGATTTTCAACGGCGACATTTGTCGCCCAAAAGTGACATTTTAAAAAAAATAAATTAATTAATGTAAATTGTAAACTTAAAAAGCGCCACAATTAAAACCTGTACCGTATTGATTAAGATTAGAAGAAATTTGAAACTAACAATATATTAACTAACAATGATACTAACATAATTCTTCAAAATTAACATCAAATATTTAAATTTTCTAAACAAAGTTTAAAGGTTGTCCATTGGAAGGATACATCAAAGATAAAACTATGAAGAACGACTAGCTGGTAGGACAAGAAGGCTAGGAGTAGATGAAGTAGGAGCTGCTACTTGCCCCTATTGCATTAAGACAGCTAGAGCATGTATCCTTTGCTTCATTTGTTCCATCTTTTGATCAAGTTGTGCACGCTCTCTGCTTCCATCTTTGCACGTTCTTCTACGCGCTCGCTTCCATCCTAGCACATTCCTCAGAACGCTCTACTTCAATCTTTGGATGCTCCTCCTAAAATTTTTTATCAAACTTCTCAAGCAATTGGGTATACACAGTCTCCACAACTGAATTATCATTGGATTGAGAGCGATCTCTTTTTATCAATGGCTCTGCTCCATACCCTTTTCCTCTTACATACCTTGATCTCTCACCAAGAACAGCAGTCAATATTTCATTAGAGGTCATTCGAACATCATTCTCTACCTCTTGTTGTTGTTGGCGAAGTTCTTGCAAGTTAGCCTACAATTAAATCATGAAACAAATGAGATGAAAAATTCTTGAAGTTAGTATAACATAAAAAGACAACGCATACGTGTATTTGCTCAGATTTTGGATCTGCCCACTCTGATTGTCCATCTGTCTTCTTCCTAGTGTGTGTGATCTGCCAAAATTGGTCAGGTGGTGCAGGCTATCCAGTAGTGGGGTCCCTCTACAAAGCATAATATACAAAGACGACACATGGTACAATTTAAAATAAAAAATGATGATTCAAAACATAAACTAAAGTGAAGAGAGATTGAACTTACGTAGCAAAGTTTATCTCCTCAAATGATAGAGAACCACAAGTATGCTTTGTTACTTATTTTTCTCAGTTGCTCTTGTTTCTTTTACTTTTTTTCTACCAAAAAAAAATAGTAACAAAGAATTAATGACTAAAATAAATATATGATCCATTTAAAAGGATAGAAAGGTATCGTGAGCACGTCGGTCTAGAAATATGCTAGTAACAACTCCCAATCTTGAGAACTAATATTTTGAGGAGGATTAGCCCGCCTGTCCTCATCAGTAGTATATTTGTTATAGTGTTTGTGCAAGTTAGTCTTCCAATTTCTAAAGGCATTTTTCAAATTCATTGTTATAGTTTTTTTGAACTTCTCTTCATTGCTTGCATCATAAGGTTCAAATTTGTCCTAAAATACATATAAACAACGAAAAAAATTGTTAAGAAAACATAAATAAACAAAAATATATATAAATATTTGGGAGAGTATACCTTTACTTTCAAAATCATCCCATCTTTATATTGTTCATAAATATTCTTCCACTCAGCACCATGATGAAAAGAGATTGTGGTCCTAACAACATAACCACAATAATTAACAAGGTTTCTTGCTTCTGCACCTACTGCTTTTGTCAAGTAGTCTGAAAGTTTCACTAGTATCTTTGATCCAAATCTGGTCCTCAAGTCTACTTTAAAGTATTTGTACACTCCTCCTCTGCTTTTTGATAGGATGAGAGGAGCCTATAAATCATGTGACAAAATTAAAACAATTAAAATTGAGCAACAACCTAAAGACACAAGCATCCATTAAGAGCAGAATAATATATATTGAGCATTGACAATGACTCATTTGTGTAAATAGTCTTACCCAAAAGCAAGTAATTGTAACTCCCATGCAGCTGGCCACTTATAGAGATTTAATTTAGCTATGAATAAAACAAATATTATATATATATATATATATATATATATCCACAATACAATATTTTGGTTATCTCTCTAATTTATAGGAACAGATTTTACGTTGACACTACTACATGTCAATAAGCTTTAATAATAGATTCTGATTCAGTTTAATATCAATCGTTTCTATAAGAGGATCATACAATGAATTATTTTTTTTAAAGAATACTTATTTGTATTATATAAAATTCAAACATATATACCGCACTACTAGCTTGAGTAGGGGGAGAGTTTGCAGGCATTTTCTCAAGTTGTAATTGTAGTGACCGAGGTGAATGTAAAAGAAGACTTTGAAGAGAAGGATGTGGATGCAAAAATTGGATGTGGAAAACCCTAGTCCTACACATCGATAATGTAGCAAATTAAATGCATTATGTGCATGGGGTTGGGTTTCTCTCATCATCATTTCCTCATTATGCCTCATAATCTCTAAATCACATCCATCCAATCAATACAATACTACTTTCATTTTTCTCTCACTTTCCTAAATCAAGCGCCCAATGAGGCCAATGAGAGAAAATGAGAAACAAGATAAGGAGAAGATCTCCTTTCGCCCAATTGATCTTTGAGTGAGTTTCAAGAGTAAGAATTACTTCTAATTAGGCCGATAATGCTCAAATATGGCTCCTTAATTAATTTTGTTTTAGTGTAATTCTTAAATTTATTTAAAATCAAAACAAGTTTTTAATGTCAAACTAATCATTGAGATTTTTTCGGGATTTCACATTAAAAATCAAATAACGGGCAATCCTCTCTCACACACACATACACATGGGCACGTGTTCCATAGAAACCGTCAGTTTCCTCTATAGGCTTCTTTATATTTTGATTATATTCTTTGTATTTTTCAATTTTAACCTTTAAATTTGGTGTATTAAAATATACTAGACTGGCAATCCTGTGCATTCGTGTAGCCCAATTATATTGAAAATACCCCTTAAGCTGGTGAGTGAGATCGAAAATAGATACTAAGATGTCAATTTCATAAGTTGTTGTTGTGTTAGGTAGTGGTGAGTATTATTGTTGGAGCATAATGCCCTATTTCGGCGTATATATGTTCTGCTTAAAAGAGTTATTTCCGGATGCTCGTAATTGAAGCAAACGTCAAACTGAATCTTCATAGTGTAACATCCCAATTTTTGAAAGCGTTTTCACGGTATCTTGATCAGAGTTGAGCATCGGAAGTAAATAGTATTGAAAAGTAACTGATAAATTCCACTATAATGTATGTGCTTCTAACAGCATTGCAATTTTTTTTCAAATGTCGATATCGTAAAGTACATGTCAATAGGACTTTCTCCAGCCGGTTCCTACATCTTGCTTACCCTTGTCTTCGATCCGTTTACTCAGGATCCCGAAGCTATGGTAAGAGCCGAGGTTCAATGCCCATTGAACCTCGTGTAACGGTTAACCTCATGTTCATGTAACAAGTATGTATGACAGTTTATTCATGATATCACAGCAATATTCACATATGAAAGATAATAACCGAACACAGCCACTGCATATGAACGTTATTATAGTCTGCACTATCCACCAGTGCCACGGTGTACATCCGTGTCCTCAGCGCTAGGAAAACTCGACGGTATTATCAGAACCATAACCCGTGTATAGTATAGTTGTATATGTATACTCAACAACTTTTTTAAAAACAGAATCTCAGTCTATGAATACAACCATCACATATAGGCATACAGTAAACATCAGAGTTAGTGTTACAGTACTCGTCCGTACCTTTGTCGACGATATCGGTACGTTGACGGTTGGACGTGATCGCATTTATCCTATAACGGTAATATCGCATTTATTAATCTACAAATAATATCTTAAGAGATATTTTGGCCACTACTAACTATTTTGCCCTTGAAACATTTGTTTTTCACTTTATTCCCTCAAAATTCGTAGAACAATGCTAGTACCAATTTGGGCAAAATTTTGTCTAACTTTGAAAAATCATAATTAATTCTAGAAAAATCGAAACTAGGATCCGTAAAATTCCTTGGAATCCTGAGGATGTCTATTTTCAAGTAAAAATAATCAATTTTTCCCAGATTACACGGATCACTCCCAGGTTTAAAGTTTTGAGCCTCTGCCCAGAATTTTCTCAGAAATTCGTAGCCTAACTTTGAGGATTTTTATCTCACTGTACAGAACTTATTTTAACATGTTCTTAGCATATTTAAAAAGCCCTATATGTCTACTTTAACCATAAATGTTCTCAGAATTTTGTGACCATATTTTCAATATGAAATTCTGGCGTTTTCATCACTGCCTCAAGAAATTCGAAACCGATGAAATTTCGTCGAACTTCGTTACTTTGATGATTTTCTTCCAGAAATTTTGCTATATGACCTCCCTCATCGTTTTTTTCAAAATAAATCCAATTTTTACCATAAAAACATGTAAATAAAATTATCCTAGCATATTTAAGATCTACACTACTTCTATCTAAGAATTTAAGAACTAGAACTTAAAGAATTCAAAGCTAAAGCTAGAGAACTTACCAAGAACCTTGCTACTTCTTCAAGAAGCTCTTCACACTCTTCCTTACTCTCTCAATATGGTTAATACCTTTGTGAATTGGTGAAGAATAATGAAGACCCCAACCCCCTATTTATAGTAAAATTCCATGACACTATTCACACATTTTCATCTTGGATATACACCCTTGGATTTAGGTTAATTGGAAGCACAAATCCTAGCCCTCCAAGCTCTCAAATCTGACCCCCCCTTTCTCTCTCCCTCATCCTCTTCCATAACCTATCCAAAGTACCATATCCTCTTCCAAAGATTTATCCCATGTGTTCTAACTTAGTGCACAAGCCAACAAGTTGCTTCTTCTATTTTTTTTTTTGTGTTGCACTCCACTAGATAAAAATTCATTTGAGGATCTTAATGAAGTTTGATTCAAATTTCCTTTTTGGTTTTGAAATCTTGGGATTTATAGCTTCATTTAGAGACCATAATCATCCATTTTCTTAATTGATATCAATCTCTAGGAGTTGAGGAAGTGGCTTTGGTTATAACCATTCTCAAGCTTGAATTATGCTTGTTCATAATCTCTTTTTATATTTGATTCATGATTAAGGGATTTCAAGATACAATTTAATTTGTATAGGTTTTCATTTGCTTATGTCTTAAATTATTTCCATGCATTAATCTAATTACTTTATGCCTAATTTCCCTATTGGCGATACCTTGACTTTCCTCTCTCTCTTCATACTACACACACACATGCACAACAATTGTACATACACATGCACAACCCTTCATCTTTCTCTTTCATTATCCTCTTCCAATATTTTTAAGAGGCTTTATGACAAAGGACTCTTATCCTCTTCCATTTGCTTTCCTCCTCTGTTGACTTAATTTCCCCCATGTGTTTGCTAAATAATATCTAGATATTATGAGCTTAAATTCCTCCCATTGGTTCTTTTATTTTCACATGGATTAAGCTTCCTAATTATTTAAGCCCTTAGATTAGCTTTATGAGGTTAATTCTTGGCCCTTAGATCATAGTTGAAATTGTTGACTTTTCAAAGCTTGATTAAAATTTAATTAACATCTTAATTAGAAGCTTAATTGTCTCTTGATTATTGCATTATTGGTGTTTAGAGTAGTTTATGACCATTGGTAATCCATCTTATGCTAATCTCAATCCCTTATTGGTCTTTGATTTCTTATTTAGCTTAATTCACCTCTAATTGATGACTATTAATATTAATTGTAAATAATTATCCAAATGTTCTATTAGTGTAAATTTAATTACTCATTAATTGTTAGTAATTGCCCCTTAATTGTTCAAGTGTTTTGATAATTCTTTATGGCCCTTTATGAATTAAATATGCACTAGATATTAATTATAGGGTATTAGGAACTTTAATAAATTATGAAAATTGGTGCTTTGATCAATTATGAAGGCTTGTACAATTATTTAATTTAGTGAAGATTTGGTTGGTCATTAATTGTTATTGATTTCTCCAAATTTGTTTAAGCATTTTCATGACACTTTCTTGCTCTTTTTGATTCTACATGGACCATAGTTTAATATGGTATTTATTGTATTTTATGATATTTTATGGTGCCTAACAAAATTTAGTAAATCATTGGCTACCCTAATCCTAAGGAAAAATTAACTAGAAAATAAAATAAACAAATCTCAAAATTTGAGACCACATATTCACCTATTTTAAATAGGCTTTAATTATTAAAAATATTGTACTTAAGATAAATGAGAATTTTGGGTATTGCACATAGAACTATTTGTAACACCTCATTTTTCAAAAGCGGAATAATATGATTTTATCAGAGTGGCGCATCGGAGCAATTCAAAAGAGTGAGTTGATGAGTATATTACAAAATATCAACCATGGTTTGTTATAGTAGTGGTACATTCATCCCAATAATTTAAAATATTATACAATCCAAAAACAGAAAGAAACTCGGCCGAGTCCTCAAGCGGGCGCTTACCATTGTCGACGATCTTCGGTCCTCCGAGACCACGATGCTATAGTAAGAGCTGAAGTCCAATACCCATCGGACCTCAGGTAACGGTTAATCTCATCTTAAGTAATACAGTATATGTATGACAGATATTCATGACATTACAGCAATAATCAGTACATAAGCACACAGAAAATGCAAGATTAACATATCAACAGTACATAGCACACAGCACATGTAAAGTCACCCACGTTTGCACTAACCAGTGCCACGATAGCATGTCGTGTCCTCAGTGCTAGGAAAACAATCCTACGGCGTTATCAAGACTATAACCCGTGTAAAGCTGAATGTATAAACGGTGATCTAAGACCGAGTCTTAGTCTATGAAATCATCTATCACATATAAGCATACAATAAGCATCGTAGTCGGTGTTACAAAGACGCGTCCGTACCTTCGTTAGTGATATCGGTACGTTCATCGGTCGGAGTATGATCACGTATATCCTATAATGGTAATATCGCATTTATTAATTTACAAATAATATTCTAGTAGATATCTTAGTCCCTAAAGACCTTTTTACTCTTGGTGGGATTATTTTTCAACTTATTTCCAAAATTTCGTAGCAAAACGATGGTATAGTATTTCTGGACAGATTTTTATCTATTTTTGAAAAATCATAATTAATTCTAGAAAAATAGAAACGAGGATTCGTAAAATTTTCCGGAAACCTCAGCATGTCTATTTTTGAGAAAAAATATTGGTTTACACCCAGAATTTGTGATTCATTCCCAGTTTGATGATGTTCCTCCTCTGCCCAGAATTTTTCCAGAAAAACATAGCCTTATTTCCAGAATTTGTATCTCCCTCTACAGACATCTAATTGATGCATATTTTATATCAATAGAAAGATATACATGTCTACTATACTCATGAATTATTTCAGAATTTATGAAGAAGATTTTGCATATAAAATACCACTATCTAACAGCCTGACTCCCATTACCCAGCAACACCCCACAATTCTCATCTTACTCCAACTTGTTTTATTAATCCTAGAAGTCACTCCTCAACATGTTTCCACCTTGTCAGGCATCTTTCGATGCAATAAGACTTGAAAACAATTATGGGAAATTACCTTACCTATTTCCTAGGTTAAAACTAACAATTCTACTAAAAGCTACTAAGAACTACTAAGAACTATAAGAACTAAAGACTAGAAACTAAAAACTAAAGACAAGCTTACCTCTTGAAGCCTCTTGCTTGCCACCTCCTTCTTGCTTCTACTCTATTAGAAATCAACTCTTGAAGTTTGATTTGGGGTGAAGAATTATGAAGGGCAAGGCCCCCTATTTATAGTAAAAGTTCATAGATTACATTCCTTGGATCAAATTTTCTTATCAATGGCTCATGTTGTCACATCCCAATTTTCGGAAGCGTTTTCAGAAATATTTGATCAGAGTAGAGCATCGGAAGTAAATAGTATTTAGAAGAGTAACTCGATAAACATCCACCGTAGTGTAAGAGTTGGCTGTTAACAGCGGTACAAAATATTTCAAATGTTATCATTGTTCAAAAGTACAAATCAAAAAGGCTTCCTCCGGCCGTCTCCTACATTATTTGCTTACCCCTGTCCCGCCCCGTTCACTCGTAACCCGAAGCTAAGGTGAGAGCCGAGGTTCAATACCCATTGAACCTCGTGTAACGGTTAACCTCATGTTCATGTACAATTATGTATGACAGCTTATCTCATGACATCACAGCTATGTTCACATATAAAAAGTAATAACAACACGGCCACCGCATATGAATGTTATTACGGTCCGCACTATTCACCGGTGCCACGATGTACGGTCGTGTCCTCGCTAGGAAAACTTAACGGCGTTATCATGACTATAACCCGTATAAAGCTGTATGTGCACAGTCAATAACTTTTGAAAACAGAATCTCAGTTCAAAAACACATCTCATCACATATAGGTATACAATGAACATCAGAGTTAGTGTTACAGTACGCGTCCGTACCTTCGTCGGCGTTTGTCGGTACGTTTGACGTCTGAACTGTGATCGCGTTGATCCTATAATGGTAATACCATATTTATTAATTTGTAGGTAATATCCTAAGAGATATTTTGGCCCCTAATGACCATTTTGCCCTTACAACTTTTATTTTTCACTTTATTCCCTCAAAATTCGTACAACAACGCTGGTATAAATCTGGGCAGCATTTTGTCTAACTTTGAAAAATCATAATTAATTCTACAAAAATCGAAACGAGGATCCGTAAAATTCCTTGGAATCCTTAGGATGTCTATTTTCAAGTAAAAATAGTCACCTTTGCCCAGATTTCACGAATCACTCCCAGGTTTTAAGTTTTGAACCTCTGCCCAGAATTTTTCCAGAATTTCGTAGCCTAACTTTGAGGAATTTTAACTCTCTGTACAAAAATCATTTTGACATGTTCTTGACATATTTAAAAAGCCCTATATATCTATTTTAACCATGAATTTTCTCAGAATTTTTGATCATGATTTCAATATGAAATCCTGGCGTTTTCATGGCTGACTTCAGAATTTCCGAAACCGATGAAATTTCACGAACTTCGTTACTTTGATGAATTTCTTCCGGAAATTTTGCCATAACCTCTACTTCATCAATTTTTCGAGATAAAGGCAATTTTAACTATGAAAACACCTAACTAAAATTATCCTACCATATTTAGGATCTAAGCTACTTCTAAGAATTTAAGAACTACAACTTAAAGAACTTAAAGCTAGAACTAGAAAACTTACCAAGAACCTTGCTACTCCTTCAAGATGCTCCTCACTCTCACTCTCCCTCTATGTTTCAGCTTCTTTGTTTGTGAATTTGTGAGAAAAGATGAAGAGGTTGGGGGTCTATTTATAGGAAAAATTTGAGGACCTAGTTGGCAATTTAATTTGGCCAAGATTCTCCCTAACCTTTGGATCAAAAATAGCTTTATGAGACTAAATCCTTGCCTTCCAAATTTTGGTCGACATGCCCCAGCCAATCATCCCATTTATTGTGCTTTTGAGTCTCAAATATCTTGTATTTATTCAATGATTAATTATTTCAAAAAAACGCTTTTCTATTCTACTCAGCCGACATCCACTTTTTGCCATCTGATATGTCTTCAATATGCTATAAAGTATCCCATGTTTTAAGCTCTCTAATTGGCTATTTGATAATTTTGACTTTTCAAAGCCAAAGCATGTGACTTTACTATTGCACAAATCTGATTCTAAATTGTACCATCGAAAATGAAGACTTGGTGTTGTTACTTAATACATAATTAAGGGTTTAAAATGCCAATTAATGCCACATGTCATTATGCAATTTATTTGGAATCTAAACAAAGTCATTTGTGGCTTATTAATCAAGCTTTGTCTTTCACTTTACCTTAATATTTTTTTTTTTTAATATTTAAATCAGCCCCCTTTTGATGCATTTGATTATCTCTAAATCTTAGTCTCATAATTAATCATGTGTTAATTTAATTGCTCATTAATTTTTGGTGATTGCCCCTTAATTGTTTCAAGTGTTTTGATAATTCTTTATGGCCTTTTGTGACTTAAATATGATCTAAATATTAATTATAAGGTATTAGAAAATTTAGTCTCCTAATAGATTATGAACATGGGTGTTTAAGACCCTTTGATTAATTATGAAGATTTGCACAATTTATTTAATTTAGTGAAGGTTTGGTTGGTCTTTAATTGTCATTAATTTCTCTTAAATATACTTAAGTATTTTCATCTCCATATGAACCATAATTTAAATATGGTGTTTGTGGTATTTTATGGTATTTTATGATGACTAATATAATTTCTTACTTATTGGCTATTCTAATTCTAGGGGAAAAATTGCCTAGAAAATAAAATAAACATGTCTCAAAATTTGAGACCACATATTCACCTATTAAATAGACTCTTTTTATCAAAATATTGTATTTAAGACCAACAAGAAATTTTGGGTATTACACATGTTAATTTGTGCTTCTATGAAGATACAATTTGTGAATAAAACATTCCCATTGGTCAAAATTATTTACATTGGATTTAGCTAATTATTTTATTTTCTTAATTAAATTCAACATGTGCACAAAATATAATATATTTTAATCTCTCTCTTTCTCTCTCTTCCTTTCTCTTTCTTCCTTTCCCTTTCTCTCTCTTTTTCTTCCTCTCCTTTTTCCTCCTCCCATCCGTGCTCCCTCTCCCTCTCTCTTGTCTCCTTGCATTTTTTGCACTACACAAGTGGTCCCATGTGCTTGTGTATTTATCCTATTTTAAGTATTATCCTAAATTCTTATATTATCCTCTTCCAATTTGTATTTATGAGCCCATGTGATTTATTTAATTATGCTTTTATTTAATTTTGTTAAATAATCTATTATCCTCTCATCTTGAACCCTATCCATTGGATTAGATTTTGTGTTGTTTAAATTAAATCTTGGCCCTTTACTATAAAACATGATGTCATCCTTGTGATGTCATTTGGATGACATAATCAAGGCTTAAGTGTCATTAACAAAGCTTAATTAACTCTTAATTGCATTTGCTATAGGTTTATTAACTAGTTATGACAATTAGTGCCTAATCTTCATTAATTAGCCCCTTGATTTATTATGAAGGTTTTACAAAATTATTTAATTAGTGAAAACTTAATTGCTTATCAATCTCTAATAATTTTTCTTAATTTGTCTAAGTGTTTCCATAAAGTTTTCTTGCTTCTCTTGATTATTTAAGAACCATAATTTAATATAATAATAATTTTGTATTTTATGATCCTTAAATATAGCCTAAAATTAAGTCTTTGGTTTATTTAATTTCCAAGGGAAAGTTGCCTAAAATATAGCCAACAAATTTACAAAATTTTAGAGACAACATACTCTCCTTTATTAAACATATAGTATTTATCAAAATATAGTTTTGACTAGAAATAGAGATTTTTAGGGTTTTACACTATTAACGATATTCTTCATTTTTTTTAGTTCTGCGAACGAGGCAATGCATCATGCAAAGTTGGATAGCTTCAGTGTTGCCTGATGATAAAAGAGGAGCAAAATTCTAATTGGAAAATTAAGCACAAGAGGGATATAGCAGATATCTAGTAAATCCCTATAAAAATAAACACTTAAGCTTTGATTCCATGATACATTGTGATAATGACTCTATTTATGGAGTACACTTAAATTTAAGGTCATTCAACTTTTATTTAATTCACCTATCACTCAATATTTAAAATTTTCACTGGCATATGACTTAGTCCCAAACTTTTCATTTTGTAAATATTATCATCCTAGTTATTTGTTGAGTCATCTGGGTGTCAATAATACCCTTCGAAAACTGCTCCACCTAAGCTTTTTTATAAAATTTAAACAAAATGAGGAATCCAGCCACCGGACTGGAGGTTATGTGTGAGTAAAGGAAGGGGGAAAAACAAAACAAAACTGGAGCACGTAGAGAAGAAAAGAGTGGAGGATACGATAAAGAAGAATGAGGCAAAGGTGCACAAGGAAGAAGCGTGATGGATGAAGAACGTACAAGAGAGGGGAATTAAAACCCTCGGAATATTAAGTCCGTCCGTATCTAAGAAACTTCCTATACCTAATAACGGCAGTTAATAATGTTTTCCTCTATATGATAAGGACTCTAAGCTGGGAGCACATAAGGTGCTTCTACCTTATGTGCCCTTACATGCCCATCCCCCTAATTAGAAGGATGAGGCTTTATATGTGTGTGTATATATATATATATTTATATTATATCGCTTTTTGAAAAAAAATTTGCACCCAATATCTAAAATTAATTAGTTTTCGGGATACCGGTGTTACGGGACAAACATTTTTGAATGTAGGAAATGCAAGATCGGAAACTAATTATTTTAAAATACTTGGGTAATTATTTTAAAATACTGGGTGCAAAAAAAAATTCAAAAGGCAGCATATAATATAAATTTAAATATATAGAATATAAATAAATAAAAATGCCTCATCCCTCTAATTAGAGGGATGGGCATGTAAGGGGCACATAAGGTGAGAAGCATCTTATGTGCACCCCTCTGAGGTAGCCCATTGGCGCAAAGAGTTCATCACTTCTTACAAAACATGCTCATAGATAATTGACTAGTAGTAGGTTATGAAGTTGTTCGAGGTATTCTTTAGATGTTGGTGGCTATGATTGCAATAGAGTTCCAAGCCATTCAGTATATCCATTTATTTGGCCGCGATGCAAGGATTAAAACCAAGTTTTTTGGCAATACCCTTTACCCAAATACCCTCAACATGTGTTTGGCACGGTGTCCACACGGCTTAGAAACCCAATGGCCAATAGTAGAAGCCCAGTGGGAGGAAATTAACGATTTTTTTTTTTTTTTTTTTTTTTTTGGTGTTTGGGTAGCTTCACAAACTAATGGCCTTTTCTAAAAAACAAAAAATAACTTATGAGAGAAGCCAAAATTGGCTTTTTTTTTTCCCTATTTGCCACTTTTAAAATAATTAATTACCATTTTGCCACTATTTTCAAAATATTTCCCAATGTGCCACTATTTAATCGACTAAACCAAGATTTAGTTGACTAAAACGCGGGGCGCTGATTTTTTTGACTGTCCCTGCGATTTAGTCAACTAAACCAAGTGGCTTAGTCGACTAAATAGCGACAGGGGAGTTTTTTTAAAACCCCAATCGCGGCATTTGGAACCCTAATCCACCACAAAACCTCCCCAAACCTCTCCCCCTCTATTTTTTTCACCAAATCCTTACTGAATCCGTTCGTGGGTAGCGAAGGAAACTTCATTCTAGCATCATTTGCGTCAATTTCGATATGTTCTCATTAGGGGTGAGCATGATGCCCAGATGCCCGACGCCGTCAAACCCAAAAAATTGCCCCGCCTTACTAAAAAAGTTGCCCGAAAAAACTTTAAGCGATTTTGGGTTAGGCCGATGCTTCGGGTTGGGCATCGGCGGGGTCGCCCCGCCCATTTGGCCCTCGCCTACGAAAATTAAACATATTTAAATAAATATTGTTCTACATATATTATTTTATTTAAAATATATTATATTATTATGTCTAAATATATTATAAATGTATTATATTATACTTGACTATCTCTAAAGCTTTGAAATTTCGTGAACTATGAACTAAAATCTTCAAGGAACGGGGCAAGACGTCATTGCTTGGGCAAGGGAAGCCCATCGCTTGACCCGCCCTTGCCCAGCCCAAAAATGGTTAGGGCTCTTATCGGAAATTTGAAATTTGGGTATCGGCTACAAAATGCAGCTGTTCATTCTTGGTGGGCATCGGCAAGGATCTCGCCACCTTGACCCGCCCATGCCCACCCCTAGTTCTCATCTCCATTTCGAATTTCCGCCGTTGTTCTTTCGTTTATGCAAACCCTCATTTCCCTAGAAGGTAGACAAATTAATTAAAAGTAAAAATGAGTTTTATATTTAAAATCAAAGTTCACCCAAGATCAGTGAGGATCGAGGACATGACTAAGAATCCTAACGAGAAAAATCCCCAATATAAAATCTTAATAAAAAAAAGTAATTTTATGATTTCTTAAACACGAATATGAAGAAATATTTTTTAAAATTTATAATTTATATTGATTACATTCAAAATATCAAATTGATTAGTTAAGATACTAATTTAAAATAGATATGAAAATCTCTAATGATGTCCTCATTTTCAAACTCATCAACAACAACTTCTTGAGGTACTCAACCTACCTACCTCAAGCAAGCATTCATACGTTACTCATAATATATCAAAATATAGGAAAATGATATCCTATATGAGATTATAGAGGATAAAAAAAGTTACTATATCAAAATATAGGAAAATGATATCCTTATTACCCTCTTTTTTATATCATCGGCTCATCTCCATCCTTAGCTAATGAAATGTATATTTTATAAAATATTATTATAATATTTTATAATTTAAAATTTCTTTATTTATTTCAGATTGCAATTATGAAGGGTATAGATCAAATTTTAAGAGTTCAAATTTACTTATTTATGTTTATAGAAATAATTTTATAAAAGATTGAATCGAATAATATATTATTTTAATCTAACGGTCTATATAAGATTATGAAAATAAAATGAAAAAAAGAAGACAAAAAAATAACCCCAAAATATAAGGTAGACAAATAATTAAAAATAAAAATGATTTTTACAAGGTTCTAAAGTTCGGTGAGGATTATGGACATAACTAAAAATCGTAATGAGAAAAATCCTCAAATAAAAACTTAATTAAAAAAATAATTTTATGGTTGTTTTATAGCTCCACGTGCTAATAGGATCTGAACTGCATGACAAAGGAGTTGATTATCTAACGGATCCCACAATATTATCGATCGTGTTATACACGCATGAACATGATAAAGAGTTCCACGTTTAACCCTATAATTTATACTAAAATATTAATAACATTAACAAATAAATAATCGGATGAAGAAAAGGTAAAAGCCCCGCATAAACGAAAGAACAATGGCGGAAATTCGAAATGAAGATGAGAACATATCAAAATCGATGCAAATGATGCTATAATGAAGTTTCCTTCGCTACCCACGAACGGATTCAATAAGGATTTGGTAAAAAAAAAACAGATGGGGAGAGGTTTGGGGAGGTTTTGTGGTGGATTAGGGTTCCAAATGCCGTGATTGGGGTTTTACAAAAACTCCCCTGTCGCTATTTAGTCGACTAAGCCACTTGGTTTAGTCGACTAAATCGCGGGGGCGAGTAAAAAAAATCAGCGCCTCTCGTTTTAGTCGACTAAATCTTAGTTTAGTCGACTAAATAGTGGCACATTGGGAAATATTTTGAAAACAGTGGTAAAATGGTAATTAATTATTTAAAAAGTGGCAAATAGGAAAAAAAGCCAGCCAAAATTTGTAGGTTTTGGTGTCCAAACTTGACCTAAATCATAAGGTCATCCACATAAATAAAATCAAGTCACAACAAATAGTAATGCAAGGGAAGATATTGTGAAGGCTAAACAACAATTTGTGACATCGACGAGGAAAAAAAATACCATGGTCCCATCCCTGCATAAATATAATCAAACCGTGTGGTAATATCTTTAACTAAGCACTTTAGTGTTTTTTATTTTTTTAATAATAATTTAACTTTTTTTATCAAATTTAAATTCTTATCTTCAATTATCACAATATATACAACAAATGTGTGTTTAGTATTCAATAAGTTTCACACGTTTTTCATTCATTTTCCATTTTAATTAACTTTTCAAATAATAATCCAAACAATAGCCAATTTGGGGGAAAAACACTGTTATTCCAAACACAAATCAATATGGGCATTCATGTGACTTTTACAACAGTTAATCTAAATACAAATCACATTTATAATATGAATTTTATCCTATAATATATTTATAAAAATTCAAATTGAAAATAAGTCATTTATATTACCGCTATTCCAAATGGGTTCAGGCCTATGCTAGTGGCTCGAACACTAGGGGCACTCATGTGTGTCATGTTCTAATCGTCTCATCCGGCGGTTATATTGGGAGGGAACAGGATGGGGTACCCTAATCCTGTCCCATCCTGATATATTATTTTTTTATAAAAAATTATTAATTGATATTTAAACATATAATCCCAAAAATTAACCATGAAAACTAAAATGCATTTGTAACTCACTCGCCTTTCAGACTCATCACTCTCGTCTCACTCCTCAACGCTTGTAATCTCACTCTTGAACCAGAGCCAAACAAGAGCGGAAGCATTATACTGTAATTCCTTCTGCCAAAAGCCCAAAACTTGATGAAAGAGAAAACAAAGGAGAATCGAGAATGGCATATTGAAGACTAAGACTTTTTGTTCGCGTCAGCACCACCCACTAAGCGAGACTAGTTAGTGAGCAATCCATGGACCAATTATTAGCATAGTTCTTGCTTCTTAGTTCTTAGAATGTATAAGGCATTAGCTTTCTGGTCCGTCCATGGGGAACCCGTGTTTTCTCCAGCACCGTGGGGAGAAACTACTCTTGATTTTGCTTTTGTGCATATCATGATGCTGCCCTTTTAAATTTTAATAATTCCACTAATGATTAAGTTATGTGTGTTTATGATCTCAATACCCTGGTCGGGAATCGCTCAATTTCCCTTATAATGTAAGACAAGGTCTTGTAAAGCCACAACACTTTGTCTTTTACTTTAAGAACACTACCCTATGCTTTCTTATTACCATAGATGGGTCATGTGGTTGTTGTTAGAACCAATAATAAGTAATAATCAATTATCAATAAATAGTAGTACAAAATTTAAACCAACCAACCATTCACGTGGCCCATGATCAATTTTAGTTATTGTTAAATATAGAAAACACATTTTTTCACTCGATTATCACCAAATTAATTGTTTGAAAAAATAGGAAGATAGCAATTAAAGATGACACTATTAACCAATAAGTTATTGGTTAAGGTGCTAAGCGACTTTAATCCCGTAAGAAGGAGAATATAAATTCAAATCCAGTAAAATGTACTTGTTGAAAAAGACGAAAACATTTGTACTTTAAACCTTAAAAGTGGAAACCTTGATCAAATGAAAAAAGACAACAATATTAAATATTAATTATAATTAGGAATCACAATTTTTTTAAAAATATCAAAAAATGACATTATCCTTAAATAAATATTGTTAAAAAGCTGGATGGGTAAAAATTTTATTTAAGAAACTCGGTCCTTTTGTAAATTTTTGTTAAAAACATAAGATCTCTAATTATTATTAGTATCTTTACATGATCTGCAATTATCATCTACCTAAACACTTTTTTTATCAAATATTTTACTTTAATTAAAAAAGGGGTTTAAACTTCTCTTGTTGCATGAAAAGAAGAAGATTCCTACACACACATGAAATAGTAGGACCCACATATATATATAATGCTAATTATATATAGGATAAAATATACTTTTAGTCCTTTAAGTTTACATGAGGTATACTTTTAGTCCCTTAACTTTATAAAGTATACTTTTAGTCCTATAATTCTAATACCGTTAATTTTGCTAACGGAAAATGTTAACTCAAGTGATAATGGTGTAAATTTAAGTTATGATTTTGTAATTAAATGCTATTAAGTTTATGGGTAAATTAAAAAATATATAAAATTTGTATAATTAAATGTTATTAGTCATCATTTGAGTTCGTTGTGTCATCATTTTCCGTTAGAAACATTAACGGTGTTAGAATTTTAGGACCAAAAGTATACTTTATGAAGTTAAGGGACCAAAAGTATACCTTATGTAAAATTTAAAGGACCAAAAGTATACTTTAGCCTTATATATATATATATGTAGGTCCCACCATTTCATGTGTGTATGACATAAGAATATACTTCTTTTACAACATGAGAAGTGTTTTTCCCATTAAAAAATTAATAAAAGTGGTCCGCTAAGTGGCTTTTCACGGTTTCACGTGAGGCTATGCAATTCTACTAATGTAGTCCATTCTCAAATTGGACTAGTTTTGGTTTTTCAATTTCTTTACAAAGAATTTAAGGGCTTTAGAATATGTCTGTAAGCTTTTTTTAGGGATGTTTTAAAATGAAATTTTTTTCTGATTTATATAATTAAAACAAATAAGAAAACACAAAGAAAATGAATTTTTAAAAGGACAAAACTTATTATTATGTCCATTTGTTTATATCTATTTGGTCTAATTTTCCCGTAGAGATAATAATCTTGCAGCTATCCAAGGGTACTTGGTCTACTGGTAGATCATTGCTCGGATATCTAGTAATATGATTTAGAAAAGGTACCGAACACCGGATGACCCAAAGAGCTGTCAAGAAACTTCTTGTAGCTCCTTTACAGCTTAGTATTTGTCATATGTGCTTAATTTACCATCTCAGTTACTCATACTTTGTGCCTAAAATTCTTTGAACTTTTCTCATGAATCTTGGTAATACTTTTGTTGGTTTCTGGAATATTTTGATAGAAGGAGGCTGAAAATTTCAAAGTATAAATGACAACCGTTAAGGAACCTTTAGACCTTCGGTTAAATGCATTATTTTGAAGGATTGTGAAGAGAGGCCTTGGAATTTCTGGAATTAGGAAAAGTAAAACTATTAATATGAGTAATTGGCATTTTGGTTTATTTTAATACGTCATTTGGCAATCTCAACTCATCCACATAAAATGTTGGTTTTACTTTTTCTTTTTATTACTATTATTTGACATTTTTTCTAAAAAAGTTGGTCTAGTTTTCCAAATCAAATTGAAGCACATTAATTTCTTTTCACAATAAGGTTTCACATGAATAAAATTTCAAAATTTTGTTTGACTACTACTAGAAAAATCACATGTGACAAAACTTGATCAGCCTTCATTTCGTGCTTTGTGATTGGGTGGAATCTTGGGTGATGTAGATAATCAACCATCAACTTTGGCATTGGTAAAGAATAACCTAATACCTACTCTGCATTTGAAATATTTCTGATTCCCCATGCTTGTCTGCAACAAGAAAGGAATAACCTAATCAATGTTTGAGTGTCATATTGGCTAGTTGAGAGGAGAAGATTACTTACCGTATATGGTCACGGGTTCGAACAATATGACAGAAGAAAGGAATATCCCCTTTTCATACATTTCTTATATAAGTTCAGTTTCCTTCTGTTTTCCTATATAATTCCTTATTAGTTCCTCTTCCTCCAGCCATATTCTTTTCTTTTCTTTTTTTATGTGTGACCACCCACTATACTGGCTAACCTCTTGGAAAGTTACAAACGAAACTCCCAAAAGATCAAACTTGTGATTGTTAGTTAAATTGAAACAACTCATACCAGTTGATCCAAGCGCTAGATTGGTATTTGATGGGTTGCTTTAAATCCTATTCATCTCATCACTTGTGATATATATGTGTATATATGCTGTGAAATGATTTCATGTTCAGCTTGAATTAATTATTTTTCTCTTGTGATAAGTTTGTTTGAAATTAATTTGGTCTTCTACGCCGTTAATTAAGGGGCTTTTGGTTCTTATTTCACACTTGGCCCTCCCAGTTGTGTTGCTGGTTTAATGTTCGTGTTTTTTATTTGTTTAGGTAATCATATATAGATATTTTTTAAATTAATCCACCAGTATCTAGCACTACTAATATAAACAAAGCAAGTTCATACAATGAAGAATAAGGAGCCAAAGGATATGACATGCAAGAAAATGGCATGGACTGTTAGAAACTTCAGTACATTGATCTTCAACATCCCATACTATTCTGAGGTTTTCACCGCTGGCCACTGTGCTTGGTAATTGTTTTCTCCTTCAAGCTAGAAATTGTGTGCTTGCTAAACTATACTTTTGATTCTTTAACTTTCTACTAGCTAGGTTTCAATATCCAGCCCTTTACTTTGAAAAAGGTTTTTTTTTTCAGTCTTTCATACCTAACAGTCGTTAACCAAAAAAAAAAATGCTGATATATTGAAACTTTATCAAATGCTAACATATATGAAGTTTAATTTTTCATAGTAACAATGATTGTTACAAATATATATATATATATATATATATGAAATATGTAATAAACATATTAATATAATTGTTGTAGGAGACTTAATATATACAGAGGCAAAAAAGACAACAACATGTCATTGGCTATATACTTGACATCAGCTGATGCCTCGAGTTTGCCTCAAGGGTGTAGTATCCGGGCAGCCTACAGCATAACCCTCACCGATCAAATTTTCAGGAAAAAATCTCGAACATATGGAGGTATCAGTTGAATTTCCTTGATCTGCTTTATAGAATCATACAAAGTTCTCTGAATATTTATTGTGTTTTTACTATTTTTGTCTCTAATTAATTTTATTATCACTCATTATCTTTTTCCCCATACTATAATTTCATGTTTTCTCTCATCACGACTACATTCCTCTCTCTTAATTGCCTCGTTATAAATAAGGGCATACTAGTAAATTAAATATCATTTCTATCATATCTATTACTTTTAACTAATTTTAATTAAATTATTAAATTGCGTAATTTGGTTATCGGGCTCTTATAAAAAAGCATTAGAGGAGTATTCCTTTAAAATTTGCTTTCTTTTCGGTAGTGTCATTTTTAACTGTAAGGTCCCCTTATTTCATAATTTGAAAATGGTAAATTATAGGTGATTTGATTGAACAATGCAGATGCAAATACACCCGATAAGTTTTGTGCAAACACAATTTCTTGGGGTTACCCTTCTTTTATGCCCCTGCATGAACTTCAATGGCCATACATTCAGAATGATACATGTATGGTTGAAATTGAGTTCTTCTCCGTGACATTTGAAGGCTTTGAGCCTACAAGTCACCCAAAGGATGATTTTAAGGATTTGGGGAAAATAGAAAAATCATTTATTCCACTGCTTGAGGAAGTTTGTTCGTGGCATCCTTCATTACTGGATCGTACAAAGAACAAAAGTCACAGGTGATGTGTTATTTATAGATCTCAACTTAACCCTAAGAATTAAAGAAAAAGCATTCTTGAATTCTGAAAGTAGAAAGCAAATGATAATATATTATAAAAGATAGTAATCAAATAAAAAATAAAACATATTATTGTCAAATCGTGTCATTAATCATCACATATCCTTATCGGTCTTCAAATCTAATATAATCTTTAGTTATTCTTTTCTTCTTCCTTTTCCTTTTCCATTCCATCCGCAGGTTTACCAAATGGGCATTAACTGCATTGGGTCAAGTTCTACAATTTCTGAAGAACAAGAAGTGGAAAGATATGAACGAGGAAGCATGTCAGCGGCTTCAACATTTGTGGGAGGAGCTTGAGATGATTAGATTAGACTTGAGTTGGTTGGAGCCTCTTGTGAAGTCTGCTTTAAATATGAAAGGATATGATGAGAAAATAGAGAAAGTGAAGAAGTTGAAGCAAAACTTGGTGGTTGCAGAGACACAAATGAATATGATAAAGGAAAAACTGGTTCATACAGCACAAAACGCTGAGATGATAAGAAAAGAATTGGTGAATATTGAAGAAGACTTTGAAGAGAAGGATTTGGATGCAAAAATTGGATATATGCAAAAATTGGACTTGGATAATGTAGCAAATTAAATGCATTACGGATTTGTGTGTGTGAGTGATAGAGAGAGAGAGAGGAGTGCCCTGTTGTTATCTGATTTTTAATGTGAAATGCCCCAAAAAAAAATCTCAATGATTAGTTTGACATTAAAAACTTGTTTTGCTTTTAAATAAATTAAGAATTACACTAACATAAAATTAACCAAGAAGCCATATTTAGGCATCGTCAGGCCTAATTAGAAGTAGTTCCTACTCTTGAAACTCACTTAAAGATCAATTGGGCACGCATTGCCTAGAATCCGTCAGTTTCTTCTACAGGCTCCTTTATATTTTGATTATATTCTTTGTAGTTTTCAATTTTAACCTTTAAATTTGGTGTATTAAAATATACTAGACTGGCAATCCTGTGTATTCGAGTAGCCCAATTATATTGAAAATACCATTTAACTGGTGAATGAGATCGAAAAAAGATACTAAGATGTCAATTAAGTTAATGTTGTATTATCAATTATCAAAAAAGTTGATGTTGTCTTAACTCGTGAATGAGATCGAAAAAAGATACTAAGATGTCAATTAAGTTATTGTTTGTCTTAGGTAGTGACTGAGTATTATTGTTCATAATGCCTTGCTGGCGTATATATGTTGTGGTTGAAAAGAGTTATTTCTGGAAGCTCGTAATTGAAGCAAACGTCAAACTGAATCTTCATAGAACTATTAACAATGTTCTTCATTTTTTAGTTCTGAGAACGAGGCAATGCATCATGCAAAGTTGGATAGTTTCAGTGTTGCCTGATGATAAACGAGGAGCAAAATTCTAATTGGAAAATTAAGTACAAGAGGGATATAGCAGATATCTAATAAATCCCTATAAATATAAAACACTTAGGCTTTGATTCCATGATACAATGCGAAAATGACTCTATTTATGGAGTACACTTAAATTTAAGATTGAAGGGAAAATTAATTTTTTAGTCATTGAACTTTTATTTAATTTACCTGTAACTCAATCTTCAATCCCTGAACTTTTGACTTGTTTATGACTTAGTCCCAAACTTTTCATTTTTTAAATATTATCGTCTTTGTCATGTGTTGAGTCATCCTAGGTGTCAATAATACCCTTCCAAAAGTGCTCCACCTGAGCCTTTCTTATAAAATTTAAACAAAACGAGGAATCCGGTCACTGGACCGGAGTTTATGCTAGTGGCTTCAACACTACGGGTGCTTATGTGTGTCCTGTCCAGTCGTCCCATCCAGTCCCAGTTACAGTTACATTGGGAGGGATGGGATGGGGTACCCCAATCCTACCTATCCTGGTATATTATTTTTTTAATTAAAAAAAATATTAATTTATATTTAAACATTTAATCCCAAAAAATCAACCCTAAAAACTAAAATGCATGCTACTCACTCGCCTTTCAGACTCATCACTTTTGTCTTACTCCTCAACGCTTGTAATCTTGCTCTTGAATCAAAGCCAGAAGAGAGCGAAAGCATTAGTCTCTTCGGCCAAAAGCCCAAAGCTTGGTTAAAGAGGAGACGCAAGAATGGCACATTGAAGCAAGTATGTTTGAGATAGCGATGAGAAAAGTAACTTTTTTGCAATAAAGACTTGTGCAAACTTATTTGGTAAAAATCAGATTATAATATGATTTATGTTTGAATTAACAGCAGTAACATAAATAGTTTTTGAAACTAAAGAAACTTATTTGAATTTACTATAGCATAAGTGGATTTTGTGAAAATTATAAAATATCAAAATAACTATTATTTTTTTGGAGTGTACGGCTTGCTTGGGAAATAAGGAAAAAGAATTTTGGAGATAAAAGAGCAAGAGTATAGAGAGAGGGGGGAGTGGCATGGCATGAGTAGGAAAGACAACGTGAAGGGGCCTACAGAGCCATGTGATAAGCCAAAATCAAATCGTGATATGCCACAGTTTGTGGCTTATGAAAATAAATCATTTAATATCTATAAGGCCAAATTACTAAACCATTCTCCCAAAGAAACCAGAAAAAATCTTAGACTGCCAATTTTACTTTCCGATCCCATTTTGTGAGCACCACTATTCACCACCATTGAATTAACATTTAAGGTGCATAGGCGTAATTTTAGTATGATTTTAATCTTATTATATAAAAAACAAAATTTAATCTGCACCTTCATATAGTTTCACCCAATTTTTAGTCAGGCCCCTGTAATTTTTTTCCTTTAAATCAGGTAGTTACAGTTTCACCTGATTTTTAATCACATATTTGTAGTTTCAGGTGATTAATAAAAAGGGGGAAAAAATACTATAGGAACATTATTAAAAATTAGATGAAACTATAAAGACTTGATTTTTTTTTAAAAAAAAAAAAGAAAAAAAGAAAGAAAAACTACAATGATCTGGTTAGAGATCAGGTGAAAATATAAGAATCTGGTTAAAAAAAACCTACGAGGATCTAATTAAAAAACTAAAGTGAAACTATAAGTACTTGCAAATTTATTTTCCCTGTATAAGAAAATGGCTCGGGCCAATCTGGACTTTCCAAGATTGAACCATTAGTGTGAAAACCGGACCAGATCAGTCTAAGTAAATATTTAGTTGGTTCAGGCTGGGTTGGGCCAATGTTGAGTCCCATTCCCAGCCTGTGAAAAAGTCTCCTTTCCCTGTTTAACTTCCCAAATTCTGAAGGCCTCAAACTAGCTTGGGACTTGGGTCATAGAAGTTTGGTTCTAGAGTCTGATGCATTGGAGCTTGTAACTTGTCTTTCAAATTGCAATTACAGGTCTGGTAGTTTATTGCAGGATCAGATCAAAGAATTACTGGGTAGAAATTGGACAGTTTCTATTGGTCATACATATCCCTAGGGTACATAATAGAGTGACGGATGCTTTAGCAAAGATGGGTCTAAGTAAGTCTAGTATTCTGAGTGATTGCCCTTCTTATTTGAGGCCTTGGGTAAACCAAGAGTGTTTGGGTTTGTTCCCCTTTGTTGTTTTAATTTCCTTTATTTTCATGTACTCAGCTTCTTAGCCTAAAAAAAAAAATCCCAAATTCTTTTGGACAACAACTTTCCAAGTTCCATTCTTCCAAACAAAAAATTGAATTATGTGTAGTCTTCCATTCCAACATCAACCACACCAAAGATTTCCATTCTCATTGTTCATCACCTAAACCAATGGCTTCCCAATTTTCTGATGACCTCACACTAACACAACAATTCTGATCGAACCAATAGACACAGATAAGTAAACCAAGTGAATAAGAATTGTTAACCAGCTTGTGCATCTGTATATTGTTATAGCTTAATCTTGAATTGTTTTTTGGCATAGAAAATTTAGTTAAAAAATATTTTCTCCACGTAAACAAAGCTACAAGAGACACAAGAATCAATAATTATCTGCAATTTGCAGGCACAAAGTTAAGTAACTGATAGTACATACCCAAGAAAAGGGTTCATTGAAATTAAAACCGGTGACTGTCTATCAATTTGTTATGGGAGTTGAGCTCCTCAAATATACATATCACTCAGATGCCGGAGAAGCATTATCAGTCATTGTAATGTTATGGCTATGAACTCCTCCAAAGTAACAAGGCAAAATTCCATGGCCCCACCACACCCACAGAAAAATCAATTTCCTATACAAGTAGGGGGAGCTCAAAAGGTAGAGAGATCACCTTCTGCCATAGAATCCTTTATTCTTTGTTATTCGATTGGCCACGAACCAAGCCGAGCAAAGGAGATTTGTCGAATGAGATGTCAATTACATTACGGCAACCTAGCTCTAACTTCTTTCCTATCAGCTCCAAATGACTGAAACTCAGAAGAACGCCAATTGCAGGAATTAAATACAGCACACCGATAGGAACCAGCAAATCTTTTCCAAATACTTATATTAACAAATTAAGAAATTATAAGAGAGAGAGAAAAAACGAGAGAAACAGAGAAATGTTGGGGTTTGACATTGACATATGACAAAATACAATCACTCCCACAAGACATACTACTTCTAGATAAACCCAAGGCTGCATTACACCCAGAAATTGGTTCCAAGAGAAACAGAAAAAGAAAGCACAAATGCACTAAAGCATGACTCTGATGTTCAAGAGGCCAGAACTCTCATCACACCAAATTTTAAAATATCTGATCTGCTCTCCCTCCATACAAGAGGTGGATTTTGAATACCAGTAAGTTACCTTCACCTACTACAACACTGCCCACTCCCTAAGCCACACCTAATCCCTCACTTGTCTGCAACTTTTTTCCAGTTTGGTCATAAACCTTATGGTCCCGTTTGGTACAATGGAATTGGGGGTGGTGGAAATGGAATTGGGTCTCAATTCCAATTCCATGTGGAAGCCAAATAAACCAATTCCACCAAAATGAATTCCATCTAAAAAGCTATGTTTTGTAATTCCATCTCATTTTCTTCTTCTACCCTCCTCTCTGCTTTCAAGTTTCAACCTCCACCACCCGAGACTTCTACCTTTTCAGGCTAGTTGCTCCCCTCACCCACCGTGAACTTTGCCAGGAATCCATGACAAGAACGCAGGCAACCCACAACAGCAATACAAGTGAGTCTTGGGTTTTAATTCCAACACCATTCGAACTTGTTTGAGATCCAACTGGACAAAATGTAAAAGGTGATCAAGGAGGGATTTTTACTCTAAGTTGTGTTCCAAACAGGACATTTCCATTGCTGGCTTTATCAGAACTCACTTCATCTCCCTCATCTTTAAGTGCATCAACAAGAGTGATCGATCTTGCAAAATCCCTATCAGATCTAACTATGCCAGAATCTGGGTCAATCTGCAGGGAGCGATGTCGTTTGATTTGAGCTGGTCATTGACGCCGACGCCATGGTGGTGGTCGATTTGCCGGCAGTGATTTTAGCTTAACATCAAGATTGAAGTTCCTAAATCTATTGTGTTGTTGTGTTCATAGATCTAAAATCTTGGCTGAAAAAATTTGAACGATGCAGGAGCTTCGAAGGAGGGAGGGGATGAAGTTGGAGGAAGATTTTATTTTTTTAATTTACAAGTGCATTTTGTCTTTCACATAATAAGTCTCATTTCCATGACATATTAAACATACTTGTAAACCTTTTTTCCATATCCATTTTCCAATTCCAGCGTACCAAACGGGCCCTTAGTATATTTCTCCTGAATAGCAGTATTGGTTTTCCTCAAGTTATTTTCCTTCTAAAGATGTCTACCCTAGGTCTTAGGGAGAAATGTGACTCCATCTTGAAAAGTAGCACCTCTATCACCCACCATCTACAATGTATCACTGATATCGCTTGAATAAGACTATAGCTGCAAGCCTATTTTCACGCACCCTTTAAATCTTAAATCTCGTATTTTCCCATTTATTAATAATTCAACTGTCTAAGAACATAGAGCCCAACTATATCCGGTCTTTTCAAAATAAAAGACTATATATTCTTTCCTCTATTCTTAAACTGGTCAGGCATACATATGTTGATATATTTACAGTTCTAATAAATGTATATTTTGGCACCTCCTAAATCAATATGGAGTAGTGATGAATAAAAAATGTGTAGAGATTAGATAATTAATACCTCCACTCCGTATCCTTTAACATATACATTGGTAAAAAGTTCAGATGGCTCGGGCATTGGACTCTCCTGGAAATTAGAAAAGACAACTATCAAACTTAACAACATACAGAGAATAACTAAAATGTGTTTTCCAATGAAGATGTAAGAGTAGAAACGATCAAAGATGTGATTTTCACCTTTGCTTGAGCAATAGCTTCATCAACTGCTTTTCTAATTTCTTTTTCAATGTCCTACAATAATAAAGTGCGTTCAACATCATTAGCCTCATCAACATAAAAAGATAGACTAAACACTCCTGTTGAAATAAGTAATTCTTAGAATCTAAAGAAAATTGTTGAAGCTACAAAAAATTGGGAAGCCAGCTATCAAATATCAACATATCAATATATAATATAAATTCAATGGATAGCACATTAGTTATAAGTCATAAACAGTCTGCAATGTGCCTCGCCTTGGACTTCATGAGAGGCAGGAGGCTTGCAATCTAGTTATTCATAGAAAATTAAGAAAACACACAAATAAGTGTTAGGAAAATAACAATCTAAATTATATAGTACATGAAGATTATGGATTATGGTCCAACAATCCAGATGCCCAATGTCAAAAAACGGAATAGCTTTGTTCATAGATTATGTTGAAGAGAAAAAAATGTCAGGTATAATGACAACTATGAGACCACAAAATGAATCATTTACACAAAAACAACACTGATATATCATTTCACACATGAAAGGATCAACTAATCAAGGACAAATTCAAACTCAATATCAAATCACCTTTAGTTCCTTTTCACTAGCAATATCATGTGATGTTAGCAGCTTCCTTACTCTCTCAACTGGATCACGCTCCTACAGACATATTAGCCAAAAAGAAAGGAAAAAGAGAGAAAAGTAAATAAAGTGAATTCCTCATAATAAAAATAAGAGGATGCCTGATTCTGGAGTGTTTAACAAACCTGTCTCACACCAGAAATCTCATCACGTGTGCGGTATGTGCTACCAGGATCAGACATGGAATGGCCATGATACCTATAGGTATCCATTTCAAGAATCTGAATAGAACAATTGAGATAGAGAAATTAATCAGAACCTGAATAATGAAGCTTCAATAATATAATCAGAACTGATAAGATTACCAATAATAACCAATTTTATACCTGTTGATGTAAAGTACATACACATCATCTAGCCCAACTGGAGGTTAAAGCAAGGCTATCAAAATGTGACTAACTCATAGTTATTGAAAATAAACATCTTTTTCTTTCTGTGCTTAATGGGAAAGAACCAACATAAGCCCAAAATATGACATATGATCCAGGGATGCATTCTCATATATTAGGAATTCTTCTAACTGGATTAGTTGCTTGGATTAGATCAATTAACCAAGGCCACACAGCATTAAACTACTTTCGAGCAAAATCTTTCAAAGGCAAAAGTAATATTGAAACAGAGGTGCAAAATGTCCCTCTTCTCAATGGCTTTTGTGTGACTGTATCCTCTGTTGACTCAAGCAACATGAATTTCATATCATCAGCCATTTCTCACTAATATTGTAACTGTCTGTTGGGATCAGTCAACAGAATTTTCAAGTAGACAGTAAAGTCCATATTTTTTAGAGGGTTTTTCCTTTTCCTTTTTTTCTTTTTTCTTGGGGGGGTGCAGGGGAGGTTAAATTGATCCAGAAAAAGCACCACATTCCATATAGGCCAGAACAACCTACATAGTACATAATATAATATTCTACATTCTGACTATTTTCTGGGTAGTACAGTGACACAAATCTTAACAAAAAAGTCATTATTTCCCAGAACATGTGATACAGTACCAAGTATAGAGTCAGGTGCAGTAAACTTATGGGATTTGAATTAGTCTGATTTTATTTTACTAATATCTATTTTAGTTGTTTTAGTAGTGGTTAGTTAAGTGCCACACAAGTTTAGGAGCAAGTGGATTATTTAAGATTATCTACTGAGTCAAGTATTTTATTTCAAATAATTTTATTAAACTGTTCAGGTCTGTTACTTTCCTAGTGGTCTGGGTAGTACACTTTTCTCATTTTGTTAAATCCAACTCAAGTTTTTTTCCCTCTGCTCACATTCCCTCCCCTCGTACCAAACAAGCTCTTCATGTATTAGTGAGCCTAAATTTTAGGGAGTCATTGCTATCATTTTATCTATGAATATTAAGGCTCAATACATGTAAAAATCATCTAGAATATATGGAACTTTACAGAGAAATATTTCTCTTATTTAAGAGATTCTCCTTTGGTTATTAGTGAGTTGAAAGTGAGATTCTCTTCAACTTCCTATTAGATTATCTTCACAGTCATTTTATTTTAGTACTTCAATTCTTACCGACATGTCATATGCTAATAGGCAAGTAATGTTCATCAAATAACAAACACCCAGGGCAGGACAAGAACATACATCACACCACGTCACTATTCAACTGGGTGAGCAATGCTTGCATATAGCAAGCCAAGGATAAGAATGCAAAGAATTGTTCCATGTCTAGAAAGTTCACCAGAAGATAACTATCATCCAATTAGTAATGTGAGTAATTATTAATAACTAATCTAGAAATGTAATTCCCCTTCTTTTGTTGACGGGGACAATAAAGTTGGAATGGGAAACCCTCCCTGGGGTAGAAAAACTAACATACTTCAATATTTCATTGTACATCCCATACTGCTTAATCTCCATCAATATGCCCCTGCGGCCTTGG
Organism: Acacia acuminata; assembly: GCA_019022655.1. NCBI lineage: Eukaryota > Viridiplantae > Streptophyta > Magnoliopsida > Fabales > Fabaceae > Acacia > Acacia acuminata. The sequence continues at coordinate 2,971,659 of JAFJYI010000036.1, forward strand.
TATGCTGACATCCCAGTGGATACACACTATAACACTTCACTCAACTTCCTCACAAGTCAAACTTCCTTACAAGTAGCCGTTTCCAAAAAGATGAACCACTAGCTGCTATGATCATGTAGAATTTGGAGTTGATCAGTTCAAAAGCACAGTCAGTACACGAGGCTGAAGCAAGGAGTAAGGGAAGGCTATTCTATAAGATGAGTTAATCGGAAGGCAAAAGGGTGTGAAGAATGTGATGAAAATCCTCTCTCTAGAATTCTTCATGTCCATCTAGCATTTCATTTTCTGATTCAGCAGGAGTTTTCCTAGCTCCTCCAATTATATTGCTATAATCTATGACAAATGCTTCTAAATTTCTTTGTAACTTTTTTTGTTTTTAATCAGATTCAATTCAGCAGTGAGCTTTGTGATGAAAATCCTCTCTCTAGAATTCTTCATGTCCATCTAGCATTTCATTTTCTGATTCAGCAGGAGTTTTCCTAGCTCCTCCAATTATATTGCTATAATCTATGACATGCTTCTAAATTTCTTTGTAACTTTTGTTTGTTTGTAATCAGATTCAATTCAGCAGTGAGCTTTGTGCATTGATTATGTGCCTGTGTCAATGTTCTGAAACACAGACCAAACCGAAACCGGAAAACCGGTCAGTAAACCGATAAGGTCCGGACATCAATTCAGTTCGGTACTTCTTTTCTTAAAAAATTCATATTGATTACCCTGAAATCTTCAATTTCTTACCGGTTTCGCTCCGGGTTAGCTCCACTTTGACCCACTGACCCTTGACTCAGTACCCCGGCCAGTTTAGTGGCCGGTCCGGGTTTTAGAACCTTGGCCTATGTAGACTACCATACATTGGTGCTTTCATTGGACATTAAGGTTGATGCCTCTTCATTTATGGATTTAGACATTGTGGTGAAGCAATTGGTTCATAAGATTGAGTGAAGCAATGCCACATCTTCATCTTATATGGATCATTTGAAAATGACCATTGAAACACTCAATGTTATGATAAAGCAGCATTTGGAGATGATAAGTACAGATGCACAACTGGCAAATGATGTAGAAGGCAAGGCATCAAGGACATGTGGCATTTGTTAAAACAATTGGAAGAAAATGTGGAAAGGCAAGGAGTTAGAGAAGGATATTCTGTAGAGGAGAAGGGAAAGGTAGAAAGGTGTGAAGAAAGTGCCAAAAATCCTCTCTCACCCTCTCTGTCAACAGAATTCTTCCTATCCCTGTGGTAATTGCATATGATCTAATAACAATTGATAACTATAAAGTGGGATGGGGAACTCTGCCCCAAAAGTTAGCTACTGAAGTGGGAAAACCGACCAAGATACCTTAAAGAGGATCTCATGCTATTCAATGTCAAACTCACGCATCTAATACTATCTTAGACTCCACCAGCAAGTCAAATCAACGAAACTTTAAAGATATATAATAGCAAATTATTTTACTCACAAGGGGCCCATTCTTCAAAGCATACTCCTTGGCAAATTTACAAGCCTGTTTCACAGCAAGGACATCCATGCCATCCACCTGTATAAAGCAAGACAATCTTAGAAGAATTACATCCAATCACATACATATACACATAACCAAGCCTGCATGGGCATGCATAGTTTCACTTGAATACAAATACATGCATGTCAAGACATGTATGCAAATATTCCATATACAGATTGGTATACCACATACTAAAACTAAGCTGAAAATGCACATATTCACACAACCAAACAGTTCAGACCGCAAAAACACACCATAATCCTTGGAAATGGTGACCTTCAAGAAAAAGAACTTCGCAAAAGCACAAGAACAAAAATGAACAACGCCTAAGCACCAGCACCACCATTAAAGAGAAACAAAAATTTTAACATAAAGATCACAAGAACACTAGTATCCAGAAACTTTAAAATGTAGCAAAGTTACACGTGATTCATAATCTCATTCTAACCTTCAATCCAGGAACATAATCCCCACGCTTGTAATAGGCCGGACTCTTGGCAGCCCTCCACTCTGCAGTTCCCATTCCATCTGATAACCAAATTCCGTCAGATCAAATTGCAGACACAGATACAGAGAAAATAACTTGAATTCAGTGTACTGAACTACCGTACTTAAACCAATTAATCTACTTACAATGATTATTCTCGCAGACCAATATTGCGGGTAGATCCCAGAGCGCAGCCATGTTAAGTGCCTCGAACAACTGTCCCTGATTTGCAGCTCCATCACCGTACGACGCGAAGGTTACAGTCTCATCCTTAGAGTATTTCTGAGCAAAAGCTAATCCGCACCCGAGCGGTATCTGAGCTCCAACAATGCCGTGACCACCATAAAACCCATTCTCCTTCTTATAGAAATGCATAGACCCACCCTTTCCTTTAGAGCAACCAGCCTGACGACCCATGAGCTCCGCAAAGACCTCCAGTAGGGTTCCACCGCGACCCAGGAACGTACAATGATCGCGATAAGCTGTAATTATGCAATCCTTCTTCGTAATTGCAGCTTCCATACCCACAGCCACAGCTTCCTGGCCATCATACAAGTGACAGAACCCTCTGATCAACTTAGCCTTGTAGAGAGAATCGGCAGCGATCTCCATCCGTCGCATCAACGCCATTCCGCGGAAAAACGACATGAGCTCCTTGGGGCTGGTCTCAACGGCGCGCGAGGGAGGATCGCAATTATGGGCGGTGAACGGAAGGGAGGTCTCAATGGTGAGCGTGGTGGAGTCATCAGCAGAAGAAGAAAGTGAACGGCGGAGAGAAGAGGTGAATGATAAAGCAGCTGAAATGGGTTTCACGAGACTGGATCCAGAAGACGAAGACGAAGAAGCTAAGCGTGAGAGAGCCATATCGATCTGCTATAAATCCACACAGGGATTACGCAGATAAGTCAATTTTGAGAGACAACAACTGAATTGAAATCCACAAAAGAGGGAGACCTAGCTAAAGACCAAGAGGGTTCCTCGTTTGCCGATAGATTCGGGTTATGTCTGAAGAGAGCTCGAAGGGTCAAGGAATCGAATCCAGAGACAGTAAACTGGGAGAATGACGTCTAGTCCCACCAAAGAAAATGCTACTAGTTCCTCCAGTACTAATAATAAATCTGATTTTTTTTTAGGATCAAATAAACTAAATAAATTAATTATGTGCATCCTAAAATTATATATTCTGTTATAAGTTCAACTAATTAATTTTAAAAAAAAAATACTTTAAACTAATTTAATTAACTTATTTAATCTCTTTAAAAAAATAACCAAATCTTATAATGAGGATTGGAGAGAGTAATACGTTGACAAGTTTCATAAATTAATAATAATTAATTCTCACTATTCACTTGTTAACAGAGACTCATTCTCCATTTAAAAAGTGTCTTTGAAAGCAAATTACTTGAATAGTTATTAAAACTTTCACTTATGATTTATATTTATACTATATGAAATAAGTATGTAAAAAAAAATTTATCTCAATTTTATTAAATAAACACTTTTTTTTTTCTCGAAGAATTAAATAAACACTTTCAAAGTCCAAGATTGGGAAGTGGATAAGAGCAAGTGAAACGGGTACGGATTATTTTATTGGCATTTATTCAGATATTAAGAACAGAGCATGTTCTTGTGATCAATGGCAGCCTGCCAACTCAATCCAGTGACCTCAGTAATGTCAGAAATATGTGTCGGATAATTGGCCAATTCCCTTGGACCATCATCCAAATTACTACTTTGCCGTAATTTTATAATGCTTGATTCTTATCATAAAAAATACCAACTAATAATTTTTATAAATTAATAAAAACAGTTAAAATCACTAAAGTTGTCATAAAATTTAAGTAATTTCTAATATTATCCCTATTATTATACTCAACTCTAATATTGTACTCCCTTCGATCCTAATTATAGAAATTATTTACCAGAATTTAGAAAAATTAAGGAGAGGAGTTAAATTATTAATTTATAAATATTTTCCAAAAATACCGAGTAATTGTTTTTTTTAAACGACATCAGAATTAGGACGCCTATTCCAATACATTCCGCCATCTGAAGTCTCATTCCCCTATTATTGAAAACCACCCCTCTGGCCCTGTATAAATAGTAGAGGGTGCATTTTTCAGTTATATTATTAAATTTTTCTATCAAGAGAATATCTATTCAGTTGGGCATAATACAAATGCAATGCAAGTTTTTTTTTTTTTTTTTTTTTTAATTGTTGGAAAAAAGATAATGAAATTAATGTTTTATTAGGTTATTTTAGGAAAAAAAAATTTAATCACTTTGGACAGATAGTTACAAAAAATATTTTTAAGGGATTATTAAAATTATTTTATTTAAAATAAAATAATTTTAGTAGAGTCTCTCACTTGATAGAATATAAGCGTGCCAGTTGTTAAATTAATTATTGTGGAGGAAGTATTAGTAGGGGTAATATCACAAAAATTGCTCAAAATTATTTTTAAAAAAGCAATATAATTGAGGTGTATATGACATTAATGAATTGGAAACATTATTTACTTTATAGAATATATAGGTGTATTATTAAATTATTATTGTCTTTAATTATTATTGAGAAAGTAGCAATAGGGGTATTTTAGGAAGAAATTGACAAAAGTTAAAATTTGCTTATAATTAGGACCAAAACCAACTTCAAAATGTGTTCCTATAATTAGGACCGGAGGGAGTATTATTTATTACTCCCACCCACTACCCTTATTAATTATGGGCATACATGGAAAAAACAATTAAGACTCCTTGGAAACAAGCAAGTGTCTTGTAAAAATGATCAAATATACTTGCTAGTTGGTACCTTATCATAAGAACCAGAGGGAGTAATTAAATTGGATGAAATTTGTTCTTGATCAATTTAAAATCCAAATCAACTTATTACTAGTATTAAAATATGGAAAAATCCCACAAAAAGAACTTTAAAATTAGAAAAGAATAAAATGATGTTTCAAATATTCATAATTTTATAGAGATGTTAGTACCTAATTTGTCCTTTTGAAATTTAAAGTAAATGTCACATATGTCCTTATATAGATATTTTTTAAGAAAATTGCATCATTGGCCCTCCATTGGACCTCTAATGGCCTACCGTTAGATTGAAGCTCGGCAAGAATATTCTGAGGAATATTTTGGCAGGAATTAATATTCTCATAGCCATAGGAGCAGGGTTTGAACCCTTACCATTTGGTTTGCCCAAACAATTGATAGCTATTGGGCTACCAATGGCTTTCAAAACATGATATTCAATATATATATATACACACACATATATTAACTTTTGATCTTCAACCTAAACATATTCACAAGTTTTGTTTAGAAATTAACAACATTTCATTAGATTTTAAAGTGTTGTTGATTTTATCATAATGACCCTCAGTTTTTAAAATGAAAAAAAGGAAAGGGGCACCTTGCTAGAGCTCGTCGCGTTGTGCCGCCGATGAGATTTTTTTGGCCAAATTGTGCCCATGGTGTTGAAAGGAGAGTATAAACCCCCAACCCTTTGGAGTCACAAAAGGTGTGTGCCCATTGAGCCACCATGTAAAGGTATTAAATAAATGAGTAATGATAATGACTAAAGTAAAGTTATTCGCTAACAGTGTAACAATATTAACTAAATAAGTAATGATATTGACTGAAGGTGTAATGAAATTGATTAAATGAGCAGAGGTAATAACTAAAAACGTAAAGATATTGACTAAAGGCATAACGATATTACCTAAATGAGTAATACTATTAAATAAAGGTGTAATTGTATTGACTAAATAAGTAATGATATTGATTAAAGGTGTAATGATATTAACTAAATAAGTAATGGTATTGGTTAAAGACTAATGAAATTGACTAAAGATATAAAGATATTAACTAAATGAGTTAAGGCGTAAATCAATTTTGAAAGGAATAATGTGATTAATTGATTTAATTATTTTAAAATTTTAAAATTTGAATTATTATAATAAAAATTTCTGCAAAATAGAATAAAATTTTTATTAGTTATTTTTATTTTTATAATTAATGTTGTCAAACACATTATAAGTATAGTAAAAATGTATCGATTGCATATGGTCAGATCTTATGTGTTAGGTTATATTTGTTTGTGTGTATATATAACAAAAGTATATAGTGGCTCCATGGTCACATGCCTCTTGTGACTCTAAAGGGTTGGGGTTCATGCCCTCACTCCAACAATTGTGTGTATATATAACAAAAGTATATAGTGGCTCCATGGTCACATGCCTCTTGTGACTCTAAAGGGTTGGGGTTCATGCCCTCACTCCAACAACTTGGGTACAATTTGGCCAAAAAACATCTAGTTGGTGAGGGGCAGTATCTAGTAGCCTGGACCTTCGATAGCGGTGGTGCTTCGACGAGGTGCCCCTTTCCCTTTTTTTTTATATTTAAGAAATTCACAAGTTGTTAAAATCTAATAGTGTAACTTTTCTACTGGGTAAATAAAAATTGTTAAATTTTAATGGTCACATGGTGGCTCAACACCATTACTCATTTACTTAGTACCATTACCCATTGAGTTAATACCTTTACATGGTGGCTCAATGGTCACATGTCTTTTGTGACTTCAAAGGGTTGGGGGTTCATACCATCCCTCCAACACATTGGCACAATTTGGCCAAAAAAAAGACTTGGAAAAAAAAAATCTCACCGAGGAGGGGCAACAGCCTGTAGCCGAAGCTCCAACACCGATGGTGATGCTCAGGTGAGGTGCCACTTTCCTTATTTTTAATTTAAAAAATTGAGGGCATTATGGTAAAATTACCAACATTTTAAAATCTCAATTTGATCATTGTCACCTCTATGTCATTTACAAGTGTTAATAGACTTTTTGGGGTTTTAAAAATTCAAATAGTATTGAGAGTAAATACCCTTTCTGGTTCCTAACAAAAAACACGGACCCCATTTTGTTCTCTAACTAAAAATAACTCATCCCGTCATCCCTGGGAAATCAAAAAATATCCCACGTTAGTCCTTCCATCAGTTAGCTCCTAACGGCATCACTAACGTTGTTGATGTGTAACGTGAGTTGTTCTAGTCACATGCCACAGAGGAAGGCCAAAATGATGTCGTCCCCACCTGTCACCATCTTCACTCCTTAGCAACCCATGTGTGATTTTGTTAAACATTTTTCAACAATCTTGGCTAATTCATCGACTTCGAATAGATACTTTGTCACTTCAGCCCCTCTCGTGTATTTCTCGCCGATGAACACTTGAGGCAAGGGCACGTTCTTCTTTTCTCTAAGGACGCTTTATAATTCTCGCCTGTATGCTGAATTCATTGATACGACTCGTTCATCCACCCAAACCCTACATCCCCTAAATATGTTTCGAACCACACAACAATCTTTGAATGTTCTCCAGATTCCTCTCAAACTGGTGAAATATAACACGATTCTATCCTCTGTACCGGGTAATCTGATGTGCGGGCTACCTTGGAAGCTCAAAGAAATCCAAGAATCATAACCGGGGGATTTTGTGGGTTTAAGCTTAAGGGGAAATTGAACGAGCGATTCATCGGAACCTTTGGGCGAAGGTTTCTGGGAATCGAAGAGATTATATAGTTTCTTGACCTTCGCTCTGAGAGAAATTCCAGTGGATTTCACTGATTTCATGGGACTGTAGATCTATTTATTGATCCTGAGCGATCAAGATTGGATTGAAGGGGGAGTCTCTGAAAAGAGTCCAAGGGGTTTGTATGTATTTTTTGCGAACAATTGAAGAACGTGAACCTCACCTTCCCTTGTGAGTAATCCATCTGCTTTGCCATCAAACCTACCTACAAGGCTGCAAAATAGAATGGAAGCTAACCCCTACGACCTTTAAACAAGGAAGAAATAAACCCAGTAACTAAAGATCAAACGAGAAACACCAATTGAACGGCGACGTGTAGGGGAAGGAAGCAGGTGAAAATCAAGGTGGGAGCTGAAATTTGATTGCTATGATGATAAGTTGTTAATTCCATTATCTCAGGTTTTTGGATTATGATTTTTTTTGCAGAGAGAGACAAAGGAAAAGATTGTTGAGGAGTGAAGATGGTGACAAGTGGGGACAATGTCGTTTTGGCCTTCCTCTGTGGCATGTGACTAGAACAACTCACATTACACATCAGCAACGTTAGTGATGCTGTTAGGAGCGAACTGACGGAAGGACTAACGTGGGATGTTTTTTATTTCCCAAGGATGACGGGACAAGTTATTTTTAGTTAGGGATCAAAATGGGGTCCTTTTTTTTATCAGGAACCAGAAAGGGTATTTACTCTAGTATTTATTTGTCTTTTTCCCTAAAATTTGTTCTTAATCAATTTAAAATTCAAAATAACTTATTATTAAAATATGGGAAAATCCTATAAAAATGAATTTAAAAATGTAAAAGGAAAAAATGGTGTTTCAAGTATTCATAATACCGGAGAGATGTTAGCACTGATATGTCCTTTTAAAGTTTAGAGGATTATTTATGCAACATTTAATCAGAAAAAACATCATGTAGGACATAAATCCTAAACATCTCAAATATAAAATAAATTTTAAAATTCCTAAAATAAACAACCAACAAATCTAAACCGATTAAAATTAACTATTAATCATCCTTTATTATATATATATATATAGTCATCTATTGTCAAAACTCAAAACTCTCCCAAAATCATAACCCCAACATTTTCACTAACCAAGACAATATTGCCCTCATTAGAAAGAAAAAATATGTAGAATAATTTTCATGAAAAAATTTTATTAAAAAGAAGCTCGTTTAGCTACCTAAATAATTTATAAGATAAATAACTTACCTCAGAAAACTCAGATAAACTCCTTGTTCTCCGCCTCTCTTCTTCTCTTTTCCTTGCGTGTTCTGGCTCTCCACTCCTACTTTGCATTTTAAAAAGGAGGAAAAGAAATAGTAGTTGGGGTGGTTTGGAGTGGGTAAACCATTCCCTTTGGGAGGGAATAAACCACTCCCCTTAACTTCAACCAAAAAAAAAAAAAAATCAGTGGGCTGCCCACCTTATATTATATTATAATATAATACAATATTATATTTATTATATATAATATATATATATATATTAGTTTCTTTTAATTAAATTCTAAAAAATAATATTTGGATATTAAAATTCTCCCCACTTAAATAGAATTTTGTCCCAAAAATTCTCAACAAGTCACTAAAGAAGATAATCTACATCTCAAGATTCTTATATAAGATCATTAAAGTCAAAACAACACTGCCAAAATACAATGGCATGCCAACACCTCAAAACAAAAGATCACCATGTCACACAAATTCAATCACAACTCAACTGTAAATACAATAATTCAATCATGACAAGCATAACCATATACTTAAGCAAACAAGTGTGGAAAATCACGATGCATCGTTTCCTCAGTTTCCTAACTTGCATCTCCGGGTGTCATACCCTTCCAAAAGACTTTCACAAACTAAATGGTCTTTTTCCTCAGTTGCTTGTCCTATACATCTAAAATTCTCTCTCGTTCTACTGTATAAGTCAAGTTCTCTCTCAACTCGACTTTCCTCAGGTTCAATGACATGAGATGGGTCTGGATGATGCTTATTCAACTATAACACATGGAACATGTCATGCACATTATACAAGTGTGGAGGCAAGGTGATTAGATAGCCAACAGGCCCAATCCGCTGCAAAATCTCATATAGCCTAATGAATCGTAGAGTCAACTTCTTTGCCTTAATAGAACTCCCAATGTCCGTCATGGGTGAAAAATTCAGAAAAACATGATCTCCCACACTGAACTCCAACAGTCTTCTCTAACGATCTACATAACTCTTCTGTCGACTCTGAGCTGTCAACAATTTCTATCGCATCATTTCAATCTTCCGCAATGTTTGATCTATCAAATTTGGTCCAATAATAGTTCTCTCACTCGATTCGGTCCAACACAACGGCAATCTTCACTTTCTACCATACAATGCCTTAAAAGGAGCCATCTAAATGCTTTAGTGTTAACTTTTATTATAAACAAATTCTGCCAAAGGCAGGTAATGATCCCAACTACCAAGTAACTCATGGCAAAAACTCTAAACATATCCTCGAGGGTATGAATTGTCCTCTCTGTTTGAACATTAGTCTGTGGACGATAAGCCGTACTGTAATTCAACCTAGTCCACATAGTCTCCTATAACACCTTTCAAAAGTTTGATGTGATCCTCGAATCACGGTCTAACACAATCTCTGTGGGCACACCATGCAACCTGACAGTCCAATCCATATACAACTAAGCTAGCCTTTCTAAGCTATATCTAATATGGATCGAAAAGAAATACGATGACTTCATCAATCTATCTACAATGACCCTTATGGTGTTATAGTGTTCTATAGTCCTAGACAATTCGACAATGAAATCCATGAAAATGTTGTCCCACTTCTATTGGGAAACTCTAAAAATTGAAGTAGCCCGAAGGCTTTTGATGCTCAATCTTCACCTTCTGACAAATCAGACATTTCATTACAAAGTTTGTCATGTCACGCTTTATCTTAGGCCACTGATAACCTTGCTTCAGATCTCGATACATCTTAGTGATTCTTGCATGAATGGTGTACTTGCTCTGATGAGCATTTTCAAGATTAGTCTTTTTGATTTCCTTGCTATTTATAACACCAATCCTCTTCTTATATCTCAACGTACCTCTCTCCTTGATATCATAATCTGAACCTTCACCATTCTCCAACTCTTATCTAATCCTCAACAAACTGTCACCTTCTCTCTGAGGCATCATTATAGACTTTAAAATTCCCAAGTACTACCCTTAAAACCACCTCAGACTTAGGCATAAGATCAACTTTTACTAATCCTCCCAATAGGTTGTGTTCACATGCATGCATATGGAACAGGTGTACCGTCTTACGATTCAATGTGCGTACTACTACATTAGCCTTTCTTGGATGATACTTCAACTCAAAGTTATAATCCTTCAATAACTCCATCCATCTTCTTTGTCGATTATTCAACTCCTTCTAATCCATGAAATATTTCAAGCAATTCTAATCGTTGAATATCTCAAACTGCAATCCATAAAGACAATGCCTCTAGATCTTCAAAACAAACACCAAAACAGAAAATTCTATATCATAGTTCAGATAGTTCTCCTCATGAGACCTCAATTGTTTAGATGAGTATGTCACTACTTTACTATCTTACATGAACATTTATCCCAAACCCTTCAGTGACGATCTGTATATATTGTACATGGTATATCTGGGTTGAGTGTAATGGGAACAAGAGCAGTGGTTAATTGGATCTTTAGCTCCTGAAAAATTGTCTAATACTTCTCATTTTAAACAAACAGCTACTCTTTCTTAGTCAATCTAATTAACAGCGAGGCAATCTGATAAAATACCTCTCCAGAATGATGGTAATAACCAGCTAATCCCACAACTGTGCACCTTTGTCACAAACTTATGTGGTTCCCACTTCAACACGACATACACTTTACTAGGATCAATAGGTACCCCTTCAGAAGACACTACTTGACTGTAATTTTTTGCAGAATTTGCTTTGATACTATTAAGAATAATAACTAATTAAAGATTTGATCAAACCATTCATCATTAATCAAAATATTGAAATAAACCAAAGTACGCAAAATAAGCTTTAATGTGGCAATATACAATAATCCAACATATACCAAAAAGATGGAAGCACTACTGTTCGCAGAAATAGCTTAGGCTTCCAAAATCTTCCGTAATGGACCCGCATGAAAACTATTACTTGAAAAATGAGCAACCATCAACCCATCTCATCGAGCATACGAGTAATTGCTCATGAGGTGTCAAGTGAAAAAATTTATATAACAAAGTATTAGAAATATAATTCATAAATTTCTAAATCACAAATTTCGTATCCTAAATTCTGTTCCACAAATTTTATATGACAATTTCCATATCAAATATCATATAATAAAATCCACATCAGGAATTCTGTATAGCATATTCTGTATCATAGTTTCCATAACAAAATTCTGAAGTTACCTCCCATAAATCCAACAGAACCGCCTTATTTTCGCCGACAAGACCCATAGGCTAAGTTACTATTCATATTATTGGTTACTCAAAAGCTCACTAGTCATGTTATGAGGACCGGCCAAAATCCATGGAGCACATGCCCTAGAGGGGGTCTTTTCCCCTCATTGGACTAGTGGGGTGTCACAGCCCCTCATTGAAACAGTAGAGCAATCCCTCATTGAACTAGTGGGACAATAGAAAGCCAACCATCGTGCACCAATATAAGCTACACCATGTGGTAAACAAATTACTCCATCTCTTCCCAATCGTTACAATAATTATCACAACAAATACCTCAACGGGTTTACGTTCATATCATGTTATTTAAATCGTTCTCATACACATGTCATACTATCTCAATTCTCAACTCTTATACATATATAAATATATATGTATAAATTTTACAATTCAAATCATAAAGTTCCACAAGAAAATTTCTATTAAAATACTCATCAACATCATAATAACTTTCTCAATCTCAGTAACCATTTCAAAGTACTCATTGATATATCTAACCGATATTCGTATATTATTTCTTCTCATCATAATCATTTCACAAACTACGACAATTATATTATCAACATAATTCATAGTTTTATATAATTAAAATCACTCACAAACACCATACAAGCATACACAATAAGAGAAAAGTGATTACCTCTCGCCAAAGCCAATTATTATCACACTCGCTTCTAATCCAAGAGCTCAAACATACGCCCAAAAATCAATCTACCACAATCAGTTTACTAACCATTAATAACTCTTTAGAACTCCACATAATCAAAATTATAGCTTATAATTTCATATAATTTAGAATATGTAAATTTTAATAATAATATATTATTATAATTAAAACTGAAAATAACAGTTTGGGCTTTACATTTTAAAAATGACCGTTTAGTCCTTGATTTCATAAATGACAGTTTAGTCCCACGAATTTTAGAAATTACAGTTTAGTCCCACAAGTTTCAGAAATGATAAATCAGTCCTTCATATTTCAAAACTAAACCGACTAAAATTTCAATAATATCTCTATTAACTCAAATAAATTATTTATACAACATTTAATTGGTAAAAACATCATGTAGGACATAAAATATAAAATAAATTTTATAATTCCTACAACAAACAACTAATAAATCTAAACCGATTAAAATTAATTATTAATTATCCTCTATATATATATATATATATAGTCATTTATTGTCAAAACTCTAAACTCTCCCAAAATCGTAACCCCAACATTTTCACTAACCAACACAATATTTCCCTCGTTAGAAAGAAAAAAAAAGAATAACTTTCATGAAGAAATTCTATTAAAAAGAAGTTAGTTTAACTACCTAAATAATCTTATAAAATAAATAACTTACCTTTAAAACTCGAGATAAGCTCCTTCTTTCTTCTCTTTTTCTCTTTTGCTTGTTCCGGCTCTCCACTCCCAGTTTGCATTTTAAAGAGGAGGAAAAGAAGTAGTTTGGGTGGTTGGGAGTGGATAAACCATTCCCCTCAACTTAAAAAAAGAATATAAAAAAATAAGTGGGTAGCCCACGTGTTGCCCACCTTATATTATGTTAAAATACAATACAATATTATATTGTATGATATTATAATATGTGTGTGTGTTTGTGTTAAATTCTAAAAAATAATATTTGGATATTATATCTCTCATATGCTTACATCGTAAATTGTAAAAGTTATTCTTCAAAAAATAATCCAAACACACATGATTCGAGTCCGTGGGAGTGTCAACGTGTCTAGAATCAATTGTAGTTGGGAGATAATGAGACAAAAAAAAAAAAGACAGAATGAAGAATCCAGAGGGCATAAAGGTAAAATCACTTAATTATAAAAGGAAAAGTCATAATAAAGGACCTAGGATAAATAATATTTATTAAGAAAGACTATAAAAATAGTAATTATTTTAAAGGCTTAGAAATGAAATTATTAAATAGAAAGATTAAATTGCCCTTAATCAAATTTCCTGTCTTTTCTCTAACTAAATCTATAGTGATTTTTTTAAACAGGATTTGGAATGATTGATGATTAATAACAAATAGATATCAATTCAAATTACCTTATTCTTGCAAAACAATGTGACTTTACCTTTGACAGACTAGTGCTTTCATTAGAATAATTTATAAAACTGTTTCACAAAGAGAGGGCCTTTTTGTAATGAAATCTGTATTAACATTTTCGTTTTTTATTGATGACTTGCATCTAAGTGTGTGACTCTCAATTCTTCACCTCCCAGAGTCCTTCCTTCCTAGTAACATTCTCGTTTTATTGTCTTAATTTTTTTCGTTTCTTTTCTAATCTTCAATAGGCATATTTTTTATTATTGTATCCCACGGTCAATATATTGTTTCCACCTGATATGAAAAAAGCAATAAGCATTATGTGCGTGTCTGATTCTGCATTATATGCATAAAGGAAATACTTGAATAGCGTTTGGATCACTCTTGGATAATGCTTTTATAATTGATTCCCTTTGATAGTTGTTCCGTATCAGTGAGAACCCCGCACCTGAAAAACCTTACTGCCGAAATGGCAAAGACTAGGAAGAAGAGGATCTGGAGATAATGCATGGGCAATTTAATCTTTCTATTTAAATAGTTTAATTTCTGGTCCTTCAAAACAATTATCATTTTTATGGTTCTTCCTAATAAATATTATTTATGCTAGGTCTTTTATTATAATTTTCCCGTTATATAATCAGGAATTGAGTTGCTTTATTTGACTTATAATTTGTGAAAATTAAAGGCTTAATTCTAGATTTGAATATTTCAAAAGGCTTTTTAATGAAATTTTCCCTTTATATTATAATAATACCTTTATTGGTTGTTAAATATCAACCATTTTGGGGCCTGTATGGTTTGAACGGAGAGAATGGAAGGAAGTAGTACATGGTTGCTTTGTTTGGTTTGGTTAATAGGGGAGGAGGTGAGGGGAGAAATTATAGCAATTTACCATTTCGCCTAATATATATGGTTATATTTTTTATTTATATGTCATATAAATTAATTTACATCTTATCTAATTAATAAAATAACATTTTTATTTATAATTAATATAATAATATATATTTTGTTTTAAATTAATTGAATGATACTATATATGTTAGGAAAAATCTCATTAAAAAATGGTTAAAAATTCTAATTTGGGTCACTGAAGTTAACAAATTATAAATAATGTTATGGGTCACAATTAGGGATTTAAAATTTGGGTTAAATTACCTCCATATCCCGTAGTTATTAAAATTGCAAAATTGAAAACACAAAAAACAACAATAACCTCTCCTCGATTTGTAGACGGTTAGTACGTGGGATTTAATTCTCTCTCAAGCCCTTCTAGAATTTAATTTTGCTATGAATGATTACCCTCTTCCTATCTATCATCCAGACTAAAGAAGGAATATTCACATCATTGAAGCTATTTCAAAAGCAAAAAGTGAACGTCAAAAGGCATTTACTGTACATACATGATCAAGAATTTTAACCTCTCATACCACATATCTATTGGAAAACCCTTTCATTGAATTTGAAAGAACTCAAGTGACTTAAAAGAAATTTTCATTCAATAGTCAATTTTCATCTTCTTCTTGATTACCTTTTCACCATGGTTGATAAACGAATCTAGTTTCGCTGAAACCAGGAAACCACTTATATGCTGAAACATCTCAGACCACAAATCTTTAAGGTTATGTTTTCAATTCTGTGTGTTAATAACTAAGGCATATGTTAAATTCAAATTTTAAATTCCTCGTTATCATAATCTGATATATAATTTCTTAGGTTAAGTGATATGAAGATATAGAGACCTACTTATAATATAGACCTTCAAATAGATTTGAATTGTGACGCAAATTTGTTAAGGGATATATAATTTTGCTATTTTAATAACTAAGGGATATAGAGGTAATTTAACTCAAATTTTAAATCCTTAATTATGACGCATAACCTTATCTCTAATTTATTAAGTTTAGTGACCAAAATTAGAATTTGGATAATTCAACCGTCTTTATATGAGATTTCCCTATATTTTAACCAGTTAAATGCCATTTTTGTCACGAAAATATTGGTAAGGGAACACTCAACACCCGGAAGTTTTTTGGTATCATTTTTGCCCTAGAAATTTACAAAAAGGTTGGAAGTTTTTTTTATGAGCAAATTTGCCTTGGAAGTTTACAAAGAAAGCAACGATCTAATGGTCAAGATCAACCGATCGGCAAGATTACAACCTTTTAAACTTCCTGGGCAAAAATGATACCCAAAAAACTTTCGGTGCTAAGTGCCCCTTATCAATACTTCCGTGGTAAAATTGGTATTTAACCCATATTTTAACTATACTGGTATTTTTTTAATTTATAATAACATATTTTCAATTTAAATTAATTTCATAATAATATATTCATAATAGAAAAATCATATATATATTTTTTAAAAATATCATTTTAAATTTAATAAAAATAATATATTTTTCATTATAATAATGTTTTTATTAAAAATTGAATTATAATAATTATAATATTTTTTATTTTACTAAAATTATTTTTTATTTTGAATCAATTTCATATAATACTTTTTATTTGTAAAAATATAATTTTTTAAAATTTTATTTCATAATAATACTTGTTAATAATAATATTTTTATTTAAATTTGTATGAGCGTATGTTATAATTGTAATAATTTTTATTCATAAATATATATTTTGTATATTAAATTATTTTTTAAAATAATATATTATCATTATAAAAAAATTTGTATAATCAAAAATTTTAATGAATGATATTTTTCATCATGGGCATTCTTGGAATATTACATGAGTTATAAGGGTAAGGTGGCACAAAATTTTGACTCCCCCCCCCCCCCCAAAAAAAAAAAACCCCTAATTTGAAGGGAAACCAGAATAAAGGTGTTGGAGGTGAGGAGATGGAAACTTTAGGGGTCCTCTTCCCCCGAAAATTTCAAACCAAATGAGGGGATGAACTCATTTTTCTCCCCTTCCTTCCCCTCCCCTTCAACCAAATAGGCTTTTAGGGTGTTTATGATTTGATGGAAGAGGATGGTGCATTTGGCTTGAATTTTTAGGTAGGAGGGAAGCCAAAATTTTGGCTTTGATTCCCTTTCCTCCCTTTGATTTTAGCTCTTATTACAAAAGATCATCTCCAGGTCTCATGCTTTCTAATAAACCAAACAAGATAACATACCTCATTTCTCTCCCCTCCTTTCAAACCAAAACACGCCCTTAAAGTTAATCTAATGGTGGGGATAAAAAAGAAAGAGAAAGTGGAGGATAAAAATGGAGAGGTTTGTTCCTGTGACGGTGGTTTATTTTTTGTTTTGCATTGTTTTTGTTGGTCCAATGAAGCATTTTAATTTGACTTTTATTTTTTTCATTTATTCTATTATTGTTGTTCAGTTTTGCACGAGTCCCATGAGTTTTGTCGTTTGTTGTTGTTTTTTTTTTTTCATTTTTTAATAAAATGCTTTTTTTTTTTTTTTTTTAACTCTGCTGTCCTCATGTTTCGAATATCTTATATGCAAATTGAGAAAAGTAAAAAGTGTAGATTATTTAATTTGTTTTAAAAAATCCAAATATTTCCATTATACTAGTGATGTGAAACGGGTTGAGGAAAGGAAAATAGAGAGATACCAGAGGAGGGAAGAAGATAAGAAGGGGGGAATTAGACAAATTGAAGGAGAAAAGAATACTAAGAGGGAAAATGCCTACAATAAAGAACCTAAGCTCTGTTTACAGAGCCCTATAAATAATAAAATAACAATTTTAAATTCAAATTCAAATCCTAAATTTAAAATTCAAATTCAAATCTAAATCCTAAATTCAAATCCAAATCTGGATAAATATCTTTATTTAATAATTATAAAGAATATTTGTAGATCTCCTAACTAAACTCTAGATTTCCTTATCCCATATCACACTATTTCTCCCCCACTTGAAAGACTCAGCTCCTAACAAGTTAAAAGTGACGCATAGGGATAGAAATAGGTTAGGTCAAAGCTAGGTTTTGGCTAAATAGGCCTCACACTGTAATGGGAGTAGAAGGCCTAGACTGAGCTCGAATGCGGCGCTTTTTTAGGCTAGCCCTGGAGCCTTCATAAGGCCGGCCAAGCTCGAAGCCTTTAAAATGTACAATATAGGCCGTTAAAAAAGCCTCATATTTTAGGCATTTGAGGCCATAAATAGGCTTTGTACAATTTGAGCTTATCAAAATCTATATAAATGTAGGCTTTTAGTAGAATATAAGAATGAAAAATAATAAATATTATATTATTTTTATTATATAAATTTAATTATATTTATTTAATATGTAAACAGTAGACCTTAATAAAATAAGTGTGGCATATTTACACATTCGTGTCTTTAAATAAGCCTTGGCTTTACCTTTTTAACAAAAGCCAAAGCCAAACTGCACCTAAACAAAGGTTTCAGTAGGCCACCCGACGAAGGGTCCGACCTTTTTCCACCCCTAGTGACGCACAAATCCAAGAGGGCGGACGAGCTAATCCTTCAACATGTCGCTTCCATCTAGAAATCATTTCCAAGAAGTAAATAATAAAAGAGAAAATATTGGTACAAATAACCAGCTGCATCTTGAAAAGTGTCAAGATATTGTTAGAGTGGACCACTCAACAATGGAGTGACTTTAGGCAGTGTAGTGTGCTGGGGAGGTGAGGTTGTTCTCCTTTGAATGTGAACCTTACTAATCTCCATTGGTGTCACATGGATGACATCATCAACAAGATTATTGTTATTGGTAGCATCAATCATAGGAGTTTTCCTTAGAGCATATAGGACAACAACGTCATGATTGGGTTTCACAATAGTTGGCAATAATTCTTCAGTTAGGATTGCAATCTCATCTCCTTCCTTTGAAGAAGGAGCAATATACTCATGTTTACATTGTGCAACTCATGGAGCTGTTAACATAGAATCTTCATGTCCTCTTGCATACAAGCATGTTGATGCTCATTGTGCCTTGAGATGTTTATCTACGACCCTCCAATGTTTCAAAAAACCTCATACTCTTTGTTCTCCTTGCGGCATCTTTCAGCTCTCCTGTAATATTCTTCAACTTCAGGAAGGAAGAAGTTAGAGTTCTCATCTTGACTAAAGTTATGATCTTTTTGTTGGTGATGATCATTTTTCTCGTGTTAAGGATATGTAGCATGCTCAGATGAGCAGAGCTAAAGCAATGAGCATCATATCCATCATTACCACAATTAACATACTCGTGTTGATTACAAGTAACATAGTTGTAGTGCTCATAGTTGGCATTCTGATGGCATCAAGTAGAGTACCAGACTTGGTCATGATAAACATTCTCGTATGGCGTATCACATGCATAACAACAATTCCTGTATGAGTATTCTCTATAACTCAGATTGGCAAGATCAACATGGCAACCCCTCTTTTCTTTTTTTTTTTTGTGCTAAATTAAATCACAAAAGTATATGTAACAAATGAATTTTTGGACTTTTTGTTTTTGTTTTTTTACTTTTTCCTATTATTTCTTTTTATTTTTTATCTACTCTTTTTTTCAATTTTTTTTGTTGTTGCTTTTTTCGCGTTTTTTTCATAGAAAATAAAAAACAAATAAAATAATTGAAGCCGTAAGATTAGGAGGATTACCAATGGTCCTGGTTACCTGCTCTTGACTTTGGGAAAGTCTACGGTTGAATGAACGGCGCGAAACGAGGTCAAAATTGCGAAAAACACGATCCAAAGCGAACACCGTCACTGAACTTTGACTGGAGCATGACGGCACCTCTATCCACCGGTGGTGGTCTGCTGGTGTTTGAGTCAAGTTTTTCTATACAGTTCCAACGAAGGTGGTTTCGTCATAATCCGACGTTGGGAAGGCTGTGAACGAAAGCCCGAAAGTGACATTGCGCAGAAAAACTGTATAGCGGAGTTCCGACGAAACATGTAGATGCATCATAGGGGTTTTATGGTGAGTTTAGTGGGATCTGGATAGTCTCTGAACTGGAAAACACGATAAAAGCGGTCTCGCATCAAACAAACGTCAAGAAAAGGGCGAATAGAGGAGGTGAACGGCGGTTATGGAGGATGGTTGGGTGTAAGGCATGTTTGGTAAATGGAAAAATAGAGTTTAGGCACAGGGAAGGAGATAAGAACCAAGCTCTAATGCCAAAATTGATATGAAACGAGTTGAGGAAAAGGCAGGAGAGAGAGACTAGAGGAGATAGCAAGAAGGAGGGAGAAATCAGAAAACTGAGGGAAGAAAGCGTACTCCAAAGGAAAATGGATCATTATTCAATCAATCAATTCAAAGCTGTACCTAATTCAGATAAATATCCTTATTTAATAATTATAATGGATAACCTTAGATGTCATAACTAAACTCTAGATATCCTTATTCTATGTCATGATTCCATAGGGGACAAAGCAAGGAGGAAGGAGAGAAAACAGAAGTTGCAGGTGGAGGAGCGCAGAAGAGAAGGACTGCAGCAGAGCATCACATCCTACGAGGGAGTCAGGAAAAAAAGAATAGAGAAAGAGAAAGGGTCCAGTAAGAGCAACTCCGATGTAGAAGTATTGGAAAAGAAATCTGACAACGAAAGTGTATTGAAGATGGACTTTGATCAGAAATGTGGCTTCCACAGTGGTAAAATGTTGCTGCAAACAATTATTATCGAGGGAGTAGTGGAACTATGTTGTCTTCTAAGGCATTTTGGTTTTGGAAGAAAATAAGTTCCTCAATTCTGTAGATCATGCCCGTAATGTTTCCAATCACACAAGTCTCTCATGATAGCGGCCTTACATGCACATTAGCAACCTTTAATTTCTAATTATTATTTTTACCAAGTTTTTCAATATCTTGCATAACCTGAATTGGTTTTAGAAACAAGTTAGTCTCACCGGTAAATAAAATTATAAATTCCTGCCCACGAGAAGATTCTAGGGGTATTCAAAACCCAGCACGAGATCAAAATACTCAAAGCTCAGTTTCCGTTCATGGTTTTTAGTCAGGATGCAAATTGCATCTAAATCCTGATAATCCAGAACCTAGAGATGACTAGGAAATCCCGGTTTTTTTAAAAAAATTAAAAATATCATTATATTAATTAAGTTCTCCATATTATATTGTTTAAAGAGATCATTTAACAAGGCCATTATAATTACACAAATTGATCTAGAATTAAGGAATAGCATATCATCATCATTATACATTACCACTCTACCTATATATAACTCACTTATAATTCATTCTCACAAACAAACAAAAAACATTAAATGGATAAAACTTTTTATATTTGCCTTTATTTATGAAAGGGTACACTTTTTCTCTCTCATCGCTTTATCACTTAATATCTACACCCCTCTCTCTCTCTCTCTCCTCTCTTCTTTCTTTCTCATGAGTCCTCAAAGTGGTAAAATTGACGAAATACTATTTAATACCTCACATGTCACTTATATTTTGAACAAAATTCTTTGGATATAAGTTATATGGGAAAACACTTTATATTTTTTTAAAAAATATTTTAAGTAGAAAATTCAAAATAAAGATAATCTCTCAACTAACATTTTTTTCAAAAAATGATTTTTTATTTAAAAATAAATAATTTAAAAAAATTAGCATTATATATATATATATATATGATAGGCAAATGATGCGCACGAAAGTGGTTCCCTCTCTCCCTCTCTTCTTCTCTTTCTCATGAAATTTAAGTCCTCAATAGTTTATAAATGTACTAAATTGTATAAAATTAGGATTAGTAACTAGATATATACAGTTTAACTCCAAATAAAGATACAAATATTATTAAATGATGACTTAATTTATGGTGCAAAAAATACAAAAATAAAAGGACAACTTAATATATAAGATTAAAAAAAACGAGACTAAGATCTCAAAGGTGATCGTAGTTCCAGTCCTAATCCTAGATCTGATCCAAGCCAGATCAAAATGTCCAAGATCAAGCTTAGATGACCAAAACCAAGACACTTTGAACACCATATAAGATTTACAATCATGGTAAGATCAAGAATAGAAAATAAGACTACACAAGATCTACTCCAAGACATACCCTTTACATAAAGCCCTCAAAGGACCCAACAGATGAATGGGAAATTGGGGGAAATTTCCTATTAAGAATTTTATTGTTGAAAATGACTTAAATTTGAGCAATGGTACTTTACGTACAAAATTAGTAAAGCATCGGTACTTTCTATGAATAAAATTTTATCAAAACCTTCTCTCCAATGGAATTTTAAATGAGGAACTTTTCCCCGATTTTGCCCCGATAAATTAAGTTTTAGGCTGTAATAAATTTTAACCAACCTTTTAAAGAGGTCTTTCCATAAACTACCATTGACAGTGCATCCATCAGATGAAACTACCTACCCTAGCGATAAATACAAAGAACCAAAATAGTACAAAGGAGTGAAAAATAGTTCATCCATTCTATCCTTAGAAGAAACGGTTAAAAGAAGACTGAGAAATTGACCAATCTGTGATTTGTTGAGGTCCAGAAAATAAAGAATCGAGCCCAGACCCTATCGTTTAGAGGGTCTCTCATCATCTTCTCCTCCATCATCATCATCTGAATCATCTTTATCTGACCTCTTTCTTTTCGATGGAACTTCTTCAGCCTTCTCACCATCTTCAACTTCATCTTCATCCTCGGCCTCGCCATTCTCAAATGGTTCAAAATCACTAGATGCTTCCTCTTCCTCAGCAGTGGCTACAGGACGAATGAGGTACTCTGTTCCCAAATCCTCCTATAAGTTTTACATGCATCAGAGTGGTGAACTTTAAAGATATGTTTTGGATGGAGGGAAGGAATACAATGAAGAAAACTTTCAAAATTAGTGAAAAAAAAGATGTTCACTATTCTGAGAATTTTCCCTCCTAGTATTGTTTCCATCCAAATTTTCTTCCCATCCAAGCTAAAGGGTAAATGAAGCAAAACAATCACAGCTGACAACACAACATTGAAGCAGCACAAAATTTCATCAACTATTATTATCACATGCATCAGTTTCAAGTGAACATGTTTATTTATCAAATAATTAGTAAAAATAAAAAATAAGAATGAATTGGTTAGCCAATCAAATCAACAACTTTACAGATTGGGGATCTGTTAAAAGAATAAAAACAATGACTCCCACGGATAGAGAATTTACTACAACTGCATTGTCATGGATATTGGAAGGCACCACCAAGATATTAATTAAGGAAAATGTATTGAATTAACAAGTATTGGCAAAAGTCAAGAAATACATGTTGAGGGAATGAAGTCACAGTATATACATTTCTAGATGAGAAAATCTAAATGCATAGTGTATTGTAAGTAAGTGAAACATCAGTCCCTATACAAAAAGATTTAGGGAGAGATTGTTAGCACAAATTGATGACATTGCCCAATTTAACAGTCAATAGCTAACTTGAGTTTCTCAGACATTGCTCATGCTCAAAGAAGTTCAACTCATCTGGAAAGAAAATCCAGTCACGTTGGCAGCTTCCTCACCAGAGATATTCCACTAAAGCATCTGAACCGTAGATGCTGACCAAAACACACTGATCCATCTCGAACTTCATAAAGTATTCAGGTTTCTAGTAGGCGCCGACACTAGTAGTCTAGTATAGATTGTCAAATACTAAGCATTCAACATCAAATAAAAATTATGTAACCATGGGAACTGGGAACCCTTTTATTGACCCATCTAGAAGCGTTGAAAGGTTTTTTTCAAAACTAACTAGAAGTCCAATATAGGCATCATAACATTTTCATAGATTAAATCAATTTTCTTTAACTTTATTTGGTTGACAACCGAAGCCAGATTTACTTTTTGGCCTGTCCTGCAAAAGTGATCTCATAGTCTGAGAGAACTATGAAAGATAAAAATCAACGACATACTAATAAGTGAAACATTGGCGTTTAAGCAAATATACACAAGATGTATTATGGTTTATAAATTAAGAAAAATGCATCAATTAAGAATTGAAGTATTGTATGATGGGATCAAACGAAGAAGATTCAGATGAATTACGCTATGCATAAACTCTCTCCCGAATTACCCATATAATGTCATTGTAATTGAACTTCCTGAGGAAAAGGGCATGGCCGAGAAAAGCTCAGTCCTTCCCGAAGGGGGGAGATGCAGAGTAAAAGGGAAAAAATAATTTTAAAAAAGAAACTGTACAAATTAAGCGAAAAACAAGAAGGTAGTTACAATTCCAGATTTAGCAAAGCCCCCAAATTGTTGGATATTTCCTAAAGAAATTATGCACTGATAATGAAACAAAATCTTTATTCAAGTTACCTCTTCATCTCCCTCTTCCTCTTCATCGTCGTCATCGTCATTGTCGTCGTCGGAATCATCAGCATCACCGCCGCGCTCGGCAGCCACTTCTTCCTCGTCGTCTTCTTCATCATCCCCTTCGCCGTCAGGAGCTTCATCTTCCTCGTCTTCGTCTTCATCATCATCACCATCATCCTCCTCCTCGTCCTCATCGTCATTTTCATCGTCGTCGTCATCTTCATCGTCATCCTCATCTTCTTCCTCTTCATCCATGAAGTCATAGTCCTCATCCTGTCGATTCAAAACCACTTCATCATATTCCTCCACATGCTCTCTCAATTCCAAGGTAGAATTCATCTTCAGAATCAACAACTCAGAAAAACACTTTTCTCAAGAAAGTTTTTAATTCCAAAATTATCTGAAAAAGCAAAATTTATCAAGGAAATCGAGCGCGCGGGAAAACAGAAAGTAGAGGAGATCAGGAAGGAAGACGCACCATCTTCTCCCAGTGTTGACTCAGCAGTTCTGCAAAACTGATCTCACCCGTTGAAAATACGAATTCACGCGGATCGCTTACGTGTCTATGGATCTAACGATTCTCGTAGAAGTATTTGTATTTCAGGGTAGATAATGTCATCTGCCCTTGCGGCGCTCGTCACGCTACCCCACCGCGACACTCACTCTCGTCTAGGCTCTCTCTCGTCCTGATTTTTTTTTTTTTTTTAAAAAAAAAAATTAACAAATTATGTTATTGTCACAATTTTTTATTATTATTATTATTATATTATAATTATTTTAATATCAAAATTATAAATATCTATAGATTCCATGTTAGAAATACTCAGCGTCAACTAGCAATTGTATTTGCTCATTTTATGGTGTTTGTTTGTTTCCAAAACGCATTAATTATTTTCTCCATATATATTTATAATTAATAAGGGTAGTGGGTGAGAGTAATAATTAATATAATATAAGAATTTAATGCAATTAGTATAAGTAATATTGAAAATTACTTAAATTTTAGGATAACTTTATTGATTTTAACTATTTTTATAGGGTTGTGAAAATTTTTAATTGGTGCTTTACATTAAGGACTTGAAAGAGTAGGTTATTAGCATTTGAGTCTATGGTTAAAAAAGAAATAATATTCACAAAAAATTATTAAATTATTAAAAATTGAGCACAATAATTAAATAATTGTTTTGGAAATTATATGTTTTATTGGTCATAGCTCTGAGGTGTTTGATGGAATAGTTTTCAACTTTGTTCTTGGCAAGATCATCTCATGAAGTTAATCTTTTATACATATTAGGTATTTTGAAATTTATTTTTTATTAAATTGTCATCATGTCTTCAAAATAAATATTTTTTAAGTTTTGTGGATAAAACAGCCAATTGTATGATACGAAAATCTGAAAAGGGAAAAAAATGTAAAAAGACACGTACAAATAAAACTATACAACATACTAAATACCAACTTATTGTATGTTTGGGTTATCTAGAAAATTTGCTTTTTTTAACATGATTTAATGTATATGAGGTAAGTTGTGAGAAGAGTTTTATTTTAACTTGTGTAAATGTGTTTTTCCACCGCCAACGCTTTCTAACATCGTGAGTATAAGATAAAATTCAAAGCAAAGAGATACTCTCATTGATCCTTATTATAAGGCACTTGCTTATTCCCAAAGACCATCAGTTATTTTTTTGCATATATGTCCCTAATTAATAAGGATAGTGGGTGAAAGTAATAATTAATACAATATTAAAATTTAGTGAAATTAGTAGGGTAATATTAGAAGTTACTTAAATTATAGGATAATTTTATTAACTTTAACTATTTTTATTGATTTATAAAAATTATTAGTCGATGCAAATGTATGTTACTAGTGCTAACTCTAAGGAGTTCAAAGACCAGCATCTATCGAATAACAGTTTGATTGAAACATAACCAAATGCCACTTGTGATATCCCATTACTCCTGAATGACTCAGTCCATGTGCTGACAATTTTACCTAGATGCTTTAAACAGTAAAAAATGTTACCAAAATGTTATTAGATGAAAAGTATTTACTCAAATAACACTCAAACTTATTCACACAAGAGATGAAGTTTCAAAGGGTTAAACAGCAATTTTGCTCTGAAAGTTTTTTTGGGCTCAATGTTGTCGGAAGTTCTGAATCGTATAGCAATGTTGCCCTCCGCTAACGGTGAGAGTAACAGACGTCTACTGTAACATCCCAATTTTAATTTTTAGGATTTAATTGTAATTATAAAATAATTATATGAGATTATTGTAATTAAATTATAATTGTGAGAGGAAAAAATAATAATAAATAATATTATTATTGGGCTCTTGTGGTAATTTTTGCCCAATTAAAAAAAAAAAAAAAAAAAGAAGAAGAAGAAGCTGCTTGGAAAGAAAGAAAAAAAAATAAAAATAAAAAAATAAGAGTGGGCAGCACGTTAGTGGAAAAGGGGAGGGGTAATTAATGGGTTTGGCTTTCCTCCGGTCCCTTTAAAATTCGCTGCCCTCCTTTACCTTCAAACGACGCCGCTTTATGTGTTTTCCATTCCCCTTTTTTATTCCTCTATTTCCCTCCCGAAACACACATGCGTCTTCTGTTTTATGTTTTTTATTTTTATTTTTTGCATTTTCTCCCGAGACAGCACCCATTTCCCTCCCGAAAATACTCTATTGTTTTATGTGTACCTTTCTTCTTTCTTTGGCGCCAGCACCCATTTTTTCTTCCTGAACCTGCGCGGGAAAATCAGAGAAAGTGGGAAAAGATTTCAGAGAAGACGAAATCTAAGGAGGTAGAAACAGATTTTAGAGTCTGAGTCAGTAGAGTATTTCTTGTAAACAAATGTCCAATGATTCAACTTTTTTAATTGCAATTTGCCATATTGTCCCAGTTGCTTGAATATTAAGCTTAAAACTGTGATTTATGAAAATTATTGGGCTACCCAGTACTAATACTTTGAGTTTGGAGTGTGAGATAATGACATTCGAATCTATTTTCTTGCATTTTGCATTGAACCATTCTAATATATGTTCTTGCGTTAAAGCATAGTATGAAAATATGCCCAATAAGGAACAAGGCATTCCAATAAGGAATACTTATTTACAGGTTTGTTCTATGCTTATTTAAAGAATACTTTTATATCAAGCTAAACCAAACTACAGTTTAGTTCTATATTTTGTCTGTTCGTATGAAATTCTGACATTGTTTTTTTAAAAAAAAAAATCTTAGAAGAATATTTTGGTCTTCTGATATTAAAAATATGCATCTTTGGATTAAAAAATAACACAATTTTCCTGAATATACCAACATGAGATAGTTTTGAAGATGCTTTCACTTTTGGTTAAATAGCTTTTTTCGAGAATATATCAATTTTGTTGTGATTTTATATTTATATTGGATATATATTTTTCAATTTTGCAGATGGATATAAATTTAACTCCTCGACTTGATCTTGAATTTAACAATATAGAAGAAGCATGGGAATTTTGGAAGGCATATGGCAGAAGAATTGGTTTCGGTGTTCGAAAACAAAGCTTTAACAGGAGCAAAAAAGACAAGTCAAAATATTCTTCTTACCTATATGTTTGTCGTAAAGAAGGGGTGAAGAAACCGGACATTCGTGATGTGAAAATTAGAAAGCCTAGAGAAGAGACAAGAACAAATTGCAAAGCAAGAATAAAAGTTAAAGAAGTAAATGGAAAGTACAAAATAAATGAAGTTTTCTTGGATCATAATCATCCTCTTCAACCTCCCGAATTTGTTCATTTGTTTGCATCGTTTCGGGAATTAACACCGACTTAACAATATGAATTAGAAAATGCTTTGAAAAGGTTGGGATTAGTCAAAAATCAGCATTCAATTTGCAAAGCCAATATGCGGGAGGTCGAGCCAATTTGGGATATACAAGAAGTGATGTGAAGAATTTTCTTAATTCAAGAAGGCAACGGGCTATGAAATACGGGGAAGCAGGATGTATATTTGGGTATTTTGAGCATCAATTAGCAGAAAATCCATCTTTTTTTCATGCTCACCAAATGGATTCAGAGGAGCAAGTGACAAACGTATTTTGGGCTAATGCACGCATGTTAGTTGACTATGTTTGCTTTGGTGAAGTAATTTCACTTGATACAACTTATTGCACAAATCGTGACCATAGACCTCTTGCAATCTTCTCTGGCTTTAACCATTACAAATGAGGGGTAATGTTTGGAGTGGCGTTGCTATATGATGAGACTGTTGAGAGTTTCAAATGGTTGTTTGAGACTTTTTTTTGTGCACACAAAAATGCCCGGCCACTAACCATGTTTACCGATCAATATGCTGCTATGTCATGTGCATTACAAGAAGTGATACCAGAGGTAAAGCATGCCTTGTGTACCTGGCATATTTCAAAAAATGCAATGAAGCACCTTCCAAGCTCAATGGTTAGTGACTTCAACCATTGCATGTATCATTGTTGGGATGAAGTTGACTTTGATGAAGCTTGGCAAACATTGTTATCACAACAAGATATGACAAAAAAACTCGTGGTTGATGTCCATGTATCAAATAAAAGAGAAATGGGCAGCATGCTATATGAAGAACTCAAGGACACTTGGCTTGAGAAGCACACAAATTAGCGAAAGTGTCAATGCATTTGTCAAAAGCTGCACCCATACTAAATTGGATATCAATGGATTCATCCAACAATTTGAACAAGTTCTAGAGGATAAGCATTATAAAGAATTGAAAAGCGATTTTGAGGCGCTTGACAAGTTGCAAGGTTGATATTACAGAGTTCAAGTATGCTTCGTCAGCTTTCTGATGTATATACTCGACCTATTTTTAACTTGCTCCAACAACAATGTGATCTACGCGATGCTACATGTATAAAAGAGAGGAAAGAAAGAAAGATCATTATGGATGTGGAGGATAGTGTCACCATGTTTGATTATGTGATCACCATGGATGGAAGTAAACGAGAGCATAGTTTGACATTTGATCCTCTGACAGAGACAATAACTTGTAGTTGCAAAAAGTTTGAATGAGTTGGCATATTATGTTGTCATGAATTGAGAGTATTGAATGAACATGATGTCAAGTTACTCCCTAAGAAGTATATAGTAAAAAGGTGGACAAGAGAAGCACGATGTGGTGTAGTGTACGATATCAAAGGGAAACAGATTGAAGTTGATCCTAAACTACAGAAATCAAATTGGTATAGACAATTATGTCCTTTACTTGTTAAATTAGCTAATGATGCATCAGAAAATTCAGAGGCATTCTCTCTTGTTCATGAAGCTGTCTTAGAACTAAGTAAACAGGTGACCAAGCTTCACATAAAATACATATTAGATGATGATAACGGTGACGAGAATGGTGTCGGGGATCATGATGGTGATAATGGTGGTGGAAAAGTTGTTGGCTTCAAAAAGAGATATGGTAGAAAGATAAGTACAATAATATATTATTATTTGTGTGTTTTGAGTTACATAAATTATACTTGTGATAATGTAGAGTTTACCTGTGACCGGTGACTAATCGCGTTTTACTCCTCAAGATAAGATTTAGCTTAGCGTTGAGGTAACCGGGGTTAATTTATTTCATATGCTTATTTTGGACTGTAAGGTGTTTATTAAACCTTATTTTCAATATTTTGAGAATCATGTGTATATTTGAATATGTAGTTACTTCAGTGAAGTAGTGTATTTTCTATTCTACATGTATGTATGAATGGATCTTGATATTAAAATTGTTGTTGTGATGGCTGTTGTGACAATTGTTGTGAGTTGATATATATGGAGTAATATTTTGTACTATGTTTTTTAAAATTATAGTATCACACTGTTTATCTGTTCTGAAATATGTCGGGTTGTGTGGAAGAGATTTAGGGTGGAATTGTGCCCATCGGCTCTCTCATTCCTGGCCCAGAATTTGAGTTGAGTGTTTTGGGCGGACACCTCCCTGTTACGGTATATCGGTGGTGACACGGGAGGGGACAGTATTCTTGAAGTGACTAGCTAACCTTGGCCGGGTATACTAGCACTGATAGGCTGTACCATGTCCAAAAGTTATAAGGAGGAGCAGGATGGATGAGTGGGGATGGTTTTAATTGTTGTTAATTAATATGTATTATTTAAATATTGTTGATATTTTAATTACGATAATAAACCTGCTTCTCTGACTTGCAATCCTTTCTTGCATATTTGATAAATTAATTTTGGTTACTGAGACTTTATGTCTCACCCCGTCATTATCAACGTTTTTCAGGCGAGGTCTCTAATTCCACAGTAGCAAAGGGAAGCAACCAGAGGCATAATCGTTGAGAACCTTGTAGGCCTCTTTTGGTATTGGTGTTGTAATGATTTCTATATTGCCATTCTAGGGCCCACATGTTTTGAGGATATTATTTTAACCATTTTGGATTACTGTTTATCTACTATTGAACCCAAGTTTTAATTTTATACATTATAATATTTTAGTGTTCATTATAATATATTAGTGGATCCACGATTAAAACTTGTGTGGGTATGTTCTGGTACACACCCCTTTGGTGTGAATTTAGTGTTGTAATACTCGTGGGCTTGTATTCTACCGCTCAACATTGTGCCTAGAGTTTTGGATTTTGTTATGATGAGTTTATGGGCGAAATGTGTGCCCTGAACTCCGACGTGGTTACTATCGTAAGAAGAGAGTTTTCCTTAATCTCTTGTTAATATGATTTAATGACTATATTATGGTTAATTATTGTTAGTAAGGAAAGGTCTTTTCATCTACCACATAGGATTAGTTGACACGTAGAACGACAAGTTGGACAGCCATGTTGGAGTTTACATGTGGACCCTACATCATTACACCTCGTCATCTTCTTCCTTCCCTTCCCTTCTTCCTCCTTCCTCGTTGTTCCACCACCGGCACACCTCTTCCTCCTTATTCTCTACAGATTCGAAGCATGATTATTCTTCAATATGTGTGATTGCAATTGACAACGACAGACAGGTAATATCATGTATGTAACCGTTAAAGTAAAAGTAATCGTTTAAGTTTAAACCAGGTAGAACTACATTTTTTCCCCTCCACCACCCATGTTCAAGTAACTTCAAACAGAGCTAAACAGAGGATCTGTGCGACACTCAATAAAAATCATGCATACTAAACATTTGAATTAGATAGACAACATCATTGAACTGTATAATACACAGGTTCAAACACAACTGAATATTCAAATTTGTACAGGCTAAACATTCAACTATATAATACAATCACATACAAAGGTTCGATAAACTAAACAGGATTTCAGTTTGCTACACACGGCCATCTGAACAAGAAACAGAAGTACAAAAATATTTAGCCACAGGATTTCAATTTGCTACATGTGGCCATCGAACAATAGATGCAGATGAAATCTAAACCAACATAGGTGTGCATGATGCCCATCCGTCCTATCCGCCCGCCCGCGCCTAATGAAAAATTGCCCTGCCCAGCCCTAAAAAAAGCAGCCCAGAAAAAATTGAGCATAAAATCGTGGGCATTTTTTGCGAAATTTTGCCGGGCACCGGCAAGGTATCTTTGCCCCAATAGTGTATGTAATATTTTTATTTTTTAATAGAATAAAAAAAGTATTTTATAGTTTATTTTTTATTATAAAATAGTATTATATATTTTTTGCAAATTATATAACTTATAATATAACAAAATATCCTCATTTCTTCAACTCCTCCCTTTTCCCACTGTCGGACTCGGATGGCAAATTATTTTTTTCCTAGATGCTGCACATGGAGAGGGGAGAATGTAACAGTTACGGTTGTCGGTTGGCTAGTGGTGGATGAATGTCTACAAGGCTTTAATTGTAATTTTTTGATGCCTTGTATTTAATGAATTATGGATGTTATTTAATATTTCAGTTATGGATATTTGACTATTTGTTATTTTGTTAAGACATATGATTGTCTTTTTAATTTCAAGACTTAAGTTGTAGACTTATGTTTGAAAATTCCGAAGTGTAGAATTATGGATTTCATTTGAAGTTTGCAATATTGTTTATTAGGCATGACTAAAGCTATTTTTTTTTACTTAGGGTGTGGTAAGGTTACAGGGTATCGTCACTTGGACAGGGAAGGGCCGCCCTGCCCAGCCCATTATTGCCCTGCCCAAAAATTTTAGGGCTTCTATCGGGCAGGGCCAGGCACTAGGCTGCATTTTACTATCCAATGATGTATTGGGCAAGGCATTGGGCAAGGGTCTCACCTTGTCCAGCCCTGCCCATGCACACCCCTAATATATAGTTCCATTCAGTGTTCTCTTAAGATCATCCCAATTCTTAACGTGTTTTGGCATTGGTCCTCTATGTATCTTAACTTTGCCTTTAGTTCTTGAATCCCTCACGGCAATCCTAAAAACTCTAGCACGTCCTGAAGCTTCTGCAACAAACTCTAGCACGTCCTAAAGCTTCTGCAACAAACTCTAGCACGTCTTGAAGCTTCTGCAACAAACTCTAGCAGTAGTAACAATGCAATAAGTGTCTTATGCTTTAAGTTACCTTTGCATTGGAGATTCTCCCCTGGTTAATTGAAGTAAGTAATGTTTTTAGATTGTGGCATTGTTTTCTTCAGTACAATTTTCAAAGGAACTTATACACTTCTTAGAGACTGGCCATGAAAGCTGTACTCACTGCAAGGCACTTATATACTTCTCAGAGAAACATCATCAAAACTCAAAATATACACAACAAACTATATATTACTGCTACTAGCCTTTGAACCATCAAGTCATTCCAATATGCACCAAAATTATCTCTCCCCAGAAGATAAGTCCAATGAAAATTGTCTGCGTAAATTATTTAAGTGCAACAGCAAGTAGACTTACTAATGTTACTCCTTCTTGAGAGAGTTCCTCCAAAACTTTACGGTCAAAAAACTTTACCATCTAGTAGTGATTCATCAATCTGTTGAATCAACTTCTTAAGCAAGTCATGACAGCAAAAATAGTGTGAAAAGTTTATTCTAAAAGTTGCTACAAGGCCAAACTCTATACGTGTATTAATGCTTGCAAGTCATGACAGCAAAAATAGCGTGAAAAAGCGATAATCAATGGTAAAATCCAAACAGATATCTCAGACCTCTATGATTTCATTATTAGCCTTAGTGAAATTTCTAGCTTTTAAACGTCTCTACGAGATCAAACTAAGACAACAAGTTTTAACTAATTGACAAGCCAAAATGATATCAAAACTCACGCTGCATAGAAATTCAACCTACTATTGGGACTCGTCAATGCCTTTTGTAAAATAGAATGAAGCAATGTGTTGGGACTTCTGATGATTGAATATTATTACACTTATTTGTATCTCTTGGTGAATAAATTTAGGATTGTTTAGTTAATAAATAATGGATTTTATTACTTAATTGGGCTTTGAGCTTTTAATTGGATTTGATTCATTCTTTATGATTAAATTCTAGATTTACGAGTGATTTAGTATTTTCGCCATAACTTTTGATCTAGATATTCGATTAGCCTGATTCTTCTTTCCTTTTTTAGATGATTCAGAGAGCTACAATTGTTATGAAGACTGGGAAGGCTGATTCGGACAAGAAGATGGACGAAATTGGAGCTAAAGGCAAACCCATTTTTCTGGATTTTTATTCTGCTCGAATTTTGTAATAAAAGACCATTTATTAGAGGTTTCCTATTTTTAGAGGTTTCCTATTTTTGGGCCAATCTTGTAGCCCTAGTGTTTCCTATTTATAGGTTATATTAGATGGCTAAAAACATATTCTCAATTACGTTGAATAGGATTTCTTTTTGGTTTTCTTCTTCATCTTTTCTTGTGTTTTGCTTAGCCATGCTTGGCTAAGCACGTGGTTAACCCAATGTGAGGATTCCATGATTCATCCAGAGAACTTGTGCTTTATCGGTGATTTAACTCGTTTCTATTTTCATATTATCGGATCCGATTTCTGAAAATAGTTCAAATATTAGATTTAATATTCGGTTTGGTTTATCCCAGGACCGAGTTCGAACTAGGTTTTAAGTTTTTGTGCGATCGCACAGTGGGACGCCGTTGTTCGGACATATTCTAGGCGATCGTCTAGTCGAGGAATTTTACGGGCGAATACGAGAGATCTCGGTTCGTCGAGCCAAACGTGGGTTATTTATATTTTGTTCAATGATGGAAGTCTCGGAATCCGAATATTGGGTTGATCAATTTTAATCTTCTTCTTCTCATTTTCTTTTCTTTGCTTCATTTAAATTGCATTTCTATTTTAATTTATTAATTTAAAAAACCAAAACCAATCCCCCCTTGTTTTCATTGCATTTGCATGACATTTAGATTACTTAGGATTCAATAAAAGGCTCCTCGAAAAGAGAACGATCCTAGGTTTGCCTATCGCAATCCTTGGTTAATTGTTGATTGTGGACCCCGAGGCTAATGACAAAAGGTCTTCATCAAATGGCGCCGTTCTTGGGAGCTAAGTAATTGGCTCCTTAGGTGATTTAATTGTCAAATTCACTTTTGACAAGGGGTTTCTCTTGTGAAGCTTGTTAGATTTGCATTTTTGGTTTTTTATTGCATATAGTTTAGGATTTTTGCATTTAGGTAGCTTGCATATAATTCATTGCATTGTCTTGACTTGGTAGCTTACGTGTGGTGTGTTTGTATCAAATTCGATATGATTTTGGGCTTATTTGTTTGAATTCACCATGTCTCCAAGTTAATTCATAGCTTACTTGCATATTTCATCATTTAAAAAAAAAATCTTCTTTTCTTTTTCACTTGCATTTGTATTTTCTTAGATTCCTTATCTTAGTTTTTATAGTTTATAGTTTGATAGTTTTCTTGTAATTCCTTGGGAATTAATTGTATTGAAATTTCATGGCTTGGTTTTATGGCAATCATAATCTACCTTTCGGTTCTCACTCTTTTGTAGGCAATCAAGAATGTCATGGTCCTTTCCACCACCCATTACATGAACCATACCACCAACCTCCATTTCAACAATATCATCAACCCTCTCACTTACCATACTATCCTTCATTCCATCCCACCAGGACCATGTCATCCATCTCATGAATCCCAATACCCATTTGACCCACCTTATGATCCTCATTCTCAACCATGTATGCCCAACCAAGATCCTTCATTTTGTAAAGTCATTGGAGATCACCAAAATCAAACGGCTTGGGCTGTAAATGAGGAGTGGTCACTTAAGGACAACTTTTATCAACTAATGGACTCTCAGTTTAGAATGATGGAACAACAAGCGAAATCATATGAGAGATTAGGAGAAGAAATTGAGCGGCTAACACAAGTGTTGAAAATGAAATTTCAAGGAAATCCTTCTCTCATGGTCACACATGCACAAGAAGTGAAGCAAGTACAAAAGTGCATTGAAGAGTCATCTCTCCCATTTGGTAATGATTCTATCCTTATAGAAGTAGACTCTCCTACTACTTTGGCTAATGAAGCAAGTCATGATTTGAGTGATAATGAGGTGGACGAGGAAATCATTGTTGAATCCCCTCAATTGTTTGGAAATGTAATTGCTCAACCAATTGGCTTTAGTAGTAGTGATTCGACTATACTTGTTGATGAGTGTGTTCCTATTTCTTCATGTGATGCTCTAACTGATGCAAATGCTTCCCTTCATAGTACTATGGATGAATGCGATAAATTGAATGACATATTTGCATGCTCTTGTGAGGAATATCAAATGTGTGTCGATTGTTATCATGAAAAATGTCATTTACTTGTTGAGCTTCAAAAGAAAGCATTTAGTGAAGTGGTTGATTCTACCATTGATCAAAATGCACCCTCTTGTACTATTGATGATAGTAAGCATGTCAATTTTGAAAAGATTGAATCAAGCATGGATGCCAATGTTGATGATGATGTTCTTACTGAATGTATGCTGATTGTCTAGATTTTTCATGTGTGAGTGGATCTGTTGTATGTGATTGTTCGATTATGAATGGTGCCCTGTTGGCACCGAGATTCTTGCATCGATTTTGACTTGCTTGAGGAATCGATGTTGATTTGAATTTGATACGCATTCTAATCGATGTGCATCCGAATACATACTTACTTCGGATTTTTCTAATCATTGTGAGACCATTGTGAGTGAGAAAGATCATAGCCTAGAATACCAAATGCATAGAATTCCCATTGGATTACCTCCTTATAGTCTTGTTGGTGACAAAGATTCTGAAATTTTGATTGATAAAATCCTGCATGTTGATGAATCTTTTCAACAATTACTTTCTTGTGATTTGCCACCTGATTTAGAAAAACAAGATAATTGTTTTGAATCTTTACACATTCCGGTGGTGATGATTTGAAAAATTCGCTTCATTCTTCCACTCTTTTCCCTTCCATCTCTTGTGATTGCAACGATGATGTGGTGTACTCCAACACTAAGTTGGATTCCACACCTTCCATTTTGCAAGCACAAGAGAATGTTCACAATATGATTGGTTGCTTGACTCCTCTTTTGATGGGAGTATCATTGATTTCCTTGGATGTGATACTTACTTGGAGAGTTTGGAACTTAACATGCCCTTAATTCACTCAAAATCTCTCCATGTCTCTATTTTTGGATGGGATCTGCTATTTGTTTGTCTTATTTGCAGGAACATTCTTGGAAAGGTTGTCGATGGAACCAACATCCGCCGTACATTCTTGAACCTCTTCCAATCGATCGAGCCACCTCCACCAAGGAAATTCAATGTGGGAGAAGATGTTTCAAGGAAAAATTCATGATTCTCATCGGAGATGAGAACTTTTCCTTCAAGCGACTCAAGATACTCTAACAAAGGTTGTCTCTTTCCTTACTTATTTTCTTCCGAATTCATATGATTACTTGGGCTTAATTGTTGTACGAGGAAGATAAGTGTGGGGAGGGACACAATTCAGTAGAAAAAAGTATAAATAATTTATTTTAGTAGGTAAAAAAAAAAGTTTTTATGAATAACACACTCTCTTTCTATAATTGCTCTACCTCACGGTGAACTTTGACATCTTGGTTTTGATGGATCCTTATGTTTGAGGCTGAATTTACGGACTCTTGGATTATATTTCTTGGTAGTTAATTTTAGGATGCTGATTGCATGATTCGGTATTCACCTTTGTGAGATTTTGGGCCTACATGAATGGAATTCATATTTTACCATTCTTTCTTTCATGTGTGCATCTGCTCATGATTTGTGTTCTCTAGAACTTGCTCATTTTCTTTTTGAAGCTAAAATTTTCACTTACGTGCATAAGTATGATGGAAGCTTGTTTTCTTTCTTTCATTTTCCCACTTTGGCCAAATAGCCTTCCCCTTACATTATATTCCCTTTGCTAGCCTCTTGTGCCTTCTTGACTCATTCTTTTCTAAGCCACATTACAAGCCTAAGCGTAAAACCATTTTATTTCGTACCTTGAAAATTTATTGAGCATTGGTTTCACCTTGGTTTTATGTTTCGGTGTGGGGGTTGCCCGGGTGTGCAACATTTTAAGTGTGGGGGAGTATGAGTATTTGATTTTGATTTTGTGCCATTCATCATTTGGCATTAATGTTGGTCATTGTGATTCTATACCCAAAAAAAAAAGGTACAAAAAAAAAGTACAAAAAAAAGTACGAAAAAAAAAAGAAAAGAAAAAAAGTACAAAAAAAAAAAAAAGAAAAAAAAAGGAGAAAAGAAAAGAAAGAAAGAGAGAGGGGGGGGGGAGCAATGTAAAGAAGGAGAAATAAAAAGAAATGATATTGAGATGATTTGTTATTATTAATTGATGTTCTTTGAATTTCTTGGGTGCTTAGCCTATCATATCCATACTTATTCACACCTATACCCTAGCCCCATTACAACCTTCAATAACAAGCTCTCTTGATTTTTGCATGCATGTGTTATAAGTAGTGGAGAAGTAGAAATTGAGCAAGCTTATGGTAGAACAATTTTCTTGAGTAGAATTTGAGCGATACACTTGTTTACCCTATACACTTGAAAGATTGATTGAGGGCATCCTTTAGAGAGCATCTTGTGTGATTAGTATCATTGATTGAGATTACCAGGATTTGTAATTGGAGATGAAAGGATTTTGGTCTTGATTGATTGGTATTTTGAAGCTTTGTGTCCCTTGCTAAATTTTTGCATTGTTAGCAATTGTTAGAAAGGAAGAGTTTTTCATTTTAGTTTTTCTTTGAATTTTGCTCGGGAGTGCAAAAAGATAAGTGTGGGGGAATTTGATGATTGAATATTATTACACTTATTTGTATCTCTTGGTGAATAAATTTAGGATTGTTTAGTTAATAAATAATGGATTTTATTACTTAATTGGGCTTTGAGCTTTTAATTGGATTTGATTCATTCTTTATGATTAAATTCTAGATTTACAGTGATTTAGTATTTTCGCCATAACTTTTGATCTAGATATCCGATTAGCCTGATTCTTCTTTCCTTTTTTAGATGATTCAGAGAGCTAAAATTGTTATGAAGACTCGGAAGGCTAATTCGGACAAGAAGATGGACGAAATTGGAGCTAAAGGCAGACCCATTTTTCTGGATTTTTATTCTGCTCGAATTTTGTAATAAAAGACCATTTATTAGAGGTTTCCTATTTTTAGAGGTTTCCTATTTTTGGGCCAATCTTGTAGCCCTAGTGTTTCCTATTTATAGGTTATATTAGATGGCTAAAAACATATTCTCAATTACGTTGAATAGGATTTCTTTTTTGGTTTTCTTCTTCATCTTTTTTCTTGTGTTTTGCTTAGCCATGCTTGGCTAAGCCACGTGGTTAACCCAATGTGAGGATTCCATGATTCATCCAGAGAACTTGTGCTTTATCGGTGATTTAACTCGTTTCTATTTTCATATTATCGGATCCGATTTCTGAAAATAGTTCAAATATTAGATTTAATATTCGGTTTGGTTTATCCCAAGGATCGAGTTCGAACTAGGTTTTAAGTTTTCTTGTGCGATCGCACGGTGGGACGCCGTTGTTCGGACATATTCTAGGCGATCGTCTAGTCGAGGGATTTTCGAGCGAATGCACGAGATCTCGGTTCGTCGAGCCAAACGTGGGTTATTTATATTTTGTTCAATGATGGAAGTCTCGGAATCCGAATATTGGGTTG
Source organism: Acacia acuminata (assembly GCA_019022655.1). Lineage (NCBI taxonomy): Eukaryota > Viridiplantae > Streptophyta > Magnoliopsida > Fabales > Fabaceae > Acacia > Acacia acuminata. Next base: position 3,011,109 of record JAFJYI010000036.1, read on the forward strand.
ATCAATTTTAATCTTCTTCTTCTCATTTTCTTTTCTTTGCTTCATTTAAATTGCATTTCTATTTTAATTTATTAATTTAAAAAACCAAAACCAATCCCCCTTGTTTTCATTGCATTTGCATGACATTTAGATTACTTAGGATTCAATAAAAGGCTCCTCGAAAAAGAGAGAACGATCCTAGGTTTGCCTATACGCAATCCTTGGTTAATTGTTTATTGTGGACCCGAGGCTAATGACAAAAGGTCTTCATCAACCGCAGAGTTTCGAAAGTCTCTCCTATCTCCAGTCTTTCATCATCGGGATTTCATCGTTTCTAAATGTTGCAAGCTTCGTCGTTACTCGAGTAGCAGTCGTTATTACTTGAGTAAAATAGTTGTTACTCGGGTAACAGCAACTCCTACTCGGGTAATTGCAAAGGAAGTTCCGAAGAGGGAGACGCTACAGTGTCTTTTAAAAGAGATGCAAACCCGATGCTACTCGGGTAATGGAATCCTTACGGAACCAGTTTCCCTACCTATTTTGGGATAGATTGGGAGAGCTTTTCTTGATCTGGACCGTTCAGATTTGATCTTGGACGGTCAGCATTTACTTTTTTTTTTTTAAATAGTCAATTTTTAAATGAAAAAAACATTTTTAAAAAATATGTTAGTTGAGAGATTCTCTTTATTTTAGATTGTGTACCCATTAAAATAATTTTTTTCAAAAAAAAAATAGAAAGTAAAAAAAATTAAATCTAGACGGTCGGATCAAGAAAAGCTCTCCCTACCTATCCCAAGATAGGTTGGGAAATTGGTTCCAATTCTTACTCGAGTAATAATTATTACTCAAGTAGGAACATCATTCTTGGGGTATTTTTTTTTTTTTTAAACATCCAAAACCGATAAACGACGCACCACACTCTCTGAACAACCACAATAAACCGATGTTACTCAAGTAAGACATTAATTACTCGAGTAATGTTGCATAACAAAACTTTCCAATAAGGCTGAACGCAAATATTACTCGGGTAATAATATTTTTACTCGGGTAATTTTTTTGAAAGAATTTATATAATTATAAACTACAATAAATTTATTCTTTGCTCTTTGGCTGTCAATTACTCAAGCAATGTCATTGTGTTACTTGAGTAAATACCAAACTTGAGATATTACTCAAGTAACATAGAAGTGTTACTTGAGTAATATAGATACAGAGGCTATTATTTTCAAGCTACGTGACATTACTCAAGTAACAAGTTCTGTTACTCAAGTAAGCATGATTACTCAAGTAAGAAGGTTTTGTCGTGTGAGATGCATAGTCGTCATCGTTGAATCACTAACATTTATGCGACAGATATATATGAAGTTTAAATCACTAAAAGTGTATGAATCATTGGTTAATGTCACACAGAGGAAAAAGATGCGTATGAATCATTGCTAAAGTGTATGAATAGATGAAATGAAGATGACGAGGTAATAATAATACGATGCTTTATCTTCAATTAATGACAAATTGGCGTTAGGTTCTTTAAATGAAAAGTAAATGAAGATAAAGCACAAGGGATGAATTATTGGGTAAATATTTATTATTACTATATATGTTTTAAGAAATCACAACACAGGCATGCAGGTCCATTTAAAAGCAAAAACGCGATATTACTTGGGTAAAAGCAATTTTACTCGGGTAATAATAATAAATGTTTTTTTTATTAAATCTGACGCTTAGCGCTGATCTGATGGTAAATTCTCGTTACTCGTGTAACAAGTTACAAAATATTTTTAATTTAATTTTAACAAAATTGTATAGCCAAAATCAGAAATTACTTGAGTAATCACAGGTCTACGCGAGTAATTTCGAAAATCAGAATTTTACAAGAATGCCCATTTTAGTTTAAAAGAATTATATAATTGTAAATTACGTGTTGAGTGAACACTTGAGATCCTCGATGTGAAAATTGATACTTGAGAGTTAATTTGCAGATTCCAAAAACATCTTCTTCTCGGGTTCAATTATGGTTACCCGAGTAACAGTTCATGTTACTCAAGTAATTTGCATTATGGACTCTGAGACACCATTTTGCTCACGATATTACTCGGGTAATATTTATTTTACTCGAGTAAACTTGTAATATTCTTCATAGTTAAAGCTCCACTTCGATATTACTCGCGAGTAATGTGTTCCTGAAACACTTAGCGGTAGAATGAAATAATTATATTACTCGGTATAATATTACCTTACTCAATGTAACTGAGAGCCACAACGTCTTTTACGATTTTTACTCTTTAATACTTGACATTACTTGAGTAATCTCTTCATACTTAGGCTCTTCCTCACCATTACTCGCAAGTAAAGAAAATGTTGTTCGGGTAATTTGAAATCTGCTTCAAAGATAAAAGCTTCTCCTCAACGTTACTCGAGTAATATTTATATTACTCAAGTAATTTGTTCTGAAACACTCAATAGATAAGTTAAATAGCGACATTACTCGGGTAATAATTATATTACTTGGGTAATGTGATCAGAATACAGCCATTAGACATATTAACCAGCGATATTACTCGGGTAATTAGTACATTACTCAGGTAATATGATCTGCTTCATAACTAAGACTGCTCTTCCTCGTAGTTACTCGTAAGTAATATCTATATTACTCGAGTAACTTTCTCCTATGTTAACCTTTATTTTTCAATCAAATGAACTGAGCATCCTACAAACAATAAATCTAGAAGCTCCGATGCTTAAGTCTGTAATTATAATTCAATTGCTGCATGATCACAAGAATAATTGACTGAGAGAGCCATCCCCCAACCAAGCCAATAGCCAGTTAGGAGTATAATTTTGTTTGGATTATTTTCATTTGATAGGAGGGATGGGCAAGAGCCAGATGAAGGAGGTTGTCGCTGCATTGGAGGAGGACATCGTCACAGTCATGGTGGGGATCAAAGATTAAGGCCTCCACTTCTGAGTTAGCCTTTCCCATTAGCGCTTTCAACTTGTCGACGTCGTTCTCAACCCTTGCAGAGGTGTGTCAGTGGTGGTGGTGCGGGGTCCAACGACGAGGAAGGAGGAAGAATGGAAGGGAAGGGAAGGAAGAAGATGACGAGGTGTGATGATGAGGTGCTGGTACAGGGTCCACATGTGAACTCCAACGTGGCTCCTACATGGCGTATGACGTGTCAAGTTATCCTATATGGTAGACGTCTGTTAGTCTCACCATTAGCCAAGGGCAACATTGCTCCGTTTAAGAACTTCCAGGGCGACGTTGAGGCCAAAAAAACTTCTAGGGCAAGATTGCTCCTGGGCATGTACTTCCGGGGCAAAATTGCTACTTAACCCTTAATTTCAAATAACAAAGAAGTCATTCACACCTAGATGAAGTTTAGCCTTGTGAATTTTGTTGGTCTTGTTTGGATATCAGTAGAAAAAATGACTTATAGTCAATTGGACTTACAGAAAAGTCAGATTGTGAAATGTGATTTATGTTTGAATTTGCGTTAGTATAAGTAGCTTTTGTAATTTAAACTTATAATTAATTAGAAATACTTTTGAGGGTATTGACTCGTACTAAAAATATACTTAAGAATCTTTGAACAAGTACTAAAAAATACTTTATGATTTTTAAAAATTATTTTAAGATCTTGAAAAAATTATTTTTAGTACCATTCAAGATACCTAAATATTTTAAGTCTTGAATGGTACTAAAATTATACTTCGTGATCTTGAACCATATTGAAAAAAATACCTCATGATCTTAAACAATTCTTTTAGGATCTTGAAAAAATTATTTTTAGTATCAATACTCAAAAATATTTTTTTAGGTTTAATAGAACTAAAAATATACTTTAAGATACTGAATGGTATTGAGAAAATATCTCATGATCTTAAAAAAATTATTTTTAGTATCGATCAATACCCTAAAATATTTTTAGTCTTGATCGAATCTACTAAAAATATCTTAATACTTAAACGATACTAAAAAAATATCTCATGATCTTGATCCATAAGTCCAATTGAAACAAAAGCTCCCTAAAGTAACTTTTCAAATAAGTTATTTTTGGTCCATAAGTTTGATTAGAACAATTTCTCAACCAAACATGCATTTTCCCATAAGTCCAATTCAAACAGTGCATAAGTCCAATTGGGCTCTCCAAAAGTCATACCAAACATGCACATGTCTTTGTTCTTTCTTCTTATCTTTGGTGAAAATTACACATAAGTACCCATCACAAAACCCCACCTCATGGACCATTCATTCTTTTAGTTTTTTGAGAGAATTACAACTTGTAACCCCACTCTTTCCCTCTCCACTCCTTCCTTTCTGCCTTTACTTTTATATTTTCAACAAAAAAAAATATATATATAAGTAAATTTTTCTTGCTATAAAAATATAAAGAGTATGAGTACACGAGGGATTTTGGATGTATTATATCATATCTATAAAAAATTTATACTTTTTTTATTTGATTTATATATTTCCCCAAATTTAATTATTAGGAGAACAAATATTAGACTACAATATATGCTGGTCTTTTTGGCTTGGTTTGGTTCAATGGAGGGGAGGGGAGTGGAAGTTAAATGAGGGGAGGTGGGAAGAGGTAAGGGAGGTTATAAGCTCTTTTTGGTTTAATGGCAGGGAAAGGAAAGAGAGTTTTTTTGTTTGGTTCGGAGGGAAAGGGTGTTGAGTTAATTAAATATTGATAAATATGTCTTTAATACCTTATTTAGATATCAAAGTTATTATTCCATAATTTATAAATCACAAAAAGCCTGTTACCTCACTTATATATTACAAACAAAAACCTTATATAGATTTGAAATGATGATTTGAGTAATTTAATATCTTAACTCATCAAATTTAATATGTTTTTTTTTAAAAAAATCTAAATGTAATCCTAAATCAAATTATAATACTAACATAACAAAATAATTATAGTATAATCTAGATACTATATTTTATTGAGAAATAATCATGTTAAAAACATACAAACTTATCTAAGATTATTCAATGTATATACCTATACTAGTAATCATGTTATAACATTAAAACATATTTAATTAGAAAATAAATCAATAAACTTATCTAAAGTGATGGATGTATCATACGAAAGAAATATACAAATAGACACTTGCCTGAAAGAAGGCTTGGATGGCTTGAAGAGCTACTTGCGGCAACAACAAGTGGAGGAGTAGGCGGCGTTCACAAAGGGGAGGAGGAGAGGGAAGCAAACAATGACATGAGGGAAAAGATGGTTGATTTGAATGCAGAGATGGAATGAGTTTAATAATATTTAGTAAGATAGCATTTGATTAGATAAATTTTTATTGGGTAGATTTTCTAATTTACTTGGTTATCCTAGTAACATCATATGTAGGGGTGGAGCCAGGAATTTTAACTATGGGGGGCGAAAATTTGGAAAAATGTCCTTGGGTCAAAATAATATTTTTTATGAATGGAAAAACGTCAGAAAATTCCCCAGAATTTCTGGGAATTGTAAATCTGTGAAAAGAGGGTCAGATAAAATTACAGAAAAGTGTTTATGAAAATTACATTTAAAACCAATAATAATTTTAAATATTTCATTGTAGTCCCTCAAAAAACTTCATATATTTCATTTTAGTCCTTTGATAATATATATTTTTAATTTTTGGGGGATTGATCATATGAGTTTTCTAATCAGATGGGTAAACTTGGGATAATGAAAAAATAGCATGGCTATTTTAGTTAGGACTCCAAATTTGGAGGGATATGGAAGGAGGGGAGAAGAGCACTAAAAGACAAAATTCTCCCTTCCCCTCCCTCCCATTCTTCCCAACCAAATATGCTAACGTCTACTCCACCCCATCCCTCCCCTAAAAAACCTCAAGTCAAACAATGTATTTAAGTTTACCTCAAGTTCTTGTTTAACCCCTAAGTTTTAAAAGTGTACTTTCTAACCTTTTAGTCTCTTTTAAACTTAAAGATTAAACTAGAATTTGATGTGAAGTTCAAAGACTAACCTATACTTTAGCCTATTTTTTTCTCTTAATAATTGAATTTTGGAAAATATATAAATAAATATAAAATTTATAAGATATATAAAATCCCTCACATTTAATTATTAGGACATGAAATACTCTTTCTACAAAATTTACTCATATTCTTTACATTTTGTAGCAAAAAAATTCACTTATATTCTTTTTGTTTGGTTGATAATATAAAATAGGGAGAATGGAAGAAGTGGATAGGAAAGAGTGGGATTACTAGTTGTAATTCTCTCCACAAAAGGACGGATTGGTTCCTTGTGGTGTTGCGTGATGGGGTACTTATGTGTAATTTTTGCCAAAGATAAGAAGAAAGAGAGAAGACATTCAGTGATGCAGGAGAGCTAAACTTCATCCAAGTATGAACGACTTTTTTGTTATTAGAAACTTCATCTACGTGTGAATGTGAACGAGGTTGGGTGTAGTTTTTGAGTAAATATTTTTTCATCTTATAGAATTTTGGTAATTTTTTTAGTGTTTAAAGTATGCAGGTAAAATTGCCTCTATGTGCTTTTAAAAAAAAACCCACCATTGAGTACAGTGGTGGAGTTCATATTCCAAAACCTATAAAAACCAAAAACTAGAAATACAAAGAATAACTACGGATGATGTTTAAATCTTCTAATATTGCCCAAATTATAATGATCCCTCTTCAAAGTCTTGTGAGTTTATTTATAGGTAACCCTCCAAAATTTAAGACTTGTTATATAAATTAGTTAAGTTAGTTATTTGTAATTTGATCAAAAAAATTATTTATAACAAATATTTGTTAGTTTGCATAGAAACCCCCTTCTTATACAATCCAATCAACATGGATATTTTGGGGAGAAAAAGTGAATTAAGGTCTTATATTTATAACTAAAGTAAACTTTTTGTCAAGTTCCTATATTTAGGACTTAGTGTAGTATATATTTTTTATTGACTATTCTTTAGTAATCATTATATTAATGAAAATATTTGAATAATCATATTTGCAAACATAACTGTTCATGCACAAATAAGTAATGGGTTAAGGTGTAAATTGCCCAACAAACTATTATCGAGGAATATTTGGCACAAACATTAATTGAGGGTACCTTAATTATCAATCAACAACTAAAAGTGAAAATAAGTACCAGATAATAATTAAAAAAAACAACTATCACAATTACGTTAAAATATGAGGCACTGGCAGAGGACGGTGGTGGAGACGTTGGAGAAAAGAGCGATTATGTCTTATTGTTGAATAAGGAAAATACCAATAGAGATGGGACCCATGTGAGCGGCACCGTGGCGTGGCGGCTCACACTGTGGCATCGAAGGGACGAAACCAGGGTGCAAGGCGCATGTCGGTCGGAAGTCATAGACTGGATTTGGATTTGGTTTTTTGTGTGATTCTCACCCGAAGCGCATACGGACCTTGATGAGTTCAAGAAGGTGAGTGGAACACCCAAAGAACAATGGAAGCTTTAGAGACGCCGACGTCGCTGACACTGTAACAATCAATGGAAGAAGGAGACACCAAGACAGTGACGGGGTAGTTTAACAACATTGTGTTTTTTTTTTCACTTTTTAATTGTTGATTGATAATTAAGGTACCCTCAATTAATGTTTGTGTCACATACTCCTCAGGTAATAGTTCGTTAGCCAATCTATATCTTAACCTCAGTAAATAAGTAATTGGACTATTGATTAGACTTACGAGCTTATCGGATTGGACCAGTTTCATGGTTGGGTCAAGTTTCGGAGTTGAGACATCATTAAGCTGGAACCCATAATTAGGCTGCAAACTAGAACCATTATTTTTTAATATTAAAAAAAAAAGGACGTGTTTCGGGCCTTCTAGAAAAATGTTTTTTTTAAAAAAATGACCATCTCAAAAAACCTAATATATATATTTTCAAGCCACTTGTAGCCGTATGATGTTATTTCAATGAAATCATCATATATTGTGTGGTTATTACGTTGACAATTAAACTTACTGTAAATTTAATTTTTAGATTTCTCCACCGGTATCTAATGCTATTAGCAACATATTAGTCTGATTTGCAAAAATGTAGGCCCACGCCAGAATGGAAGGAACTTCACTGCCTCTGAATAATTATGTATGTATTCCTGAAGTTGGTCAAGGCGCTGAAGGAGACATCCTAGCTCTTGGGTGCCTAGATAAACGTCTGAGGATAATAGACGATTTGCCCTGTCCAACATTGATATTACCTAGGAGGAAGGAGATTTCCCCCTACTTTTGGATCGTGGGTGTGTCCAACCCCTTTCTTAAAATTTATATATATATATATATATATAAAGAAAATAATTATAGATGTATATAATTTTTGGCAAAAAAATATATGCGCATCATTCTTAACAAACTTGAACTATTGATTTTCTTTTGTTTTGAACTGTTGGGTCTTTTTTGTTACGGATGGATATAGAAAAGAACAAGTTCTTGTGAAGAAAGATTAACCTTTGCACCAACGGAGGTTGGCATGGATGGATGGGATCCTTGCCCCTTAACCATCCGCTCCCGTGTTCGAGGCCGGGGGAGATGGGAATGGAGCGTACTTCCTTGGGAGACCTCGCCCCTTAATTGGCCCTGCAGAAGGTCGGAGTGGTGTGCCCACTTGCCCACCATTTTTACACCAAAAAAAAAAAAAAGATTAACCTTTGCCAAGCATCCCTAGCCTCAAATAAAAAATGGTCCCAACCCTAACAAATAGCAAGAATGGAGAAGTTAATATAATTCCATCTAAAGGGATAAATCTTCAGGCTCTTATTCCAAAGCCATTTTCTAATGAAGAATACTTTTTTGATAAGTCATATCTATATCTTAGTTCAAGTTAGAGAAATTGATTCAGTATCTCTATTATTTTTTGAATTTGTGAGAGATAGAACTCTCTACCTCCTCTATGAGAGAGGACTAAATTGTCATTAGGGCAATGTACCAAGTGCTCATCATCTCTCTTTAGTAATGTATGTACCTTGATAGAGCACTTGTCAGTCTTTTTACAAAAAAAGAAGAGATCATAGTTCGCTTCAATTTTAACCAATAAAATCATCCTCGCTTGATTTTTTTGGAGGGCTGATAGTTTTATTTATTTATTTATTATTATTATTATTATTATTATTAGAGATAGCGTCACCTTTTCTTAATTTTTCATTCTTCTATGTAGGTAATGAAGTTCCTAACTTGTTCATGCAATTGCTGTTCCATATATTCCCAATTTAAATTGAACATCATCTCATTTAGGATCGAGTCATTTCAATATTATTTTACATTTACATTTTTAATAAATTTTTCATTTTAGTTTGATGAAATCTGAAATAAAAATAATTTTTCTAACAGTTAATTTATTTAAAATCATAAATTAAAAACTTTAAATTTGGATCAATTAAATTATATTTATATTATTCAAAACCCATTTATATAGAAGTGCTTTTAAACCCAACCCTTCCATGTAACTCAGATCCTTCCCAGGGAAAATTATTAGAGTTGGGCTGGCCTTAATCAGTTGACACTTACTGCAATGTCTAATGGTTCTTGTTTCTTGAGAGAGTAAAAAACAAAAAAACAAAAAAAAAGAAAAGAAAAAAAAGAAGGAAGACGAAGAAGAAGAAGCTCATGCTTTTTTTTTTTTTTTTTGGTAATAAAGAAGCTCATGCTTTTAATAGAGGTATGAGTATGGTAGTGAAAACGCCGTTTTAAAACATAAAAAACGGCGTTTTTTACGTTTTATTTTGGGTTAAACGCGTTTCGTTGTGGAAAAACGGGTTCAGAGTAAAAACGTAAAAAACGCCGCGAAAAACGTAAAAACGTAAAAACGTTGCGTTTTTTGCAAAAAGCGCCGATTTTACTAAGGGACTTAAGTGAAAGTTTTAAAAGTTCTGGAGAGGGACTAAAGTGAGAATTTTCAAACTATTTTGGGGTAGAACTGAAATTTCAAAAACATCTGGGTCCTTTTCTGTAATTAATAAATAAAGATCATTTTACCCCTAATTACAATTAATTCAATATAAATGTTCCTAACTCAACTTAGTACTTAATCATACAATAATGTCCCAGAAAATGCATTAAAAATCCCAATTTAATCATGTAAAATCATATAAAAAATATGGTTTGATCAGTAATGATGTTGGACATTTTGATTGATATTGCGATTGATCAATATATGTGTATATGATGAGTGTACCTTACTTTTCTAAAATTTTTTATATATACATATGCAGGTAAAAACTCCGTTTTATTTTACGATTTTACGTTTTACGATTTTTCATTCTCCTTCCGTTTTTAGGTAAAAACTACGTTTTCACTACCATGGGTATGAGCATAAGGGGCACATAAACTCTGAGCACCTAGATGGACTCGTCTCTCCACCTATTGCAGCCACAGTATATTACATAAAAGAAACCCAATGAAACAGTAGTTGCCAAGAGAGAAGAAAAATATATAAACATGAGAAAAATATGGATTAATGGAATGAAAATTTTGGTGTTTAGTTACATCACAAATTACTTCTATTTAAATGTGACTGAGCAGCCACCAAGTTACAGTATGCTACAACCGTTATGCCACATCTCCCTTTTTATTTGGCAGCTGCCTTAGAAATGTGAACATACAAGAATAATTTCAGGTTTAAAAAAAAGAAAGAAAAAAGGGTAACAAAAAAGAACAGCCTTTGCTTTCTCAACCGCAAACTGCTTCAATGTGGTATCCTTCTCTTTCCTCACCTCTGTAAGTGATGCTATACTTCAAAACTACTGAAGGACAAAGCGCAACAGTCATTAGAGATGTTTTAGTTCGGCTAGCTAAAGAGTAAGAACAGGTTAACCTGGAAAACTTAACAAGATAAACACATGATCACATCTATTTTTAATCAAGGAAGTGTAAAAAAATTATGGGGCACTTTGTTTAAGATTTTTTTAAAAAAAAAAAAAAAAAAAAAAAAGGATTTTAGTTAAGTTGTTTGTTGGGAGCAGGGGGAGACTTGAGCTAAACATGAGCTGTGTTTAAGAAAAATGTTTTTAAAATCAAAATAAGTTGAAAACAGATTTTTTCCCAACAAAATCTTCGAGTAGTTTAAGGTTCTCAACCAATAACTTCTTTATGTTTAACTTGACCAAAATCACTTTTTTTTAATAATCTTAAACAAACTAGCCCTATGTTTTGTTGGAAGAAGAGAGGAAAATCACTTTTTTCCAGTTCCCCAATTAACTTCTAAAGATATTGTGGTGAATTGACCAATCCCCCCCCCCCCCCCCCCCCCCAAAAAAAAAAAAAAAAAACAAAAAACAAAAAAAGGGTCACTTTGGAATTTCAATAACTTTAAATGACAGATATTTTGAAAAGGATAGTAATTAGTATTCACTCCTTAATACAAGACATGTTTAACTAATTCGATTAGACTAAGGAAGTTAGTTTTGACATGTATTTTCTAAAATACCCTAGCCATCTTCCTTGATCAATAGGGTTAAATTAAGAAAATATTGACAAATAGGAAAAACATGTCTTATATTTTAGGGTTAAAGGCCTAATTTGCTATGGAAGTTTTTGCTAAGGAGCGTCCAAGACCCGGAAGTTTTTGGCATCAAATTTGCCCCTGGAAGTATTGCCCTAGGAGTATGAAAAAGGGAGCAACTTTGCTCATCCGTTAATTTTGACCGTTAAGTTTAACTGAGTGTACATATGGCATGCCACCTCATCAACCCAATAAGAGTTAAGTATCATTTTTGCCCCGGAAGTTTTCACTGAGAGCAAGTTTGCCCCAGAAGTTTTCACTAAGGAGCAATTTTGCCTCGGAAGTTTACAAAACTAGCAATTTTGCCCTTCTTTCTCCCAATATTAAATTTGACTATTAGATCATTCAAAAACCACACATGTCATGGCTTGAAAAGGTCGAACTTGGAGTTAGAGAAGGAGTTCCTTGAGATGTTGAGCTCAAAGCGTCGAATTTATTCGAACGGTCAGTCCAGGAAGCATCACTTATGATCTAAGCAAATGATCAGTCTATACAAACTACAGGGCCAGCCCGATTAAGCCCGAGGCCCTAAAAGACCAATTTCAAATTTATGGCTTATTTTTCAAGCCCGAGCCCTGCAGGGCTAGGGCTTAAACGGGTCGGCCCGGCCCGACCCGATTTCCCCACTCTAGTCCCCTGTGACCAATTCGGCTTCACAAATTCTGGCCGTCTTGAGCTCAACATGTCAAAGATCTCCTTCTCTGACTCCAAGTTCGACCTTTTCAAGGCATGACATGTGTTTGACCTTTTCAAGGGCATAACATGTGTGGTCTTTGAATGATCTAATAGTCAAATTTAATATTTAGATAAAGAAGAGCAAAATTGCTACTTTTGTAAACTTCCGGGGCAAAATTGCTCCTCAATGAAAACTTCCAGCGCAAAAATGATACTTTTGATTGATGAGGTGGCATGCCACGTGTGTACTCAGTTAAACGTAACGGTCAAAATTAACGGAAGGGCAAATTTGCTACCTTTTTCATACTTCCGGGGCAAATTTAGCACCCTAAAAACTTCCGGGTGCTGGGCGTTCCCTTAGCAAAACTTCCGTGGCAAATTAGGTATTTAACTCTATATTTTAATATCAAGATCAACTCCCTAAGTATATCCTATATTAAGGACCAGAGGGAGTGGTATGTGCAATAATGTTATAGTAATGTCTGCGTGTATTTGCTTCAAATTTATCACCTCGGAAGTAGTTTGCAAGTTGCAATTGTTATCCCAAATCAGTAGGGTGTAACAGTTCAATAATAATCAATTTAAATACAATGATCTAATGCATTCTGCACAGGTATGTATGACTGTTGAGCCCCAAATAACCGAGTTCAGCAAAAAAAAAAAAGAAAAAAGGAATAGCGCATACCTTTTTCAGCTCATAATGGATAATATCACGAAATGGGAAACAATCTGCGATACCACAGTAGTCTGCTTGAAGATGTATTTGAGGCCTTTGCCCGTTCATGGCATGACCCATTCTGATGCAATGTTTTCCTTCTCTTACTCATCCGAAACAAAAAGTCTTCGGTATCTAAAACATATGAAACCTACATGTGCAATGTGTTCCAAGGATGAAAAGAAGAAAACAAGCCAATTCCAAAAGACAATACAAATATTGAGCAAAAAAAGAAAAAAAGAGAGACAATACAAATAGATATCATAATCTATTTAATAGTGCATCAGGCAAAGAATTAAATATATTTTGTGTGTGTGTGCAGAACAAAATGTTATTTAAATACCTTGGATGAACTGCAAGCTATTTTACACTCCAGACCATTACTAACTTGTAGTCCTTCCAAGGCTGGGCTTGAATACTCATCACTAGGTGCATTTCTGCGTTTATTCCTAACAAAAGCAGAGTAAACAAAAATATTAGATTTGAGGACAGATACGTGATGGGACCGCCAATTAATCTCGCTCATCAAATACCTCTTTAGGAAAATCCTTGACCTTTCCTTTTTTTCAGGAACAACAGAGAGGAAGTCACAATGCAGATAGGCTGAAAAATTTGGGTCCATGGACACGGCGGTCAATTCAGGCTTATCATGTCCAGAGTCCATCAGTTGAATAGATAATCGGGATGATGACTGCAGAGAATATGAAAAATTTTAAAGTAAGAAAAAAAAAATGCCACTTGCTATTACAAATCCATTTCCAAAGAAAATAAAATTTAAACATGTAAGAATTTAAAACCAATAAATGCTTACACATTCTATCCTATACATGTTTTCATCATGAAGAAGAACACGGGCATTTTCATGATAAACTCTGTCCACAAATCTTCCTGGTTTTCTTGATTTCTCATATGTATAAAGCTGGAGAAGCTTGTTATCCATCTCATCAGTTGCAATTGCTTGAAGCTGACACACACACACGCACACTCTTTTTTTAAGGAACAGAGAAGAAAAATGAAATGAGCAAATAAGATTTATGCAAGTAACCTGTTTAACGAGTTTATATATCAGCTTGTCTAAAGTGAATAAGAGATAAGATTGAGTTCCAATAATAGCCCTACAGTCATCCTCAAATTTTGTATTGTCAGAAGAACCATCCAGTAAACTGTAAAAGGCATTCATGAACCTGAAGCAAAAAAAAAAAAAAATGAGACACAGTTGTCATTGCATAGCTCTTAGCCTAAAATGCTCGAATTTGAAAAAGAATGCAATTTCTACTGAATTTCACCTGCCATACTGATCAGTAGAATTTGTTTCATTTGAAGCCTTCCACTTTCTTTCGGCAGATGAAGAGTTGATCTTTGCTGATTGTATCCTCTCATATAATGTCTGTCAAATTAGCAAAAACAACCAGCAGAAAAATAGTACATAATATGTCCTTAAACCCCCAATTTAGTCTTTTAAGCAGAGCCATAATGCACATGTTGATCCTTACCTGGTGAAGTCTAAAAAGCACATAAAAGGAGTCATTTCCATAAAAAATCTGAGAACTCCCTCCTTTATCGTGCAAAGCTGCAGGAACATACTTTGCCAGAGGCCTTACGGTTAGTAGAAAGCGTTCTGAAAATGGCAACAGAGATCCATCTCCATCAACATCATTGGCATCGGCCATCCCTTCAGCTTCACCTTCACTCTCAGCCTTGTGTTCACCATCTTCATGCTCTTCCCGAGAACACTCACCATCGGCAGACTCACTGCCAGAAACGTCCCCATTTTCAGAAGCATTTTCACTGTCCTCTAATGACCTTTGATGACTTTCTTCACCTTCATCATCAGCATCAGCATCATTGTCTCCTCCAGCTTCACCACAAACTTCTTCTCCATGTCTATTTTGGAATTTTTGAGCCATACCACCATCCTTTCCTTTACTTGTTGCCTCCAAACCAGCATCTCCGTACACTGCAGAGTTATCCTCCTCAAAATCTCCATTCGGAGATAATTCACCCTCTTCTCTTTCGCCCTTTAAGTGTCCAACTGATTCTTCTTGGTATCTTTGAATTTTTGTGCCTTCAGTGAGGATCCCATTCGCAGATGCTCCTAGTCTAGTAGAATCACCACCCTAAATCATGATTGAAAAAAGAAATTCAGTACATTGTTCCCAATAATGCTAGGTGTAAAAACAACAAGGCCGTAGTTAGACAAGACAATCATTGATAGAAAAAGTCAGAAGGATTGAAGTCCAGATTGATTTGAAAAAAGCCACAGCCATGTAAAATCTGGTAGATATTAATGGAGACTCAATGCAATCAACATCATAAAATAAAACGATGTTAAGATTTTTTTAAAAAGATTTGAGATGCAAGTAAAATGCTAAAACTACTGCAGGATGATGTCATACAGACCTTCAGCAACAGATTGTCAATCTATCACCAATAGTCAAGTGAAAATTAGTAAAAAGGAACAAGTACTCTGCCTCAAACAGCCATCTTCTAAGGAATTAGACACAAATATCAATATCTTATAACAAGATGATGCACCAAACAATAACAATAACAATAATGAAAAACCATCAACATGCAACAAGCTCCACTGTTTAGGGCAACCAACTTAACTAAATTTAAGACATAGGCCCTGTTTGGAGAGAGCGTTAGGGTAGCTTTAAGTCAAAAAAGCCAAAAAAAAGTAGCAGTAGAAAAAAAGCCTTAAGTGGAGTGTTTGGGTAGAGCTTTAAATCTACTAGGTTTTTTTAAAAAAAAAGCTTTAAAGCTCCTAAAAGTCAGTTTAGGAAAAAACTCCATGAGGTAGCTTTTAAGAAAAAGCTCTTAGCTTTTTTACGTGGGCCCCGCCACTTCTACCATCGTCAATCCAAACACAAATCATATTTACAACCTGACTTTTTTTCTATCGAGCTTCTGCAAAAGTCAGATAGAAAATAAGCCACCATTCCAACCGCTAACCCAAATAGGCCCATAAAAAAATCAGAAAGTAGGTATTTTAATTTGCAATATAATGCTCCAAACGTCTAAATCAATTGACTCAGATTGCTAGTAACTGCTGGAAAATTATAGATAAGATGAATACTAGGGGAAAAAAATAAAATATAGCCCCTGAAAACAATTATGTCCTAAGTCCAAACAAATATTCGATGATATATGTTGCTTTCTTGACACCATATGTTATCATCTCAAGATAAACAATGAAACATGCATTTTCACTTGGAAAACAAATAGATATAAATTATATGAGGAGCTCGGCCATACCTCTGATGAAGGTAACTTAAGTCCTCCCTCAACAGTGGGTCTAGATTGAGTAAGCCCTTGCAGAAAAAAATATGCATCTCAGTGTTTTATTCATTTTTCAGAAATTAACAGTCAAATAACAAGGAATAAACTAAGGACACAGTATTCAAGTGAAACAATGAAGTAATTCGCAACAAATGTCATCATTCTAAAAGCAAGTTGCTAACCTGATGCATTATCAGTGCATGTTCTTCCATTACTGTGCTCCATTCCAGAGGCAAGTGAGACACTAGCATTCACTAACCGATCATTAGGATGCTCTTGCCTATTGAATTCTGATCCTCCATCAGGCATGGATGCACTAGCTTGCATCTTACAAAGCTGTGTACTGCTGCCCAAAGTTTCAGTCTTCCGAGTGGTATGGTCTGTATCAACACGGTTGTCTTCTTTAACCCCACCATCTCCATTCATTTGCCATGATTTGCAAGAATTTGACTGTTCTAATGGAATACTCTCATCCTCATTTCTAGAAGTACTTAATTGTTTAGAATTCATTATGGTAGCACCACTATCTGGACTACCATTACTCTCTGCAGCAATTGCAGAACCACTTTTGACAGAATTGTTCTTAGCCTTGACAACATCTTCTGTATCCTCAGCACCTTGGGGCCGAGAAGGAACACCAAGCATGGGCTCTATAAATGTTGTCCAAATTTTCATAACTTTATCTAACTGCTCAGTCGTACAAACTTCTCCACAAGAATATTTTATGAGCTGATACAGGTCTTCATGAATATCTGGGTCAGAAAACTCATATTCCAAATTTGGATGAATCGACCGTCTATTTCCAGCAGCAATTGCAAGAATAGCATCATCTTCTTTATGTTTCTTCTCACTAATTTCTTTAATTTCTGCCAACAAGGCTGTAAAATAAAGGATAGTGTCAAGAAAATTAAGAAAATCTGGCAAGCTATGGTGGAATTATGCAGTAGCCAGTATGCACATATATTTCTTTCAGAATAAAAATTTTACAGTGGAATTACAGGAGGAAACTCACTCAGAAAAAAGCAATAGATTGAAAACAATTCCTTAACTACTAAATATTTTAGAAGCCTTAAGAGAGTTATTTACCTAAAACATTGAAAGACTCACGCAACCCATCAAAAAAAAGCACCATGAATACCATATTATAGAAGCGTAAAGTTAGCTATTACCTTTAGTGCTCAAGCTCTTCACATCCTGTTGCTTAAAGTAGAAGCTTCGATGATCAAGGGATTTGTGATAGTTCTTGGCATATATATCAGCCCAAACTTTGTTAAAATCAGCACGACACCTTGCCCACTCTTCCTGTTTCTGTTTCAAGCGGGTCAATATAACTGGCAAAGCTAAAGGTGCATTCTTTCTCAACACTTCCATTACATCAAGCCCATGGTCACCATATAAACGTTCAATGCACCTTATATTTAAAGCTAAAATAATAGAGAAAATAAAAAATCCAATTAGAATATGAAAAACATATTTCACACTGCATATAAGCTCTCAAAAAATCCATTAATAAAACCTGTTAAGTGCTCCTCAATTCGGATTGGACTTTCTGCTTTGATCATATTACTATTGATCTTTTCTAGGAGCTCTTCTACTCGCTTTGTGGTTGCATTCACGGACTCTAACAGCATATCAAGCTCAAATCTGCCAGTATATATCAAAATAACATCAGAAAGTGCATGTAGCAGATGGATTATGGAAAATCACATCTCATAGTCCATTCAGCAAAGTCAAAATGAACCAAAAACCATAGCAAAACAGAAACTATTGCTTCAACAAGAAATGATACTACCGGTCCTTAATATAAAATCTCGTTCGTACTAATTAATGTAACAGGAATAATAAAGGGTTAAAAAAAATTCTCTAGCAAGCTTCAACCTGTCATCTTCACATCTAAACAAGCTCTCTTCATACTGGTTTTTGCGCATATGTTTAAAAGAATAGTCTTCACTTCCAGATGTCACAGACACCCAATGATCATTCAATACTTCAGCACCAAGCTCTGTTCTCTGGCTAGCCATAGGTATCGGGTACTACAAAAGCACAAATAATGTATATGACAAACAAAACAGCTACAGAATCTCAGAATTCAATTAAATGGTAAAAAAGAAAAAGTTAACGGAAAAGTAAAGCAAGTATACATTTTTTGGTAGGAGCCGGTAACTAGGACTGCATTTCTCACAGTTAGATAGGTCCAACTCATTTATAGGTTTGTACATATACTTATCCTTGGAGGATAATATAGACATCCTGGCACCTGACGCATCCTTGTTGGCAATGGCAGCAGATCTGTCCCTTTCTCGGTATTCACGATCCCTTTCTTTAACCTCATCATCCCGACCACGACCACGATCTCTATCTCTATCCCGATCTTCTGCCTTCACTGACTTTGATGTATGACCTTCATTCCATAAGGATTCTAACAAACATAAAATAGTCAGAAGTTTCGAACCAGAAGACAAAGGAGCAAATGTTCAAATGGATCCAGAATCAAGATGACAGAAAAGGGGAACATCTAGCGCAGTGACAGTGAAAAGAGTAGACACTTCACGTACTTTTATTCATCACACCAGCGAGGAATCCATCTGCATGAAAAGGTCTGTTAGAAATTATTCCAAAAATTTAACATCATAGAAAGTTAAAAAAAAAAATAATAATAATAATAATTTAGTTTAACATTACCATTCTTCTCACATCTTGCCAAAAATTCATTGAACCCCTCCAAAAGGTCAGGATATTTTCCCAGTAAATCACCCACCTGAAAGACCAAAATTTCCATAAGTAGTCATCATATTTCAATGCTGTCTTTCAAGCATCAATAGATAATTGATGGGAACAGGAATAACCTTCAGTGCATAGCAGTTATTATAGTCAGGAAATTGATCCATGATTAAGAAAATAAAAAATAAAAAGGTTAATGAATATTTTTTTATAATCCAGCCGGAAAAATGTTAGGAAATATTTAAGAAAGGATTTCCCAAAATACCTCAGTAAACAGTAAATAATAACCTTTAAACCTTTACTTAAAAATCAAATGATTAATTAGAACATAACATAGCCAATTGCTTTATGCCCCAAATTTAATGTTTGCAATTAGTCCCTTTCACACACGATTTAGCATTTTTCATGCAATAGTCTCCAAGTCTTATTAAATAATCTATTTCTATTTTACAATCACATTCCATATTAATCACAAATTGTCAGAGCACCTTGGCCCTATGAGTTTAAATCCAAAGAAGTAATGGGGAGTGGGGGTAAACCTCATACAAAAATTGCTAAGATCAGCATTACCCAAGATACAGAGTATATCCCAAAACAAAGATGTTTACCAACTTTTTTCTTGTTCATGACCAATATCAGTCAAAACAAGTCAATAGTAAGACTTTTAATCCAGTCATATTGAAAGTATCCAACGATATGCTATGCAGATTATTTGCAACAAACATACCAATGTCTGCAATTCTTCTCGCGTAATTATTTCCCTGCTATAGATGTGAAGGCACTTCAAAAATTCCTGATAATCATCAGGGTTCCGTAATTTCTCCTTGACTTTATCACAGAAAGCAAACTCTTGACTGTACAAACCTAAGACAAAGAGAACTCCCAGGTTAGAGAACAATACATACCTAAGACAAACAGAACTCCCAAATTAGAGAACAATGTGTAAAAGGAAAGCTGTTAAAAAAAGATTATCGGACAAAGAACAAAAAAGTCCAACATATAAATTTGAATAAGCACTTTTAAGGAGAACAAGAAAGATTTTCTATACCCGTTCAACTTCAAAACATACATAATAAAAACATTCCATATCTTATTGCACATATATGGATACAACAGCACAATAAATAGTTATGACAAAAAATTAATGCAAAACTTTGAGTACTGGTACATTTTCTAATAAAAAAGTATCATTTATTAAATAATTAATATTCAGTATTACAAAAATACCATGTTATACATACTTTGCCATGAAAAAATATAGACTCAAAGTTTCATAAGTATAGAGTCATTTGTTAACGTATTCTCAAGCACTTTGTTAAATTCTAGCTATTTATATAGGTATCACAGTTTGTTGGAGGTCATAACATTTCAAAGTTTTTTTTTTTTTTTTGTCAAGATAACATTTCAAAGTTGGCTAACAACATTTCTATCATGATTTAGCATAGCACCAGATAGTTTGGCTTTTCTCTGTAAAAAAGAAGGGACATGAGACAGGATATGGGTGTCTGACACAGATAACAGCAAAAAGATAGTAGTTTGCTTCTTAAAGTTATGGGCAATCCAATCAGCACAAGAGAACAGCTTTATATTAAACCCTTCTGACATGCAAATGGCGGAAAAATGGAGGCAACTATTTGCACTAGATATGAATTTTCAAGTTGAAAAGTGTCTTTCTCTTTCCCATTCATTCCTTCCAGTTTTCAAAGTAACCTTGAGACAACTTAAAAGATAAGCATACTATTCCATTGTTAAAACATTGTTAGAATCAGTCTGACAAGGAGAAAATAAATTCAAAATCATATGGATCAATAAAAGATCTCTATGTATTGATAAACTCACTTTTCACAGAACTTTTATCATCACAAGGCGATGACATACTGCGCAGACCAAAATGTTCATCACCATCACCTCCTTGAAGCAGAGGTTCGGCGCCAAAATCATCAACCCTACCACTATGTTTCGGTTTGTGGAGGAAACTCTTCATGTTGTATTCCCGACTATTATCATGCTCATAAACTCTATCGTCATATTTCCGTTCTTTCCTGTCTCTATCTTCTCTATGGTCCTTTTCCTTCTCACCACGCCTTCTGAGCTCATTTTCTGTCCTCATATAACCTTTGTCATCTGGATCAAGATGATCAACACTATGGTCACGGTCATGAGACATGATCCTTTCCCTCTGGCATAGAAATGATCAAAAGTTAGCCCATTAGAAACTATTGATTCAGAGGGACACGTGTACGCTGAGAAAAACCTTGTCAGGACGCATTTGCCCCACTGCTGGCATTACAGAACTCCTATCACGAAGCAAAGAGTTCCGAGAAGATTGAGCATAATGAGCAGAAGCTGCTGCTGAAGCATCTGGAAGAAAGTGAGTGAACTCAACAAGCAGGTCTTGGTGGTCTTCGAAAAGAACAGCAACCTAAAGCATTCCGATACACAATTAAATTGTGCATTAAAACAAAATATGGAGAGATAAAAGAACTACTTGATTGTACAACTAACAACAAAATTTGAAGCAATTCTTTTCTGTCCTCATGGTTGTACAGCTAACAGATGAGATTGCATCTGTAAAGGTAGGTGGGATCCACATGAGACCCATGTACGGATTCAATACCATCTTATTCCCATATTAACCATGTGTTTTGCCCATGAATGTCCCCCCCCCCCCCCCCCCAAAAAAAAAGACTTTCATAGTGATGTGATAATAGAGGCACAGACAACGCATAGAATGAACAGACCTCTTGATAAACCTCGGTGATAGACTTGTTTTCCTTTCTGTACATATTCAATATGTCTAGAAAAGACTTGTAAACATGATCATCGCCCTGGAACCGAGCCTGCATGAAAAGAAGACATCAGAATTAGAAGTAAAACTGTCAACTCTATGTAATACTCCTCTTTCCTTTTGTGAGGTAATACACGGGATGCCTGAATTTTGCAAGCTTAAAAGTATTTCACCTTAATTTTGTTTACAAAATTTATAGCTTCTTCAAATTCAACAGGCTTCTTTTGAGGAGGTTGTTCGTCCTCCAGTGGAAGTGTGATTTCATATCCTTTGGGCAAGAAGGTGTTGAATCCCAAAATTAGATCTTTGTGCCCTTTAAACAGTTCCTTCACTCTTGCTATGACACCAGCAGTATCAATTCTATAAAAGTACAAAAAATGCAGACGAGTCAATTTATGCTTACAAAGTCATTAAGCAAACATTTTTTCTTGCAATAAATTACAATAATAACAAATGAGGAAAGTTGAAGTTAGAGGGACAGGGAGGACAAAGTTGAATAGCATGATCAAACCTTTGTGCCTTGAAATTTTTCATGACTTCCAGAAAGTCATCATATTTTTCCCTCTTGTCATGGAACATTTCCTTGACAGCCTTGAGATAGAGTAAAGCATCATTAGTTGTCAGTTTCTGAGAACCTCCACCTATCATCTGGGGTTGTCCCGGGCTACATTAACAAGAACAGATAAATGTTAAACGAATTCAGAAATTGTCCAAGTACTCAGCACATTATAATCAGATGATGTTGGCGAAGAGGATAATGAAAAACGCGTCTGAATACTCAAATATATTTCTCAAATCAAAATAATAAGCAAAGTCTGATCATATGTCACAAAGTCAAACATTAACATCAACAAAAAAATAAATTAATAACAATAATAAATCTTTCCGACAGACTAACCTAAAACAAAGATGAGAAAACCAAACTGCCGTAGGGTATAACGATATGTACTCGTTGAACCAAAATAGTCACATTATTTCATCCCCGCTAAAATTAAAAGGCTTAATCACTCAGTTGAAGGTTCAATTGTTTAATCAGGCACAGGAGAAAGTGCGACCGTAATCCAAGAAACACACAATTGAGGGCAATGAAAGCATTCGAACTTACCCTTCCCCTCGTGATGACACCATGGGCCGTTTGAGTTGAGAGCTCACATAAACATCGTCTCTAGACCTCTTCATCTCCAACAAGAAACCAATATAAAGACTCTCGCTCTCTTCAACACCAAATCATGCTTTGAACTCCGATTATTCAAAATCCTACAAACCCAAGTTGCTCATTCAAACAAAAGGAACAAGCAGATAGTAGATCTAACCAGAGGAAATTAACAAATAAGAGGAACAGAAGCAAGAATTCCAACCACAAACCTCTGAGGCAGATCACCTCCAAAGCGCCAAATCCTAGCAAGAAAATAAAATAAATTAAAACCAAATTTTGAATTACGTCAATGTAAAGCAACATGAAAATATTACACAGCACGAAAAAAGAAGAGGATTTAAAACCGAAATTTACAAAGTGATCGTGAAGTTGCCGAACTACAGAGTCCTCCACAACAACAAGCTGCCCCGTTCCCCTCAACAACGGCCAAAGAACACAAATAAAACCCACACAAGGAAAAAAATACTCTTTTTCTATGCCAGATATTTCCAGAGAGGTCCGTTTGATCCTCTGTAACAACAATCAGAGACGACGACGACGATAGACAAATTGCAAGAAACTTTCTTCAGTTCAAAATCTTTTCTCCAATTTATTTACTAATAATCCGTTTTTTTTCTTCCTCTGGGCAGAAACATAATCCAGAGGAGGGAGGAAACAATGCACACAAGAGAGAAACGAAGGAGGACAAAGCACACAATGTGATGATATGTATGTGTCTATGCGGATATATGCAAATTGAGAATTTGAGAAATAATACTAACACATAAAAAACGATCTTTAGAAGAAATATTTTTTTGGCTACACTAAATTTTTTGATTTGGGTTTTGGGAGATGGCGTCTTTATTTAACGGCTGCTTCCCGGTCACCGTCACGCTCTTACCGCTCATAGGCGGTTAATTTCGATTCATGAAAATTAGGGCTTTAAGATTCTGAAATGTGCGTCGTAAACACAGCCCAATTAAGACTCATTAGTGGCGTTATCAACATTTCAGTTCATAGGAGGGGCATTTTAGTCTTGCTGCAAGGAAAATAAAATTTTTGTACTCCATGCGTTCTCAAATATAAGAGTTAAATGAGTTTGCTTTTGTCCTAAATCTATAATATTTTCCTAAATTCTTCTCATTGACTATAAATATTAAGACAAGTTTCTCAATAAGGGAATAATTTTTAAGGTAAGCTATTAAATGGGTATTTTAGGAATACCAACACACATGTTTAACACATAAATAACTTAATTAGTTTTTTTAATTCAAAATTAGTTATCTAACCCATAACAATGGATAGAGTATATAAGTATGAGTTATTGAGTTTAGCTTCCCAAAATTGAAATAAAGAATTAATCATATGGAATCATATTTCCTATTATAAATTTTATATTAATATCAAGAAGCAAAGGTGTAAAAATGCCTACGATCTTTTTCAAAAAAGGATCTACTGGCACCCTAAACAATGTTTTAGTTCAAAAATACTTATGTACATTATCAGAAGTATCTTAAATGCCACCACCATTAGGATCACATAATGTCCGACTATAGAGGAAAGTCTTGACTCGATCCTAATGTTGGTGGCATTTAAGATACTTTTGTAATATACATAGGTATTTTTAAACTAATAAGTTGTTTATGGAGTTAGTAGCTCTTTTTGAAAAAGATCTAGACATTTTTACACATTCGCCCTAATATCATTATTGATGATTAATTGATATGCCTACTAATTGTTTAAAAATAAAACCAAAAAAAAAAATTTTAACCCATAACAACAGATAGAGTATATAAGTATGAGCTATTGAGTTCGACACTCCCAAAGTTGAAATAAATAATTAATCATATGGAATCATATTTCCTACTATAAATTTTATATTAATATCAAAAGCAAAGGTACAAGAATGTCCATGATCTTTTTCAAAAGGATCTAATGGCATCATAAACAATTTCTTGGTTCAAAAACACCTACATACATTATAAAAAGTATCTTATATGCCACCACCGTTTAGGATCACGAAATGTCTGACTACAGAGGAAAGTGTTGACTCTCATACTAACGTCGATGGCATTTGAAATACTTTTCAAAATATAAGTAGGCATTCTTAAACCAAAAATTTGTTTATGGTGATAGTAGCTCCTTTTAAAAAAGATGGGGGACATTTTCACACCTTTGCTTTTGTATCAATATTGATGATTAATTGATTGGTTGATATGTCTACTGATTGTTTAAAAATAAAGCAAAAAAAATTGTTTTAACAGAGGTTTATAATGAATTAACAGCAAGAAAACTTCAATTCGTCTGCTTAATGTAAGGTTTAAATATGTTATGAGATTAAGTAATCGAATTATACCTATTCGATATTTTTCCTTCGAAGAAATCCCAAGTTTTTCTTAACTGGCATTCCTACACGTGGGCATGTGTTCGGGTTAATCTATCTGTTTAATGAAAGTGCTAGGGCTCGATTCTTTCTTGGTACAATTCTAGGGCTCAATTTTGAATGCCCTAACGCCTAGTATTTTATGGGCCAATCTTCAAGAGCTAAATGGAGCTGGCCCAACCCTTGGGCCCAAATGAAGTGTATCAAGTTATAACATGATTGATATGGGAGTCATTGTGTTAAATATTTGAATTCTTTTTTATACATTTGATTATTAAATATGATAACTATGTGCTTTTTATATAATCAAGAAATTGTACAATTTTTCAAAAACAAAGTAAACTTTTTTGCCAGCAAGGGGGTGACTCTATTATACATCCATACTCCATTAGTCCTAATATAGGACATATTTAAAAAGTTGATGTTATTCATAAATACAAAACATATTTTTTATATATGTCAATTTTTTCTTAATTTATCTTTATTGATACTTTCCAATAATAATTAAGGAAGAGGAGGAGGAATGAGAGAATTAAAGAAGATGATTATAGGACTTATACTTGATTTTGATGGAGATGGAGATGGATATAGAGATGGAAAAAAGGTCTAACAGTAGAAATGAGACCTAATTTTTATATTAAAAAAAAATATCAAAATGTCCTTCTAATTAAAAATAATAATAAAACTTCCCCAATATCATCAAAATGAACTAGAATTGGAGGAAATATCATCGGCCATCGGTATTACATCCACCTTGCCAAAAATATCAAATTAGATATGGAGAACTTTTGCTTAAACATCAAACTTAGGAAAATCTCTTCAGTATGTTAAAAATACGAAGAATCAATTTTTGAATCTTGCTCAAAATAGAAGAAAATAAGATGGTAGATGGAGTTGCAGATATGAAGAAATGAAGCCGAAGTGGAGAAGATAGTCAAGATTCGGTCATGAAGATGGAGAGGACAATCTTCCGTGAGATCCAGACAGAGCTATCATGGTGAGAGGATAGCTAGATTTGATGGGGTTTGCAAGCTAGAGGTCAGAA
Source organism: Acacia acuminata (assembly GCA_019022655.1). Lineage (NCBI taxonomy): Eukaryota > Viridiplantae > Streptophyta > Magnoliopsida > Fabales > Fabaceae > Acacia > Acacia acuminata. Next base: position 3,037,345 of record JAFJYI010000036.1, read on the forward strand.
TCATGGGTTGCCAAAGCTCACCGTCATGGGTTGCTCGTAGTCGCCTTTGTCGTAGAGAGAGCAGAGATCTCCAATGAGTGAGAATAGGTTGTTGTCGTCATCATTGGTGAGTGAGCAGAGGTCGCTAATGGGTGAGCAAGCTGAAGCAAAGAGGAGTAATTGATAGAAATGTGGAGTAGAATTACAAAACTTTGGCTTTTTTTTTCTAATGGAACCCATTTTGGTGGAATTAGCAAGGTTCTAAAACTAGACCGACTACTAAACCTAGGTGTGGTTATTGGGCCAAGAAGTTAGTAAGTCAGATTGGTATTAATTAAAAATATAATTTAATTAAAATAGGTAATAATATTAATATTTTAATAATAAAAATACTTTGTGGTCAAAATATGGGAGGATGTAATGTGATGATGGATATATGGGAAGATGTACAATATTATATTGATTTTTTTTTTAAAAAAAAAATACAATTGACATTTGATGGGTTTACTTTAGATCGCTCTCTCTCACCCTCTTTAAACTTCAGTTTTCAGATCTCTCTCTCTCACCCTTTTCACAAATCACTTTACATCTCTCTCTCCCCTCCCTATCATTCTCCTTCCTTCCACAAATCATTGCTCTTCCTTTGGACTTCACAGCACCATCACCGATATGGTGGAATTGGGGGGGGGCTAGGGGTGGCCCCGCTCCCCTAAAATTATAGAATAACCCAGATTTAGGAATTATATTTCTGCCTCATAAAAATTTCAATATTTTCACTAAAAGTTTCAAAACTTTTAGTCCCCACTAAAAGTTTAATGGAGGGACTAAAATGAAAATATTGAAATGTTTATAGAGATGAAATGTAATTTCATGAACATATGGGTTCTATTTTGTAATTTTTGCTTCGTAATTACAATTCCTGGCTCTGCCTCCGATTGTCGATGTCTTCCCTACTGGTGGAGAGCCTCGACATTGAGAAGCACAGAGGTATGAAACTCGTTGCCAGCCACCATCAACATCCACGGTGTCTTCCCTTCGGACCTTCACCTTCTTCTTTCTCAATCACCCATTGCTCCAATTGCTCTTTTCTCACTGTTGGAGGGTATAAAACTCGCCGCCAGTCACCGTCAATACTCTCCCCTCCTTCTCGTTTTCCTTCTTGTTCAGTCGAATGTTTTTAAAAACCAAACTTTTTGACTTTGTGACTCAGTCAACTTGGTTGGGTCAAGACTAGTTGACCTTGAGTCAACTCGGAACCCCGGGTTTCCCCTAAATTTGGATCGGTTTCCCTTCGGTTCATCGGTTTTCTATCCGAACTGGCTAGTTCAGTCAGGGTTTTAGAACTTTGGGAATTAGCTTATTTAACCTCCACATAGAATTGGAAAAATTTCCAATTCCCTCGTACTAAACAAACCTCTTCATGGAATTAAGACCCAGTTCCATTTCAACACCCCCCCCAAGTTCCATCGTACCAATTACCAAATGGGCCTTGTGGTACTTTAAAAAATACATATCATATTATCTAACCTAAATAATTTCCTTAATCTTCATATAAAAAAAAATAATAATAATAATTTCCTTAATCTAATTAAATAAGGTAAAGATGTCTTACAATAAAGACTGAAATGCAAACTATATTTTTTTATTTGAATTTAAGCTTTGTTGTTAATACATGGTATAATTAAAAGCATTATTTATAGCTAATACAATAGGATTATGAAAGGGCAAGGGTAACTGTGGTGCTAGTTTTTCTTTTATGTCAAAAGTGCAGGTAATGGCTTATCAGTTCTTGTGAAAGCATAGTACAACAATTGATTAAGTATTAACCACAACAGTTTTAGACATTCACATATGTTAACTAATAACAGTTTGATGCAATACTTTTATAATTAAATAGAAAAACTTTAATAAGCTCCTGGGTTAAGCAAGTTACAACTTACAACACATGATTAGCTATTAACAACAACCTTTAAATATTCACTAGAATCAATTAATTATTAATAGTACATTTTTATAATTAACTTACAAACTTTTAAAAAAACCCCAATGAAAGTGATCGAATCACAACTAATTAGCTATTAACAACATTTTAGATATTCACAAGAAACATTGTCATATTGTCTAGTTACCAGAGCTCCGCCTGCAAGTAGGAGTGGCGGCCAACCACTAAAGGTGAGCACAACATCTACTATTCACAAATTCTAGCCCGCCCTTATACAGTTAGATATAAAATTATTTATTTTTAAAATATAAATTAAAGTAGTAGATATTTTAGCTCCTTATAGTCATGAAGGAAAAAAAAAGTCTTTTTAGTGGAGTTGGGGTGGATAAAACAATACTCATTATGGAATTAATCAATAACATTGCCAAAACTCATGGGAGTGTAGGCGAATATACTCTTGAGGGAAATGATGTTTACATGGAAATAAACTTTGAATAATTAATGAACAATATATTGTAGAATAAAAAATGGCTCTCATCATATTGGGATGTGGAACTTCTGTTTCAAGATTGAGATGTGGAACAACATCATACTCCAAGAGAAAACATCTCTTGTGCTGACTACATGGCTAAGGAGGGCCATAGTGTTACCTTTGGTACCGGGGTGGTTATGATTTTAACTATCTCTAGAGGTTATCTTGATATGGTTTTAAAGGATTAGCGATCCTTCACTCATAGTATTCTCTTCTTTTTCTTGTTGTACTAGGGACTAGATTCTTTTATTCTAGTCTCTTTTTCATCTTTCAAGCTTTGGCTTGCCTTTTAATGTTTAAAAAAAAAAAGGCTCTCATCTTCATTCAAATGAATGAACAACCCTTCATATGAGAGTTGCTTTAACTCCCCTAATTATGGTGGAATATTTTTGAGATATCAATGATCAAGACGTACTTCTATTTACCATTTACCGATAATATCTTCCAATTTGTCCAAGCAAGATGTGAAGTATTTGCCTTATTAAGTCAAATGCCTTCTGATGTGGGTTATTAATCCATCCTTAGCATTGAATGGGTTCTTTACAATAAAAAATTAATTTGTCAAAAAAGGTCCATAATAAACACACAGCCCACAAAATGTCAAATCAAATTAGTCCCTTTTGAGTGATTTAATATTTGTTGAATTTAGTGCACTAAAATGAGAATTGGCTATTTTAAGTGAATTTAAATGAGACTTTTTCTGTTATTTTAATGCGTTTCTAAAATAAACAGTGTTTTGTTAACATTATGGAATAAAGGGGAATATGTATACTAAATATTGGCGTTTAAAGGGGAAATATGTAACCAACCAGTTGTTAATTGATTTGGTAAGTGGTATCACTTTAATAAGTAAGAGAATAAAAGTTTAATCTCAAGAAGAGAACTCGTTAGGATAGACAAAACTTTTTGTGCTCTAAACTTCGAAAAAAAAAAGCTCTATGAAAAACCATACAAAACACTCATCACACAAGCATGTCGGCGTTATTTTACTATTTTGTAGTATAAAACTCAACCTCCTCAACGAGATGTGAGATATCATGCAAGCGAGACCAAATAAAAAAAAAACAGGACACTAATATTGTGTTTAACGATATTATTATAACTTTCATTTTATATTTATTTGATCTTTATTTTATTAATATTTTCATTATATCAATAAAATAAATACTTAAAATAATATTTTTTTAATGAACACAAATACTTATATTAAATATAAATATTTCCTCCTTTAACCAAATTTTCTGATTCTATTATAGTCTAAACAATATCACTATATGAGATAAGGGTCTTAAATCTTATAGAAGTTTTCACTCGGAAATTTGGTAAGGCGGAAGTTTTTGGGACCAAAAATGCCACGGAGTTTTCGGCGACGAGCAATTTTGCCCGGAAGTTTTCACTTTCGGGAGCAATTTTGCCCTTCTATCCCTAAATATTAAATTTGACTATTAAATCGGTCAAAGACCACACATTATATGCCTTGAAAAGGTCAAACTTGAGAAATGAGAGAATGAGATCCTTTAGATGTTGAGCTCAAGGCGGCCCGGAATTTGTGAAGCGAACTGGTCAAAGGATCGAAATGTCGATTGTCACAAAACCCAAAAGAAGCATCACTTATGATCTAAGCAAATGATCGTCTATACAAACGTAAATATTATCACTATTGATTTGTTTTTTCTTGAACCAATTTTTGGAACAATTCATTTCTCGTTTTGCGTTTCATTTGCGTTTTTGTGACAGATCTTTCGATCCCTTTGACCGGTTCGGCTTCACAAATTCCGCGCCTTTGATTTCAACATTCGAAGGATCTTATTCTCGACTCCAAGTTCGACCTTTTCAAGGCATGACATGTGTGGTCTTTGACCGATTTAATATTTGGGGACGAAGGGAAAAATTGCTACATTTTGTAAACTTCCGAGGCAAAATTGCTCCTTAGATAAACTTCAGGGGCAAAATCGCTCTTCGGCCCGAAAACTTCCGTGGCAAAAAATGATACTTCCGGGCAAAATTGCTACGTCTTGTGAACTTACGTGGCATTTTTTGTCCAAAAAAACTTCCGTCTTACCAAAGTCTTTTAAAAACTTCCATGACATTTAAGCACTTTATCCCTAACTATATATATATATATATATATATATATATATATATATATATATATATATATATATATATATATGTATGAGCAGATTCAAATGTTTTATAGGTTTGTCTTTTAATAAGTGGCGTCGGCCAACTTTGATTCCATAACGATGGCCTAAAAACAACTCGCATTCTATAAACAAATATTTAGTTAATGACCTATTCTAGTCAAATTCCATCTTTTAACGATTAATTATGGGCAAATGAAGCTTCAAAGTTGTAGTTTTCTTCATGGGCACGCAAGAATATTTGTATTATTCCAAGTTGATACCCTCACCAAACTACTCGGCAACCCATGTTCTAATATTTTCTTGAAACTAAATCTTAGACTTGTGCATTATTGATTATTGTTGATAACTTTAAACAATAATATTCTAACCATTTGTCTGTTTTGCCTTTATTATATGGATATCTTATTTATTTTGAAAACTCATAAAATATTTCTTAAAATAAAAATATCTATTACACAAACCTCGCTCGTATTTTTAAGATTCATTTTCTATCAATCCAATTGTTAATGGACCCTTAAGTTTGACTCTCAAACTTTTTTTTTTAAAAACCAAAATCCCCTCTATAATATAAGAATTGTTTAAACATTTATATTTGTCAAAAAAGTATACAACCAAAACATAATTCTAATATATATTTTCAAAATTTCTAATATGTTATAAAATTTAATATTTTGATTATATTATAAAGGTTAATAATTTTAAATTCTCATCATATTTATTGATACACATTTTTTTTGTTTTTTTAATGGATAAAAACATATTTTAAAGGCATATTATTGTTATCATATAGTATAAATAATATAAGTTTAAGATATTATATAGGGTTAAGAGGCAATTTTGCCCTTCACGTGTCAAAAGGGGAGCAGTTTTACCCTTGTTTATATATCAATTAATTTTGACCGTTAGTTCACCAAATATGTTGACCTGGAAGTTCACATGTCATCGATATCATTGTTGTTAAGGTGTAAATTTGCCCCAAAAGTTTTAAATCTAACTTTGAATAAAAATAAAGTAGATGACAAATGAACTTTTAAGACAAATTTGTATCTTAACAAAAATGATGCTGATGACATATGGACTGTTAGCTTAATATGTTTGGTCAACCAACAGTCAAAATTAACTGGGATAATAGTCAGGGCTCAATTGCTTCCCTTTTGACACTTCTAAGGCAAAATTGCCCCTTGGTGACAACTTCCCAAAAAAAATTGCCCTTAACCCTATGTTATAAATATTTTATCATCGTGACCATATATTTTCCCCCACGAATTTTGCCAACGTTAAAAAATAAATTAAGGATTCGATATGATGAAAAGTAAATTAGTAAATACATATAATTTTAATTAAAAAATGATTTTTTAGAATCTTTATGAAATATTCTTAACGGTGTTAACTGTTAGTGCCAACGTTTTACCCAAGAGAGTAGTGCATTAGGTGATATTAAAAATTTAAAACAAATGTGAAATTAAATCAATAATAGTTAGAGAAATATCACCTAAGCACACAAGGGATTATACTGGTAGACCTTAATCTCTTGACCTATGTCCAGTTTTCAGAGAACTTATGAGATTTTCACTATTTTTACAAGATTCCACGGGTTCTTGGCACCACAAGACAAAAGAGATCCTCAATAAGACTCACTCCCCCTTATACTTTGTAATTCCACAACCACACTCAAAATCTCACTACCTTTGAGATTTTACAAAATTGAATACGGTTGGTAGAAACTCTCACACGAGTAAATAGATAATCACTAAAGATCAAATCAGGGATGGAGCTTGGGATAGAACTTTGGGGGGCCAAATATATACTCATTAACTAATTAAAACTCGAAGAAAAAAAGTTAACTCAACACTCATTATTTACAGCATATACTTCTACTTCTCATCCTCAATCATCCGCATCTATAAGATAACTACCAAGAACACGAAGAAAACTCGCAAATTCGAAATAAAAATTATGACCAATTTTGTTACAGATTAACTCAACACTCACATTTCAAGTTAAACAAGCTGAACATCCTAGATTTTAGAGACCTTAAACCTAATCCCTACAAAACAAAGAAGCACTAGAAATGTGATTAACATGGTTGTCATGCTGATTGCTTATTCCTTATCAATAATTTACAGTATGCTTTTTGGTTCTAGCATGAAGCAGGAGTTTTAACCTATTAATTTCTGTGATTGTGAATCTCTAATTCAACCATAAACTTCATGTAATTGAACACCACAACATTGGAAGGTAAGACGTTGATGTTTAGAATGAAAAATCAATTAACTTCATCCACAGGTGTAGTGTAGAATGGGTAAAAGCATAGTAAAGAATACATTACAAAAGTAAATTTCATTAATAAGCTAAAAATTTCAAGCAATTAAAATGGAATATAGAAAAAAAAATGACAAGATTAACATAAATCACACAAGACCCCACATGGAACAAAGATTGAATTATAAGCCCCCACAAAATTAGGGGGCCAAAATTAAATTTTACATTATATTAATCTTTTTAAAAAAATCCTAAACATTTTTTTTTGGGGGGGGGGACCATGGCCCCCCTTGTATCAATGAAGATCCGTCTATGATCAAATGGAACATCAAAAGATATTACAGAGAATGAATTGAGCAATACATTAACATATGAATTGTTGTTGGCTTAATTGGTTGCTCTGTATTGAATGCTTGACTATTTATAAGCAGTCGCCATTAACGACTATTGTGAGCATTCAAATATGTCTGTTAGAGACAAATTGGAGCCGTTGAAGGAATTCAATTTTTAGTCCCTTTGCCTTCACTTCAACAAAGGCTTTAGACCCAATCTCTCTGGTCTACTCTATTTTCTGCTTCGCATTTAATGTTTTGATAGGAAATTTACTTTGTTGCTTTTGGAGTTAATCCAAAGTTTAATAATCTAAAACTTATATATATAAAATATTAGTAACATTGAGAAATATTATAAGTAATAATCTAGTGTAATAAGATGTTTACCAAAGTATTTGAATTTTTGAGACGTTGATTTATGAAAGACAATAAACTTGCACTCGAGTGAAATTTTGAATCATTTGAATGATGAATTGTAACTCAAGTGCTTGATGGAAAACTCTAAGTGTCAGATAAACTTTGAGTTATGGTGGTAAAGTGTTGAAATGTATATCACTTGAGTGCTTTAAAATGAAACTCAAGTGATCTTCTGTTTGATTTAAAAATGTCTCAACATTGCCAGTGATTCAAGTGAATATTTCGATCACTCAAGTGATCCTAAGAATCACTTGAGGGTTAACACTATCACTTGAGTGATCTTCAGTAAAAGATCACATCACTCTTGGTCTATCTATAAGTGACTTGTTGAAAGCTTGAGGGTTAACACTATCACTTGAGTAATCACTTACCCACTTTAGTGATCTTTTTTAGCTTTCATAAAACATTGCGAGTGACTTGCAAAAACCAGCCGAGTGATCATATCACTCGAGTGATCCGTCATAACTTCCAAAACTACTGCAAGTGACTTGCTGAAAACTGTAAGTGATGGAGAATTACTCGAGTGCTAACCTAATCACTCCGGTGATCATGTTTCACTTCTAAACTTTTTAGCGAGTGACTTGCAAAATCACTAGAAGTTAGGATCATCACTTGAGTGCATTAATTGCCACTCGAGTGATCATCACAGATCACTTGAAGTAAATGATATTGTTGATTCAAGTTTAGTTCAAATAACTCGAGTGTTAAGAGACTCACTCGAGTGACTAGAATCATCAAGTCCACTTTATATTTCAAAGTTTGTTATCATCAAAACATGATATGAGAACTAACATTAACGGTTTGGATATAAATGTATGTTTTCAAAGTAAAAAAGAATGTCCGTGTAATTACGGCAAAATAGAAGAGTGGTTAGGATATTTTTCTCAACAATTTTTTCATACAATTTATATGTATGGACGCACACAAATATGTTAATGGCAGGCTCAAGCCTAAGTCCTCGTTCAAGCATAGCGGATGGTGCTACCACTGGGCGACTTCCCGTTGACTTATGTAAACAGTTAATTTTTCGTAATATATTATGAATAATATCTTATTTAGTGATTGTTCATGACTTTCCAACTACGAAACTTCAAGGAACCTAATTATTATAAAATAGTTTTTTTTTTTTTTTTTTTACTATTTACTTTCCACTTGCATTCATAAATTTGTGTGATCAAGTGCAAGAATATTCATATGCATTAAACAGATCAAGGTTATCAAATTATAATATAGGTTTTCATGATCAGGGACATGGATTAGGAAACCTTGAATGAACATTGTTAATTTCTTCGATTATTTCAGATGTGAGCTCTGTGAGGCATGCATTAAGAACCTGTTGGAGTTGCCATCACTTGGTAGCCCCTGAAAACATTGTTAATATCTTCGAGTGATTGCTTAAGGTTGGTGATGGTGATATTGGACTTCATTATAATGGCATTACAAACAATGAAATACCTACAAAATTGATTCTTCATGATGATGTCTATTCAATGAAGTCCATTGTTGAATCGACATACCTGAACTTAGTAGGACATATCGCAGAAGAAAACTACCTAACAAGCCAAACAATTCTTACTCCTACTATAGATAACGATGACAAGTTGAACGATTACATTTGTTCTATGTTACCAAGTGATGCAATAGAATATTTCAGTTCAAGTTCTAGAAGCTGCATAGAAAATGCAAATGGGAGTTTTGAAGATTGTACGATACATAATTCTTAAATTCAATTAAACGTTTAGGTATAACCCATCATAAGCTAATCCTCAAAGTTAGCATGCCAATTATGTTAATTAGGAACATTGATCAAGCAACCGGGTTGTGCAATGGTACTAGATTGCAAGTAACATATCTTGGCAAAAACTTCATTAAAGCCAAGGTGTTGAATGGAATGAGTGTTGGTGAGGATATTTTAATCCATCATATAAACATGAATCCTTTTGAACAAAACTACCTCTCAATATGACAAGAAGGCAATTCTCCATCATTATTTCATTTGCGACGATGATTAACAAAAGTTAAGGACAATCCATGTCCAATGATAGGCTCTACCTTCCAAACCATGTTTTCTCGCACCGTCAATCATATGTGACATTGTCAAGGGTGAAAAGGTTCAATGGGTTGAAATTGTTAATACTAAATGAGCAAAAAAAAAAAAAAAAGTACGAATCGCAGAACAAATGTAGTGTTTAGAGAAGTGTTTCAAAACCTTCACATGGAATGAATTGTAATTATATCATTTGATGTAAATGCGGACAAGTAGAGTATTTTTTTATTTTGCTAACGATATCCCAAATACCTCAGCATGTATCACGTGGGTATAACAAAATCATACTTAGAGTTAGAAACCACTAATCCGTGCAACGCACAAGAAATTTTGTCTTGTTCATGTGCATCAAACAGATCAAGGTTATCTTTTCGTCTTGTTCATTTTGTTAACAAGACCCCAAATACCACAGCTTGTTCATATGTGTTCATCATCAGGGACATGGATTAGGAAACCTTGAATGAACATCGTTAATTTCTTCGATTATTTCAGATGTGAGCTCTATGTGGCATGCATTCAGAACCTGTTGGAGTTGCCATGGCTTGGTAGCCCCAAAAATAGCGCTAGCTACAAGGGGATGTCTCAAAACAAAGGCTGCCCAAACAGAACAAAGGTGTATCAATTAGATAAAATTGATATAGTGAAAGATAAATCCTTTATATAAGGTATATTTGAAGAGTTGATTTTGGTCTTAAATATAAGACATATTTTTCATATTTATCAATCTTTTCTCAATTTACTCTTAATGATTCTTCCTCAACAATAATCAAGGAAGAGAGAGAATTAAGGAAGATAACTAGAATGTTTTAAAAAATACAGGTTATATTAACTAATTTAATTACCTTCCTTAATCTAATCAAATTGGTAAATATGTCTTATATTAAGAACTAGTGGGAGCAATAGACTACTCAACCATAAATGCTTGACATATTTATGAGTATAAAGTAATAATCTGGTTTATGTTTACTTGGTAAATCAAGCTTAACTTTAAGAAAAAGAAAAAAAAAAATAAAAAAATAAAAGTAGTCTATTGTTGAAAAATATGTCTTATATAAAAAAAATATGCTTGACATATTTGAATCCAAAAACCCAAAACATATGGCTGGCATAAATCAGAGACAAATTGTTGAAAATTGAAAAAAAAAGGTTGAAACATGGAAGTGGGGGCCATCAATATTCCCAACCCCCCCCCCCCCCAAAAAATAAATAAATAAATAAATAAAAAACAAAAAAAACAAAGGAAAAAAGGAATTTTGAACCTTCCTGTTCCCCAGAATAAGTAAAAATGAAGTAAAAAAACGAATTTTGAACCTTCAACGCAGAAAGAGAATCCAACGCTTAGCATCCAGAACCTTATAAAATAGAACTCTTTTTGATGAAATGACTTGATCACAAAACTTCTTTTGCTATTTAAGGAGGTACAAATCAGAAACCACTTCTCCCCAACAAAAACAATTTAAACAAAAAAGTCATTGCAAATCATAATGCCCTGACTAGATTGGCAACCTCTATTGGACATTGTGGGCGAAGTCAATCACTACAGTCCCACATCTGAATTATGAAATTAACAAAGAAAATATTTATCACACAAAAGCAATAACCATGCACCATAAAAATTTAAAATATCACGACCATAAGAGATGTAGGAAAATGTTGTCAAACCAATTGAAAGAGAAACCGGATGAAGACCAAATTTTTTTGCAATATTGAGGTACTCCTGCAAGGTAAAAACATGGGTATTGAAATAGTCAGATGAGAAATCAACCAGGAATAAATATTCCAAATAATTATGGTTGGCAATAGGATTTCTCTTTTGACATTCACATTTTTGTGCCATGATGTAAATAATAGCAATAAATGAAAATACCCTTATGAAAAAGGTCCTGGCATCATTGCATGAAACTTGATCTTGTTTTAATAAAGATGGAAATAGAACTTCGTGGATTCAAAAGACACGTTAGGCTAAAGATGTTCTAAAACCAACAAAAATGTAAGCAAATATTCAATTTTGATACGCGCAACAGTGCAATACTACAGGAAACATGAAAAGATAAGAATGCACGATATTTTTCTTGCAGAAATTTCCTGTGATGGCAAGATGGAACAACCCCATTATTGTGCATGTTCAAGTTATAAGGGTAACATTTAAAATAGAATAAGTTTTCTAGGCCAAGTCACATTGTTCCTGAAACATACTCTTCAGCTACTGAACAACATGTGAATTTCCAATATGGCAGTGAAAATATCAATACTGCAGTAATGTTGAGGAGAATTTTTACCTTGGTAGCCATCTTTAATATGTTATTGGAGAGGTCATATCTGGATTCTCCTTCAGAATATCTTCCTGTGAATGACAACAATAGCATCAGTTAGATTATCAAGATATGCTGGGCACAAATCTTTCTATTTTTCCTCCTCAAACAGAGGGAAAGATATTTGCAGTAAAAGATAAATCAATTGACCTTTAAAAAGATTTAATCGAGCATCTTTGGGACCACCATCAGGGGAACAATATTTCCCTGAAAGTATACCCATCGCTAGGGGACTGTAGGCCAACAAGCTAATTCTGAAAAGAATAAACCATTATATGACCGTGAATTTTCACTTCAAAAAGAAAACTGCAGCAAAGTGCCCTTATGTAACTGATTATATTAAAAGTGTTATAAAAGAAAGACATTTTCCATTTCATTTTCCTAGACTTTAAACATCTGCACCAGAATATAGGTTCAAGCTGCACTTGGATTTAATCCATGGCCAATCCCTTTTCCTCTTACTACTCCGAAGGCTTTGTAATTCTTTTGCAATCAAAATGGGAAAAAATATTTATATTTTTTTTTTAAAATTCAGCATCTAATTCATATGAAAAAGGACTTTAATATTTTGTTTTTTAGCTCATCCAAGTGATATAAATCCGTGAGCCATCTATTAAAGTTTAAACTATAAATATATAATTGGAAAGCTTTTCGATTTGTGCATCCAAGAATATTTCCACTGGAAACATGTTAAAATTTATTTCAGATTTGATGTTTATCAACTTGTTCATAATAAAATCATAATAAAATGAACTAAGTAATATCCAACTTGCATCAAAATTAATGCTGATTACCTCTCATAATGACAACACTCAGCCAAGGCACTGTCAAAAGTTCGGCATAGCAGGCTATATGAATTCTGTTATAAAAAGAGGTGCAAATAAGCCTCATAAGTAGACTTCCAGAGGGGATTGAGGGTTGAGGGCTAGGGTCCCGCAATTATTAGGATATCATAAAATAAGGGCAATAGTTGCCCAAAGGCGAGAGACAGGACCTGCAGTGATACTATCTTGGGATGGCAAGGGGATTTTTCAGCAACCTGAATAAACTTCATAACACCATATGGTGTTTCATTACTAAGACCAATGTATCTGATCTGCATGAACTTTCTCTCTTTCAAAACTCAGAAATACCATTTAAACATTGGCAAGTGAAACTGTTCACCATCATCACTTACCTTCCCAAAATTCACAGCTCTACTGAGAGCTTCAAGTTGTTCATCTATACTAACAGAAGAATATTGTCGATTTGGGTCATACTCAGTTTCTCCAAACATTGGAACATACCTACAATCATTAGCATAACACTTGAAAAGTTCAGATTTATGATGCAGGCATGTTTAAATGCACACAAAAAACATTAACATAAGAATATGAAGGGAAACTTCAATAATAAAAGAATCAATGTAAACAATAGTAAAGAAACTTTAAGTTAAAATCCACATACAAACCGATCAGGCCAATGAATTTGATAAAGATCAATATGATCTGTTTGCATCCGCAATAAACTGCATAAATTCAATAAGCAAGCCATCAGAAATATAATGCTTGACAAATAACTTTTCCAAATAGAATTACCACTGCCCAACTACAAATCTATGTGATTGTACATCCTATGAGGCTATGAGCAATCAATTTCAATCTAAAACTTGGTTAATTGTGTAAGATTATTTTTTTCTCATAGGGTAATCCTATTGTTACTCCTACCTTTATGGAAGGGTTTAAAGGTCTTGCAATGAAATGAAAGGCCTTCTGAGTTAATAATCTACATTTATATTTTATTTTTTTTGGTGAATTAAACAGTGAAGACAGTTTCTACAAGAAATCCTCATCCTCCAACTAACTAATATTAACAGTCAAAAATATTATTCCTCCAAACAGCATCAACTTAATTTCTCTCACCGTCCACTTATTAAAATTAAAAGTAGATAATAAGTAAGAATAGAATTATTGAAAGCTCTAGTAGTTTTTCATGACAAAGCCAGCCAATGAATCCAATAAGCATAGATTAATCACGACAGAATTTAACCTATTGTCTATGGCTTCACTGATATTCCTGGCATCTAGACACTTTGGGCCACCTCTAATCCAAGTCATCTGCCCAGATGGTCCACTAACCTGTACAAAGATCAAAATTAGTAACAATACAAGAGCTGAAAGAACTTCGGTTAAACATAAGAGTTCATTTCCAAACTATGGTAGCATGCAATTAAGACTAACTAAAGTTCCTCAAGAAGAATAACAAGGAAACGATTTGATTGCTTTTAGCCCAGATAGTCCTTGAAAAAAAGCGAAGCATGGCTTGAAATTTATTTCCAAACGATAGTCACATGAGTAGTGATCACTTATCAGGAATTCCTTTGGACTAGCTTCAAACATGAATGACATTCAAATTGAACGGAAAAGTAAAAGCAAGCACTAAGCTCAAAGTCATGCATATTGCTGTCCCAATATAATCAAGAAAGCATTCCCATAACAAACGAAGAATACTCAACCATATCTAGTACCCACATTTCCACTCCCAACGACCATGAGAGTAATGAACTAGTTGTCAAATTTATCACATGTTCAAAGTGAAGACTCATTTTGGCCACACACACACACACACACACACACACACACAAAAAGTGAAGACTGACTACCTTTGTGGCAATTACGACTTGATCTCGCGGGATTTTCCTCCGCCGAATCCAACGACCGAGATACTCCTCGCTTCTCCCCTGAGTCTCAGCACGCTGAGGCACCGGGTACATTTCTGCGGAGTCAAAGAAGTTGATTCCGGAATCGAAGGCTTCGTCAAGAAGGCGAAACGACTGAGGCAGTGTGTTCTGCTCTCCAAAGGTCATGGTTCCTGGGTGAATTAGAACAACATTAAACTGAATTTCTCAGAAGAGTATGAAGAAGAAGAGGATAAGTAAAGTGGTGCACGAGGGCGAACCCAAGCAGAGTCTTGAAACTGTGAGATTAAGAGCCAGGTTGAAGAGAGGAATCGACATTAATGCTTGAACGAGCCACAAGCGAGGAAACTGAGGAAAGCAACGAAACTGTTTTTTTTTTTGGTAAATAAGCAACGAAACTGTTCGTTATCAAGTCGTACGACTAGTAGCCCAAAAAAAAAAAGAAGTCGTACGACTGATGGATGAATGCAATAAAATGGGACTTGGGCTTTAACTGAGCCCAGTCCAATAAAGAAAGGACAGTGAATTTACGAGTTTTTTTTGTTTTTAAACTCATAACATGATTTGGGCCAAACTTTAATGGGGAAGACGGACGTCTAATACTTAAGGCCCTGTTTGGTTCTTGGCAGTGTTTTGAGGGATTGGGACGGGGATTGAAGATTTAAAATTACGTTTGGATTGAAAATTTTAAGGTTTGAACTCTCTTTTTTTGATATTAGAAAGTTTTGGAGGGATAAAAAAAAATCAAACCATAAGGTTTGAACTAGAATCAATCCCTTACTATCTACGCCAACAAAAAAAAAAAAAAAAAAAATTACGTTTGGTATGAAATGTTATTCAGAGGGAGTGCTAAATTTAATTTAATTTAATAATTAGTAATGAATTATAAGAAGACTATAATACCCCTTAGAATAAATTTTTTTAAAAAAAAAAAAAAAATTTCTCGCCAAATAGCGCAAGTCATCTCCAGCATCCAAAGTATATGATTGCTTTAAAATTCTTGTTACAATTACTCAACGATTCCAATTTGATGATCAGGCAAAACAAATCTTAAAAAAGCAATCATATAAATGGCATGGTGGATTTTGGCGCTCTTAAAAAAAAACTGCCGCAAATGAAGTTTTACAATTACTCATTCATCCCAATTCACCAATAGAACCGGCGTCAACTTTCATGACTGACAAGAGCAATGCTGTGAGCTTCAATGAAAGGGACGAAGAGAACTTGCTTTGCGTTGATGGAGATGCTTGCGGCTGGGGAGGCATAAAAGTAAATTTAAACTTAAAGCATAATTTTAGAAGGAGAGTTCTACCCAAAAATTATTATAAATAGTAAGAAAATTTCCCAAAATTTTCTAAATCCCAGCACTGCTCCACCAATACTAGGGGTGAGTGGTTTTCTCGCAATTCCACTTTCTTGGTACTCCAAATCTCAGATTATCCTCGGTCCCTTGTACCAAACATTGTAAAATGGACAGTACCAGTGCTAAGCCCAGTACTAACCCCTCCAATCTACCACCTACCAAACATGGCCTAAGGGTTAATCTGATATGAGATACAAATAGGAATCTTATATGGGAGTATCTATTTGGAAACTATGGACATAGAGAAATCAATCTATGTTTTATGGTGATTTCCTTAAACCTTGTGATCCTGTTAGTGTTATTCTTCAAATTTGGAAAAGATTTGTATAGTTATATGATGATGGGAATGTTAAGAAATTACCTATACCAGAAGGTTTAACTGTTTGGCATTCTCCCTTTTTGATTGGGTTAAATGAATATTAATGGTGCTATGACATCTTCAAACAGTAAGGCAGAATGTGATGGTGTGATAAGATCTAGAGATGACAATGGGTACTGGGTTTAGCTGGATATACCCAAGCACTATGAAAATGTAGTGCATTTGAAGCTGAAGAATGGGCTATTAAGAGTCTAAGATTAATGTGGGATTTAAGATTCAGGAAGATTATTCTTCAATCTGATTCCAAGAATCTTAATGATATGCTGGTAAACAAAAGTAATTAAGAAGTGCACATGTAGCATAATGTTTATTATGATCCAAGGTATGATGATGGTTAGTTGGGACCTACAATTATGGCATATTGATCTAGATATTATAATAGGATAGATGATGGTTTTGTAATGGAGGGCTTATCTAAATCCTCCTTGTTGCATACTGGCTATCTCATTTTTGAACCTTAGTGGACAAAGAGTGTATGGGAATTGAATCCCTCTAGTCTGTCTACATTTAATATTCAACAATGCCCAAACAATAAAGTGGTATTGGATGTGATGATTTTTTTTTTCTTTTGAATTAATGAAGCAAGCATTAATGTCTTGAGGTTACAGGCGAGATTGAACCCGTGACTTTCTACTTAGTGGGAGCTCTCACATTACTAGGCTATAATGTCTTTGGTGAGGTGAATGAAATTTGATGTTTTTAAATAACATAAATAATAAGAAGAAATAAGTATTGTTGAGTAGTAATAACTGAAATATAGAAGGCAATTAGCTATTGCAAATCAGGGACTCGTTTGGCTTCATTGACACTTAGCACATAATTAAGAGGTTGTGAGTTCAATTTTTGGGGAGTATGATAGCTAGGTACCTGCGTGAGTTCCTTAATTAAAGATGGCAAAATAATAATAATAATAATTAAATATTGCAAATCTTTATGAAAGAGAAATCATTTTCGTTAAATTATAAAATACACAAGGGTTTGATTCAAATACGCCAAGTGGGTTTTCAATTTTCCATACGTTATATGAGTTTTTAGAAATAAGATAAACTTTTAGCCACTAATAAAAAAATATGGCTTGTTCGAGATTTTGTATTTGATAAACAATAGTAAATATAGACAATACATTTGTTTTGGGATGGTTCTACTAAAAACAATTTTAAAAAATAATTATGAAGCCACTGATTCTTGACAATGAATATTATTAACTGAACAATAATCTTTGCCACACACACACGCACACACATATTATTAATTTATTACTGATACTAAATTTTGTAATCTAAGACAATAATTTTGTTCCAAGTCCTTACTAAACTTTTTACCAAGGCACAATACCCTTTAAACCAAAGATATAGTCCCCCCCCCCCCCCCAAAAAAAAATAAAAAAAATATTGCAACAGAAAGATTCTCTTAATTTTGTCCTTTGCTTCTTCCCTAAAATAGATTGCCAATTGGAGTTTAAAATAAAAATAATCATAAAATTGTATATTTTATTATGTAGATATTCATAGACTCTTGACCTTTCATATCCTAATCTCTGTTCATGAATAATAGTTGGGAATCTCAAATGCTACATAATGTATATTCATACGCATGAATGTTATAAAGGGACACTTAGTGTACATTCATGTGAATTAATTGTGTTATTAATTATATGTGACTCTTGTTGGTGACTCTAGGTTGAGGTTTAATTTGAAGGCCTATAAAGAGAGGCCATGTACAAAGTATTGACACACAACAAGTGAATATGATAATTGCTCTATCTTTTCTCTCGAATTCTCTCTTGTTTTACTCTCCTCTATCTCATCCCAAATCTCATTTTTTATAATGTTTTTAGTACGATCCTATACCCAATTTATTGTATATTTGTTTGATCTATTTGTGAAAATATGAGCCATTATAAAGAATTTAAGAGATTCATGTACTGATTATTTTAGATATCGAGTTTCATTCTAAGATTGGATATCATTTTATTGCTTTTCTATCTTATCTCATTTGCAAGTTGTTCTATATTCTTGATGTTAGTTTTTAGTATGGCCAGAAGCTATATATATCTGATTCCTTATTTTGAAATTATATAGCCAAAAGTTATATGGCTTTGATATCCTATTTTGACATTTATAACCACAAGTCATATACAACTTTTACTTATATTGGAGATAAATGACCAGAAGCCATATAGTTTTAATTTCTCATTATGAGATTAAATGGCCCAAAACTATAAAGTTTTAATTTTGTTGTGCAAACGTGATATCTTACTCTATGAATAATGGATTATTTATTGACTTTGCAAATTCCCTTTTATTGTGGTAGTTGGATCGTTTGAATTTTATATTATTATAATGGGTTTCTATATTTTTTTAAAATTTCCCATTATTTTAGTTTAAACCATGTTAAATCTTGCAAAATTTGAGCTGTGGCTCTTGACATTATAAAAAAGAATTATTTATCTTGGATGTAAAAATCCATCTGAATGCCAATGGTATAGGAGACACAATTAAGGAAGGCAATTAGTATCCTAACAAGATAAAGTGAAAGCCATGATTATTTTATACCTTCATTTTCATGAAAAATCTAAAAATTGAATATTTAACCATAAAAGACCCAGTTGTTCTATGGAACATTTAATAGAAAGAGTGTGTTATGACTTAATGCATTTATGCTTTAAGATTTTAAATATGTGAGTGAGTGTAACTCATCAATATTTAGAATCACTTCTAAACTAAAATTATGAGCAGAAAAAGTTGCTGATAAAATATGCAAAAGAAGGTACTCTCCATATTTCATGCATCTAATGTGCTATGGCAGTGGAAATACCATAAAAAAAGGCTTCAAGAAATATGTTGAATTATTTTTTTGCCTCTCAATGGAAAAAAAAAAGAAGAGAGAGAGAGCTTTTGTTGAAGAAACATGAGTCCCATCCAATGGGCTCGACTCTATTCTCATAAGTGAATGCAATGATAAATGAATCCACTTGGGGCCATGGACTGGATGTAGATGTGGCCATAGCCGTGGGCATGGCTGTGGTTGCAACATAATCATGTGGTTGAAGTTCTCACTTGAAGTGGGAGAAAGAGTGATAAAAATCACAAAAGGGAAACCAGCGAGAGCTATAATCATACAAAAAATTTATGTCGTCGCTATAAGGGCAAGGGTCAGTGGTCAAGTACCTATCACATAACAAGATACTTGGTTGACCTTTACCAAGAATTACTCAAAAATAAAGGTAGGTCACATATTGGAAAAAGTCATTTTGATAAGGAAGTCAATTCTTAGTATGGTGTCATGAATACTACCATTTAGATATTGCTAATTTCTTTGTTGATCCTAACGAAAGGATTGATCACCTGATTGGTGATAGAAATGTTCAACAATGAGTTATTTTTGTCTAATTGATCTGCTACGCTTTAGTGTGTTTCCTTTTTACTATTAATTATGTTTTCCTTTTTTTCATGTTTCTTTTTATGGTGAATGACTCTTACTGACATCATCTTGAAAATTTATATCTCAGTAATAGTGCAACAACTCACTATACTTAGAAATGATAAGTATTTTCTTCCTTGGTAATGGGGGAAGCAAATGTTTAGACAATATTTAGAAGTATAATTATGATTGAAGGCTCTAAGAAGAGCTAATATATATATATTTGGAGAAACAAAGTTATGTATTGATAATGTATTTTACTCTACCAAGTGAAAAAGAAAATTGTTGAGTTTCAAGGATATATGCAAAAATTAATATCATATAAAAACAACAATTGAAAATAATCAAAAATATTTTGATTATATCACAAATTTAGTTTCATACAACTGAGGATTATCCATTTTACATATATCTTTGAAACTCAACAAGTTTCTTGTTGACTTTATAGAGTAAAATGTATTACCAATGTATAATTTTGTTCATCTAGGAAACAATATATTAACTCTTTTAAAGCCTTCAATCAGATTTATACTTTTAGATATAGTCTAAATATCGGCTAATCACGTTTACTAAGAAAAGATATTTATCATTTCTAACTTAGGTGTAAGTTGTTATCAATAAGATATAAATCTTTAGTATTTATGTCAATAAGAGTCATTCTTCATTAAAAGAAAAACGGAATAGAAAGAAAAACATAATTAATAAAAAGGAAATATTCAAATATAGTAAAAAGGAAACATGCTAAAGATTAGTAGTTCCATTAGACAAAAATGGCTGATTTTTTAACATTTGCATCACCTATATCACCAATTAGGTGATCAATCCTTTCGTTAGGATCAACAAAGAAATTAGCAAAATCTAAATGTGTGAAATTCATGTCACCATATTCAGAATTGCCTTTCTCATTCAATATGATTTATTTCAATCTTTGACTCTTTACATTTATTTTTGAGTGATTCTTGGTAAATGAGAACCAGGTATCTTGATGTATGACAGATATGTAACCAGTTGCCATTACAACGATAACATAAATTTTCAACATGATTATTGTTCCCACTAGTTTCTCTTTTTATGATTCTTATCACTCTTTCCCTACTTTGAGTGGGAATTTGAACCACCTTGATTGCGATCACAACCATGCCTATGTCTACAGCCACATCTATGCCCATGTCCACAACCCCAAGTAGATTATTTGTTACTACATTCACTTTTTAGATTAGAGTCGAGCTTGTTGGATGGAATTCATGATTCTTAAACAAAAGCTCATTATTTTGTTTAGCTACTAGGAGGCGGCAAATTAATTTAGTATATTTCTTTAAACATATTTCACAGAATTACTTCTACAGGTGCACATTGGATGCATGAAATGTAAAGAATGCTTTCTCTAGCATATCTATACTCACATATTCAAGATCTTGCAAGAGTAAATGCATCCATTCATAACACAATTTTGGAAGAACAACTATCTTCTAGGGGCCATACCCTTCTTTTAAATTGTTCCAAAGAATAAGATAGTCTTTTATTGTCAAATATTAAATTATTAGACCTTTGTGCAAATGGTGGTGTGGAAAAATCATTACTTTGGCTTTATCTTGATTGATAATTTATTGCTTTCTTTAATTGTGTCTCCTAGACCCTTGGCATAAAGAAAAACTAGTGAAGGAGATTAAGATAAGATAGAAAAGAAATAATGATCTACAATCTTATCCGTAGAACGCAAAATCTAAACAATTCATAAAATGGTCTCTTTAATTCTAGATAATGGCCCAAATAATCCTAGATAAGTCAAATAAAGCTATAGTAAATTATGTAGAAGGAATTGTTAAAGCAATGAGAGAATCTAAGCTAAATCATACCTTCACTAGAAACTCGTGTTGATAACGTGTTGTAAAAATAAAAAATTTGTTATGCAAGATAAGAGATAATTTAGGAGAAATGGGAGAAATTCTCATTCACTTATATGTGCCTATGATTTGTAAATGACCTCTATTTATAGGCCTTCAAATCCTATCAAGAGTCACATACAATAAATAGTACAATTAATTTTCATGAATGTACACTATGTGGATCTTTGCTATATTCATGCATATGAATGTACTTTTTTTTTTGGGCCAATAGAATGTACATTAATTATAGGGAAAACGATAGCCAGGTCTCAAAGACCATAAAAATTACAAAAAATTGAAAAAGTCCCAACATAAATTCACATAGGGATTTTTTTGATATTATTTCTCTTAACAATAGGAAGTGTTATATTTACAACAAAATTTGAAAACCTGGTCATTTACAACAGAAAAAAAAAACTTTATTCACAACAGGAAGTGCCATATTCCCAACAAAATTTAAACACCTGAATTTTGTTTCAAACTCAAGTCTCTAAGCATACGAGGTCATTTACAACAGAAAAAGGCTAGATTCACAACAAGAAGTGTTATATTTACAACAAAATTTTAAACCTGGTCATTTACAACAGAAAAATGAAAGTGGAATATCACCTAGAGGGGGTGAATAGATGATTTAAAAAATCTTTCGCTAAAGCTCAAGAATAAACAACAGAGACAGAGAGAGAAGAACAATGGACACGAGAGATTATACTGGTTCGGTCCAACTCTTGACTTACGTCCAGTCCCCAGAAACACTCTGAGATTTCCACTATCTTTCAAACACCAATACAATTACACACTCTGTACTTGAAATAATCCTCTCACTCTAGGATTCACTCCCCTTACAAGTTGTAATCGTACACCTACACTTAAGGTTCCACAACCTTAAGATTCAAGCAACTAAAATAATCAAAATAGTGTTTAACTCCTCACTGAATAGATAAATAATAAACACTGAAGTACAATGAGAATATCCGAAGATATTAGCTCAGTTAATGAAACAGTAAGAAGTAGTTGAGTCGAATTGATTGCACAGCATTTCGGTAGTTGGTGAGTTCAAAGCTTCCAATATTTATAGTTGATGACATTTATGACCGTTGAGAAGCTTGATGAATTACCCATTGAGACTCTTCTAAATGTCCATTAGAGATGAAGAGCGAAAGGTCTATATAATCGTCGTCATAATATTCTTTAATTCTTTTGTTCCTGCGATTATGACCGTTGGAGAGCCCAGCAAAAGGAATGAAATAATATTGCCCAAAACGTCTTCTGGATGCGTAGAGGTATGTCTGCTGGTTGAGTGTCTCGAATAGGTAAGCGCATTAAATTCATTCTGACATGTCGGATTACTTTATTCGAAAAACAAAGTTAATCAACATTCTAATCATCTGTAACTCATTAACAAACTGATTAAATGCAATTAAGAACAGTAATGATACATGATATGAAGAATCCAAAAACATACTTAGAGACTCTCAAAATGTCGTTAAACATTTTCAAAAACAGAGACACGTTGGCTCGAGTCAATCCATCGTTCAAGGCATATAGAAGAATTTGAAAATACTATCTGACTCGAGGCAATCAAAGCATTGACTCGGGTCTAAGCTTAGACTCGAGTCACAGAAATTATGGCTCGAGTCCAAGTCAGATGATCATTCAAAAATATAGAAAAGATTTAACTCAAGGCAAAATAATGAGGCTCGAGTCAACCTCTAGACTCGAGGTAGGAAATCTGGCTTGAGTCAATCGCGAAGGAAAACATTTGAAAGCCCGATAGACAAGTCTCTGGATCGAGTCATTAAGTGGAGGCTCGAGTCAATCTTGATTTTTAAATATAACGGTCAAGATTCTGGCTAGAGTCAACACACACTAGCTCAAGGCAAGAGAACTGTAATTTTGAAATCTTTTTAAGTTCGAAGACAATTGGCTCGAGTCTCAAAATATCCTGGCTCGAGTCTTGTCACAAACTCGAGACAGACTTTTCGATGGCTTGAGTTAATATGTCATTTTGGCAATAGAAGGAAAGGGATTGACTCGAGTTTGCTAACCATTGGCTTGAGCCAATATGACAACAAAAGGTTTTACTGATAAAAACCACTTTTTCGACTAAGTTTAAATCAATTTGCCTAGACCTTTATCCATACATTGTTTCCAAAGGTTAATCATCATCAAAACACATATAGAGAACTAACAAAAAAGTCATATTTACAACATGAAGTGCTATATTTACAACAAAATTTAAAAACCTGGATTTTGTTTCAATACAAATAATATTGATACGTGAATTTCTGTTGGAACTTTTTTATAATTTTTTATTGTCCTTGGGACCTGACTGTCATTTTCCCTTAATTATATAGTCTCGAGGTTGCCATTTACTATTCATAAAAAGAGAGTTGGATATAAAACTTTGAACACCTACATAATTAATATTCATAATATCAAACAATTTATAAACAGAAAGTCAAGTATTTGGTCCTTAGATTTAGATTTTTGCTTTGGTTTGGTAGTTTAATTGGATTGTGGACTATTTCTCATCGTTTTCCTGATTAAAATATCATATGTTTTAGAGTACGTATACAGGTATTTTATTTTATAATAATATCCTCAGCTAAGTAGTACAGGAAAACATATATAAAATGTAAAATTAACGAAGTTGTCTATACATTAATTAATGAATATAATTTTCTGACGGCCAAAAAAAGCTTAATATAACTTTCTGCTCCAATCGTCATAGAGCTAGAGTCGGGAAATCGGGCCGGCTCGTTTAAGTCCCGGGCCCTGTAGGGCTCGGGCTTGAAAAACAGGCCAGAAATTTGAAATGGCCTTGTAAGGCCTTGGGCTTAATCGGGCTAGCCCTGCAAGGCCTCGAGCCCGCCCGTTAGGCCCGTTTAACTGTAGCTTTTAAAAAATAAAATAAAATAATTACTTAGACTTCCACTTAATGAATGTGCTTATTTGTAATTACTTAAGTTTTTTTTTTTTTAGTTTAAACTATAATCCTTTTTTTAATGTTTATTATTGTTCTATATTAAAACACATAATTAGTTATTATAAATTTTAAAGAATGGATGTTTTCATATTAAATAAACACATACTTTGATATTACAATATTATATAAGTAATAAATTATAAATATATCTTGTGTAAAATAAGTATAATTATTTTTACTCGTCAAGTAAAATCATGCATGAATCGAAGAAATTTGCGACACACACAAAATTATGAAAGGGAAAGACATTTTATCGTGGGCATACATAAAACAATTCATTTGTTTAATATTTTTGGAAAAAAAGGAAAAAAACATATTCTTTGTGTTTATTTGTTTTTTTATTACAAATTAATGAATGTGTTTATTTGTTGAATGATTTATATTATTTAGATATTAATGTTGATAATATTTATTTGATAGATTAGAACTTTAATGGTTGCAATTTACTAATTATATTTATTTGAAAAAAATCGAAGGAAAAATATTAAAATTTGGAATAGTAATTTTCAGGCCCTGTAGGGCCTCGGCCCTAGTACTATCGGGCCGGGCTTTGAAAAACAGATGTTTTCCTTACCCCAAACCCTGTAGGGCCAGCCTTGTCGGGCTGGGCCGACCCTAATTCCCAGCTCTACATGGAGCACAGGCCTCGCTGCAGGCGTCGCATTCTCATCATAGGTAGCTTTAAATATATATATACACTTCCTCTTTACGTTAACCTTAATATAACATCTTAATCTTAATATAAGATTCAATCAACCTTTTTTAAAGAGATCAAAGAAGCTAAATAAGTTGCTTAATCATATTATATATCATATATAATTTGATTATATATCAATTTATAAATAAGACAAATTAGTTTGATATTAAAAAAAGGTTAATTTAAATACTTTAGAGTACCTTATTTAGTTTCTTTAATTTACCCATAACAAATTAATTGAGTCTTACATTAAGGACTAAAGGTAAGACGCACATCTATATATATATATTGTGTTTATCAAACTTACATTTTTTATGATATAGCATTTCAGTGTTTTTTAATTATTTATAGAATATTGATTAAAAATTTTGCATCATACATATTACAAAGTTTGGATGAGATTAAATACAGAAGCCAATGTAGATATGATTGATGTGCAGCTTCCATGTGGAAATAATGATGAAGGAATCGGTGATAAGATATATGTTGGCAAGATGCTAACGATAACATGTTTGGTGGCAGAGTGATGAGATGAGAGAAACTATAATAAGGTGAAGACAAAATGTTTTTGTCATATTAACAAGACAGAGAAAATATTTTTGTCATATGATTAAATTTTGCATATATATGTATAATTTTACCTTAATTTATTATAGGATTGTAAAATAGGAAAATTATTAAATTTAAAGATGAAATTAATGAGGTTTAAACTTTTTCTTAACTTTAATAAAATTATATTGGAAGTGACTTACAAATATTAAGTGACGAAGAGTTAAAGACCAAAGGGATCCATATTAAGCAATCTTGCCATTTGTCTCCAGTTGGATGATTGATAGGGATGAGTGGATGACAATGATTACCAATAATGACACGTTGTCCATCCAATACTCAAACCAACACAAGAAAAGGCCAATAATTAAGAATGTAATGAATGAGAGGTACCATGTTTGTTGTCCCATATTAATGTATTATCAGTACTTGGAATTAAACTAAACTCTCTTAATTCTCAAAGGAAACCATGTGGGGGTGTTGCTTGATACTAAATTGTTTCCTTCTTTATGTGAGGTTGCTTCCCAAACCATGGACAAGTTCAATTGTTGATGTCTCTAAGGTTATGAAACTCGTTAGTTTAAGTAAATTCGTAACAATAACATAAATTCGTACTGTAAACTTGTTAGAGTTTACTTTCATTATTAAAGAGGTATAAATAGTGTATAATAAATAATTAAATATAAAAAATGATAACAATTTGATTTAAATATATTTTAATACAAATAATTGAAATTAAATCCATTAAAATTCAAAATTTACCATATTTAACAAAGAAATTTCTATAAAAATCACATATAAAATTCTTGAGCATGATCAAATGAAAAAAGTTAACACAAGTTTAAAGGTGAGTTAACACGGATTTGTAAGTTTGATATGTAAAAATGGTAATTAAACTCTATCTATAAACTCGTAAGTTTAATCAAGTTTACAACTGTCACGAGTTTACTAGTGAGTCGATTCAATTTAGTAAATAAAAATGTAAAAATAGTCAACTCGTAAGTTTGACAACAATAATCCTCTCATTCAACATTCAATATGGTTTTGGTATTCCAACTTGCTTCAGTGTTGATGGTAATTGTATGGTTCACTATAAGTCCACTTAAGATGTTGTTAATATTTGTTTCTTAATTTTACTCTTATTTAATTTCTGTTAGAAAGAGAAAAAGAAGAAAGAGATGTGAAAATAATTTGTAAACATAGAAAGAAGGGCAAAAAATTTTAATACATATTCAATGATTTATCTCTCATTTTTCTAATATGTCTGAATTATTTGAAAGGAGTTATAATATGTAGCATGCCACCATGGTCTAGCATTGTGAGTCCATCATTGATGGAGGACAACAGTCAAGAGTTGCTGTTTTGGCCAACTAGCTTAAAACCCATTTATTTATTATTTCCATACAACTGTCTCATATTAGGTACTACTATTAATTTAGATTTGAGTATATTATTGAATACTACTTCTTTTGTAGAATTATAGTGAAAGAAAAATTAAAGAATATGATTGAGGATATAGCTGGCTCAATTATCGCATTCATTTATTCTTCATCTTCTTTTTTTTAACTTATCCTCCCTTGTATAATGGAACATGCTCATTTCAATTCATAATATAAGTTACTTTTATTTAATTCACTTGAACTAAAACTCATTAAATGTTTCTTAATTTTGTTTTTAAATCTAAGTTTACCTATATTAAATAAATTTTAAAATCAGGTAAAAAAAATAAGGTTTGGATTTGGAGGGAGAAAAAAAAAAACGAGTCATAGTCTCACATGGACATGAACTTAAGATCCCATACTTGGTTTGGGGGACCCAAGGTTGCATGCCCCCAACACACATATACAATGTGTTTGGTTTTGGGAGCAGCTCTTTCAAATGAGTTTTTTTGCATCTACAGACATAAACTCAAACTTTCGTATTTTAGTGGTCAAAACCCCTTCTATTAAAATAAAATTAGTGTTATTCCTTGTGTTTTTTAAAGGTATGTTTGGTTTGAGGGGAGAACATGAAATGGGGAGAAGACTTTTATCAAATTGCCATTAATAAAAAGAAGAATGTTTTTTTTAGGTACAGTTGTGAGATATTAAAAAAATTTATGGGCAATTTGATCAAAAAAAGGTAAAAATTTTCTCTCCCCTTCTCTTAAATCAAACACACCCTAAATGTGTTTATGGAGATTTCCTAGATGAACCTTTAAATTTTCATTATAAACAACAAAGCAAGGCTTTGACAAATGTTGATATGCGAAAAGAACTTTTGGAATGTAAAAAGCTCAAACCAAACATGAATTAGAATCTATGGAGCAGCCTAGTTCGAGTAATGAATCTATGTTTTATTTTTATTATTTTGAGAGAGATTAGTCTTTATCATTGGTGGAATATATTATTTATGCCACACAAAATATGTGTATAACCACACAATTATTGTTACATTATATTATAACATGATCTAGGTGTCCTCATATATTGGTTAGAACTCACTATCATTATGAAAGTATTAAATCATCAATATATTTTGAAGATATAATAAAGAATATTATTGAGTACGAACTGTAAAAAGTATGGTTCTGTCTTTAAAGAATAAATGTTAGCTTTTTATTAAAAACTTATATTTATAGAGAAAAGGGTGCAAGATATGGGAAAAAACCGACAATATTGTTAATTAAGGAAAAAAATATTGTAAACATATGATACACTTTGGTCCTCGAGAAGAATGATGGATGGCTACTCTATCTTAAGATTTTTTTTTTTAAATTTCATTTTTAGTTTGTTTTTTTACATAATTCAAACACCCATTATACTTAAAGCGTATTCGAACTCATAAAGCCTTTAATAAAAAAATACTACAATGAAAATAATTGTTTTTAAAATGAAATTCACATATTTCATAAAAAAAAAAAAATTGAAAAATTTGAGTCATTATGCCATTAAAGTATGTGTAATTGGAATATCATTAAAATTACAAAGGAGAGAGAACTATATATAATGAGTTAATGTAGTTCATATTTTTCCTTAAATCAAATATAGTCTCTGGGGCATAATTGAGAGATTATCGACATGTAGAGTCACATGGCTTCTATAATTAATATTTGAAAATTGCGTTTAACGATATTTTTATTCCCCCTTTATCTTTATCACATGCTTCACAGTTAGTTTGGATGATTATTGATCAGACTCATCACAATATTCCATACTCCATAATGCTACCTCATCTGTAATGTGGCTAATTAAAATATAACAATTTATCTTATTTTAATCCTATATGGAAGATGAGTCATCAATTGTTTTTTTTTCAAAATTTTTTTTATGATTTTTAAAAATAACAATTCATGGGAGGGAGTTGAGTTTCTTGTTTTTTCAAATTATGAAGTTTTTGTCTTTTAAAATCATAAAATTTGAATTTCTTCATATGACTCATATGCCATGTATGGATGAGTTATGATATTTTAATTAGTCAAGATATAAATAAGGTGGTAGTGCTCTTGAAGTATGTAAGAATTTCTCATTTATAAGACTTATCTCTTCCATTTAGGGGTTGATTATTTAGGAATAATTTATTCGTACACTCAATTGATTTAGTGCCCTTAAGTGGGCAATTTATTCGTATTACTAATTGGTGTTTGGAATACATACTGAATCTTCACTAATTTGAATTACGTAGGGCGAAGTCTCAGTACTGACAATTTTTTAAATAAAAAACAAGAATTTAAAATTTTAATTAAAAAATGACTATGTGGTTGTTTGAACAATACAACTGCCTGTGGTTGTTAAAGGATTATTTAAATAAAGAGAAAACTTAAGTATCTAACTTTATATACACAGTACATTTTTGTTCAACTACATTAGAACAAGTGGATTGTAAAATAATAAAATTTTGTAATATAATAAATTATGCACAAAAAATTTTGGGAAAATCTTATATAAAATTGCTTAAAATAGAGAAATTCTAAATCAAGTTGTTAAACTCAACAAATCCCTAATTAAGTTATAGAATCAATTTAAAATTTTAAAATATAGGTACATTGACTTTATTACACTCTCCTAATTTAAACTATCATCTTCCCTCTTGAAAGAATTTAATTGCTCTTTAACTTGGTTTTTTAATAAGTGTGCATATATATTAACATTAATATATAATAAAATAAAATATGATTACTTTAAATCAAAGGAGTTTTTGTGTTCAAGCAGAATGATTAAGAATGTTTTGAGTAAAAAAAAAAAAAAAAATTGCATAACACCGTTATCAATTAAATGTTTTTATTAAATATTTTGAATAAAATTTTATTTTTGAAACAACTCAAATTAGTTTTTTGTCAATTAAAAAAAAAAATCAATCTTTATCAATCACACAATTTTACTTATGTGATATATAGGTTGTTGTTTTTTTTTTTTTTTACATTAATAAATATCTTTTCTTTTAAAAAATCATTAATGAAAATCTTTGATAAGTAGTTTGCTATATCAAACAAGTTATTTTTTATATCAACATTTTTATTCTCAATGAACAAAAAATCAAGTAAAAAAATATTTTTTTCCATTCTCAATGTGCAACTAGAAATCATTTAATTAATATTGGGACTTGTTACGTGTACTAAACACGGATGTCTAGCCTAGTGGGCTAGTGCTTTAATATTAGATCGATAGGCCCTGCCTGAATACCTATGAGGTAGATACCCAGGATAGCGTGGGATCACTGTATACAAACGAGGCTTTCGCCAAAGAGGGGTAACATGTGTATACAGTGTGACAGTATGTAAATAGTTTAGGGTTTAGAGCGTGTGTACCTTAGAATTTGGCCTCTGTATTTATAGAGTGTACCTTAAGTTGGGTATCTTGGGCCTCCCGTGATCTCTAGCCCGAGCATCCTGACTGTTATATCATATCCAAAGATATCCCTTTATTATGGGTAAGTTAGGATCCTTCATTATAGATAGATCCTGAGATATACCATATCTATTGTTGGGTCGTACTGTTGTTGGGCCTAATGTAAGTCCGTAATAGGGATGATACTTTTTTTTTTTCTTAATTATTCCTAATCATTCTTCCACAAAACATAAAATTTCTTTGATCTAATTTGATCATATTTTATTTTATTATATATTAATGTTTTATATATATATATATACACTTATTGTAAAAATAAGTTAAAAAGCATTGAAACTCTTTTAAGATGAGAGAGCAGACTATGAGAGGACAATAACATCATTTAATCTAAATTTTGAAATCTAAATTGGGTCAATAACTTAATTAGGGATTTATTGAATTTACCAACTTAATTTAAAATTTCTCTATTTCAAATAGCTTTATATGAGATTTTCCCAAAAATCTTACATATTCTGATTTTTTTTTATTAAAGAAAATTTATTAAAAACAGGTACACTAATACACAAAAATTGGGCATTTATATATTAGAAGTCCAACCCTACCCCCTCCCCTAAAAACTCAGCATTATGACGGGCTTAATTTACTCAATCCAAAATTCAAAAGAAACATATAATAACTGAAAGCCATGTGGAAACATAAGAATATCACACAACTAGACTAAAACAAAAACGAAAAATCATATGCTAGTTTACCATTATATTTCAGAGACTGCACATACCCGAAACCTTAACTAGACTAGCCGAATTGGACTGGACTGAAAACAGTGAACCGGTTAGGTTTAGGCACCAACCTGTTTGATATTTTTTCAATCGATTTTTTTTTTTAAAAAAAAATCTTTAGAATTTCATATTAATTACCTTAAAATCTTAAATTTCTTATCATTTTGGCTCTAAGTTAGCTTCGGTTTAACTCCAATCTAATCCATTGACCCTTTATCCAGTATCTTGATCAGTTCAGTAGCTGGTCCGAGTTTAAAACCTTGGCACATGCAAACAATAATGCTAGAGACGAGGTAGGTGGCGAAGAGCTCCTTAGTACTACAAAGAGTGCGTAGCTATGACCATCTAGACCAGCCATTAGGATAAATAGCTCAAATATATCCTGAAAGATATTGAAAAAACAACGGGAAAGAAAATACAGAAGTAGATTTCTTAATTTCTTAAGCATAAAAAGCTAAATATATAAGTTTTTCTTGTTCTTCATAAACATTTTGCTTTCCTGATATTTTCAACTCTCACATGAAGCCAAAAAAACAAAACCAAATATGGATCTTTCACGGATTTCCCAAAAGCTCTAAAGAAGAAATTAATTAAGGGGTTCAACATTGTAATCATGTGAAACTATTGTGCAGGACATTATATATAAATATAATATAAGAGACATAAATTATTAGAGTGAGTCTATAGTGCCTATTATGCCTAATTAAGTCAATACCCTCTTTAATTTGCTGGGGATCTTCCTATCAAAAGCAAAATGAGACATGTAACTTCATGTGACCTCTTCTTTATTCCTTTTTATATTGTTTTGATTTGATGTATCCATGTGAACCTAGTTGAAAATGAGGTTCAAATGGTTGGAATAATTAATTTTTAGAGTAAATATGTTGATTTAGAAGTTAAAATACACTGCTGCATTGATCTGATGCAAGAATATTGCGATATTAAAATAATCACATAAAACAAATTGTCCCTAGCTTACTTGTAGTTATCGGATTAAGGATCAAAAGTCAAAGTATATATGTAATATTGATAGTTAAGAATAATAACCTTGAACAAGCCATGAAAAAAAGTAGATTATAGAGTACAAAATTGGACATGTAACCATGTGACCTACTCTTTATTCCTTTTGTATTATTCTGATTTGATGCAACCATGTGAACCTACTTCATCAATAATCAAACTCTATTGGTTGGAATGGTAGAGCATCTAGGTTGATAATAACTAACACTGTAGTTTTTTTTTTTTTTTTTTTTTTTTTTTTTTTTTTTTTTTTAATAACTAACCATTGGGTGTTTGTAATTTTTTCAAGTAACTTAATTCTTAAATTTTAACTTGATGCACAACTGAGTTGATTGAAACTTAATTCAACTTAGTTTTTATATTTTTTTTAAGTTTTAACCATTCAAATCAGCTGTAACTAAATTTCTAGAGATAATTTTAATATTTATATTTTCTAAAGTGTTGGGATCATCAACATTTTAAATTATTAAAATTAAACTACAATGATTGAATAACTGAGTTAAAATCTAGGGACTAAGATTCAATCAAATTAAAAATTTAGGAATTTAATTATATTGAGTCAAAGTTCACAAATTGCGTTCTTACTAAGTCAAAGAAATAAGGGCCAAATGATTGTTTCCCCCTTTTTATTTATTTCAAAGGATAGACACTCAATCTGAACTCACGATCACCCTTTACAAAAGTTTTCGTATGACTAGGATATAAAGGTTATATGCATAATGGTGATAATTTTGATTAATAGTTGTGAACAAATTAAATGATGATAGTTAAAAAAAAAAAAAAAAAAAAAGTATATATATATACACACAAATGGCATTCTACCAAAAAAATTAGGCAAATGGCAAGAAATTAAATGATCCCCATTCTTCTCCCATTATTTCACATTGCTTTAGAAAAGTGGAAAATTTCAGAAAAATACAATTAAAAATGGAAAAAGATAAATTGGTGTTTTGAATTTATTAAATCCCAAGTCAAAAGTGAAGTAAAAATATGAGATTTTCAATTCTGACCAGATGACCAAAATGTCCTAAATTGAGGGCATAAGTTTTAAGGGTTAATAATAATATTTGTATCTATATTAACTACATTATATTTTATATTAACGACTTTACTTTCATGTTTAACAACTTCATATTCCAAAAACTAGGGATTATTTTGAGGGCACAAGTTTTTGGGGTCAAGAACAACATCGTATCTATATTAACGACATCATATTTTACATTAACACCTTTACTTTCATGCTTCACAACTTCATATCCAAAAACTAGGGATAATTTTCATGGACACAGGTTTCAAGGGTCAGTAACAATATCTGTATCTATATTAACAACATCATATTCTACACTAACAACTTTACTTTTATGTTTCATAACTTTATATCTCAAAAACCAGGGATAATTTTGAGGGCATAAAAGTTTCAGGAGTTAATAACAACATCTGTATCTATATTAACAACATCAAATTTTACATTAACGACTTCACTTTCATGTTTTACAACTTAACTCAGGGCAATTTAGTTATTTAATCGGAATTAAAAATCTCATATTCCTACTTCAGTTCTGACATGAGATTTGTTAAATTCGTAGCACCAATTTATCTTTTCTCATTTTAATTGTATTTTTCTAGAATTTTCCTAAAAATATTATGAAGTATTTATTTATTTTATCACATTGCAAGAGTTTCTTAAACATCTACTTCAATTTCTTGAGACTGAATAGAGATATATAGGCTCTTGAGTCTTGAGTGTAAAGGTAGAAGGAAGCTTGATTGTAGACCCCATCTTCGATAAAGACAAAAATCTAACTACGTCGAGCGAAAGGACAAATGCTCAACGTATAATATCATTTCAGGGATAACTAGCTCATCTTCCTCACCATTTGACATCTTAGGTCCCGTTTGGTACTTGAAAAATTTAAGGAGGAAAAGGAATTTAGAGGAAGGAAAGGAAGGGAAGGGAAGATTTTGAAAAATGAGGGAAGATAAGTTGTTTGGTAGGAAGAAAATGAAGGGGTGGTAGTTGGTAAAGAATTAAGAAATGTCTATTTTACCCTCAAAAGTAATAATTTAAAAAAAAAGAAGGTGGGCCCGAGGGGCAAATTTGTCAAAAGGGTGAATAGTGACATGGGAAAGATGAAATCCTTCCAAATTTGGAGGGATTTGATCTTCCTACATATGTGGGAAGATTGGTGGGCAGGAAGATAATTTTTAGGGAAGATTGGTCCAAAATGCATACCAAACAAGGAAAAATTCTAGTTTTCCTTTCATTTCCCATGGAATCTTTGTACCAAAACGGGCCCTTAATATCAACAAGGATAAACTTGCGATCTTTCCCCTTCTTTGACATCTTCTACTCTTTATCATTACCATTGGATTAAAATTTCAATAATCTAGATTCATCATTCTAAAAAATATTTATTATTATAGTTTTATAAATAAATAAACAAATAAATTTATATTGATAAAATTTGATATGAACCATTCATTATTGTAGGCTAATTATAAACTAATTTTTTTCCACTACTGTTGTGAACTATTTCAATGAAATTTTAGTAATTTAAATTAATTAGCTAAAATTATAATAATATCTGTTCTTATAAAATGTTAAATTTGAAGTATTTAAATTTTGATCTAACGGTGGTGATGATGAGTAGAGGAGGGGGAAGGTAAAGAATATCGTTTCCCACTTGGAGGCTTTCATGGCGTTTGTATATAAAAAGAGACGCCGAACGTTCAACAACCTCCATGCTACTTTGCCGCCAAATTCACTAACCATCACAATCCACAGAAACGGCCTCAAAAACATCCCCCACCGAAACGTTTCGAGTTACCAGTACCGTTTTGAGCTAGATTCACGCATGCCGACTCACTGACTCGCTTCCCGCAATGGCAGTAGCACTAGTTCCCGCCAAACGTTTCTCGTTGAGTTCACCCCAACCCGCTTCCACAGCTGGGTCAACCCTTAATCTTAAGAAGCGGGTCATCGTTTGCATCAACAAACTCTCCGACCGAGATACTCTCACCGTCGCCGTTGCAGAGCTCGAGTCCATTGCACGGACCTTGAGCCACGACACCTTCTCGATGTTCCTCTCCTGCATTCATAACACTGATTCCTCATCCAAATCACTTGTTCGGAAGCAATGCGTTCATCTATTGACCGTTCTCTCTCACTTCCATGGCGATGCTCTGTCTCCATTTCTTTCCAAGATGATCTCCACAGTCCTCCGTCGCCTCCGTGACCCTGACTCCGCCGTCCGATCTGCTTGCGTCGAGGCCACCGCTGCAATGTCGTCTCGGATCACGAAACCGCCGTTCTTGACGGCGTTTTTGAAGCCGTTGATGGAGACTCTCACGCAGGAGCAGGACGCCAACTCTCAGATGGGCGCGGCGCTGTGCCTTGCGGCAGCGATTGAGTCGGCGCCGGATCCTGATTCGGAGGCGCTAAAGAAGAGTGCTCTGCCTAGGTTGGGGAAGTTGGTGAAAAATGAGGTGTGCAAAGCGAAAGCGGCGTTGCTGGTGCTGATAGGGAGCGTTGTTGATGTTGGTAGCGCGTCGAATCACGCAGTGTTGAATTGGCTTGTGCCTTGTCTTGTTGAATTTCTGAGTAATGAGGATTGGATGGTCCGAAAGGCGGCGGCGGAGGCGTTGGGTAAGGTTGCTCTAGTGGAGAGGGATCTGGCATCGCAACATAAGACGCTGTGTATGAATTCGTTACAGAATCGAAGGTTTGATAAGGTATTGAACTTCGTCTTTTCTCATTGATGAAAAAAAACTTTGTGAGTAACTCATATTACTTTTGTAGAAGCTAGATTTCTTGAGCCCCTCCTTCTCCCCAAGGATGTGGCAGTGTTTGATTTCCGTTGAAGTTTTTTCAAGTGTCTTGATCAGGGCGTTAATGTTGTAACAGATCAAGGTAGTGCGGGACACTATGAATCTTGCCTTGGAGATGTGGAAGGAGGTAACAGATTCAACCAGGGATGATGATTGTGCGCCTGCAACACCTGCATGTTACTCAGCTGGTGAGGCTTTAATATTCAGAAAGTGATCATACTAATTCATTTGTTATTCTTCATTTAAACTGTTCAGAAAATCTCATTTCTTCCTTTTTCTTTTCCCCGGTTAACCTCCATGTCATCACACGGTTTACTGGGACTTAAGACATCTTAAAGCATCTTCTGTGATTCGGATTTTGTCTGTTCCAAGTTTGAAATAGTGGGAGGAAACGTTTAGAGGGGAGGGATAAATTGGGGATGGAAGGAATAGAAGTAAGAAAAACTTTGCCTGCAAAAATCATTAATCATCAACTTTATACATAAAAAATCTTGTAATACCCGCTTAAAAATCGGTTTGACTCAAAACGGGTGGGGTAATCACATCATTAAATTAATCCATACCTAATTACATTAACACTTATTCAGTTAATACTTATTAAAGTAATTTCCTATTTTGAAGAAACCATTACAAATTATTCTCTAATATAGACAATTTTCCTTTACTTCTTAAAATTTGACTTCTTCAATAATAACTACACACTAAAATTATGCATTCTGTTTTTAAGTTATTCGAATTTATTGGGATATTATTCCCATTTAATTCTCATTTTTTATTATTACGGTTTGAAGATAAGATAATAAAGTTAATTGAATTTGAAATTACACATTGAATCTTGAATTTAATTTGATTGAATTTGAAAATAGACATCAAATAATGAATCAGAGATCATAATCACCTAATAGACATTTGGAGACTATAAAAATAATTATGCCTAGGGTGTATATTTTTTCCCTTATTCAAAAACAATTTCAGACTTTTTTTACCATGATAATCACATTAATTCCATTAACTTTTAACGTCAATGTCAAATGCTTATTACCCCTATCAACATATTTTGATAAATCATACTACCTACTATTATGTCTTCACATATACTACTATCACAATTAACACTTTGAGGTACCATACTTCCTCGTACAACACAAGAGATGTAGCTTGTTTTAACAAAATGTGGTAAGAATACCGGAGATATAGCTTGTTTTAACAAATTGTAGTAAGAATGTAAAGGAAAAAAATTGCACTAAAAAAGTATTTTTCAACTTCAATATTATTTCTTTACATTCTTTTCCATCATCTCTCTTTTATTCTATACATTTTGTTTTTTAAACAATAACTAAATTACGATAAATATTATCCTCAAGTGTATAGTTTGAAGTTAAGTTCTGTTTTTCATCTTATTTTCCGTATTTAATGCACAACCCATGTGATCCTTGGCCCCTGCGGGCTTTATTCATAGGTCCAGATAATGGGAAGGAGCAGCGTTCGGTTAAAAGTTCAGTGGATAGCAGCCTGAAATCTTCTCAGTCAAAGAAAATAATCTCCACAAACAAGTCCCTTCCAAGTGAGGTTTCAGATGCATCCACGGTCAGAGGAAAGAGCTTTAAAAAGAGCAAGGACAAGAATCTAAATTCGAGGATATCGCGTGAGCTGGATCATGAGTTGTCTGATAGGAAATTCGAAACTCCATATTCAAATTCCTTCCCATTGAACCTGGATAGGGAAGATGACATTAAAAGATGTGGTTCAGAACTTTCTCAGCCATGCCTGAGTCAGAACTGCGAGAATCCAAGAACAGAAATGAGGGGCACCCTCTCTAGCAAGAAAGCTGATGAGAAAGTGCATAAATTTGGTGGCTTAAGATCAGGGTCTCGAGTGGTTCCACTTTGTGATGATGACTTCCCAGACTCAGAATCCTTGGTGGACAACAATGTAAATGAAGCTTATAAGAACCCTCGAGATGTTGAGAATATGTCTTTGATCCGTGAACAACTTAGTCAAATTGAAAACCAGCAATCCAATCTATTAAATCTCCTCCAGGTACATTACAATGGCTTGATGATATATGCATGTTTCTGCAAAAAGCAACTCAAAACCTCTTTTGATAACCCCATTATAACGCTTAAATGAACCGGTGCTGTTACTTTCTATGTCAGCTTATTCCTTTATATGTTTGTCAAAAAGACTCAACATTCAAATACATATTCCCCCATTTGTCTATATGTGTTTCGGTGAACACTACATTCTAATACTCCCTTCAATTCTTAATATAAAACTTATTTACTTTATTAGATTAAAGAAGTTAGTTAAAGTAGTTAATATGATATGTTTTTTCTGTAACATCCTAATAATCTTCCTTAATTCTCATTATCCCTCTTTTACTTGATTATGGTTGAGGAAGCATCAGGTAAATTGGAAAAAATATTGATAAATATGGAAAACAGGTTCTAAATTTAGAACCAAAATCAACTTCACAATTAGGTCCTATATTAAGTACCTGAGGGAGAACTTGTTTAAAACCAACTTTTCTTGCCCACAAAGTATCATAGGCAGTTCTTGTGGCTACAATATTTGTCGCTCTTACAAAACATTCGAGACTTATGTCTCTCCCTCTTTAATACAGCAATTCATTGGAAGCTCCCAAAGTGGGATGAACTATCTGGAGACACGTGTACAGGGTCTAGAGATGGCTCTGGATGAGATATCGCATGATTTGGCAGTATCAAGTGGCAGGTTTAGCAAAACTGATGCTGCAGAAGATATGTGCTGTAAGCAACATGGTTCTGAATTTCTGAGTTCTAAATTCGGGAAGAAGACAGAAGAACGGTGTTCTGCCCCAAGGCTCTATTCTAGAAACAAATTATCACCAGATACTGTGCATGAGGTGGCTGATAAAGATGGTGGTGTTGAAATGTTAGCTACAAAGAATTACAAAATTCGACATCGTGGGGTTGCAGATGTTCGAAATGATTCAAAGGATGGCATTTCACTAGCTGCATCAAGAAACTAGAATTGCAGGTAAAGAAAATGCGTGTTGTGTGTGTGTTTGTGATTTTAACAGTTAATTGTTTAGTGTGTGGGACAAAATTTCTTGAAATTTTAAAGAGTTGCAACATTAGAGATGAAACGAAAGCTGAAGATACGTCTTCCTGATTATGTTAGCGATGCGCAATTCAAACTCCAAAGAGAAGAATTAGTTTTTCTTTTTTCGGGTAGATCGAGGGAAGTTTATTGACAAGTGTTTTTGGATCCTTTGACTTCACAACATTGCCTGCATATAGTGCATTGGAGGGAGATAAAGAAAAGGTAGAGGAATTTATGGATTCTCCACAACCACTGCAAGGGTGTTTGGTTTAGTACACGTCAAGCAATTTTGCACACACAAAACAAACATGTGAGAGGAGTATTATCTCGTAAAAAGAAAGAATGATTTTTTGGAAGTGGTCCGAAACAGTCATGTTTTTTCTTAGATCACGACTATATAACAGTAGAGGATTCATTTTTTCTAGTGTCTAGGTTGTAACTTGTAAGAATTGTAGTGTTCTTTTGTTGATTCGGTTGTTTTTGATAGACTTAAACGGTTTTTCTTGCCTCTATAAATTTTCAGATCATTCAAAGACCGTAATTCAGTGGTAAGGAATATACAGGTCACCTTGTGTAGTCTCATAGAGGCAGTGACAGTGGGGATGAGAAACAAACCCAGCAGTACTTTTTGATGTGAAGATGTAGTTTAGGAATCCTCGATATGTACCATAATTATATCACTCGTATATTGTATTGTAATTGTAATGTAATAATATCTTGGCAATTTTAGTGTAAAAAAAAAAATTGACGAGTTTTCTCTTGTTGGTATAATAGTCCTTCTGTGTTCCAACTTGGATTTGGGCCGGGTCCTGTAGCCCATCAATTAGCAATTTTTTTTTTTTTTTTTTTTTTTTTTTTTTTTTTTTTTTTTTTTTTATATATATATATATATATATATGACCATCAATTAGCAATTAGTGCAGGTCACTGTAAATGTTCTTTTCGTATGTATCTTAGCGAACAGGACTTACCCTCATAATATCACAAATCAAGGTTCGAGTTTTTAATGAGAAACTTGTTCCCATTTTATATCCGACAATTAGGGGTGGAAAAAGACTAGACGGTCTATCAAGGGCTTACGGTCTGGCCTATTCGAAGCCTAAAGGTCAAGCGAAGGCCTATTCTCAAGGCCTGTTTTTCTTAACAGGCCAAGCTTAAGCCTTCTAATAAGCCTTTTAAATTTGTAAGACCACATGTTAGAAGGGTAAAATTGTAAATTATTATGTTGTTTTATTTGGTTTCATATTTTGTGATATATTTTAGATCATTAGTATTAATTTATGTAGTTTGGCATGCTTTCAATCTGTTTAAAGTATATCTGTTTTGCGGTGAGGCCTGTAGCTTGTTAGTTTATTTAAAAAGCTAAAAAAAAAAAGGCCTGTTTAATAGGCCTATATACAGGCCAAACTTAGTCCTGAAAAAAGGGCCTGTAATAGGCTACAGGCTAGGCTCAAACCACATTGTAACCAAACAGGCCTAGTTTGTTAAGGGTAAAGCCTAGCCTGACTATTTTCACCCCAATTGACAATGCTTTTTTTTTTTTTTTTTGAGACAAAGAGGCAAGCCAAAGCTTGAAAGAGTTTGAGGGATAAGACTATGATAGTCTATCCCATAATACAATAAAGTACATCAGTAGAAACTAGGATTGACAGATCGCTAGGTCCTTCAAAAAGCCTTCAAGACAGCCACTTGGAACTGTTGGTATTAAAACCACGTCCGCACCATCTGGAGCACCATGACCATGTTTTGCCATATAGTCTGCACAAGTAATGTTGTCTCTTGACGTGTAGCGAACCTCGTCGTTCCAATCTCGGAGAAGGAGGTCTCTAATGTCCCCAATAATGTCTTTGAGTGGGTGATCAATACAACAGTCTCTCATGAGGATGTTAACGGCCTCCAGAGAGTCGGAATAAAGAAGAATTTTCCGAAGACCCATTTGATGGCCCACTTTTAGCCCTTCCATAATTGCGTAAAGCTCAGCTTCAATAACCGTCTGTAATCCAAGAGACTTTTGAAATCCCATCAGCCATAGACCTTGAGAGTTCCTTATCATTCCTCCGCAGGCTGCATGGTGTTGATAGTGCACCGATCCGTCCACGTCAATGCGAGCCGCATCCACGCGGGAGGGGAGTCCAAGATTCTTCGCTCGTACTCGCCAAGTTGGAAAATTTGATGAGTTAGAGCTTGATTAGTTATATTTTCCATTAGAAGATAATTACAAAAATGAAGCATCTCCCGGTATTCGTGATCTCGCCCTGAAACAAGAATTTGCATCTCGTTGTCCAAAGAATCCAACACCCCAAACTAAAGACTCTTGGCCAAGAGAAGTTCTGAAATCTTCCTGTTCCAGGATTGTGATTTGTATTCCAATTAAGCCAGGCCTGCAATTTACTTGCAAAAAACTGAGAAAAATAGTTAGACTTTAAAATTTGCTGCCACAGATCTTTTGCCCTTGCGCAATCCTTGATTATGTGGATCACATTTTCCTTGCTGTTGCATGAAAAGGGGCAAAGGTTATCATTAGTGAGCCCTCTTCTAACTCTAAGAGAGTTAGTGATAAGTCTCTCATGAGCAACTTGCCACATAAAGAATTTAACTTTTTCTGGAATCTGCCATTTCCACAGGGTGGTCCAGAAGCTATCCTCCCTTATTCCCCCTCGATTTGAGAGGTAATTATAAGCAGACTTAACAGAAAAGTTGCCATCTTTCGCAGCTCTCCAGGAGAAGCAGTCAGGGAGATTACTGGAGGGGGGTCGCATTTTAGAGACAATACGAATGATTGAGGATGGTAAAACGCCCTGGCACCTGACAGTATCCCATCTTCCATTTATCAACACATGATCACGAACCATCTCATTCTCGCTAACAAGAGAAGGATTCAGGACAAAGGCAATGAGAGGACGATCAATAGGGAGCCAGCGGTCATGCCAGAACTTGGTTGTAGCCCCGTTATTAACTTTTTTCCCTACTCCACTAAGGAACTTATCCCAAACTTCGACAATCGCTTTCCAAGAAGAGGATGAGTTCCTTTTCCTGGAGACATTGGGAATATGGCAGTCACCACAATTATATTTAGACCAAAGACATTGAACCCATAGATCACGCTTTTTCGTCAGGAGGCTCCAACAAAGCTTCATAATGAAAGCCTTGTTTTGGCGACGAAGGCTCTTGAAGCCAAGTCCCCCCTGCTTCCTAGCTTGAGTCACTTTGTCCCAAGCAATAAGATGCATCTTTTTAATATCCTCTTCTTGGGACCAAAGAAAATTCCTCGAAATCTTGTCAAGCTCATTGATAGTGCAAATAGGAAGGAGGGTAGATTGCATACAGTAGCTGGGAAGAGAGGCAAGAACAGATTTAATCTTCCACGCTGACAACTTCTTCTTAGCTTTTTGCACGATGGGATAGTAAGTGGCTTTAGTAACTCTCTTATGAATGATCGGAACCCCTAGATATTTTCCAAGATCTGATGCAATCCCTACCCCAAGTAATTGACTTAGCTCAAGAGCTCTATTGAAGTTCACATTTGAGGAGCAAAACATGCGGGATTTTTCTAAATTGATTCAGTGTCCCGAGACTTCACAAAAACTCTGCATCACTTTACGGACCTCAGACATTTGATGAGGAGTGGCTTCCGTAAAGAGAATGAGATCATCAGCAAAGAAAAGGTGAGATATATGAGGACCACGTCTCTTGAAGGAAAAGGGTTTCCAGCGGCGAGCCTTACACTCAGCTTTAATAAAGTGACCAAGGCGTTCCATACATAAAACAAAAATATATGGGCTGAGAGGATCACCTTGTCTGACTCCTCTAGAAGGGGTAAAGCACGGGCTTTCCTCACCATTCCAAAGAATCGACATAGACGTTGTAGAGATGCAAGCCATAATAAGATTAACAAGATTGTCCGGTAAATTTAGGCAAGTAAGCGTGTTCTTGATGAATCCCCAATTCAGTCTGTCAAAAGCTTTCTCCATGTCGATCTTAATGGCAACATATCCTTTCTTTCTACCCTTCGTTTTCATAGAATGGATGATCTCTTGGGCGATTAGGATGTTGTCACAACTGGATCTGCCTGCAATAAAGCTACATTGCTCGTGTCCAATAATAGTGCTCATTACACCCCTGAATCTATTAGCCAAGACCTTGGTAATTATTTTAAAGCTCACGTTGCATAGGGATATAGGATGAAAGTCCCTTAATGTAGAGGGACTGTCAACCTTAGGTATGAGGACGACCCTGGACTTATTGATATTGATCATATTGGAGGGGTTTTCAAAACACTCTTCGATGTAGTCGCATATTTTGGATCCCACGACGTTCCATTGGGATTGGAAGAAGTGAGCCTAGAGACCATCAGGGCCCAGAGCTTTAAAAGCACCCATAGCAAAGGTAGCATTTTTTATCTCAAGCCTCGTAACTTTCCTCGTCAGCATGTTAAACTCATGAGCATTGATTGAAGGAAAATTTGAGTACCAGTCGCCCGGATCTCTGATTGAGGCATCTCGAGAATAAAGGTTCAAAAAGAAATCATGAGCCATCATTTTTGCAGTATGTTGATCCTCAATCCACTCCCTTGAATCATTTTGAATAGCTGAGATTCTCTATTTCTTCCTTTTAATCATGGTGGATGCATGAAAAAAGCGAGTATTTCTGTCACCCCCTTGAAGCCACTTG
Source organism: Acacia acuminata (assembly GCA_019022655.1). Taxonomy (NCBI): domain Eukaryota; kingdom Viridiplantae; phylum Streptophyta; class Magnoliopsida; order Fabales; family Fabaceae; genus Acacia; species Acacia acuminata. The sequence goes on from JAFJYI010000036.1 coordinate 3,081,483, forward strand.
CATCTAGATTTTTGGAACCAGAAGATCTCTTCCTGGGTAGCAACTTTATGATATTCATTCCATAATTTTTTCTCAAGTCTATAAAGCCCAGTTTGTAAATTCGCCTTTCTGCTTCTGTCAATTCCCTCCAATCTACGAATCAACTCCTTTTTCTTTTTAGAGAAATTCCCAACTCGATTATTGTGTCAATCTCGAGCTGAGATTTGGAAATTTTGCAACCCTTGAATCCAATCTTTCTCATGCCAAGCATATTTAATGATATCCCGAAACCATCTTCTAACGACCAAGCAATTTGATAAGAGAAACGATTCTGACGGTTAGTTCTTTGAGATGTCGGATTAGAATTCACCACCACAACTCTGTGATCAGATTTAAATTTAAGTTCATGACGAACGTTGTAATTGGGGAAATGGTTGAGCCAATTGAGGTTGGTGAAAACCCAATCTAACCGCTCTTTTAGACCATGACGTTCCCAGGTGTATTTTTCGCCTTGAATCCTGGCTTCAATGAGCTCAGTATCATCAATGCAATTACGAAATTGATGCATTGAGGCCCAAGGGGGGTCAGCTCCACCAAGCTTATCATTTGGGGATAGATAAGCATTGAAATCACCCAAAATAATCCAGGGAAGATTAATATTAGTATTGAGCGCACGTAAGGAGTTCCATAATGAGGCTCTACCATTTAAATTAGTTTCCCCGTAAACTATCGAAACCGCACTCGGTCTTGGTACTAATCTCTGTAACTTGACAATGAAGTAATTGGGTAATGGAAGTAAGCTAAGAAATATTAAACATGTCATTATTCCACAGGATCCAAATACCACCCGCAAAGCCATTAGATTCCACACGAATCCAATTAGTAAATCCAAGCCTACGACACACTTTATCAGCTCTATACCCACTGATGCGAGGTTCCATGAGATAGAGAATATTAACATGATATTTATCAATAATATCTTTAATTGTTAAAGGGAAGGCCCGGCTACCAGCCCCCCTACAATTCCAAGAAGCTATAATCATTAAAATTTTTAATTAAAAAAGTGTGGTTAGAAATACTTACCTGGAGTGCTCCACCTCTGCACCACACTGATGCTCACATTGAGTTTCTGCTACAAAAGATCCATTTGCTTCCATGAATTCGGGGGCCACATCCTCATTGGGATCCCAGTGGTCAAGTGGTTGTGTGGAGCTAGGCTGGGGCAATATTTGATTTTGCTCCATAGGTGGGTGCTCCTTAGCCACATTTATTTGATGTGCTAATTTATCCATGCTTCCATGAACAATATTGTGAATACGCTGTCCTTTTATTTTTTACTAGAGGTTTTTTTGTGGCCCACCTGCAAGGATAAATCATTGGTGTTAGTAGTATCATTATTAATTTGAACCAAAGCCTTTTCAGGTTCGCCCAGCGCACTAACAGGACCAATACTAGGCCCAATGTCAAATGGAGGGTGCATGTACACTTTGGAAAACACACTCTTCACCTCCCAAAAAATTTTATTTGAATTAATTACATGTCTTTGAGTAGACACCTTTCTTAAAGATTTTTAATAATAGGAATAAGCCACAATGAAAATGAAAAAAAAACCAACTGATCTAATTCAACATATTAGAATATGATCCTAATATGATTAAGTTGTTGATGAGTTTGTAGCCTAATAGCATGAAAGTTCTCTTGTAAATGGGAGGTTGCATAATTGATCCTATTTGTAACTATAGGCAATTAGTACTTACTCTATCAAATAATAAAAATGAATATGATCAAGTTATTCTTCTTAAATAAAATAGTAAAACTCTATCAAACAATATATTTTATTTAGAACATAGACAAAAATCAATCAATGTTGGAAAGGCTGGATGAAATTATCCAATTAGAATATGAACGAAAAATAAATTAATATATTCACATAAAAACAAGTAGCGGGCATAACCATTTTAGTTGGTTTTTGTCTTTGGACTGAATGTTGGAGCTCACTTTAGTTGAAAGATAACATCCATATGAAATATTAAAAGCATGTATGTCCTGTAAAAAATTTTAAATGGGAATTATTCCACATGTCATGAGAAACAATTGGCTCAATTATTGGCCTTAATCCATTAGGGGAATCATTGGGCTAATCTATCAAATGGATTTGGACAACACGTTTTCACCATCCCAATTTTAGTGATTCTTGCACATTTACGTCAGCCAAGATAACAATGTGGTTTTTTTGAGTTTCAATGCTCGTCACCAAATGGATCAAGATGAGTCAGATTTGTGTTTATATATATATATATATATATATATATATATTAATGTGCACGTAATCTAAAAGAAAGATAATATTTTTATTGTTAGTTTTTCAAATAAATATTTTTATTATTTAAAAATCATCAATTAATTTTAAATTTAGGTTATTGAAAATGTATTTGGACGATGTAGATCTCACCACAATGTTTAGCACCATGATACTCATCACTATGCTGAACACTTTGAAACTAGGTATTGTTAGGTATGATTTGTTTTGATGATATCAAATATAGATGTAAATGTTAAGAGAAAGTTATATATGATTATTTTTTATGATGTCAAATACGGATGTAAAATATTAAGATAAAAAAGTCATCATGTATTTAGCTTATACTTTGACTAACTACTATGTTTAATGTGAAATAAATTATAGATTAGTCAAGAAAAGAAAGAAGATATCAAGTTAGATTATGATGAGTGGTCAAGAAGAAGATTAAGAAGCTATTGGACAAAGAAGTTATCAGATATGGGGAGAAGAAGTCATGAAATAAAAGAAAAGAAAAGTCATTGAGTTGGATTGATAAGAATGATCAAGAGGAAGAAGAAGAAAGAGATCAAATACATTAGTCAAGAAAGCAAGAAGTTATAAAAAGGATTGTGGAGAATAATCAATAAGAAGAAGGGATAAAGAAAGAAGAAAATGCTGCAAAATATAATGTAAATATCAAGTTTCAAGTTCTTAGATTTAATCGATATTGGAGGTTGTTATACTAAATTGGAAATTGGAATGTCTTAATTGGAAGTTAAAGTCCACCTAACAAAAAGGTAACGTATTAGTAAACCTTAGCGGATATGACATTTTTGCTCCCATTTCAAAAGTTTGTGGGTATTTTTACACTTAAGTAAAGTTTATGATGCTAGATGCACTTTTAGGAAAAGTACGTAGATATTTTTGCACTTTAACCCTATTTTATTTTCATTTCTTTTCTTTATAGTGCTCAAAGCAACCGAACATGAGCAATGATTGTGGGTACTACATGATGCAATACATGAATAGCATAATCACGCTTGGTCCAGAAAATATTGATATAAATAAGGTATATTATATGCTTAATTCGTTCATATATACACTCAAACAACTACATATTATAATATCTAATTTCCATCTATTATTTCCTTTTCCCACAGTATTTTAAGGCCTCATGCACAATATTTACCAACTCACAAATGGAAGAAGCACGGGTATTGTAACACCCCTCTTGTTGCAATTATTGTACTTGTAATTATTGCTAAATTAATGAGAAGCTTTATTTTCAATTATTATTATTGTTATTATTCTATTTTATTTTATTGTGACAAATCAATTGGTGAAATAATTTAAAGGAGTAAAAGCAAGGGTGAAATTGTCTTTCTAACTTTGAATTTTGTTTACCATAAGAGAGAGAAGAGAAAATTAGGTGATTTAAGTCATGGTTAGGCCCAAACTTGACACGCGGGTCCCACAGGTGATTAACCCAGAACGGACCGATAGGGACCGTCGTGGATTCCTTTTGACCGAGTGAGACAAGTGTGGGGCAACTTCGGGAAGTTTGGAGGACGTCACATATGAGTGTCAATTCAAGGGGGAAAAATCTGAAAAGGATAAAGAAAAGTGCAAAAGGAAACACCCGGGTAACCAGCGGGACCCACACGGGCCAAGAGGACGGGAATTGGATTTGACAAAGTGGGGAAAAAGGGAATTAAATACAAGGATCAGATATGTGAGTCCCTTTAGGCGCCACATACCCCCTCTAATTATTAAAAATATTTGTTTGGAGAAAAATGAAGAAAAATCAGTGTAAAAGTCAAACCGCGGGTCCCACATTCGGAGAAAAAGGGCCAAATGGGAATAAATTGGTAAAAATTGATTTGGGCAAGCATGTGGGCCCAAAGTGGCGCCGCATGTGTCCTTTGGGGCAGACAAAACATGTGGGGAAATTTGGTAATTATTAAAAAGTTTTGGGCCATAATTGCAATTTCTAAAAGTTCGGGCCAAAACGGGTAATTTTTCCCCAAAAAGCAGAAAAATATCCAGATATTTTTGTTGAGGGTTGCGCCACTTGGCAGGTCCCTAGAGATCCCTGGAATTTTCTAGATTTTCTTGGGGAAAAAGCCAAAAAGCCGATAAATTCTAGACTGAAATTTACGCAAGTTAATTCTATTTCCACCGAATCAATTTTACCTTTATTAAAAAGGTAATTTCACTCTTCCTTTTCACCCTAGAGGGGGAAATCTTTCAGAGGTAGAGAAGAGAATGCTCAGCAATTCCATAGCCAAGCTCAACACTCAAGGTCTCAAGAACACTCAACAGTTCTCGATTTTAGATAACACCGACAACCTCATCTTTTTGAGTTTTTTGTTGAATATTTTCGTGAAAAAGGTTGGAGCTTCGTGTTAGTGGTTGGATTTTTACATTTTTAAGGTCACCAATGGCTCTGGAACGTGATTTTGTGTAGGGTATAGTCATGGTTTAAGTTGCCGAAGTCGAAAATACCGAAAACACTAAGTTAGGGCTTCCGCCGGTTTCGGGGAATCGAGCGGCGAAGCTTCTAACGCGTTTTTGAAGGGGTAAATAAACTTTTTTGAGCTGAAAGTTTACATGAAGAAACTAGACATTTGTGGGCATGAATATACATATATAATATGATATATTTGGATAAGATTTAGTGGGTGAAATAAATGGTTGAAAAAGGGTCTAGAGTCAGGGGTGCGAATCTGGACCAGAGGAGGAAAAAATAGCTACACGCCAAAATATGTGTACTTTCAGGGTTTCGGTATATTTTTCCTGAAAAATATAATTTTCAATGGTTCAAATGGAGCTAGTTTCTTGCAAAAATTATTTTTTGGAAGTTATGAAAAATCCCGAAGTTGGGCTAGAAACACTGAACTTCTAGAAATTCTGTGTTGAACTCGGTTTTAGCAAGAAAAATGTAAGGGTATTTTTGTAAATACTGAAAAATTTATATTTTGATGTATTTAGGTCAGGGGTATTTTTGGAAAAATCACTGGTCATAAAAATATTAAAAGCAGTATCCAGACACCAGGTAGTAACCACTTTACTCCGGCACTTTTAGGCGTTTGATGTATGTGTTGCTTGCCATATGTGTTGTTTTTGTATTTTCTTGCCAAATATGCATACAGAACATGTTTGTGATGTGTTCCTAACGCCGAGGATGCTGCGGGGTCGGCCTATGTGGCGGCTCAATAGGACTGGCTTGTGATTTCGGTAATTTCGGGGCCTGCCTTGGAAAGGCGGCTCGACGGTGCGAAGACGTGTTATTGTGTATGTTTCTGTTTGCATGTTGTGGTATATTTGGCATGTTTATCTGTGTACTCTTACATACATGGTTGCATATATACACATTACACATTGGGTGCATCAATATTGATGGTTACTCTGGGAGCCATTTTCGGATCTCAGAAGCTTTTTGTGGCACAGGGGAGCGTGATTAAATGCCTTTTTGCAAAGGTAGGATGACGGTGCGGATGAAGGATAGGGAATGCCCGATCATATTATGTACTTTATATTTTGGGATGACTGTACTTATTATTTTGGTATTTTCTGTTGGATGACTGTATCATAACCCTTCGAGGACTTTACTTACTGTTGACTTTACTTATTACCAGTACATTAGTTATCCAAACCGATCCTATGCTCTATTGCGCGTACTCTGATTAATAATTAAATGGACAAATAATAAGGGATAGGTAAAATATAAAAGGAATCCCTCTAACCCGCTACCCGAAAGGGCGAGGCCGGTGGAGGTGTAACAGGTACAAAAAAACACTTTTAAGACCAGACGAAAGAAGTATCGTAAGACTGGATCTCGCGACCGATCTTGTTCCAAGCGGTTTTAAAAGTCTATAACTTTTAAGACCGGATGAACGACCGGTCTTAAAATTTTAGACCGAACTTTTAAAATATCCGGTCTTAAAAGTGTTTCAAAATAATAATAAAAAAACCCAAATGAAACAATCGATCCTAAATCACTACATCTGGCAACATTTTGAATGTCTCTCCGTCATCAGCGACGGAGAACCAAGACAAGATTGGAAGTAACACCAACAAGAAAAAACAAAAAAGAAGAGAAGATTGGAAGCAACACCAACAACAAAAACAAAAAAGATGAATACAAAGTCCAGAAATAAGAAAGCATAACAAGAAATAGAAATCATTCACCATGGAAATCGAATTTGAATCAATATAAAATCGAGGTGAAATTGAAGTCCGATTTACAAAAAAATCACAAGCTTAAAGCAACCAAATCTGAGCAGATCCTCTTGTCGGTCTTGGCAAAGCTTCAAGCAACCAAAATCGATGTCCGGATCTAGCGGGAGCGGTCAAGGTAGGAACAAACAGACTTAAGCAAGAAGAGATCTGGGTTTGATTTTAAGCCGGGTCTGTGCGAAGGTGGTGTGGAAGGAGCCATAGATTGAAGAGGAAGGAGCCGCCGTCGTCCAGAATCCTCGAAGCAGTACGCTTGCATTGTTGCTGAGGATTGGAGTCGACGCCATCGCAAAACCCTCGAAGCATCTCACTGCCAATGTTGCCAAGGATTTGATTGTGTGGCTCTTGGGACGGCTTACGAAGATTGCGAGTAGGTTAGAGGAAGATGATGGCATTCTTCGAGGATTTGACCCGTGAGGCTCTTGGGACACTCGTTGAATTTATAACTAAGCAAATGTTATATCACCAAGAAGACAAGAACACTCACGAACTTAACAGGTTTAGCGAATTTAGCTTTTTTTTTTTTTTAAAACACTTTTAAGACCAGTTGTTTGTAAAAACTGGTCTTAAAAGTATATTTTTAAGACCGGATCCTTTATAATCTGATCTTAAAAGTGTTCTATATATTTACGAAATTGCCACGGTCATACTTTTAAGATCGGATCTTTTATAATCCGGTCTTAAAAGTGTTCTATATATTTACGAAATTACCACCAATCATACTTTTAAGACCAGATCTTTTATAAACCGGTCTTAAAAGTATTCTATATATTTACGAAATTACCACCGGTCATACTTTTAAGACCGGATCTTTTATAATCCGGTCTTAAAAGTGTTCTATATATTTATGAAATTGTCACCGGTCATACTTTTAAGACCTGATTCTCTATAATCCGGTCTAAATGAGGCGGTCTTAAAGCTCTTTTTTGTACTAGTGAAGTGATTGAAAAGTTAACAGCATCTATGCAACGTCAATTAAAACGTAAATAATATATAGTATGATTGTAAATTCATAGATATTGATGATTTGTTTAATTGTTTTGGTTTTAATAGTGCATACTTGTGTATGAATGACAAGACATATATTTTGATTTGTTGTATTATTCTGTATATGATTGAAAATGTAAATATTTATTGTAGGGTCAAGGTGCAGATTTGCCAACTAACTATTACCCGAGGAGCGCCTAAGCCAAATAACTATTAAGGGGACCAAAATTGCCAATCAACAATTAAAAAGTGAAAAAAAAAAAAACACAATTTGGAGCAGATTCGCCGACGAACTATTACCCATCCTTTGTCTTGGTGTCTCCTTCTTCCATTGATTGTCACAGTGTCGGCGACGTCGGCATTTCCGAAGCTTCTATTGTTGCTGGGTGTTCCACTCACCCTCTTGAACTCATCCAATAGTCCACAACGTTTGACCGGCACGCACCTTACACCCCGGTTCCATCCCTCGATGCCACAAGCAAGAATCGTTCGCCACAATGCCCGCTCCCATGGGTCCCATCCCCGTTGGTGTTTTCTTTTTCTAACAAGAAGGCTTAACCGCTCTTTTCTCTAGCATTTCCGCAACCGTCCTACGCCAGTTCCTCATATTTTAACTTAATTATTTGGTTTTTTTTGTAATAGTTATTTGGTGTTTTTTTTTTTCACTTTTAATAGTTATTTGGTGTTTTTTTCACGTTTTAATTGTTGATTGGCAATTTTGGTCCCCTCAATAGTTATTTGGCCCAGGCGCTCCTCGGGTAATAGTTGGTTGGCAAATCTGCACCTTCACCCTTTATTGTAATTCACTTTGTAAATGTATATGCAAGGGGATCTCGAAAGTAGAATCCCTCCCCCCAAAAAAAAAAAAAAAAAAAAGCAAAATTGTAAAGGAAATTTAGCTTTTATAAATCATGGTTGTTCCCGAACAACCGTTATTTATATCAACTATATAATGGGTGTTTGGAAAGAACTACTATATATGTTAGTAGATATATAATGGTTGTTAAATTGGAAACGTTATGTATTATGCAAGTATTACCATATATTATGACGATTATTTACGTGTATCTATTAATTATTATTACAGCAATGAGCATATCATGACCCCATAAAACTTCAATACATAACGGGTGTGATGTTATACTGGTTATAATAGGTTCGGAATAAATAATCGTCTGCGTGAAAATTTTATAGTACCTGCACATATGATAGTTCGAAATCGTTATATATGACAATTAAGAACAATCATATATTGTGATTTATGTAATATTCTCACATACTGTATTTAATCATAAAATAATTTTCAAGTGACAAGTAAAATTTGACATAGAGAACTTCTACAATCACAATTGCGCATTTGACCTTTGACAAGTTATCTTGTCACATGCCGCATTTGCTTTTGATATTCTTCTTCTGTTTTTCTTAATAGAAGCTAAAATCCATTAACTCAAAAAAGTATTAACATCAAAATGCTAAACCTACGGTCCATCATCACAAGAAAACAAAAGTCACCTAGTATGAGCCATTTTTCGTTAAATGGTCTACTAAGGTGCTTTTTTCTGTAGGAATATGAGAGATAAAACCTGCCAATTCCTAGATATTAACAGCATAGCATCATCAATGATGTCCTTAATTAATAAATTAATTGCCTCAAAACAATCAGATAAGTCTCTAATTCTTTTATAGCCTTTGTTCCAACAAATTTGAAAGCCCTGAAAAATTGCAAAGATTTTTCTGCAGTAGCTGGTGGGATGGTCGTGAGCTTGGCAATATATCCATTGGTCTTCCTCGCCTTCGATAACGCCTCCACAACACTGCTCCCCAAGCTCAGTATCGAACCATCCACCTCAAGGGTGAAAAAGCCTGCTCCTATATTATCTACTCCTTGGTGTACAGCACGGTGGTGGGTGTAGAACCGATGGTGTGATATCAGCTCCTGATCCCAACATGCTCAATAGAGACTAGTGTCACGGCCTTGGATTTGATCTCCTAAATACTGTGCCGGCCTTAGCTTGATCACTCCTCTCGATCTTGCTAAGTCAACCGAACCCTCATGAGTAGGCAAAGAACACAAAGGACTAAGAGAACTTTAGAGAGAGAAAGAGAACTTAGAGAGAGAAGCTCTTGAATGTGAAATGATTCAATTCCCTTGGATAGCTTACAAATGAGGAGGGCGTTTCTATTTATAGCCTACCACCTTCTTAATGAACTGCTAAGATTGATTACATCCTACGTTATAGAATAGCTCTCCAGAACCTTCCCTAGAAATATCTAGATATTTACACAATTACAAGTGTTCTCTAGAATTCACCGCAAAATTCTACAAATATGTACACAAGTTTTACAATATTCAGGAAGATTCTAGACTTTGCCATTTGACAAGTCTAAACCTCCATTTAATGCAGAGTGTCTTGGCACGCAAAATATCCAGCGTTCCTTTCCGGGTGTGACACTAGGCATCCTTACAGTTGATCTAACCTTCCTCTCTAAATAGTTTCCTACATTTAGATACCCAAATATCCCAGCAAATGTATCCAAATAAAGTAGACTATTAAACCTTTCCAGTGAACTTCCTTCCTACTTCATACTTGATTTTCCAATGAACCCACTCTGCTCCCGGAAGGGAAGAAAATCTCCACCAAAAGCAAGGTGTGATCACTGAAATCCACCTTTCTTTGGCGTTGATACAATCCCATCGTAGGTGCATTGAATCCTCGTCTGGACCATAGGCGGATCTAGGTTGGTGACAAGGGGGCACGTGCCCCCTGTTTTTTTTTTTTTTTTGTTGAAAAAAAAAATAATTTTTAATTTTTTTTCTAATTATTTTGTTTCCCTCTTCTATGTCTTCCTCAACACGCCCGGCTCACTCTACTCCTTGCTCTTCTTTCCTTGTAAAAATACTTGCGGACATATTTTAGCATTGTGACTTAACTGGGAAATATCTGCTTCCTTTTTTGAGATACTTTCCTATCATTTTGTTACATTTTCTCTATATTTTAGGTAGATATTCCCAGCACAAAAAATTGCTTGGAGCATGTAGGTTGCTAACTTTCGCCATGGGCATTTTATAGCTAGCACTTGCTCTTTTTCTTATTGATGATGATCAAACTTGCAACTGATGACAAGTGAAAACCTTCTGAATCCTATATTATTTTTTGTGCTTTTGATGACAAGCGAAAAAAAAAAATTTCGGGGGCGCTACCCCCAAACCCCCGCACCCTCCCTGCCAATAGTGCCCCTCCTTCCGTAAATTTCTGGATCGGCCCCTAGTCCGGACCACATCCAAATGGGCATCTGACGTCATTAGCAATGCCTCACTGATCTCTGAGTTGCGCTGTGTGTGCTCTATCATGTGCAAATATCCATACCAACGTCTTGATATACTTTTCTAGTCTTGTTTACAGGGTAGACGGAGAATTTTTTTTCATACGGATATAAAATTTTACTCTTTATTTATTATTATATTGACTTTATTTTCATGTAACATAATATATACTTCCTCTGGTTCTTATTATAAGGCATCAACTATCAAGTTTATTTGGTCCTTTTTATAAGGCACTTGCTTATTCCTAAGACGCATTAATTATTTGTTTCCATGTCTGCCCATAATTAATGAGGGTAGTGAGTGAGAGTAATAATTAATATAATATTAGAATTTATTACAATCAAGAAGGGTAATATTGGAAGTTACTTAGTGTAGGGCAACTTTATTGACCTTAACTACTTTTATTGGTTTGTGGGATTTGTTAGTGGTGCCTTATAATAAGGACCAGAGGGAGTATTAAATAGGGGTAAAGTTAAAAAATTATTAATTTTTAAGGCAGGGTTAATGCATTTAAAGGTTTTTCTTGATTTAAGTGAAATATGTTGGAAGTGACTTATAAATACTCTCTCTGGTCCTTATTATAAAGTACCAACTAACTAATCTTACAAACCAATAAAAATAGTTAAAGTCAATAAAGTTGTCCTACAATTTAAGTGATTCCCAATATGACCCTTACTAATTGCATTAAACTCTAATATCATATTAATTATTACTCTAATCTACTACCCTTATTAATTATGGGCATACATGGAAAAAAGTAATCAATGCTCATTGGGAACAAGAAAGTGCTTTATAAAAAAAACCAAATAAATTTGGTAATTGATGTCTTATAATAAAGACCAGAGGGAGTATAACTAAATGAGTACTTGATTTTAATTATTTATTTCTTTTTCATGTATGAATTGATTTTCGATTGATTTTACCAGGCTTGCACTCTGTAGTATTTTTCCAGAGATATTGGAACTAGATTCAATGCTCATTGCACATTAATGTGCACAATGCTCATAATTCTCTCTTTTTTAAGAAATGGTTAATGTGCTAAACTAATTTTTAACTTTTATCAAAACTATAACAATAACTATACATTAGTTTTTGAAGCAAAAATAATCTTAAACTTTTTTTTTTGGGATACATCATGTCCGTTAACTCAAAGTAACTTCCATCTATTAAAATATGAAAGTACTGGAATACACTTATTTAATAAAAAAATCATGACTAGTGTGCAATTTAGTGATTTTTCATCTTCATTTATCTAACAATTGCTTTCACCTTTTGCCCTTCTCTCACTCTCTATTCTCCACTCTTCATCTTCATCACCACATCACCACAACCATCTACAATTCCAAAAAATCGGCATGAACAATCCATACTAAAAATGTGAAAAATTGGGAAAAGAATAAAAGTTTGTTTGTTATAATCATTATACTTCTTCCATTAACAATCCGAACTCTGCTTATTAACACTATTACCAAAAATAAAATTCAGAATCTATAGTATAAATTCCAAAAAAGAAATTATACCACGTACGTTCATAAAAATAATTTAAAAAGAAAATGAAAAAAAAGGCTCATAGCCAAAATAGGGCTTGGGGATGAGGGGTTTACCTTATAATCAACAACTCTCATACTCTCCACTCTTCATCTTCATCACCACACCACCACCATCTACAATTCCAAAAAATCATCATCAACAATCCATACTAAAAGAGTAAAAAATTGGAAAAAGAATAACAGTTTGTTTATTATAATCGTTCTATTTCTGTCATTAACAATCCAAACTCTGCTTATTAACACCATTACCAAAAACAAAATTCAAAATCTGTAGTATAAATTCAAAAAAAAAAAATATCAGGTTCATAGAAATAATTTAAAAAGAAAATGAAAAAAAGGCTCATAAGGGTGTGGGTGAACCCAACCCCTTTCCTAAAAATTTTATTATAAAAAAAAAAAAAAAAAAAAGGGCTTGAGGGATGCAGGGTTTACCTTATCATCAACAACTCTCATATTCTCTACTCTTCATCTTCATCATCACACCACCACCACCACAATTCCAAAAAATCATCATCAACAATCCATACCAGAAAAGTAAAAAAATTTGAAAAATAAAATAAAAAGTTGTTTGTTATAATCGTTATACTTTGGTCATCAACAATCCAAACTCCGCTTATTAATATCATTACCAAAAAAATGTAGAATCTATTGTATAAATTCAAAAAAAAAAAAAATACCACATATTCATATAAATAATTAAAATAAATATGTAAAAAAAAGGCTCATAGCTAGAATAGGGCTTGGGGGATGAGATGCTTACCTCATTATCAACATTGGAAAGTGGGAGGCAGGGGCTTTATGCAGAAGACCATATGTATAGAGAAAAAAATTCCGATGAGAGAAATTTTTGGTGAATACCAGGACTAATATTTTTTATTTATTTTTTTTTTCTAGTTTTTTTACTTTTCTAGTATGGATTGTTGATGATACTTTTTTGGAATTGTAATGGTGGTGGTGGTGCGGTGATGAAGATGAAGAGTGAAGAGTATGAAAAAAAAAAAAAAGAGTATGAGAGAGAGAAGGTGAAAGCAACTATTGGAGGAAAGGAGATGAAAAATCACCAGATTACTGTGTAACAGTTTTTTTTTTTATTAAGCGAAGATATTTTAGTATTTTCATCTTGTAATAGATGAAATTTAGTTGTGTTAAACGGTTTTACCCTCATTTTAAAAGTTTATGGTTATTTTTACTTTAAAAAATAGTTTATAGTTAATGTTGTACTTTTGATAAATGTTGAATATTATTCTAACACCTTAACCTTTTAAAAAAATAATAATCAATTAAAATTTTAAATATATACGGTTGAAAGTGTATTTACACGATACACTGATACAGATCTCACTAGAGTGAGAAGCATCATAATGCTCATCATTACCATTTAGTGTTTTATACTCCCTTTAGTTATTTTTGTAAGAGTTCAATCCCCAAATTACGTTGTTTAACGAAACAATTAAAATTTGGTTTAAAACAATAAACAAGTAGGAAATGAACTAATATTTTTCAAGCACGTCATTATTTATAAGGGGGAAAATAAGAGAGAGAAATAGAGTAGAATGAAAGAAAATATTAAAGAAAATATAGTATGAAAAAGATATAAGGAGAGAGAATAAATTTAATTAGGGCAAAAATGGTAACTCCAAGTATGATCTTATAAAAATAATCAATAATATTCAAATTTTGTATTCTTATAAAAAGGATGTGAGGGAGTACTACCTTTTTTAAAAAATAAAGGACAAAATAGTATTAAAAGGAGTAAAATGTTTTACAGATAACCAAAGCTAACGCGACAAATGTAAGAATACTCCCTCTTAATGTCCTTAATATATTGTATATTTATCTAATTTGATTAAATTAAGGAAGTTAAGTTAGCTAATATGGTACTCTTTCGGTCCTTAATATAAGACATATTTAAAGAGTTGATCTTAATCCCAAATAAAAGATATAATTTTCATATTTGTCATTCTTTTCCTAATTTATCTTTATTGATGCTCAATCAATAATAATCAAAAATAAGAGAAAATAAGAAAATTAAGAAAGATAACTCGTGTGTTTTAAAAAATATATGTCATATTAACTAACTCAACTATATATGTCATATTAAGTAACTCAACTAACTTCATTAACTTAATCAAATTACGTAAATATATCTTATATTAAGGACCAAAGGAGTATGTATTTTCTAAAACACTCTAGTCGCATCCTTAATTCTCTCATTTCCTCTCCTCCTTGATTATTGTTGGAAGAACATAAATATGGGTAAATTAAGAAAATATTGACAAATATAAAAAAATATATATGTCTTATATTTAAGACTAAGATTAACTTCTCAAATATATCTTACTCCTCTTGTCCTATATATATAAGACAAAGAGAGAAGAAAATTTTTGGTCTTATTTATAAAGTAGAGAGAGAGAATTTTCATATGAATGTACAAACTTACCCTTCATTTATTATTGTATTGATTTTGTTTTTTTGGAGTATAATGTATATTAAATAAGGGTGAAGTTAGAAAGTTGTTAAATTTTATGGAATAATTAATAAAGTTTAAGGTTTTTCTTGATTTGTGTGAAATATACTGGAAGTGTTTTTATATATAAGACTATATGAGTATATTAAGGATATGAGGAAGTACTACTTTATGTATGGACTTGAAATAAGATTCTATAAAAAGATAAAGGGTTAACATCACTTTTGGTCCTTGAAGTTTCATCCAATTTTACTTTTTGTCACTCAATTTTAGAATTGGATGTTTTGGTCATTGAAGTTTACATTATTTATAATAGTTAGTCCTGAAGTTTGAAAATAACTTGAAGTGGTATTTGATGGTGTTAATTTATCTTATGTGGCACTGACTCTATTATATTGGCTTATGTGGCATGCTTATTAGGTAGTATAAAACTTGTGAGGTGTTTATTTAATTTTTTTTTTTTTAAAAAAAAAAAAACCAGAGAAGGTCTTCCCACGATAGCCTTGATTCCCCAAACTCATTTTCTCCAAAGCCAAAGGCTTTGCTCTCCTCACCAAAGATTTGGACCTCTGTTCTCTAGCACGTGTAAGCATATTTGACGACGGAGACCGAATCAACCTCTGACTTGGTGCTTCTCTGCTCCTTCGTTTACTTGTCACTTTGTCTTCTCTCCTTTCTCCAATCGTTGTTGTGGTGGTGGTGGTGGTGGAAAAGCTCTCAGTGACGTTGCACATTTCTGAAAGTTGAGACATGTTTCTTCTTCAATGCTGTCATTGGATTTCTGTAGGAAGATCTGGGGTGGAGGTGCTAGTTTTTGGGGCCATCTAGGTGACGATGTTGATGCTATAGTAAGTGGCAGAGCCAGGATTTGAAGTTTGTGTGTGGACAATTAGTGGGAGGATTTAAGTAGATCACATAAAAACTCAATAAGTAATCCAATTCAACAGCATATACAATAATCCAACCAATTGCATACTCTTAATTAGATAAAAGTTTCTAATAAGTAGATAAGATAAAAGTTTCTAATTCAACAGCATATACAAGTAATTCAACCAAATGACCAATTGCATACTCTTAATTAGATAACATTTCCAATAATTAGATCAGATAAATGTTTCCAATTCAACAGCATACACAAGTAATCCAACCAATTGCATGCTCTTAATTAGATAAAAGTTTCCAATAATTAGATCAGATAAAAGTTTCCAATAATTAGATCAGATAAAAGTTTCCAATTCAATAGCATATACAAGTAATCCAACCAATTGCGTACTCTTAATTAGAGCTCAATCAGAAAACAAGCAGACGACAGAGCAAGAGTGAGAGAGGGAAGATGCAAAATCAACTCACCATCAGTTGATTGCTCGAAAAATTAAGCATGACTAGCCCTTCGAATCTTGCCAAACACCTCAGGAATGAGCCTTAGCTGCTAAACTCAAGGATGAAAGATAAAGCAGATGAAGATCAACAGTGGAAGACAGAGCAGACGAAGCTGTGGATTTGGAATGAGGGTTGAGGGCGACGATGTAGCTGAGAGCAGTGAGCGAGGGTTGAGGGTGATGGTGAATGGAGAGCAGACGAAGCTGTGGATCTAGAATGAGCCGGACTCAACAGTAAAAAAAAGGATCTGGAACGAGCAGATGAAGTGAGGATTTGGAATGAGGGCTTGGAGTGAAAAAAAAGGAGAGTAGACGGAGCTGTCGATCTGGAATGAGCCGGACTCAAGGTGAAAAAAGGATCTGGAACGAGTAGAGGAAGAAATGATCTAGAACGAGCCGGATTGGAGTGAAAAAAAGGAGAGTAGATGGAGCTATCGATCTGGAACGAGCTGGACTCAACAATGAAAAAGGGATGAAAAAAAAAAAAAAAGGAGGAACGAGGAGACGAAGCGAGGAGTTGAGGATCTAGAACGATTGTTTGGAGTAAAGAGGAAGAAAAAAGTGAAGAGAGAATCGAGTGGAGACAATGAAAAAAGGGCCGGGTCTCAAACGCCTTTGAGCTTTTTTTTTTCAAGCTTTTGCAAATTCTTAGACGCAAGTGAGGAGTCGAGGATCTAGAACGATTGTTTGGAGTGAAGGAAAAAGGAAGAGAACAATGAAAATGAAAAAAAAAAAGGAGGAAAGGAGGAGAGCAAGTTTGAACCGGGGACCTCTAGCTTGTCAAGTATGTACACTTATGACCACTAGACCACCTAGGCAAATTGATATAGAATTCCTTCAATATATATATATATATATATATATTATCAACATTTTTCTTGTATGCACTTGCCCACACCTTCGGCGTAGTGGCACCGGTGTGGCTCCTCCATGGCAAGCAATGTAGTGCAACCCATTTTGGATCTTCTTCTTCTTCTTCTTCTTCTTTTTTTTTTTTTGGGGGGGGGGGGGGGAGAAATTTCAAAAGAAGGGGTTGATATATTGCATTTTGGGTGGGAAAGTGAGGAATAAATCTAACAGTTAACATGTTAGTGCATTGTTGGTGGGGAAGTGAGAAAAGGATAGTGATGAATAAAAGCCGTGTGCTATGCATGGTTTAGGGAAGGCACCCAGTACCAGTGCTAGAGACCAGAGGTCCAAATCTCTGGCGAGGGGAGCAAAGCCTTCGCCGGAGAAAGGAGTCAGAAGACTATTCGTGGGAAGGCTTTCTTTTTTTTTTTTTTTTTTTTTTTTAATTTAAAAAATCACTTCACAAGTTTTACAATATATTTATCACACGCAAATTTAAAGGAGCTAGTACACGTAACATACATTAACATTGTTAAATGTCATATCAAGTACTTTTCAAATTTTAGGGACCAATTATTATAAACAATGTTTTAAAATTTAGATTTGGACCAAGTAGGTTCGGATAAGAACCGATGAACCGTAGAAAAACATGTCCGAGTCAAGAGGTGACCCCAGGTTTCAAGTTGACCCGGGGTCAACTTAGGCAACTCAGCCTAACCCGCCAAGTTGACCAAGCCACAGATAAGTTCGGTTTTTTTTTCTTTTTTTTTTTTAAAAAAAAAGTCGCCTGAAACTCCATCAAATCAACGGTGAGAAGGAGAAGGAGGAGAAAGTGATCAGAAGATTCACAAAATCTAAAGATATTAGAAGCATCACAAACAGCCTCAACGACCGCCATGGATTCTCCCTCTTGTTGTGATGTGTTGGGTATAAGAATCCTGAGAGCTTCCGAGCAAGTAATCACGACCTTTGGATGAAGGAATCAGAAGAGAAGTGAGCATGAGACAGAGTAGGAAGGACACGGAGGTTAGATTCACGGAGATGGAAGCCATTATTGATGGTTTGAGGGATGAGACAAGACAAAAAAGAGTGAGAGAGAGTGAAATACCCTGTGATATACCTGAGATTGAAGGCGAACTATCCTTAAAAAGTCAAAGCCACCAATTTTAAATTAAAGGGACAAAGATAAAACAAGTGTTTTTTTTTTTTGTTCAAATAAAACAAGTGTATTAACGTAAACATAAACTATCAAACACCAAAATCTTAAAGAAGTCAAAGCCAACATCAATTTTACGGCTTTAGATTTAAAGGAGGCTAATTTGATCATGAATGCTGTCCCCACTTCTGATTTAGGTGGCTCTGGAGGCTGATTTTATTAATGTAGTATTTTTGAGTTGATGTATTTGATTTGCTATGTGGCCTTTTGATGTATTATTGGCCTGCTTTCGCTTCTTGTACTTCCTTTCAGTTTGCTACATGTTTTGTATTGGATTCCCTGATAGCAATATGAATCCCCCCTTTGAGCAAAAAAAAAAAAAACACCAAAATCTGCGCTGCCAAAAAATAAAGAGATTTAAAAGGAAAAGGCGGTTTATCCATTTTGCTACCGACATTTGGAAATGTGAAGCTCATGACTTCGATGGAAGCGGGAAGTCTCCTCAGCTGTCGATTCCTTGCTCCCACCCGAAAATCCTCTTCATTCCCTTCTCTTCCTCCTTCTTTCTCGCTCCACTTCCGAGTATCTTCTTCTTCTTCTTCTTCTTCCAATTCCTCAATCACCAATTCCAAACCTAATTACAGAGTGCCCAAGCCCAAACGAGACTGGATTGCCGATTGGGTCTCCCAAAACGACGACACCGTTCGTAGTTTACCCATCTACTTTGGCGCCGCTTCTCTCTTGATCGTTCTCTTCAATCGCGCCCTTTATGGCTTCGCTCCTGTCTCTGACGCTAGCAGGTTAATTTCGAGCTATTAGATTGTTGACCTGTAACTTAATATTTTCGCTTACGATTCAATTTAAATTCTTTTGTGGCTTTGTAGTTTATAGTGTCATGTAAAATTGCCGCAATCAATTTTGGTTTGCTAAATTTGTATTGCTTGAATTAATTTACTGGGAGTTCGATCATGTGTGTTTCCTTTGAGAAGCAAACGAATTTTGGCATTGAGTAATTCGGATTAATGGTAATAAAATTTACATTGATAAACTGTAAAACCTAGTTTTAACTTTCTACAAGCAAACCCAGTTTTCTTCCTTTTGCTTTCTTCATCATATGTTGAAAATGCATATTAAATCTGCTCCATCTTCATTTTGTCACTGGATATTCAAATATTTATGGCATGTTGCAGCTTTGCTTTTACACCTCAATGTTAAAATCTCATAACCCAAAACCAAACCACCATTTACTTCCTAATTCTATCTGTGCTTGGAATTCAAAATTCAGCATTGTAGCTTGTTAATCTTTAAGGAGTAAGATGGGATAACTGTCCTAAGTTAAGTTATTTCCTAATGTTAGTGTAATGTGAATCCGAATGGCATGTTGGAAAAGCTACTCGTCTTTTACTATGTGATATAATAATGGGTTGTGGGATGTTCTGTTAATGAAGGTTGAAAGGCTTAACTAGCTTGGTGGAAGTATTCTAACAGATAATGTTTATAGTGAAATATTTGAGTTGCTTGTTCTAATTAACACTTAAGTAATTGATACTCTGCAGTTCACAATCTAGAGCAGACCTCTTGACCGTAGCATTGGCTGTCACCAACATCTTAACTGGTCTGGTATGGCTGTCTATAAGACCCAAATCTATAGCTACGGTGAGCTCTTTGCATCTAAATTTGAAGTGCTCCCTTCCCTCGTGTTGAATTTGTTAGAATATTAGAGAATCAATCATAGTTATTAGTATCTCTTGATCCTTGCCTTGATTATAGGATCCAGATTTCAGCCTTTATTAGTTTTCATTAGCCTTAAATGTAATCCCTGATTTTACTCTTCTGTTTTATCTTCCCTAGTCTATATATTGTAATGTCTTCCGCTGAATAAGATACAACAACAGAGAGTGTGATGATACCCTCTGATTTATAATATGGTATCAAAGCCAAGGACACTCGTCCGAGGCCAGGGAAAGCGAGAGAAACAGTGAGTGACGTTGAGGAAGAGAGAAACAGTGTAGTGGAAGTTTCCGTGAGTCTAGGGTTCTTTATAGGAGGCAAGTGGGACTACACCACCTAGCCCAAAGGAATCACAGGGCTCCGATCGGCCAAACCCCAAAGTCCGACCACCATCCGACGGCGGCAAGGCGGCGCGTGGCCCACACGCGCCTGACGAGTGGCGGATCTGTGAAGGCGCGTGGCGGCGCGTGAGCAGGCCATTCCGACGGCGACTTCCAGCTTCGGTCTTCTCCTCTGATTTCCGGCCATCCCCAGTGGTCGTTTCTTCTCCGGCGACTGTTTGGGATTTTCCGGCAACTTCTCCGATGAAAATTTTCCAGATTCCGGCGACTGATTCCCTTCCAGAAACATGGATTCCTCTCAGGTCCCTCCTATATTTGGGTCAATTCCCAGAAAAGCAACCGGCACATCTCCCATGGGTTTTATGACCGGTACCGATTCTCAAACTCAAAATTCCTCATCCTCTTCCTCTACAGCCAGCAACCCAGTACCAAACCGAACCTCAAAGATGGCTTCAGAATTTTCAGACCATCACGTTATGGCTATTAGCCATAAGTTTAATGGTAGGAACTATCTCCAGTGGTCACAAAGTGTGCTGAGGTATATTCGAGGCAAGAGAAAGGAGATGTACATTAATGGGGCAGCTCCTCAACCCCCCGATGACCCTAATTTTGACACACGGTTCGCTGAAAACAATCAAGTCATGACGTGGTTTGTGTAATTCAATGACCACGGAGATTAGTGAGGGATATCTCCTTGCACACACGGCAAAGGAAATATGGGATGCTGCTCGACGAACCTACTCCTCCCTTGAAAACACCTTTGCCTTGATAATGCCAAGGAATACATGAGCACAGCCTTCAAAGAGTTTCTTGATCACCAAGGAATTCATCACCAAACTTCCTGTCCTTACACCCCTCAACAAAATGGGGTAGCCGAACGGAAAAACCGTCACCTGTTGGAAGTAACCCGTGCCTTGCTGATGGAACGAAATGTTCCCACCATATTCTGGGGTGATGCCATCCTAACAGCGGCCTATCTAATAAACCGCATGCCTTCTAAAGTTCTCAAATATGCCACTCCAATTCAAAAACTTTTGGAACTTTTTTCACATAGCCCTCTCATCAATTCTTTACCTCCCAAGGTGTTTGTTGTGTTGTCTTTGTTCACAAAAAGGAGGGCAACAAATTCGGTGCTCGAGCGACAAGTGTATCTTCCTTGGCTATTCCTCTACCCAAAAAGGGTACAAATGCTCTTGTCCCTCTTCCAAGAAACTTATTGTCTCCGGGACACGGTGTTCTCGGAAGACGAGTCTTATTATCCCAAATTACCCATTCGGGGAGTATTCGATATTGAATGGCTAATCTTGGAAGAATCCAATTCCAATACCTCAACCTCACGACACATCATCATCAATGCCACCTAACCTTATAGCCTCTCTTGACTCACTTGCTCCCACAAACCAGCCTAATACATACACTCCAACCCAACCTGAACGCAATGAACCGGAAACACATGCTGAGATCAATTCAGGGTTGGATGAAGAATCACGACAGGAGATAGAGTCCAGCTCACAAGTTCAAATTGAATCAGACACTGGTAGAACCATCTCTCCCATTCAAAGGAACGACCATGAATCCAATCCGGAATTAAATCCTGAAGAATCGGGTTGGCCTATCGCCTTGAGAAAAGGGGTAAGATCGTGTACTCATCATCCAATTCAACGATTTGTCTCATATGGTAATTTGTCCGCAAAAATGCAAAGTTTTGTTGTAAATAGTGCACAGATAGCCATCCCAAACACATTTCAACAAGCTATGGCTGACCCAAAGTGGAAGCAAGCTGCATAAGAGGAATTGAGGGCACTCAGGGAAAATAGAACATGGGAGATCACGACTCTTCCTAAAGGAAAGAAACCAGTAGGATGCAGGTGGATCTTCACTCCAAAATTTAATCCCGATGGTAGCATCAACAAATACAAGGCGAGACTGGTTGCAAAAGGATATACCCAGACGTACGGGATCGATTATCAGGAGACATTTGCTCCAGTGGTCAAGTTCAATACCATTCAAGTACTGTTGTCTCTTGCAGCAAACTTGGATTGGTCACTCTACCAATTGGACGTGAAGAATGCATTCCGAATGGCAACCTGGAGGAAGAAGTATACATGGAGATTCCGGATGGAGTTTTAGCTCCCAATAACTCTGTGTGTAAGCTACGAAAGTCATTGTATGGCTTGAAACAATTGCCGAGGGCATGGTTCGGTAGATTCACCTAAGCAATGAAAGGGCTTGGGTATACTCAGGGACGAGCAGATGACACGTTGTTCACCAAACGTGTTAATGACAAAATTACCATATTAATTGTTTATGTTGATGACATAATCATTACAGGAAATGATGAAGAATCCATTGCTCAACTAAAAAGTGACTTGTCGACTGAATTCCAGGTAAAAGACCTTGGCCAAATGAGGTACTTCTTAGGCATGGAAGTGGCAAGAACTAAGAAGGGCATCAATGTATCTCGAGCGCAAGTATACACTAGACTGTTGCATGAGACGGTATGTTGGGCACTCAACCGAAGGGACACCAATGGAAGAGGGATGTCACTTACGAGATCAAACCAAAAGGTGTTCCAGCTAATTCGAGAAAGATGACGAAGACTTGTGGGGAAGTTGATATACTTAACCCACACTCGTCCTGACATTAGCTATGCAGTTGGAATAGTAAGTCAATTTATGCATCAACCACAAGAAGAACACATGAAGGCTGTATACAGAATCTTGAGCTACCTAAAGCTTAATCCTGGAAAAGGAATATTCTTTAAGAAAGGTACTACCAGAAACATTGAAATCTACACTGATGCGGACCATGCAAGGGATAGAGAGACCGGGAGGTCAACCTCGAGTGCTTGTACATACGTGTGGGGAAATCTGGTTACATGGAGAAGCAAGAAACAAACAGTGGTGTCCCCAAGCAGTGCAGAAGCAGAACTAAGAGCTGTTAATAAAGGAGTTTGTGAAGGAATGTGGATCATCATATTACTGAAGGAGTTGGGGATTCAACATGAAGAACCAATGCAACTCTGGTGTGACAATAAGGCCAGCATTGAAATGGTCAAGAACCCAGTATATCATGATCGAACCAAGCATGTTGATATCGACAGACATTTCATTAAGGAGAAGATTGAAGCGAGGCATTATGACCTGTCTCACATAAGATCGAAGAACAAATTGCAGACATCGACTAAACCACTCGGTCGAACAAAGTTTGAAGGATTTTGTGGCAAGTTGGGATTACTCGACATATACTCTCCGGCTTGAGGGGAGTGTTAGAATATTAGAGAATCAATCATAGTTATTAGTATCTCTTGATCCTTGCCTTGATTATAGGATCCAGATTTCAGCCTTTATTAGTTTTCATTAGCCTTAAATGTAATCCCTGATTTTACTCTTCTGTTTTATCTTCCCTAGTCTATATATTGTAATGTCTTCCGCTGAATAAGATACAACAACAGAGAGTGCGATGATACCCTCTGATTTATAATAGAATTAATTCTTATGCCTCTTAGTCTTGGTTCAAAACTTTACTTCTTGTTATTCTTATGTAGGTAGTTCCTCAAGGAGTTGAATGTAAGAGGGTGTCTAGTCGTCTCCCGGACTATGCAATCACTGAGTTGCTCTGGTAATGTTTATCATATTCACTTGTCAACTTTATTTGCATTCATCCTTCCTCCCATTGACCTAAATGTATTCCTCATCTGTGGAGAGGTTAAATCCAACATTGTGGATTACACTTCATATCTCTTTTTTAACTTCCAATTTGAAAATGCTCTAAGTGAATTAAAAAAACTGTAGTTTATGCAATTGATGTGGGAATGATACATACTTTGCATTACATATCTTTATAAATTGTAGTAAGGTCTTTTACATGTGATGATAACAGCGTCGATGACTTCAAAGAAAAGGCTTCTTGATTTATGCCCTGGAGTGAAAATTCATGTACAAGCAGGAATTGTATTGCTTTAGTGCTTCCATCACTGATGGTTTACTTGGTCGTTTATTCTCAGGGTGTGGGAATCTCTATCAGATGTCACACGCTGCAGATCACTTGTTATTGTTTATGATAACATTTGTGTGCTTCAAATTGGTTGCGCAGCAGAAGCTTCTTCTAGCAATGGAAAGGCCATTGATGTGGATTCCAATAAATTGACGCAAGGATCATTATATCAGGGTGTTATAAAATCTGGAGCACGTATGTTCTTAACAATGAACTATCATTAACTGTGTATTGTATATCGTAGTTGACTGCTACATAAGTTAATCATTATTCAGGGAGATGCAAGTTAATGTGAATTTTAACCGAATCTTATCTAAATGTGCAGAGAGTTACTTGGCTAACCTATCTCTTTATCCTGGGAAATCTGAGCTGCCATTCTTGCCTTCAAACACTCAGGTATCATGTTTATATATTAAAGTGTGCGACTTCACTGACTTTCCTCTTAACTCGAGAGATTTCCATGTGAGTCCTTATAAATTGAGTTTTGTCTAAATGTTAATCAATGATTCTAGAATTCTCTCAACCATGAATCTTTTTGAAAATGAGTAAAAGATTAAGGAATAAGTATATACAATCGTTTGGTTTTTAACTGCTAGACAAGAAGCATCCTTGATTTTCTGGTAGTTGATCTCTTTTATTGAATTCAACTAAAATGGCAATTATTATTCGGTTGTTAAAATTTCCTCTTGTTTTTTGTTTTTCCTTCAATTGAATAATTATCAGTCACATTTGTCATTAGCATGGATGCCCCTATTAGAAGGAAGAAACGAACTATGAATAAAGCTCCAACAATTAGTTTAAATAGGAAAATGTGTTTGGCATTGAACTTGCTTTAAGACATTATGAAGAAACCAACTTGACCACAGATTTCCACGTTTTCGAAATTTGAAGGGACCATTAGGTATAGTCGCTCTTCCTAACATTAAAGATTAGTGCATAAAGAAATGAAGCAGACACGCTGGTCACACCAGAAAATTGGTGAACTGGTCAATAATTTATCAGGACAAGGGTGAACCGCCCCAAAAAGAATCAGGGGAGCCGGTCATGAACTAGTCAAAACCCATAAAATTGATAGTTTAAATAGTTCAAAGTTCAAACCAATCGTATTTTTCAAAATATTTTACATCAAGCATTAGAAAAAGAATACTAGTGAGCAACTGGATAAGAAACATGTATATATATTATAAATTTATAAATTTATAAATAAGTATATGCATTGTAAATATTTTTGATCTCATAATTATTTAATTTTTATTTCAAATTATATGGTAACTTTATTCATTCCAACACAATTATTATATTTCTAGGCAGTAATTTTGCAACCACTTGGAGACAAAGGAGTTGCAATTATTGGCGGTGACACAATACGAGGTTTCACTACTTCTGACCAGGTATAGTTGCTTATTTTTGTCCTCGTTTTAAGGATATAGTACCTCCGGATCAATTTATGAGAAACAACTTATAGTAAACAATTTGACTAAATTGGTAGTATAAATTTGTCATATTGCTCTCGTCTTTGGATGCAAGTGCGACAGGTTATGGTGTAAAATTTGACATTTTAATACTTGAAATCCAAAATATTTCGGATCATAGAATTATGGTACTTGAAGATTTTTAGGTTCAAATTGTCCGTCTCCAAGACATGACAATGCTGTCATTATAATTTGTAGGTTTTGCGCCTAATATATACCCATAACATAGATCCCAGTGATTAAACTCAGTAACTTGCATGTATACTGTATGGGTTGGTAACATAAATATCAAAATGTTTACAGGCATGGATTACTCTTATCGGAGAAAAGCTGGATTCTACCCTTGAAAAACATGTGAAGGAGCTTCAACTTACTTCACAAGATAAAATTTGAAGTCAACAAGGGTATTGAATTTAGGGGGAAAAGCATGCAATGTAACTAGTGACATTTTAATTATACTAGACATCCCCAAATAATTCAGTTGATTTCCTTGCCACAGGCAGGGTCTAATTGACCGATGCGACACACGCTAGGCAGTTTTACCATGATTTGTAATCAGTTCATTCATATGTAGTAATATCCAAGGGTTATGGTTTCCTAGAGGTCGTTATGTCCAACATTATGCTATGGCTTCTCGGTATACTGAAAATTTAGAACTTTATGATGTTCTGTCGGTCGTTTCCTTGCAGTCTGCAATATAATGAAGTTGGAATTGAATGTTGTAGTTTGTTAAATAGTATGTTTACAAATAATATACCTTCCCTAAGCCAAAGTTTCGAAATCAGTACGATAAAAGGGGAAGATATACCCTTTCTAGATGTTATAGCATCTGTTGCTTTTTCGTTATTTCCCCTGGCCATCCTCCAGTTTTTCTTTAAAATATGGTAATCTTGATTTAAGTTCTGTGCACGAGTGTATCAGCTCAAAAGTGTGTTTTCCTTCTATTGTTCTTGTTTTTTTGTTTTTTTTTTTGGGACACGTCTTTTGACGCCTCTGGGTTTGTCAAATGAGTACCCATCTTGTTTTTTGCTTCTTGTTTCTAATTCAGAGCATTGTAATGAACATGTTAGTTCAGACATTGATAATAATCTTGTTTTTGCCTGCATGAAAATTTCAGTGTTAATTAATGGATGACATGAAACAAACAAGGATTACTCAATTAGAGAAGAATGAAAAATTTGAAGGGAAAAAAAGAAGGAATCCATTCATATTGCTGCTATTATACAACTGTGTGAGCCCTGTGAAGTAATGTTTCATGTTTATAGAAGTCATTAAACAAGAGAGAGAGAAATAAAGAAACAAAAATTCTGTCACCTAAAATCCCCCCAAAAAAACAATGTAAAGAATGAATGCCTACAGCTATGATTATTGTGCTTTACAAAGGGTACATGGTGACCCTGATAGATTAGTGTTCCCCATACTATAGAAATGACCTTTCCCAGGGTAGAACCCCTGTTGCAGGATCAGCAAAATGTGACAAAAGGAAGTCCTTCAAGCCAGTATCCCAAACCTCACAAAATTGCCGCCTCCAGTTAGGTGGTTCAATGGCTTCTGTTCCAAGCCCTGGAGCTCTATCTTTTGATCCTTTGTTTTGGTCTTCTTGCCAGTCAACCACATAGGTTGCAACCCTTCTGAAGAACTTGGCTTTGAAGGTCTCCCACACCTGATATTTGTAGTGATTTATCATAGCAGTACTTTCAGGCATGTTCTGGTATTTGTATCCATTCCTCAGCTGAAAATGGTGCACCACATTCAGAAGACTAGTGTCAAGCAAATCTGGCCTTATAATTGACTTGTGTCTCTCAGGACTCTGGAGCCTGCAAGTGTACCCTATAGTCACTCCTCTTTTGGGCGGCATTCGCAACCCAGAAGGACCAAAGCTATGACAAGCTGTTCTTATCTCTGCAATTTTTGAGGATGATAAGTTTGCCACCACTGACTTGAGTGAGTTCTCACCAGGAATATCATTCCCAAACTGGTGACGAAATTCATTGGGGAAGTAGAA
This sequence comes from Acacia acuminata, assembly GCA_019022655.1. Lineage (NCBI taxonomy): Eukaryota > Viridiplantae > Streptophyta > Magnoliopsida > Fabales > Fabaceae > Acacia > Acacia acuminata. Next base: position 3,109,240 of record JAFJYI010000036.1, read on the forward strand.
GAACTCGTCTACGTCAAAGAATCCGACCCATTTGCATTTATCTCTTGCTCTCAAAGCACAGTGGGAAAAGCCTGCTTCCTGAGTTTTAATCCATGGCCAGGTTTGTCTACTTACATTATATCCTTGAATGTCGAGATCATGGACCGCCTTCTCTATTTCATCATCACTGTTGTTATCATATATGAACCATCGTTCAACTCCAAGCCAGGAATGGTACATAATCCATTCTCTGAGCGCAGATGCCTGGTTCCACACCATAGTGCAAGCACATAGTTCATGTTTCTTGGTCTTTCTTTTTCTCTTCTGAGCTTGAGGACTTGAGCTGCCAACTCTTGCCACAGAAGGCATGAGTTTGCGAACCGGGCGTCTTATATGGCCGGTTAAATGGCTGACGGTAACCCGAATTCCGAGAGCCTTATCTGGGCTGGTTCTGATACTCCGTGGCAGTAAACACCTCACCACTTCTTGGGCAACTGAAACTGCTTTGGTTGTGATCATGAAGTTGTTTTCTTTGCCCAAATTCTTCAACCCAAAATGGCAGAGGAAGTTGGTTGGATCCGATATCTTGTGGGGTCTAAGGTTCAATCCTTTAACAAATACAACGGTGGTGTTTCCATCCAAAATCGCTTCATACGCCACCTTGTCCCATGACTGAGCAGTCTGGTTAACCAGCGAATCCCAATCCGGGCGACCCACCTCGCCACGGTGGCGCAAATCTACGGTGGCCGCAGAATAGTTCACCTGAGGAATTGGGCACCTCACAATGGATCTGAACTCATCGTAGCCGTCAGTGGACAACACCGGGTGAGTTAGAACACCAGCTTCTTCATCGGAGGAACTGTTGAAGGAGAGCTTGTAGTATATACACTCCAAATCTGAGCTCTGCCGGAGAATTTTGTTGCTCACCATCAAAACCACATGGTCGGGGAAGATAATCCGATCTTGAACTCTCAAAGGAAGCAATCTGGAGTCAGAAGAATCTAGAACCAAACGACTAGCAGAAGAGGACAAAAGTGATAAGGAAGATGTGATAATGGCGGGCCGAAACGGTGACGAAGAAATAGAGAAGCGATTGGAGGATAAGAAGAGGAGGAAGACGAAGAAGGAGAAGCAGAGAAAAAGTGACCTCAAGGACAAGTAGCGGGCCAACGAGAAAGGAGCGGTACCGACACGCTTCCTCTTCCGGCGTAGCCCTGAGTCCATCATTTTCTCAGTTTTCTTTTTCTCTGTCACCGAGAAGAGTTTAGAATCCAACCTTTAAGCAGAAGAAGGATAGGGCAAGACGCAAAATACACAGATCTGAGAGACGACAATGTTGAAGAAGAATGTGACAAGTACTGGAGAAAATAGGTGGACGCGTAAGATAGTTGAGCCCTCACAGGCCAAAAGGAAAGGAGAAAGAAGATGCGGTGGAATGTCCAGAGAGAGCGGGGATGGACCGGTGAAGTGGGGATCCAGTGGAGTGCTGGTGTCATTTTATTCGCTGGTTACAGCGCGTGACGGAGACGAATTCTTTTTTGGTTATTAATTACTATTAGTTTATTGCATAAATTGTTGGGATGTGGTAATTAAAAAAGGCATGAAATTATTAATAGGAAAACAACAGTCTTGAAGAGAGAGAGAGAGAAGGGCTTGATTGGAATTTTATTATCAATTCGCCCATTAAAACTTTGTCACTTTGCTTGTTCAAGAGAAATTCTCTCAAACAGTGGGTCCCATGAGATCCTTTAGTAATAAAGTACTAAGCCATTTACTGAGTTTTCTACAAGTCGACGTTATATACACATAGTTTGTGTCCATACCTCTATTAGGGGTGTGTACATATTTTTTTAATTTTTTTATATTGTATTTATTTATATTTAAATTATATGCTCTTTTTCGACATCTTTTTTTACTTTCTAATATTTTAAATTAATTAATTTTTATAATACTTTTGGTGTTACAAAGAAATATTTAACGAATACGAATCTTTGAAAATTAATTAATTTGAGATATTGGAGTGTAAAAAAAATGTCGGAAAATCATATATAATTTAAATATAAATAAATACAATATAAAAAAATTTAAAAAAATATGCTTATATCTCTAATAGAGTTATAAGTATATATAAGAAATCACACAAAATGCGTATATAATTGTAGACTTGTTTTCCACTAGTTTCTCTATTTACGGTATGATGTGGAATTTTTTTAAAATATTTTTTACCACCTTTTAAGATTTGGTGAATGCTTTTATAAGCAAGTAAAAGAGTTAAAAAAAAAAAAGGGGGGGGGGAAATTGTTGGGAAAATCCCCTGCCCATCTATTATAAAACTTATTATCCAAAAGCATATGGAAGTGTGACTGTTCTTCAATTATGTATAACGTATTTTTAATTATTTTTAACTGTGTGTAGAAAGATATTTATATAAAAGTAAAGATATGACATGGTTGTAACATTGGGTTGTTGAATACTTTTTGTATTTTAGATAATAAATTTTACCACTGGGTTTTCCAATAATGTTTTTCCTAAAAAGAATTAAAGTTGGAGACAATTTTTGACTTCAAGGTCTCGTTGGCTATTTTTTATTGGTCACAACATATGAAGGATACAGATATAATAAAACTATGAAAGGGGAAAAATAATGAGATAATAAAATATATAATAATTGAGAAATGAGTAGTGGGCTTACCCAGGAGCCGCCTTGACTAGGGCCGTCAAACTTGGGGGATTCATGTTGTTCGAACCTTACTAAGTAAAAATAAAATAAAATAAAATTTGGGGGATTGAAGGTTCAAACTTGCGTGCTGTATAAGAATTCATTGCTTTTTACAAAGCATCCTCCACTATTGGTATTGGATAGGTGTTTTTTTCTTTTAATAAAAATTTGAATTAGAAATAATCTTTTTTTGGGAAGAAAATGTTTTTTATAATGAAAATATGTTGTTTCTATTTTTGTGCCAAAGTCAAACATTTTATAAAGATGACGTGAGTTTCTATATTGGTGTATCGATATATCATTATAGTACAAATCACATATATCAAATATAGAGGTAGTTAGTTCAATGATTATGAGTTGAATTTTTAAATTTATTTATGAGTGAGTATTTTTCAACTCTTTCTTCTCTCTTTATTTTTATTGTTACAATTAGTATGGGCAAAATTGTCACAATCTCATTTATTTGGTCGAAAGAGATTTAGGATGAATATTTTTGATCAAAATAGACTTGTAAATAGGACTAGAGTGATATATATTTTTGAAAGCTCCCATGTGAATTTCAAAAAAAAAAAAAAAAAAAAAAATCCGAGTATGTTTGAAGATGTTTCCCCCTTTTTAATCATTCAAAAAAAAAAAAAAAAAAACATTCCTAAATAACCTCAAAAACTTGGTGGTTAATACCGTTTCTTGAAAACGCCTGTTTAAAAATAACTCAGTTTAGGAAGTAAAATCAACTTTCCTCTTGCATTAGGAGGAAAACCAAGGCTTGATAATTGAAATCCAATTGAAAAAAGCGTTAAGATGCAATTTTACTCTAAAATAACCACTCAATAGTGCTAGGTATCCATAAATTTTTTTTATGAACAATTTTATCGTACAAATGTTAAAAAATGAGCAAATTTGCCCCAACTGTTAAAAAACTTATTGATTATTAAAAATTTGATTAACATCCTTAATGATGGGCAAAATTGTTATGTTTTGGTTACTTTTAAATTAAAATTTCTCCTTGAAAAAAACTTCTTATATCTAATGTTTACTTTCACAAGAACACCACACCTAAACTTTTGGGGAAAAAAAAAGTAATGGGTTTGTAAAAATGGGTTTTTGACTTCAATATGATATCTATACTGAATGACCTTTCAATAATTAAATGTAAATATTATTCCGGTCTTGAGTTTAACAAAAACATGTAACCCCATTTTGTGTCTTTTAAAAAAATTGAACTTATTTACATTTTTAATTATTAAAAAGTATTCTTAGAAATTTCAAGGGATTAAAATATCAACCGATCGATCTATTTTTTTAAATATTTTTAAATCTAAAAAGAAATTTTTTTTTAAAAATAGGGATCGTGTTTTTATCAATCTTCATCATTTATTCAATAATTAATGATTAAAAACCAGCGTATTGTTCATGATATGTAAAATGTCCTCATCAATACAATAAAAAAACAAATTAAGGAAGTCATCACAATGTATAGTAAATTCTCTAGCAGCGTTTTTAATTACACACACAAATATGTGCATTCTATCCTCTCTGGGCTAATTTTTTAAAAGTGTGTTCTTTCTTATACCATGAAGATAGACATTTTTTTTTATATATATAAATATCTGACTAAGGTAGATTCAAACATTGTCCCAATTGGGATAAATCTCCTGAAGACTTTTTGTTTTTAAGTTCCACAAGTTCAAACTTGAAACCTTGTGCCCAAGTGTTAAAAATTCTTTTCACTAAAACTAACACATATTGTAGATAGATACTAAATCAGCACGGTGCAGCCTAAAATTTGAAAATGATGTGCCAAAATACATTTTTTTTGAATTTTTTTGAAACTAAGAAAAATAAGTATTGACAACTTGAAAGTAAACAATAGGATTTTAATTAGGAAAAATTTCTAAAAAAATTCCTATCTAAAAATTCATTGTCTAAAGGTATTTAAGAACCAAATTCTTGAATGAGATTAATTGTTACGAGTCACCAACCAATTTAATCGAGGTTATTTTTGAAAACATATTTATATTTTTAACACATTTATTAGTTCGATTAATTTTAACTAGATTTTTGTATTCTTCATAATTGGTTATTCATTAAGTGTTTGGGTTACCCAGAAATTTTTCGGGGACAATTTTGTTTCACAAGTGTAAAAAAAATAAGCAATTTTCCTCTACTGTTATCCGAACTAAGTTTTAGTTAACCAAATATGTTGAGTTGGCAGTCTACATATCATTTATGTCATTTCTATTAATGTGCAAATTTATTTCGGAAGTCCATGTATCATCATCTACTTCATTTTCTCAAAGTAAAATTTTAAATTTGTGAGGCAAATTTGTATCTTAATAAAAATAATGTGAATAACATGTAGATTTTCAGTTTGGCATAGTTGATCAACTAAGGTTAAAATTAATTAGGATAACGGACAGAACAAAATTACTTCCTTTTTAACACTTTCAGAATAAAAAGTAGCCTCTGAAAAAAAAAACTTTAAAAGCGACATTACCAAACTCATTCGTTAATGATGGCTGACTATAAATTCAAAACCGATAATGGAGGTTATATACGGCTGTCAGGTTGAGGAGACACGCAAAGTGGAATGCCTAATAATGTGTTCTTTTTTTTTGAGTTGGGTTGCAAGTTGCAACATAATTTCGGTTTTAATATTAATAATGTGTTCTTTTTTTTTTTTTTTAAAGAATATATATGGTCTCTTGGGACATGATATTTATTCATTTTTTTCATTTACTAACAATTTTTTTTAAAAAAAAAAAAAATAGATGAATAATCATTCATAAAATTCAACAACAAAACACTCAAAATGGTATAAGATAAATTTTCGGCTTAAATTAATCAGAGTCATTTTCAAATCTAATTTGAGCACTTCTTTAGTCTTAATTTATCTTAATTATAGAGTATCATAATTACAAAAAATACATAAAATATCAGGTGCACCACAAATTATTTTGTCTATGAGATAATAAGAAAGGTCGTTTGTAAACATAGTTCTGTTATATGTGTATATATATGTTTTCCTAATCAAATGTAGGCCCAATAAAGTTATACAGTATATAAAGTTTTTTTTTTTTACACACACAAAAAATACTGTATAAAATGCAAATGCAATGATTAATAATTTAATATCATGCTATGATTATATCACTGTCTCTCATTCCTTTTTTTTTTTTTTTTTTTTTTTTTTTTTTTTTTTAGACATGCCACCTATTCACTTTCTTTCAATCATTTTGGATATTTATCATCGTTTGGTTATGTAATAACCACCGATTACTCAAAACTTTGGTTTCAAGTTCACTAATATAAATGAAATTAATCAATTATAATTTACAGTAAATAAAATATTCATATATATATATATATATGACATTGAAAAGGATAATATTTAAATGATAAAACATTAATCTAGAAGTAGGTGGAATATTTATGCATAAAACCACACATAATCTAGTAAAAGAGAGTTACAAAAGTATAAATAGGACAAGCTGCTATTTTTTCAATTCAAAATGTTGTTGTTTTCAGACTTAGTAATGAGAGAGGAGGAGGAGGAGGGGGGGGGGGGGGGGGGATATAATCTGGTCGATTAATTCAAAACTTTATTTTTTTTATTATTTTATTTTTTTTGGTAGTAAAAATCTTGATTTTACTGGTTAAGAATGACTTCACTTCACTGGCCCAACCAGTTCACCGATATAGGGTTTTAATTAATATTATACGTAGGGGTGAGCATGGTACCCGAGATGCTCGTACGCCCGCCCAAATCTAGTAAAAAATTGCCACACTTGACACTAAAAAGGTGGCCCGAAAAACTTTTGGGCAGTTTTGGGTTGGGCCAATAATGGCAGTAGTGGATATCGCGGGGGTCCTACCGCCTTAAAAATTAAATATATTTAAATAAATATTATTCTATATATATTATTTTATTTAAAATATATTATATTATTATATCTAAATATATTATATTATACCTCAAGTATCTCTAAAGCTTTGAAATTGTGTAAAATATGAACTAGAATCTTCATAAAGTAGAGTAGGGCGTCACTACCGTAAGCGCCGCCCCCGACCCATCTTTGCCCTGCCCAAAAATGATTAAGACTTTTATTGGGCAAGGCTGGGCATTGGACTGCAAAATGAAGCCCGTTCATTCTTCGGGCTGGGCATTGGGCATGAGTCCTGCCCTGCCCAGCCCTGCCCATGCTCACCCCTAATTATATGTATTACTAATATTTATTTGTATGTGTGTGTGTATATTAAATGGATACTCAAATTGGTATTGGAAGTTTAAAAATATAGTAATGTTGCACCTTTTTTTTATAAAAAAGTTAACGGTCAATATCACTTTTTCAACCGTCAACGTTAATTTTTTAACGTAAAAAAGTAAGATTGATATTTTTTTAAAGATTTCCGGGGTCACATTGAGTAAAAAAAAAAAAAATGTCAAGATAACATTTCTCCTAGAGGTATAAAAAAAAAAAAATTCAAAATAACATTTCTCCTAGACGTACAAGTCAAACCATGTGCTGGCATATCATTATATAGTTTAGGACGCATTACTGTACTCATATATTGTCCTCTAAAATTTATATATATAAAAAAAAAAATAAATAAATATATATATATATATATATAAAGAATCATCAAAGAATCATCATACTTTTTTTTTTTTTTTTTAATTTTAAAGTTATTGATTCCTTGTATTAGATTTTTTTGGGTTAAAATGCACCCAACACCCTGATATTTTTTTCAAGTGTATATAGTGTTCTAAAGTTGTTTGTAGTATAATTTCATCAAATCTAAAGTGATGTAATTTCTTTTTGCAGTGTTTAAAATGCTTTCAATCCAACCCTGATATATTTTTTCAAGTGTATATAGTGTTTTAAAGTTGTTTGTAGTATAATTTCAACCTTGAAGTATTTAAAATGACACAATCAAATCTAAAGTGATGTAATTTTTTATATATGCAGTGTTCTAAAGTTATTTATAGTACAATTTCAATCCTGGAGTATTTAAAATGATACAATCAAATCTAAAGTTAACATCTTATGACAATTCCAATTTAACCAAAAACGCTGAGTTGGCATACAATATAAGCATATGACTTGGCACTTTTATGATTGCAACAAGGAAGCCTTTTTTTATTTTTATTATGGAAAAATATCAGTAAAGTTTTAAGGAAGAAAAAAAAATAAAAAAAAGTCTCAACCCCAAATCCCCTATCGGGATTTTTTTGATATTAATTATGAACTTCCAATATTAAAAAAGTGTTGTTGTCAAAATAACTTTTTATATTGTTAAAATGACTTTTCCTATTATTTAAATTTACCTATGAAAATATTGTTGTCAAAATGGTTTTTCATGTTGTCAAAATGACTTTTTCTGTTGTAAAAAATTTTCCGATTTTTTTTTTCTTTGACGTGTAGAATTTTAGAAATCTAGAAAATTTTTGACAATAAAAATGCCATTTTAACAATATGAAAAGTCATTTTGACAATTAACATTTTTATAGAGAAATTTAAACAACAGGAAAAACCATTTTTGATAATATCAAAAAAAATTATTTTGATAACAAGACTTTTTTAATATTAGAATTTTATAATTAATATCAAAAGATAGAGAATTTGAGGTTGAAACTTTATATAATATATATATTTTATATATATATTTTTTTTTTTTTAAAAAAAAAAACCTCACTGATATTTTCCCTTTTATTATCTCAGAACTAAGTTAGGGTTCGTTCGGTCAACGAGAGTCTGCGAAGAAAGTCAGGCAGATGAAATTGACCAGTCTCGGCAAAAAGCACCGATTGTTCGTCCTTTGCTTGTCTGGGTAGAGAGCAGCGTTCGTCTTTGGCCGCATTTCACCGGTTTATTCCTTCTTTGATAAATTTAGTAATTGATAATATTAATGGAATTTTAGGGGGCTCAACACGTTAACGTGTGAAAGATGTTTTTTCCTAACATCGTATATTTGAACCAATCAGTTATGTTTGACCAGTAATTATTATGTTTATTCAATGATTAATTATATTAAATAAAATTAGTTAAACCATGTGCTTGCTTTGTCCCCCCAAAAGATTCTAACTTTATACAAGGCATTTTGTATTATCTCATTCTTTTTTCCTATTTCATAAAATTAGCTAACATGTTTTGGCATACCAAATAGACTCAAGGTCTTATCTTATTTTTTTTCTCATTCTATCAACAAACATGGGTTGGGTCTAATGAAAAAAGACTAGTTCCTCACAATATGGTAAATTAATATTCAAGTTCCTGATAGAAAATGGGTCTACATATAATACTTGATAATACATTGAATAGAATTATCTCTAATAAAAAGACAGATGTGCTAACAAAAATACAGACATTCTTTAAACCAAAGAGGGTCTAACAAATAGGATCAAACTAAGGAGCTCCCATTCATAAATAAACTCTTCTACTATTAGACTACACAATGCGGTTGCCGATTTAGGGCTTGTTTAGAAAGGCGGTGGGGGCTGAAAAAGTAAGGTAGAAAGGGAAAAAGCATGGTGGAACATAAAATAAGATGTTTGAGTTGACATTTTTTAAATAAACTTTTTGGCCAAATTTTTTTTTTTTTTTTTTTTTTTAATTTAAAAAAAAAAAGCTATTAAGACTTGTTTTTCACTGCAGATGGGTTTTTACCATCATTAATCAAAATATAAATCATGTTTTCAATCTAACTTTAAACCTATTTTAAGTTTACAAAAGTTATATTGAAAAAAAAGCTACTTCTATCACCGCTAATTCATCCAAACTCTTATAGGATGGTTTGTTTGGTATAGGATAGCAGAGTGGGGAGCTTTACAAAAAGAGAGATGATGCTTTGCTTCAAAGACCAATAAAGGAATTGGTGCCTTCAAAGCGATGATAAACACGTTTATGAAAAAGATTATAGACCTGTCAATTAGACTCAATATTTTGCCCACTTCAATTTTTTCAGAAAAATCTTATAGAATTTTAATTCAAGGCTTTAATCTTTTTAATTTTATTTCATACAAAAGAACTAATAAAGAAAATGACGCCATTTATTGAAAGTATGGTCTGGCTGCTGACTCACGTCCCTATAATGATAGTTGAAAGAAATATATATATATATATATATATATATATATATATATATGCTTCGTACACCTAATGTCAATTATATCATATAAGAAATACTATAATATTTATACACGCACATATGACAACGAGTTTGAACGAGTAGCTTATAATAGGTATATTTTTTTTGGTCAAAGGATACTTCTATTAATATTCTAAGAACATTACAAACAAAACAAAATACACACAAATAAAGACAGAATACATCAAGGAAGGAAAACCGCAAAGACGAACTAACATCAACTAAAACACAAGTCCATGAATTACAAACAAAATAGAATACACCCAAATAAAAAAAAACTAAAAACAATCACCCCCTCAAAGGATGATTGGGGAGAGGGGCATCATGAGGAACAACATTCATCTTCTGGGAGTCCAAGGTTAGAAGAGACAACAAAGAAGGTGTTGGTTGGAAAACCCACCCAATCGGGCACACCCCTTTATAAGCATCTGCTGCAATCAAGTCAGCGGCACGATTATCCCCCCTTGGGGTAAAGGACAAAGAGAACCCAACCTTGGTACCCAACAGGCAAATGATATCAAAAATAATACTCCTACTCCTCCAATCAATCATATCCGGAGCTTTAGCTTATAATAGGTATATGACTTTTTGATAATTTTATTTTTACAAAATTGAGTCTTCCTTTACTCCTTTGTCAATTATGTAGTCATAAACAAACAATGATTTTTTTTTTTTAATTGGGACTTGCCTTGCGTGCTGCGCACATGTATTTTATTATCAGTTATACATCAGGAAGGCTTATAAGTATAATGTGATTTATAAATCAAGGGATTTTCCTTTATAATAAACTAGTCTTTTGAGATGAACTCTCCCTTTAGACTTGTGATCATCACATTAACGTTTTCATTAAAAGTCTGATATTCACGGAAAGGGCCACACAAAGAGGGTTTTGACCAACAAGAGGTTAAGTAAAGTGTCGTGGTGTGGAGCTGATAGTTACCCACATAGGGTTTTGGCCGGCAAGAGACCGAATAAAGTGTTGTGGTGTGGAGCCACAAGGATATCGACTCTTAAAGGGGGTGACTATGTTATGAGTTTCATATCAGAAAGCCTTATAACGTCGACTCTTAAAGGGAATGACTATGTTCTGAGTCCTACATCAGGAAGCTTCACAAGTATAATATGCTTTATAAGTCAATAGGCTCTCTCTCCTAGGAGGCTATTCTTTTGGGATTGGTTTTCCTTTTGGCTTGTGATGATCACATATTTATGCATATTTTTGTTTGAGATGTGATTAGTTATTTATAACAAAATTTCATAACGTGTGTGTGGTGTAAAGATTTTAAATATTTCACAATTCTTTTGTCCAACTATTTGAATTGATAAAAAATCACAATATAAAGCAAAATTGGAATTCTATGAGTATATATGGGATGGGATTTAATCGTTTAAATCCTATGAAATGAAATGTTGAAATAAACCATGATTCTCATAAAAACAATATCAGATGACGCGAGCAATGATTAAGGATTCGAACATTTTGAAAGTGTGTGTATAGTTGAGGTGTTAATTTGCCCTAACAATTTTGCAAATAACGTTGCTTTGGTAATTAAAGTTGGGATAAGATATTATCACTATCAATTTTATGTTACTATCAAGTCACTATCATTTTTTCACCGTTAGATTATAATCTTAATAGAAGAGAGAAATGATAAAGTTAGATGAAATTCGGATTTAACAGTGAAAAAGTGGTAGTGACATAAAATTGGTAGTAACAATATCTTATCTCATTAAAGTTTAATCAAACTTTTAGTGGTTACTATTGGTTTTCTAACGAGACAAAGTACTACGTTTTACAATTTCTGAAAAATCTTCACATATAACATTGCTTGTAACCAAAACTTAACCTAATTTCTGGGATCCGGCTTTTTTCCTTTTCCCTTATCATCAACTGCTCTCCTTTTCTCTCAAAGTGCACCGTTTTGGTGCAAAATTCATATGCTCTCTCTCTCTCTCTAAAAATAATAATAATAATATTCACCATTCTGAAGCATTTTTTAAAATACTAATTAGTACCCTGAATTTTTTTTTTTTCAAAATACTAAATTTTTTCAAGACCATGAAGTATATCTTTAGTACTTGTCGGTGATTTCAAATATCTTTTTAGTACTTAGTCAAGACTTGAAATATGTTTTCAAGGTCCTAAAATAAATTTTCAATATCATAAAGTATTTTGTCAGTATCAATCACTATCTTGAACTATATTTGTAATACCATTTAGTACTCTGATTTTTTTTTTCAAGATCTTAAAATGCCTTCAAAAAATTTTAAGATCTTGGAAAAAAAAAAAAACTTAAAGTACTTGATTGATATTAACTGGTAAAAAAAAAAAAAAATACTTGATGGCGAATGTTATTTTGAAAAAAAAAAAAACTTGATGGTGAATGTTATTTTGAGAGAAAAGGATCAAAGCGATGATAAAAGGAATTGCTTTAAGCATCTAACCTTTCTAAGACATAAATAAATAAAAACATATCATGCAGCAACAAAAATCTTAAAATGAAAATTTAGTAATAAAAAAATATATAAGCGGGCCCTTTTAAGCTCTTGTCCCTACAAGAATGGCCCTTTTAGGCTCAACTTCATTTGAAAACTCTATTTTATAAGCTCGATCCTTGAAAGTCAGGACATAAATGGGTCAGCCTAATTTCCCACCTCTAATAATGAATAGCATAGTGAGTGACATTTGCATTTGCATTATCCAAATACATTTTCAACCATCTCTATTTAAAATTTTTAATTGATGATTTTTAAATAATAAAAAATAATTTTTTGAAATAATAACCGTAAAAATATTATTTTTATTTTATATTCTTTAAATATTAAAATTATGTTTTTTTTTTCAAAAAATTAAAATTAAAAAAACATCTGGCCCAACCAAACTTTTTGGTGATCATGACTGAAACTTAATCAACCTAAATTTGGCATCTCGGAAAAGTAGTTCCAAACAAGCACAAGGAAGGTGAAAATTTGGGAGAGTGAAAGGCAGGGGCAGCCATCAAACGTGCTTTTTATCACATCACTGTCAAATCCATTTGACTTTTGTTTTAGTTTTCCGACGTTCACATTCATTTGATTAGATTACCCCAATAATTCCCCTAATGAATTAAGGCCAATAATTGAGCAATTTGTCATTTGTCACTTCAATTTTGTGAGCAAATATTCTCATGTCATTTACTTTGTTATTGGGTTCAAAGGGATTGGATATTCTCATTAAAAGAAGGATGTTTGATTGAAGTTGGTCAAATTACTAAGAGATGCGTCCTAACTTTTAAGTGTCTAGGTAAGCGTTTTTTTGAGGATAATAGGCGGTTCATCCGGTCTAACATCAATATTACTTAAGAAGAAGGAGATTTTACTCGCCCTTAGATCATAAGTGAGACTAACCCATTTCCTAAAATTTTTTTATATATATATATATATATATAAATTCTCATGTCATGTGGAATAATTGCAATTTAAAGAATTTAACAGGACATACGTACTTTTAATATTTCATATGCGTATTATCTTTCTACTAAAGTGAGCTCCAATATGCAGTCCAAAGACCAAAAAAAAAAAAAATTAAAAAAAAAAATTAAAAACCTAAAGTGGGTTACGTGCTATGAGCTGCGCTGCACTACTTGTAATTAATGTGAGTATATTAATTTATTTTTCGTTCATATTCTAATTGGATAACTTCATCCAACCTTTTCAACATCAATGAATTTTTGTCTTCATTCTACATAAAATATATTGTTTGAGAGAGTTTTGTTATTTTATTAAAGAAGAATAACTTAATCATATTCATTTTTATTATTTAAAAGGATAAGTACTAAAAGCTTAAAGTTTCAAATATGATCAAACATGCAATTTCTCATTTATTAGAAAGCTTTTATAGTACTAGGCTACTAGCTCATTAGCAACTTAATCATATTCTAAAATGTTGAATTTTCAGTTTTGTTTTTCCAGTTTCCTAATATAAAAAATCTTTAAGAAAGATGTCTACCCAAAGACATGTAATTAATTCAAATACAAATTTTTACAAGGCGAATAATGTTTTTCCCCACCAAGTGTACATGTATCCTTCATTTAAGGTAATATCATGTGAACAGTTTTCTCATTAAGGATTCGAACGTTAATTCGTTCTATTATGAGGGTGAAGACTTTTTAGCTAAACCAAACTCCTATTGATTGGGATTCAGAATTCAAATACATACCAAAAGAACATTTCCATGGGCCACTCTTTTAATTCATACAACATGGGCCTCTAATTTAAATTACAGTGACCTGCAATTCTAATTGCTAATGCATGGGCTACTAGACCCGGCCCAATGTCCAAGTTGGAACACAGAAAGACTTGGGGTGAATCTTTGAGTATTTTACCAACAAAAAAAAAAAAAAAAAAAATCAGTATTTCATCTTTGCGTAGGGCATTAATAACTCTACTATACGGCATAGACTCAATTTTTCTTGGGAAAATGACAGCCATTTCCTAAAGATCATAAAAAATAGTAGAAATGTCCCAACAGAAATTCACATATAAAAAAAGTCCTTAAAGATTTTTTTAATATTATTTGTATTGACAACAAAAAGTGCTATATTTACAACAGGAAGTACTATATTTATAACAAAATTTAAAAACTCGGTTATTCACAAATTGAAAAAAAACTATATTCATAACGGTGAAGTCTTATATTTACAACAAAATTTAAATACTTGGATTTTGTTTAAAACTCAAATCCCTAAGCGTATAGAGAGGATGTCATTCACAACAAAAAAAGGCTATATTCATTACAAGAAGAAGTATTCACAACAAAATTTCATTCATAAATTTGAGAAAAAACTATATTCACAACATGAAGTCTTATATTCACAACAAAATTTAAAAACATAAATTTTGTTTCAATACAAATAATAAAACTTATTTTATATGTGAATTTTTGTTGGAACTTTTTTTATTATTTTTTATGGTTCTTAGGACTTGGCTGTCATTTTCCATTTTTTTTACACTAAATGTTGCCATACAAAATCTTCAAATAATGCACTTAAACAATAGTAGTTTAATTAAACGCGTTTTCAAACAGTGAAACAACGCTTTTTCAAACAGTAAAACAATTCCAATTTTCCTATTTTTGTCTTGACAATTTGAAACTTCATCCTTTTTCTCAGCCAGTAATGAGTTGCACCCATATTACTTTACCTTTTTTTGTGGCTAGGAGAATCTAGCACCTTAAAGTATATTTTTATGTGTGTTTAGTGCTCTAAAATATTTTGTGATGCACTTAACACACTAGAATAATTTTTCATTTTTAAAGTATTTTTTAAACATGTCCAATGCCCTGAATAATCTTTTGGTGCCTGTAACACTTTAAACTAGTTTTTTCAGATATATCTAATATCCTAAAATACCTAAATTGTTAATTGGACGTCATTTTGGGAGTTAGAGGAATTAATGAATGGTGTTTTGGTAAAATTTATATAATAAATACAAAAAAAAAACAAAAATACTCTGCATTAATTCTCCTTACTCCTAAAATGCGGGGTGACTTGACAAAACCTTATGTCAAGTGACATGATAAATGATAAACCTATACATACATACATACATAGATATATATATATATACATACATACATACATACATACATACATACATACATACATACATACATACATACATACATATTTATATATTTTATTTTTAAAAATTATTTTAGGATCTTGAAAAAATATTTTAGGATCTTGGTTAACAAGATACTTGAAAAAATACTAAAAAAATGATCTTGAAAAATTATTTTAGTAATAGTTAGTACCGTGAAATATTTTTTCAAAATAGTAATATAATTTTCAAGATCATGAAATACTTTTCGAGTTGATCAAGATCAAATAACTATTGAGGGACCAAAAGCCAATATCATTTTAATACCGTAAACGCCGGAGAAAAGAGCGGTTAAGCCTTTTTGTTGGAAAAGGAAAACCTGGCATCGGAGGGATAAATAATTTTTCAAGATCCTAAAATAATTTTTCAAGATTGAAGTATTTTTCGGCCAATGGAAGACTTGAGACACCAAGGGGTAATATCAATAGTTTTTCAAGTATCCTTTTAGCAAATACGACCATATAATTTTTCAAGATCATGAAATATTTTTTCAGTTCTGGTCAGTATCCTAAAGTATCATTTTAATACCAGTGAGTACCATAAATATTTTTTCAAGATCCTAAAATAATTTTTCAAGATTGAAGTATTTTTTCAGTTCCAGTCAGTATCTTCAAGTATCCTTTTAGTACCAGTGAATACCCTGGAATATATTTTCAAAATCCTAAAATAATTTTCTAAGATCATGAAGTATTTTTTCAGTAGCAATCAGTATCATGAAGTATCCTTTTATATCTGTCAGTACCCTAAAATATTTTTTCAAAATCCTAATATAATTTTTCAAAATGATAAAACATTTTTCAGTACCAGTCAGTATCCTCAAATATCTTTTTAGTACTAGTTAATACCTTAAAATTTTTTTCAAGAACCTAAAATAAGTTTTGAAGATCATGAAATACTTTTTCAGTATCGGTCAGTATCCTCAAGTATCTTTTTAGTACCCATCAGAACCGTAAAATATTAAAAAAAAAAAAATCAACTACCACTATTTTGCACCAAAATGACGTAGTTTTGAGAGGAGGGCCGAATTTTTTTTTTTGGTTGATAAAAAGACAGGCCTTAGCCTTAATATATTAAAACAAAATCAAAGAAGCTCAAATGATTAGGGCATACTATATCAAAGTAAAGGATTTAGAAATACCCTCCTTAGCTACGCTATCAGCTAAAAGATTAAGGCTCCTAGGGGTATATTGTAAATGAACTACCCAATCCAACTCAAGCATATGTCTAATCTGGAGACGCACTATACTTCCCACCATGGTATCCTTTCCCAGCGTTAAATCCTCAATCAGCGTTTTAGAATCAGAGGCTAGGATTACCTTTTTGAAGCCTTCATCTCATGCAAGTTTCAGACCCATAAGCACAACCCATTCTTCAGCCTCATAGACTCTACAAACCCCAAGTTATGAGAGAATTCTACCATCCATCTGCCCAAAGAGTCTCTGATCACACCTCCACAGCCTGCACTGTTGTTAATCCCTGCCACAGCCTCATCCACATTAACTTTAACCCAAGACTCGGGTGGCAGAATCCAATGCTCAACTATATCTTCATGTTGAGGGATTTTGCTAATTGATTGGTCCACAACTATGCAGTAGGACCGCCATATTCTGTTAATCACAGCTAATAGGTCAAAAGGTTTCTGGAAGTTGTCATCAAAGGTGAAGGAATTATGCCATGTCCATAATAACCACAATGTAACACCCCATATCAGATTCTAGTTATCATCCTTCGAAACACCAAAATCCTTTCTCAGATTTGAAGACATCCAATCACGTATAGGCAATGCAAAGAAGGTAGAAACGAGTTGAGGGCTAACTAGTTGCTTTCAGATACGTGATGCATAGACACAATCACGCAAGATATGGATGTCATCCTCAACTACTGCATTATAGTACACCAACGACTCTGCCAAACATTGGTTAGGCATCCTGCCATTGAAAGCCAACCAGAGGAAGACTCTGATCCTCTCTGCTCCTTTCCAAGCCCAAATAAGATGGAACGTATCATTATAAAGGTTGGCAGGAGGTTTTTCAATCAATTGGTAAGCACTTTTAACCGAGAATAAGCCATTCTTTGTCCTATTCCACACCATTATATCATCTCCAGCACTCTCAAAAGGAGGTAAGACAACAGTGAGCCACTGAATAACCTCACTATTGACTATACCAGAGAGTTGAGGCAGATTCCAATGACCATATATTATCCAGTTGGCGACCATAGTCTCCTCCTCCTCACACGACATAGGGTGAACACAGAAGTCCTTAATCCTTTTATCTAGAAAAAGCCAGGCGTCCATGAAGAAATGAATAGAGGTACCATTCTTTAATTGCATACAAATCTCTAGAGGCTTGAATCAGTTGATTTAGCATTAAGAAGAGAGATATCGCTTCTTCTCATGTATTTTTTTATCTAGGACTTGAGCCCAAAGCCCATCCAAGCCCCTAACCAGATTCCACGCCAGTTTAATTCCAAAAGCCTTGTTTACTGAGGTAAGCTTCCTGAGGCCTAACCCTCCAAATGGCATTGGTATAGCAATCCTATCCCATCCTAATGGATGGAATCCATGACTGGACTGAAGTGAACCCCAAATAAAATTGCGTTGTAATCATTCTACTCCTCACATATGCTAATTGGAAGTTGAGCCACCTGCATTGGAAAAATTGGAATAGATCCAAGTACAGATTTTGATAAAGTTATCCTTCCAGCAGTCGATAAGAAATTTGCTTTCCATGTAGAGAGTTTCTCCTTGACTCGGTCAACACATATTGGAAAGTCGCCCTCTGGGACCTCTTCCTAGATAGGGGAAAACCAAGGTATTTCCCTACCTCACAAGTAATATCCATACATGATATTTCTTTGATTCTACCTTTTAAGGCTGCAGAAACCTTGGGAGAGAAGAACAAAGATGATTTAGCTAAATTAACTTTTTCCCCCAATTCACAGCAGAATTTGTTAAGGGCTGAAATAATGACTCTAGCATTTTCCTCCGAAGCTTTGCCAAAAAGAAGCAGGTCATCTGTAAACATTAGATGAGAAATGGCTGGACCATCTTTTGTAAAATAGATTGGTTTCCATCTATTAGCTGCAACTTCATCACTTATAATGTGAGAGAGTCTATCCATACAAAGAAAAATAAGAAAGGGGAGATTGGATCATATTGTCTAATACCGCGAGAAGGCTTAAAAAATTCAGTTTTGTTTCCATTCCATAGCACATTTAGAGTTGCACTCAAAACACACTGCATATAGTAAGGTCAATGAATTTATCACCGAACCCAGCCTCAAATAGAACCCTTCTAATATAGCTCCACTTGAGACGGTGTTTGATGATAAGGAGAAAAGGATGTTAGCTGGGTCCAAATATATACTTTTATGCTCTTTGGATGATCTGAAAATTTACAGAGGAAAAAACCCGTTAAAGTCTATCAAGAACAACCGAATCAACAAAAGAACACATAACTTTAAAGTGACAACCTAGACACTAGAAAAAATGAATCCTCTACTGTTATATAGTCGTGACCTAAGAATGAACATAGGTGTTTGGGATCACTTTCAAAAACTATTTTTATATTTTACGAGATAAAATTAACTCCACTCATGTATATATTTATCTTGTGTGGTGCAAAGTCACTTGACATGAACCGATTTTTTTTTTTTTTTTTTTTTTTTTTGGTTCTAGGGAATTAAAAAATGGAGCAGAAAATTTTTGCTTCTTTGTTCCAGGGGACAAAATCAGAATCATTTCTCTCATCCTCCATCGCATCTGTCATCTTCATTATCCCAATGCAAGCCACGCACCAGATCGGTCTTCCTCTTGTGATCTACTTCCACCGTAACCACCAGGTCGGCCATCCACTGTCGGCCTTTCATCGTAGCTTCCACCATCATCATCGTCTTCATCCTCCGTCACTGCCATAACCTTCGGTCCACACAGCCTCCATTATATTGCTCTTCACCTATGCTTTATTCCACATCGTGCCTCCTCCATAATCGCCCATTTCCTTCCCTCCATTCACATCCAATCTGAAGAAGCCTTTACTCATGCCTATCAAGGGTCAGATCTATGATGTGTCTTAGAGTAGGTATAATCAACCTTTCCTTTTGAATTTTTGTCCTTTTATCGATTGTTTGCGGTTGATTTTAGGGTTTTTTGAACCCATTTCCTTTTGATTATTTGGAGTCTTCAGGAAGTTGTCGTATTTGCCCACAAACACTTAAAGAGTGTCAAGATGAAACGGTCGTGGTAATTTAATTTGATGACATCAACAATCTTTCCATAATAATGGAAGCCTTTGAACTGCATGTTACCATCACTGCTGCTCGCATAACTCCTTATCCAAAAGGTTCCATAAACACTCAAGTTTTGAGTTAGAAATTGACAGAAACAATGCAAAACTTGAACAATTAACGTTTTATGCAGTAAACTTTGTTGCATGGTCAAGTGAACTGATTGCGAGAGCTTTGAAATCTACTAAGTTGAGTTGTGGTCATTTAGTATTCGACACGCAAACCAACTCGGGAATTCTTTGTGGACCTTTTTATCAATTTCAAAAGATGTGTGTGTGCGATTCTTGAGTTGATCTTCGCATAACTTTTGAATTCCCTGCAAGTAATCAGTGACGGAACCAGGAAAAAATTTTAGCCCGGGCCAAAAAATATATATATTGAACTACTCTCTTTAATTCTTATTATAAGGCACCAAATAAGGTTTTTTTTTAATTTTATTTTTTATTTTTTATAAAACACTTGCTTGTTTTCAAATAGCATTAAATATTTTTTTCCATGTATACCCATAATTAAAAAGGTAGTGAGTGAGAGTAATAATAAATAAAAATTAATTATTACTCTTTTTTCCGAGGAAAAAAAGAGAGTAATAATTAATATGATATTAGAGTTTAGTGTAATTAATAGGGATAATATTAAAAATTACTTAAATTTTAGGACAAATTTAATGACTTTACCTGTTTTTATTGACTTGTGAGAATTGTTAGTTGGTTCCTTAAATAATGACTAGAGGGAGTATTTACTAAATAATATCAAATAATCGAGAAAATACAAACAAATAATAACATATAATTATAAATCAAAACAATATATAAGATGATACTAATCTTTTCGGTATCTCAAACAAGAATTTTACTTTCCTCTCACAAATTTTAATAAGTAATGAAACAAACATTATTCTTACAAAGAAGAGAAGATAAAAAATTATTTGGGGCCAAATTTGTGGCCAAATAAAATAAAATAAAATAAATACATATATACCCTAACAAATTTTATAAGATCAAGGGTCGCCATTTTGAATTCCCTGCAAGTAATAATGTAAGCGACAGTGATCATAAGAGGTGATCATGTAAGTGAAATGTAATGAAATATATAGAATAACATATGAGTGTACAATTCATACCGAAGGAAGGGATCAACTTGACTGCAATTAATCAAGACATGTCTAGGTGCTTGTAACTTCTTAGTTGCCGTTAGTTTGAAATTCTCATTTTCTCTAATTGGTTTACCAACACGAGGGATTAACAACTCTCTTGATGATGACTCAGTTTAGACAATCATCCACTATATAACCTTTAGATATAGCTGTCATAAGACTTGAACCGCCATAAAGTGCAGTTTTTTTTTCCTTAAACAAACTTTAGTTTATAGAATGACAAGTCACGCACACACATAAAAAAATTACCTTCTCAATTGCTAAACTATATATATATATATATATAGTCCAAATATCAATTACACAAATTAAATTATTTTTTTAAGTTCAAGAAATCAAAATATAAATATCACAAAACTGAAAGAAAAAAAAAAAAATCTAAGAAGGCGGCTGATAATCACGGGCAGCGGAATTAACAGCACTATCATCCTGGACGATGCCTACTTGCTACTAATAATTAGAAGGCGTCTGGACGACGAATTTGAGGACTGGCGGGACCATTGAAGTCGGCTCACCAGGTAACTCTGTCTCCCAGGACTTGGACATCATTGTGTTCGTAATTTCCATCCATTGGGTTTGGAGCTGATAAAATACATTGACTTGGACCTACATCCTCTTGGCTACCTTGGCCTCAATAGTAGCCTTTGCCTTGGGAACCTCCGCACAGAACTCCTCAATCGATGTACCACTTCACCTTATGGTACCGAAGGTCCCCACTTGAGAAGTCCCAGTAACAGCTCTGCTACTTCTGCCATATACCATGCTGGGCTTGGTGTCTATCCCCATACCCTACAGTGTCTAAGGTGCTCAACTAGGCCCACAACAACTTTCAGCGGCACAATGGGATCCACATTTGACCCCTGAGACTCCACCGTCTGAGACTCTCTCAACTCAGTTGTAGTCTTCTCAATTTGCTCCTGTCACACACATTTTCACAAACAATTATTAATCAATTCATATAATTAAAAGAAAAAAACATATTTATCTAAATTTATTTCTATCTCTTACCATGGCTTCCTCTACCTGCTGAGACGTTGCAATACTGTTCGGTGACTATGAGTATAAGTAAATAATTCCTTGTAGTGCGTTTGATGATTCTCTTGCTCTACCTTCTTCTCTTAAAAAAATTAAAACAATAAATTATGAGCGGCCTTTTTATATATAATATTAAGCCAAAATTAATTTAATTGTAAAAATACCATTTCCCTATAGGTGACAACAAATGTCTTTGATCTTGCCTTGTGATAGATCTTCTAGTACATGTGATTCCTGATGTTTATCTCGAAAGAACCTATGAAAAAATATATATTAATATTTCATTTTCTTATACTTTTAAATATTTCCTTATAAATAATAAATATAAACAAAATTACCTATCCTTGTTGGTTTGTATTGGACAAATCTTGCCCAGTCATTAAATACATCAATACTACCACCACGGGTGTCGTACGACAAACTTAGAGGCGCATCACAAAATTAAACACATCAATAACAATTAACTAAATTATTATTAAAAACATTTCATTAATTAAATACTTGGTTATATTAAATTAGTTACCTTCACAATCTCGTCCCATGCCTCATCCTTCAGCTTCTTTGGCAGCTTGTTCTAGTCCTGGAAGTGGATAGGGAACTGGAGTCAATTCCTACCCAGCTCGTTTAGGTAGTAGTTGAATAGATGACCACTACTTTTAATTGGCTAGTTTGTAGCCTCATTCTACAGAACTACTACATGTAACCTTCGGCCGAGCTTATTTAAACTGGTGATGTCCAATTAATTTGCACAATTGATCATAAATTTAAATTAAATATAAAATCACATTTAATCGGCTTTTATTCAAATATTAACTTATTAAAACAATTACTTACCTTGAACCTACATATCAAAGCTAGTTGCTCATGAAGACGATTGTCATAGGTCATTTGGTCCCTAGTCTCCTTGATGTTAAGGAACTGCACCGCCTCGCTGGTATGAAATTTGATATCAATTTCCCCCTCCTTCTCATAGTCAATCACTCTAATATCTTGCGCCCTTGATGGAATAGGCAACTCTGGTGGGGTCGCTTGTTGTGGTGGCACTTGTAGGGTCGCTAGGGGGTCGCCTTAGGTGGTCTCTTTGTGGAGTGGTTTCTACTTTGACTACTGCCCACTTCTCGAACTATCTAAGGAAGCGCTCATCTATCTTCTTCCCTTTCACCTTTTTCTCCTGAAAGACATTATAACTACAATTATTCCATTTTTCAAATTAATGCAACCCTTTTTTTATATAAGCAAATTAATACAAATATAATTGATTATAATTTCTTACTTAACCAACTAAAAATAGATCACAAAATAAATTAAAGTCACACCTAAGCAATATTTATAAAAAAATTTATAATAATAACCAACATTATAAAGAAATAACATCACAATATTATAATAATATAATTACACATAACCAAAAAAAAAAAAAAAAAAAACGCATGGATAAAAAAGACTAAAAAACATTACACATGGCAAAATAAGCTCATAAACTCATAATATTACAAAAACATATTTAAAATAAAAATAAAAAATAAAAAAAAATCTACTTAGCTAAAAAATAAAATGAAATAAGTAATTTTACTAACCTCGAGTGCCTGACTTCTTAAATCTTCAAGCAAAACCTTAAATCTAATGAAAACTTCTTAGAGTTCGTGAGGAAAGAATTTGCCAAAAGTGGTAAAATGAGGGGTGGTGATGCTTTTATAGCTTTGTCATTTGTAGCGGTTCCCCCAAAAATCGCTACATTAACCGCTACAAAACACAAAACCTACCTCGATCATTGTGACACTTTGTAGCGGTTGTTTGAAGATCGCTACAAACATGCTATTTGCATTCTGTAGCGGTTCTTGTTTAAAAAACCGCTATAAGTGATGACACAGTTTGTAGCCGTTCATTGGAACCATTACAAACCTACAACTTTTTGTCTTTTGTAACGGTTTTTCCTTTTGAACCACTACAAACTCACCACCACAAATGTGGCACCAGCTTGGCACAACATTTTGGATTGATTTATATGATCTAACTGCTATAAATTCACTGCCACAATTGTAGCAGTTTATATGATCCAATTACAACAAATTACCGTGGCTTAGAGCACCATTTGCCGTGAGTCATATTGTTGCAAATTTGTAGCGATTTACCTTAAAATGCTACAAATCTTGATATTTATAGTAATTTCTTAAACCGCTACTAAAAAGGCTTTTTTTTTTTTTTTTTTTTTTTTTTTTTTTTTTTTAGTGACATGGAGAAGGAAACAATATACTACTATCTCTAATGTGTTTCTTCCCATCAAGCTGACACCCCCACATGGTTCCTTTGAGAATTAAGAGAGTATAGTTTAATGGCAAGCACTAGTAATACATTATTTGGGAAAACAAACATGGTGCCACTCATTCATTACATTTTTATTGGCTTTTGTCTTGTGCTTGTTTGAGTATTGGATAACGTCTAATTATTGGTAATAATCATTGTCATCCCAATCAAACATCCAACTCGAGACAAATGGCAAGGGTGCCAGATGGGTCCCCCCACCTTTTACTGGAGTTGTAGTTGGTCTTTGCTACCACTAGGGTAATTATTTATAAATCACTTCCTAAGTGATCTACCTAGTGATAGAATTCATTGATGGAAATTTCGTTAATAATCAGTTTGGTGACGGAAGTTGTTTGATTGCTAAAAATAGCGTCACTAATTGATTAGTGACAAAAAAATTTTCCATCACTAATTAACGACGAAAAATTTCTGTCACTAATTAGTGATAGAATTTCTCCGTCACTAATTTTTATCACAAAAAATTTGTGGCAGAATTAGCGAGGGAGATTAGAGACAGAAAAATTCTGCCACTAATTCTATGAGAAAATATTTTGTGATAAAAATTAGTGATAGTGTAGTGATGGAATTTCCGTTGCTAATCCTTTTGTAAAGGAGTTATTGACGGAAAATTTCTGTAACCTAATTCTATTGCTAATTTTAGTAATGGAATTAGTGATAGATTAGCAATGGAATGAAATTCTGTTCATAATCAATCACTAATTCCCTGTTTTTTGTAGTGTTATAAATATGACAATAACTTTATCTCTTTACCTTAGAAATAGAACTAGAAAGTGTATATACCATTCTAGTCCTAATTATAACGCACTTTATAGAAGGAATGAGTGGTTTTTTATTATAATAATTTAAGTGATGTATAAATATACATTTTTTAAGATTTCCCATATTTAAAGTTTGTTTTAATTTTCTTCTCAAAATGTAATTCATAGTTTTAGATAGGGGTAAATTAAAAAGAAGAAGAAGCTATTTTCAAGTAAATTTAATGACCTAACCACTTTTCTTTAATTTTAATAAGATGATTAGAGATGTCTTATATTCTTTTCAATCCTTTTTATAAGTAACAACTTCCCAAATCACACAAATCCGATTGTTGGTTAAAATTGGTTAAAACTAATAAATATGTAAGATAAGTACTTTATTTTTAGTATACCCTTATTCATAAAGAAAACAAGTGATAGAGAGGATAAGTATGTGAAAAGAGATGAGAGAGAAAAAGTGGAGAAAAAAGATAGTAATAAGAGACTAAGAGAGTGAGAGACATATAATGGATTGGCATTAAATTTCTAGATAAATTGCTTATATACAGGATCAACCTGTAGAATGATTTAGGATTGAGGGTTCATTTTATAACGGCTTGTCAGGCACCTCATAAGATTTATGGTAGTCGCCAACTAGCCTCTTAACTCTCTCCATTATTTATTGAGGAGTGGCTCTCTCATCTCATCACACTGCTACCAAACATGTTCGTCGTTAGCTTCTTGCCAACATTTATCATCAATTCCTTCTTTATTATTTCCACATGGAAGCTGCACAGATCAATCATATACACATTAGTTTGCTTAGATCTGTATATACTTCCAATCCAATGTATGTATGTATGCAGAATATTTGATCAATATGCTATAAACAATTGAAAAAACATTGAAATCCTACATCATAGAACATATTTACTGAAACGTTACATTAGAAATTGTTTGTTGTCCAAATAAGTTAAGATTTGTACAAAAATTAGTTACCCTGAAAACGATTTCACCTCTTATCAGACGTGAGATGTGACATTTATTTTTTGTAAAATTAAAAAGTGAAATTGTTGACATCAAAAATAATTTCAGTTTTGTTTCCTTATGTCAATATAGCTAGGAAGTAAAATACGTTGGCACTAAAAATTTATAATATATATATAGTTAGGAAAATGAATATATTCCATACAGGGTACACATCTGGAAGGACTTTTTCGTTTATAAAACTTTATTTATTTTTCTAATTTTGTTTTATCATTTATAAAATATATAAATATTTTATCAACATTTAATAAAATTACTGTAGAACTATAAAAATAATAAAATATATAATTTTTTTTTTGAGTGTACACCCCCTCACCTATGTTCTAAACAATATTATTATTTTTATCTGAAAAATAATATTAGTCTATCATGTGTGTGCGTATATATTCATCGGATCATACTTACATCAAATTACTTATATTCATTATGTCAAATTTTCCTATCACATATCAAAAATACGAAACATGACAACATGTTATCGGAGAACTTGACAATATAAGGAACTTAAGCTAAGTATTTTTCATATTCTAAAATCTTAATATAAGGAAAATGACAGAAAAATATCACTTGATTTTCAAAATCCTGTTGACAACAACAGTAATGAGATTAACAAGAATAGTAAAGCAATTGACAACTTGTTTTGTTGAAAAATCTGTTATTTAGCATTTTAAAATTCAAGTGGTATTTTCTTGAGATTTTCCCTCAATCTATACCTATTGCTATATTCTAAATCTAAATATTCTACTATATTCACATTATCCAAAAAAGAAAAGAAAAGTACTACACACACATACCTGTACATATACACATCTAGACACACACACAGATATATCTATAGACTATATGTATGTATGTATATGTATATATATATATATATATATATACACACTTTCAGCTGAAGTTCATCATGATTGACAAATAATCTATTATAGGTGTTATATTCCCATTTTTTTTTTTTTGGGTAATAAGAGAGGCATTAGCCTTTGCATATTAGAAAATTAAAGGAAGGGATCAAGTGCCATACAATCAGTTAAAATACTGTCCTTAAATAATCCGGACAATTTAACAAAGTAGACGAATGTGACAAGCCTTCCTTAGCTAAGGCATCACCCAATTGATTGTTGTTCCTGGGCGTAAACTGCAGCTTCACAACCCATTCCAGTTCCAGCATGTGTTTGATTTGCAAGCTGACTATACTCCCATAGGCGTCTTCTCTGCCAAGAATTAGGTCATCAATCAAGGCCTTGGCATCTGATTCTAGGAGAACCTGCTTGAAGCCTTCATCCCAGGCGTGTTAGTTTCACATTTGAATGCAACATCACTATAAAAACGACATTCTGACAATCAGTTAAATTAAAACAATCAAGATGTTGCATAATGATTCAGTTATTATTATTATTATTATATTTATTCTTATAAATATGTTTTGATGAATATTTTCTTATAAAAAAACATCTTACAAAAACATTAAAGAGAACTAGACACACTAAATTCATGCTGTTTTTTTTTTTTTTTTTTGATAAGAAAAAGTTTAGGTGGAGGTAGACACACCGGTAGTACCCACTGGGCCATGGCATGCCTCCAGCTCAAAGAGCGCTAATGAGATTTACGGATCGCCCACCAATGAGCCCTCACATCAACCCTGGTATCGAACCTCCTCAAGGGTGAAGGCGACGCCTTACCAACTGTGCCAATCCTCATTGGCTAAATTCATGCTTGTTAATCACATGTACCTACCACATATTTTTTGGTGGAAGCACTATCACAAAAAAGCCTTTTAACGTTCATTTTTTCGACCCTTTCTACGTCCATGTTTTGGGGGACATCTATGTGAGAGATGTAGTAAAGTTGAGCCTTACGGCGTCTCAAATTTTTTTTTTTGGGAAGCCATAATGATTTTTTTTTTTTTTTTTTAAAAAAAAAAAAAAACCCAAACCTCAGGTTTAAGAGGCTTGACCCTAGAAGAAGAACCCGCAAGGCGACCTCACAGACATCGTGCCCGAGGCGAGGTGAGGCTTGACTATGGAAAAAGAACCCTGGTGAAGAACGTGAGAGAGAGAGTTTGGAGGAATAGATCCGTTGCTTTGTCTTGGATCTCCATGGAATCGTTGTTCTGAGTCGTTCGCCATTGCTGGTGGTCGAACTTGTAGACCTTCATCGCTAGTGCCTTGCGAGACCTTCCTCGCCACTGGTGGTCAAACTGGTACACTATCTCCAGCTACAAAAAGAAACACACAAGCACATATTTGAAAATCAAAAGGGAAGTACACAAGCACACTTGTACATAGTCTCTATTATTGGTGCCTTGGGATTCCTAAGGTTGAAGCTGAGAACTTTATTTAGTTGTATGAGATGAACGAGTAAGTGTGAATTTTGAACCTGTACAGGGATTTTTTTAACCTTTTGGCCGCGTTTTAATTTAAATTTGGGACGCCCAAAATAGTGCTTTTGGCGGCAAAAACTCTAATTTTGGCGTTTCTTTTTTAATTGGGATGCCAAAATCCCCTTCTTTAGGTGTTCCAATTTTAATTTGTGACGCATAAGATCCACTTTAGGTGTCCTAATTCCAAATAGGACGCCAAATATATCAAAATTTCTCCACATAAATATAACAAATGCTACCGCATTTTTTTTTAATTCTCTTTTAGAAAAAAAGACGTTTTTTTTAAAGTAAAATATTTTTTTTGAAGTAGTGAACTTTCAGAATGATTGACAAAAATCATCTTTGACAAGTGTTATTATTATGTGGCTTCACATTTATATACTACTACACCACTAGGGAAAAGCTTAAACAATATTCAAATTAAAACAATTAAGATGCTGCAAAATTATTTAACTGTTTTTATATTTAAGATTATGAATAGCTCTTTACAAAAAAGCATAATTTTTTTTTCCTAAAAAAAACTTACTCACACCTCATTTCTTACTGTCAATCACATGCATCAACACTATTTTTTTCAGCAAAAGTTTTGGCATGATTGATAGATGTTGTGAGATGGTTTCACATTAGTATACTAGACCATTGTAAACGGGCAATTCTTACAAATCTTCTCATTCATATCAAAGATTCTACTTTAACTCTTCCCCTCTTTTATTTATTTTATATATATATATATATATATATATATATATATCATACAAAAACATTTTGTTACAGAAATTGAATCATAACTAATTTCTTATTGTCAATCACAAACATCAACACAGTTTTTTTCAGCAAAAAATTCGCAGTGATTGACAAATGTTGTTAGATGGCTTTACATTAGTATGCTAGAATATTGCAAAAGAGAAATTATCTTACAAATCTTGTCATTCATATCAAAGATTCTTCTTCTTGCTTCCTCTCTGTTTTAAAACAGCAGAAAAAAATTTGAAAAAATGGACTCAGCTAATTTCGGAAGGAGATTCTCTCCAAATCTCTTTTCTCATTTTCTCTCATTGGCTCAATCTGGGCCGTTGATTGAGAAAATGAGAGAAAAGTAAAAGTAGTATTGTATTGATTGGACGGATCTGATTTAGAGATTATGAGAAATAATAAGAAAATGATTATGAGAGAAATTAAAAAAGATTATACGGAAAGTTTTAAAAAAGGACTCACACCTAATTTCACACTGTCAGTCACATGCATCAACATTGTTTCTTCTAGTGAAAGTTTTGGCATGGCTGACAAATGTTGTTAGATGGCTTCACAATAGTATGCTAAGCCATTATAAAAGGAAAATTCTCTTACAAATTTTCCCATTGATATCAAAGATTCTCCTTCACTCTTTCTCTTTATTATTATAATAATCATACAAAACATTTTAAAAATGGAAGTTTTTACAGTTTAAGTTTCCATACTGTCAATCATATGCATCAAACCTATTCTTTTCATCCGAAGGACCGGCATGATTGACAAATCAGCTATGACAGGTGTGATATTAGGTGGCTTCACATTTGTATGCTACACATCACTACTAAAAGGGAAATTCTTTTACAAATCTCTCATTCATATCAAAGATTTTCCTTCTCTTCCCCTGTTAGAAGAACACATAAGGACCCGTTTGGTACAAGGAATTGACGGGAGTTCCTGGGAATATAACAGAGTTCCCACGGGCTTAGGCTTCCGATCAAACTATGTTCCCGCTTAGTGCCATCTTTCCACAAACGTGGGAAATTGAAATCCCTTCAAAACTGGTGGGATTGTCAAAATCTTCTCGGGACAGTGAATTTTTGGGACAAAAAAGTGCCTCTAAAAAGTTATGAATCAGATGTGAACAACGAGCTGGAAGAAGGAGGTGGTGAACAAGCTAGCGACTACAGTTGAAGCTGGAAGCAAAGCAAGAGGCAACGAAGGTTGAATCGAGGTAAGAGTGAATGGGTTATTGTTCTTTCTCTAAGCTGTGAAAATCGCCAATGCCTTGTTTATTCAAGTTGGGGACTCAGGCATAGTTGGGTGATTTTTAATTAATTCATGCGTTGGCAAGCCGTATGTGTGTGGGTTGGATAATGGTGAGGAAGGAAATGGAAATGACACAGACATGAGATTTTCTTGTGTTGGATAATTGTTGTTCTTTTCATATGTATAAAATGAACTTCTTTAATTGCACATAAAGATTTGCTGTAATTGACATTAGTTTGTCTATTTGTATATGGCTATTATCAAACATGTATGTTGAAATCTTAGCTGTCAATATATCCTGTATGTCTGTGGGTTGGGTAATGGACAGGAATTTGGGTTAAGTCAAGATTAGTTTGTCTTTCATGTTTAAAGGTTTTTGTAATGATTCAGGATTAGGTTTCCTAACATTATAAGTCATTACTCCTACTTATCTGTTTAGTGTACCGGTTGACATTGTAATGTGAGTTCGAACTTCACTGTTTGGTTCGAACTTGAGCATCTATGTTATTTTGCAACCTTAGTGTATAATTGTGGTTTAGCGTTGATTATTTTCAGCCACTTCACACTTTTAGGGGTTTAGCACTGATTATTTTCAAAATTTGTTTTTCCCCCCCTTATCAATGCAATAGTTGGATTCAATGTTCAATGATTTTCTTCCCTATTCCTCTTGTAATATTCATGTCGGCACTAGATTAGCGAGTTCGTGGTGTCCCCCTCTAATTCCTTCTATGTCCGTTGTCCTTCTCACCTTTGGCAGCCGTTATGGTCGTCATGCTTTGAGATCCTTTCGACGTATCCAACAATTTTCCTTCTCAACCAACAAACGATTTCGTTTGGCTTCATTTCTGTCCAATTCGCAAAACAAACAAAAATAATGTTTTCTGCCTTTTTTTAGGGGCTTTGTGGGAATTTTACCTTAACTTCCCACTTAACCAACACCCAATTCTTCTTACTAAACATTTTATTTTCCATTAACTTAAGTTCTATTCCCATGTGTACCAAACAACTCGACTTTTTAAGTTTCCTCTCAATCTTCCCTTCCATTCCTTTCCATTCCTTTCTTTAAGTTCCTCTCCCTCCTCAAATTTCCCTGTACCAAACGAGCCCTAGCAGGTTATTTCCCTAATGTACACGGATATATTGCAAATTTACAATGTAATTCCTTCTATCTAGTTTGATTGTACAATGTACAATGTTAATTGACATATATAGTTTTTTCCAATTTAAAACCCTATAAATGAACCCCAATGATCTTTTGTTGCAGGTTAACTTTGTTGGTGGAAGGCTTGGAAGTATCAAGAGTTGTTACTACTTACAAAGACCATGAATTTATATTCAGTTCTTTACCTTGATGTGTATGGGTTTACTCACATTCTAAACATTATAAGGACCAGAATTGTTTTTGGGGTGAAATGGATTATGTTGCAGAGGAAATGACGAAACCTGCGACTGTAACAATGGATCGTTCTATGGGAGCTCATCTATGGCAGGATGAGATTTGTAGTATTGATAATGTTGTTGTTTTAGCATGAGGTTTTAAGAATGTCTTGTTTTGGGGATATCCAATTTGCTGCAAGCAATTAGTTCTTCAGATCAAGGGTACTCACATTCCAAACATTATAAGATTCTCTACACATGAGGGTCTTCAAATAATCTATATATCAGTTTCTATATGTACAGGGAGAGACTTCAAAGTACAGCTTAAGAGAAAATTAAGGACTGATGAAACTATGAATGGTAATATATGTAAGATGCCAAATTATGGCAAATCATTAATCGTTTCATTTTATGACAATCTGTGTAGTGAGTTTAAGAAATGAAATGAATGAGAAAAGTTTATTTACCAAATTTACCTCGTAATTCTATTGTTTCCACTCTTGAACGATATATTGCATGCTCTGACAATATCAATAATAAATTTTATCAAATATTATTTCCTTGCAAATATTCGAAGACGAAAATTAACTGAGAAACCACTTCAAACTATTTCAACTTTAAAAGCATATATACGTAATAAGTTCAGTGCCAGAATTAAGTTTTTAAGTTTTGATAGGTATTTGGGTATTAGAACAAGGGGTTAAAACAACAGAGACTTACGGACTGGCCTGTATTTAGCATGGCATGACCTGTTTAATAATAAGACTAGGCTCAGGCCTTTTAAAAAGCTTGTTTAGCTTAACATGCCACGCCTAGACTCATTAATAAGCATGTTAAGCCGAGGCAGCATGGGCATGTTAAGGTTTATAATATTAAAAAAAATTGTAATTGAAAAATCATAAACCCTTCCCCTTTATTCTTTTCATTCTAATAAGCTTCGTCTGTCTCTCTCGCTATCTCATTCTGTTTGCTCTCTCAGATAGCATTCTCCAAACTTACTCAATCACTCTCCCTCTCTATTAGAGCTGTCAAAATGGGCTGGCCCGTAAGCCCCTACTTTTAGTCCCCTTATTTTTAGCCCCCATATGATGGGGTCATTTTTGGCCCTAGCCCACAATAACCTCCACTCCTATGGGGTTATAACAGGGCCAACTGCGGGCCAAAAAGCTTAAACATTTAGATGGATCCAGATGGGGCATGATGCGGTAGGAGTAATTCCGTCAAATCGGCCATAAAATTTGTAACAAGAAACTTTGTCGTTTTGGGCGAATTTGCTGAGTCCAGCAGGGAAAGAAGATTCTGGCTTTCCCTCACGTCATGCCTTTTTGTCACTCTGGCATGAGAAATAATAATAAAAATAATAACAATAAAATAAAGCCAATCACTTCAATATCTAACTGAGACACTCTTCCTTCTTTCTAGACCCCGTTCATTTTCATAAAATAATATATCAGCAAGAGATTATTTTCTTTCGAAATCTATAAGTGGAATTTGGCTTTCCCAACAACTTCTTCTATATATATATATATATATATATATATATATATATATAAAATATGTAATACTCCCTCCGGTCCTAATTATAGGAGCAAATTTTGGAGTTGGTTTTGGTCCTAATTATAAGAGCAAGTTTTAATTTTTTTTTCAATTTTTTCCCATATCACCCCTATTAATACTTCTTCCACAATAATTAATTTAACAACACACTTATATTCTATCAAGTGAAATATTCTATAAGAACAAGTAGTTTCTTGTGTGAAATTGATATTATCGCCACCGTATCTGTAACTTCTTTTGTAATTTGTATAAATAATTAAAGTTTGTAGTCTTTTATTCAAAAACTGCCGCCTTAAATAAATTTTAATTATTTTTTAGCTGAACGATTAAATTATCAATTTTTAGTTAAAACCATTGGACAAAATTAATGATTTGGTCCTATTGTTTGCGAGAATTTTCAAATTGATGTTTGAAAGTTAGTGGTTATATATTTTACTAGGTTTGTAACACATAAATGATGTAAATTACAGGGAATAAATTATTAATATTTTTTTCAAAATAATGTTAATTAAATTTTCACTTACAGATCACTTTTCAATCATGAAATTATTTTTAATATAATTATTGATTCTCCAAAATGACTTGAAAACTGTACATTATTGTAGAGCAAAATATAGTCATATATGTATATACACACACAGCACAGATATATAATATTAATCTGAATCATTGAAAGTGGTGGGAATAGAAGTTTCAAACAGATCTTATATGAAACTACAAGCTTTTTTTTTTTTTTTTTTTTTTTTTTTGGGGCGAAAAACTACAAGCTTGAAAACCATTGTGTGAGCGGCTCATTATTATTGCAATTTTTCAAGTGCATTTCATGATATACGTTAAAGCATGTGAAGAAGAAAGTGAAACTTTGACTAACAAAATGGTTGCAATGGTAGGGTAGTATATTGTTCTTTTGTTCTTGACTTGCAGTTCACGGAATCTCCAACAAAACAAACACGAGCACGCTTGCAATTGTGAACTAACCTTTGACGAATGTGCAATATAATCCCCGGCATTATCGCAACTGGTCATTGGCTTGATAAACACCCCTTTTTTACCTTTTCTCCAATTGTATTTTCTCTTGGTCATTGGGTTTGCTTCTTATCTACTCTTCATCAATTTTCTGGGGGTTTCGATCTATTAGCCAATGACTTGGATTGTATATTGTTGCTCTGTTGAAAAATGGGTGAAAATGGGCTTCATTTATTTAATGGAACAAAGAATCTTGACCAATACTTTTGAATTTTGAGATGGCTTAGAATCCGAACCTTAATATAGGTTAGACTGCTTCAAATAAATTAGCAAGTTACAACTTTTTGTGTTGTTTTTTCAAGAATATTTTTTATGCTATTGTAGGGCTTTTTTCCGGTCAAGCCTTTCTCCCAAGAAGGGGATGAATTGGGTGGCATTAAAATTTCACACTTAAAACAAAACTTAATGAAGATATTAGAGTTAGAAAGATATAACCAAATATAGATATACAATATTTATCTAAATTTCTGCCTAACCACTGACCTACATCTAGTCTTTAGAAGTCCTTTTGAGTTTTCACTATTCTTTCAAAATTCATCGGACTCTTGGTTTCTCATTATAAGCAAGTTCTTTCTTAAGGAATACTCGTTGCCCCTTACACTTCATAATAAATACGCAATCTTAAGGTCCCTCTACCTTAAGATACAAACCGAAATAAATGATTCAATGTAATTTCTCTCTCAAACAGTTAACCAATTAAAAATGTACACCTAGTCAATATTAAAAATAAATTACTGTCACACCTAACCAGTATTTATATATATATAAAAAAAGATAATCATATAAATACAGAATAAATTTAACCAATATTAGAAATTTATAATATTATAATAATACAATTACAAATAACCAAAAAAGAAAATTACAATATCTTTTAAAACCTAATTAAAAGTGCATGGACAAATAAGGTTCAATGAAAAACATATTATATGGGAAAATATGCACAGTAACTCATAAATATTACAAAAACAAACTTAAATAACAATAAAATTAAAAAAAAAAATCTACTTAGCTAAAAAATAAAATAAAATAAGTACTTTCACTAACATTGAGTGCCTAGCTCCTTAAAACTTGGAGTGAAACCTCAAATTTGATGAAAACTTCTCAGTGCACGCACAAAGAACGATTTTGCTAGAAGTGGTAAAATAAGGGGTGACGACGTCTATAGCCGTGTGATTTCTAACGGTTGTACCCAAAACCACTACATCAACTATTACAAATTATGAAACCCTACCTTGGTCTCCGTGACAGTTTGTAGTGGTTCAAACAAACCAACGCCATTTGTCTTCTATAGTGGTTATTGCCTCCAACAGCTACAAATACGGCACCACATTTTATAGGGGTTTATCTTAGCCTGCTGCCACAAATGTGGCGCCAAGTTGGTGTCAAATGGGCCAAGCTGGCGCTATATTCTGTAGCGATTTGTCTAATCCAACCATTACAAATTACCGTGGCTTAGTAGTGCGCCACTTGGCACGAGTTATATTGTTGCAAATTTGTAGTGGTTTTGTACCCCATATTTGTGGCAGTTCTTTTCAATTGCAACAAAGTAACCTCTACTAAGAAGCGGTTTTTTTGTAGTGGCAAAGGTGCTTGTCAATACGTAACTTCTCTCTGCAACGAGATTTATGTTCTTTTTTTTTTTTTTTTTTAACCGTTTGGGTCACCCAGTATTGGCTTTATTTTCTAGAACATATGTTCGGGATCTGAGTAATTGATTAATCCGAATTGAGTTTTACGACCATGATATCTTAAAAATGTGAGATGAATTCAGTCCTTCACTTTATGATATAGTTGGTCCACTACTAGACCATGCATCCTTGGGTACATTATATTGTAGTTTCATCACCGTTGTAAAAAACATAGTATATGTAGAAGCTAATTCTTGGGAAAATCCATTTAAGGGCCCTTTTTGGAGAAAAAAATCCCAAAAAGGGCCCCAAGATTCTGAAAATCTCAAAAAGGGCCCAAGGGCCCTTTTTGGGATTTTTAGAATCTTGGTGAGTTGTAAATGAAATTTGATATAGTTGTTAAGGGGGTGATATTGTTGTAAATGAGACTGATTTAGTTGTAAAAAAATTGTTGTAAATGTGACTGATTTAGTTGTAAACGGGTATTGATTTTGTTGTAAATTTAGCTGATTTAATTGTTAAATTTTAATGAATTTATCCGTAAAGGGTCCAGGGCCTTTTTGGGATTGTGAGAATCTTGGGTCCTTTTTGGGATTTTTCTCCAAAAAGGGCCCCCATATAGATTTTCCCCTAATTCTTTGACACATGTCAGCAACATATTCCAGGTGTCATTATGGGGCTTCGCATTTACATACAAAATTATAGAAAACACTTGCAAACTCAACATGGTTGACAAATCAGCTAAGACAGTTACTCTCTTCCGTCTTTAACGTAGGACATAATTAGGAAGGTTATTTTAGTTCTAAATGTAAGATTTATTTCTTATGTTTGTTAATATTTTTTTTTTTAATTTACCCCTAATAATGCTCTCTCAACAATAATCGAATAAGAGCGATATAGAGGAAATTAAGGAAGATAATTATAAAGTTAAAAAAAAAAAGTCATATTAACTAACTTCCGTCGTATAATCAAATTAGGTAAATAAGTCTTATATTAAGGATCATAGTGAAAAACATCATTAATAAAAATACGCCTTTGCCTAGAAATCTCCTAATTGATTCCAAAGGTTTTCCTTCATACATTTTCCTCTCAGAGGAATAGGTATGTAGGCTACAACATCATCGGCATGTATATATGCTCTCAAGATCAAGCATCAATAGGCATTTGTGCCCTACAAAATTGCATCATAAGTTCTTTCTATCTACCTTGGTTTTACAATCAAGTAATTAATTAATGAGGAAGTTGTTATTTATAGAGACAATTAATGAAGTTTAATATTCAATTATTCAATTGCAAAGCTAGAAGCCACAAGTAATTTTTACATCAAATTTACAAAGTTGCCACGTACATATCGTTAATTGTTACTGTACATTTTAGTAAAGCTAGAGACAAAACAACACGACTTTGTGACACAAACTCTTTTACTTCTTCAATGTTGAATTTCACAAACACACAGGCCAATATCCTAACTCTTTTCAACGATGTTTTCGGCTGAAAAATTCTCCAACAATTTAATCTCATTGGGCGTGGTCTACTAAAACTGAATCCTTTAGACTTCAGAAAAGTCAAATATAACAGCCCAATACCATACTTTTCTTGGGCTTATCAAATACGTAAGCCCAACTTGCAACATTTTTGGGGTTTCTAATAAACTAAATACAAGAGAATCATACCAACAAATTGTTGGTTGGGTTGTAATGTAACTGACCTCACCCTGTAAAGAAGGAAAAACAAGTTTAAATCCCAAGGAGAGTACTTGTTGAAAGATATATAGTAAAGATAAGCCTCAAATGGGAAAATCCTTAACCAAATAAAACAATAAAAGGGAAGAAAATTATCGTAGCTTTGCCTAATTTTAAAAAAATAGACAAATGGAAACCTGATTGAATCATTGCATAATTCCAAAAATATTTAAAGCATTCAAAATACAATAAATTTCACAGTCCATCACATATGAAAGATATCATGTTTTGCAAAATCCATCAAAAGAGAATTTCATATGGCAGGATCCCATCCCACTCTCTTCCACTCCTCCAAATGGTAATCCTCGAGTTGCATGCTTGCAGCCTGCATCTAATAATGCCATAAAACTCCCCTGTGATGTTGGGGGAAAAAAGGATAATGCCAAAAAGTTACTGCATATAAATTCATATCTCTATGGCGAGGCTAGGAAATTGAAGAAAAACATTCTTGTAGTTTATGAGCTAAAACATTGGGGTTTGTAAGAATAAAAATTTGAAAATGGCTCTCAAATGAAGAAAGAGAAATTATAAGATGACGATTACATGTAAAATAGTGTCATTGATATTGTATTGATAGATCCATCAAAGTCTGTACAACTTGTTTATATAGAAATACATATCTAACCACTATATCAAACTAACTCAGTTGCACAGTAACAAGACTAACTAAATCTGGAATATCATCTAACTAATATAGTTACAGTAA
Source organism: Acacia acuminata (assembly GCA_019022655.1). Taxonomy (NCBI): domain Eukaryota; kingdom Viridiplantae; phylum Streptophyta; class Magnoliopsida; order Fabales; family Fabaceae; genus Acacia; species Acacia acuminata. The sequence continues at coordinate 3,147,728 of JAFJYI010000036.1, forward strand.
ACAAACAGAAACTCTAATACCCCTCAAGCTGGAGAATATATATCAATCATTCACCGCTTAGAAATGAGTGTACAAAATGGAGTAGGAGCAAGAGGTTTAGTAAATATGTCTGCTAATTGATTTTGAGACTTGATAGGTAGTAAATAAATCAAGACAATCTGAAGTTTTTCACGAATAAGATGACAATCAATATCGAGATATTTAGTTCGTTCATGGAAGGTAGGATAAGTTGCAATGTGAAGAGCTGATTGACTATCACAATATAAAGAAGCTGGAGAAGCAACAGGATAATTAAAATCTCTTAATGTGATGAGCATACCACCAGAAGATATGTTCCAGATGGCTTCCTTTGGCAATATATATGGTCCTCATAGCAATACCTGAATAAAATTGTCAATTTTCAGCTATGACTTAGAGCAATTCTTCAATCCAAGAGGGAGTTTATTATAGGCTTACCAAGGATATGTCGGGCCCATTTAATGATTAGTAAGCGCGCTGTTCTCCTGATACACCAATCATCCAGATGTGATCCATGACACTTATTTATCTCAAATGGAGCAACAGTAAGATATGATCTTAGTTCTAGATTTCCTGACTTTGCATGCATATTGTTTGCAAATCATCCCAATGTATTTTTATCCCATTTTAATCCATGGCACAAAGAGACGTATTCCAAAATTACAGGACAGCAGAGTGTATGTTACCATTGATATTGTTAGTTCCAAAAAATGCGTGGCAGAGGCGTGCTGCGACGACACCTTTCAAGCTGTGTGGTCAGTATAACTTCTTTGTAATAGAGATAGAAATGCTGGTCAATGTTTTGTCAACACCATAAACATTATTTTTACGAAATAACAAAAAAAAAAAAAAAAGTGATACCGTTGCAATAGTGTCTGGTTAATTATTTGTTCTTCCTCATGTCTAAATGGCAACTAGAAGAGTTTGTCATGGGAAGTTCATTACTATAAAGCATTAAAGTAACAAGAAATAACTTGAACAGTCCACAGTCCTTGAGTTGGGTCTATTAGGAGTTTAGGAACTAAAAAGCTATATTCATAATCTTCCCTAATTGGAAAGTAGCAAAGTTGCAGTCACAGCCTTCCTCTTCTCTAATCAGACATAACTTCGCTCACTATGATGAGGACATGATATTAAAGGCATCCATAAAGTGATATCCAAAAGTGCAGAATGAAGTGAAGATCAAGGATCCTTTTTCATGATTTAGTTTTCACCATTTACTTTCGCCAGATTTCTAAACAGAAAGGAAAAGGGCAATCCAGGCCTGTACATTTTGTGATGAGCAGAAACAATAATCATCCTCTAAGTATAGATTTTAGAAATATTCCAATTTAAACAGCACAACACTGATAAAATTGAATTCACATTATTATTTCAACAAAAAATTAGTTCAACTACACGCAAGTCAAATGAGCTAAATTCAAAATGTCACAATTTCTTTGCCTGTGGTGAGACATATAATTCATAGAATATTGTCAGTATATCAAACAGGCAAAAAAGTCGTATAGAAAATACCTCTCAGTTCTCATGAAATAATGACGCTCCTCTTTTCCTTGAATCCACCTTCTTTCAAAAGAGAAAAACGGAGATTGTCTTGCCAATTGCAAGCTCGTGATCAAGTCATCCCTCATAACTGCATCAAGGCGTGAACTTAATGAGCATCATGACTGACAGGCCTTGACCATTTTTTACAGAAATGGTCCTCAAGGGTCTATGATGCTGTAACTTGTCATTGCATGGCATACTCCTAAGCTGAAATATGGAGCTAACTGCCTCCTTTGATGTGTCCAATACATTGAGGAAGAATTAATGTTTAAAATCCGTAATTTGATCCATAATCCACTCTTCCAGTCTTGAGTGCCCATGCTTCTTACAAGCATCAAGGGCTATGGTTAAGATTGAAATTGAAGGCTCCATAGGCATTGTTTTCAAAAAGTTTTCAAGTTCATCCATGCATCCATGTCGGCTGTAGAGTTCAATCATGCAGTTATGATGCTCCAACCGAGGCAAGATACAGAAGTCATTGCTCATTGACCTGAAGCATTGGGTACCAAACTCAACAAGGCCTTCTTCTATACAAGCATACAGGATACCCTGAAAGGTCACGTGGTCTGGTTGGGTGCCTTCCTCCACCATTATCCTAAACAAGTCAAGGGCTTCCTGACACTTACGATTGTGACAACACCCAAATATTATGTGATTCCAAAGGACCACATCTCGAAAATCTGCCCCTTTAAAAACCTCATAAGCATACTCAAGAGAATGAAATCTGCAATACATGTATATCAAAGCAGTTATAATAACAGTATCCATCTCAATTTTATGTCTAATTATATAGCCATGAATTTGATTGCCATGGTGAACTGCAGAGGAATTTGCACAAACTCTCAAAAGGGTTGCAATCGTATATTTAGTTGGCTTAGTCTCCCACTGCATCTCTAAAAATTTTGTTAAGGCTCGCTCACCTAATTGATGATGAGCATAGCTAGTCAACAAAGAATTCCAAGAAACCATGTCACGCCAGTAACTCATTTGGCTAAACCAAACTCCGGCACTATTCAACATCCCACATTTACCATACATGTCAAGAAGGGCATTGCTAACCATAAGGTTGGTGTGGAAGCCATGTCGATAGATATAACCATGAATCTGCTTCCCCAATTCATGATCTGAAAGTCCAGCAGACAAGTTTAACATCAAGCTAAAAGTAACATGATCCAATTCTTTAGTTTCATCAAGCATCAAAAATACAAAATCCAATGCCTCTAACCATTCAGAGGAACGGATATAACCTGCAAACATTGCATTCCATGAGATCACATTACGTTCAGGCATCTCATCAAAAAATTTCCTTGCCTCTTGTGTTTTCCCACTCAACGCATATCCTGATATAATTGAAGTCCAAGCAACCAAATCTTTTGAGCCAAGCTGATCAAAAATCCTAGAACCATTATCTAGGTCACCACACTTAACATACATGTTAATAAGAGAGCTTGAAACAATATTGTCCTCCTGAAAGCCTAGTTTAGTAATAAATCCATGTATTTGCATCCCCTCCTTTAGTGCAGATACACTCGAACAAGCCACAAGAGCATTAGAGACGGTAAAGTTGAATGGCTTGACTGCGGTAGAGAGCATCCGGGATAACATGATAATGGCTTCCCGACCATCACCATTATCAAGATATCGCCTCACAATGACATTCCAAGTGATGGCATTAGGATATTGGATCTCATCAAACATTCTACGAGCATCACACATAACCCGACACTTAGCATAAACATCAACAAGGGAACTCCCCAGAATTACATTGCGATCAAAACCATATTTCGTTATGAGCCCGTGAATTTGCCTTGAGAGATGAAGCTCAAATGCCGCAGCACAAGAACCAAGAATGCTGGCAAATGTGATATTATTTGCATAAACTCCCAACTTATTCATGCATCGGAATAATGACAATGCCTCATTAGGGAAACCCCCCTGCGCATAGGCCGTGATCATTGCATTCCAAGACCCTCCATCTCTTTGGGGCATTTCCTCAAACAGCTCTCTGGCATCATTCAAATAACCGCATTTACCGTAAGCTTCTATTGCCCGGTTGAGAAGAAAGACCGGAGGGGTAGGAGAGAAGGTAACCAAATGAGACTCGACCTTCCGAGCCTCAACAATTGCTCGATGAGAGGAGCATATCTGGAACAAATGAGCATACAGGGAATACGGGAACAGTTCTGGGAAAGCGAAAAGTGCGGACACGGCTTTTCGGAGGCGACCCGCTCTGAGGTAAGTGAAGATTGAGTTGATTGCTTTTCGAACTCCCGGGGGTTCAGCTTGGACCTTGAGATTTCGGTTGTAAAGGACTTGGCTGAGTGCAGAGGCAGGAGTCTCACCCATGCAACAGATAACGATGGCTTGATAATCAAATTTTCAAGACTCAAAACTTCAAATGGAAGACTCCAATTTCCCATGGCATGCTATTCTATGGTACTTGAAAAGCTTCGATCGTATTCTCGCTGATTTTCGCGCTCACGTGATCACAACTATACAGAACAAACTCGCATAAAAAATGTCATAACATTAATTCCTGAGTATTTCTCAGGCCCAGAAAGGTAACTGATGCATAAGCAAGCTCGAAGCTTTGCGTCGTCCAACATCAAATCCTGACTCTCTTTTCCTTCAAGTTATCTCCTGCTATCATATATTGGAAACATTTTTTACAATGATTTGATCAGCATACACACAGTGGCGAAATACTTAACCGCTGCTTCTGCTGCTATGATAAGGCCGGACGCAACTGCTCTGGTGCTTTCTCCTGACTCCAGGACGAACAAGGAAATGGATTTGAAGTTGAGCCTGGTTCCGATTTTCCGCGGAGATGGCTTTCCTCCTTTGCCTCTAATATCCGCTGCTGTCCTATACCCCTGAAACGCCGCCGTTTTGAAGCATAAAGCAAGCTGGTGGCTCTCTCTCTCTCTCTCTTTTTGAAAAAAATATTTCAGATAGATACTGGTACTAAAAAGATAGAGTAAATACCCTTTCTGTTCACAGATAAAAAACGTGATCTTCATTTTGGTCCTTTAAAAAAAAGGTCATTTTTAGTCCATAAAAAGGACAAATAAGGGTCAATTAGTTGACATTTTGATCCTCACAAATTTCCAAAAGGTCGTTGTTAGTCCTTAAAAAGGACGAATAAGAGTCAATTTTTTGTAAGGGACCAAAATAGGGTCCGTGTTTTTTGTCAGGGACCAGAAAGGGTATTTACTCAAAAAGATACTTTATGATACTGACTGTTACTGAAAAAATAATTCATCAACTTGGAAAATTATTTTTGGGATCTTCAAAAAATATTTCAGGGTACTAAATGGTACTAAAAAGATACTTCATAATATTGAGTCCTTGAAGAAATATCTCATCATCTTGAAAAATTATTTTAGGTCTTGATTAGTACTAAAACGATACTTTCATTTGATCTTGAAAAAATAATTCACGATATTGAAAAATTATTTTAGGATCTTGAAAAAATATTCACTACTACAAAACAGGGATACGGAGTCCTATTTTTTGTACTTTTGGCGTCCTTTTCCGGGGACGTATATCCGAGGGGCGCCGTAGGGAAAACTTTAGGAGTCCTATTTTAAAATTAGACGCCTAATATAAGGCGTCTAAGTTATAGAATTAGACTCCTTAAGTCATGACTTAAGGAGTCTAATTCCATAACTTAGACTCCTTAAGTCTGCAGCCTGTACTTTAGAAGTCCAATTCCGAAAATTGACTCCTTAAGTCTCACTTTAGGAGTCCAATTCTAAAAGTTAGACTCCTTAAGTCTTACTTTAGGAGTCTAATTCCAATAATTAGACTCCTTAAGTGTTCTTTTTTGTAAACAAAGTATTTGCTTCGTATATTCACTGCCCACACTTTTTTACATATCAGCAGGCACAGAATGATAAACACTTTTAAAGAAGTTCAGCCACACATATTTATCCATCATCTTCAACTAAAAAATGAAAGCTATCATAATTCAGATTGCTTACCTGCTTCATAGTTCAAGTATTCAGTAACACTAATAGTCTTCATTAGAGTCCAATTTTCACCAGTTCCAAGTAGAGGGGAACATCACCTGAAGAACAAGATTTAATATATGTGTTACAACTATTTGCCTAAACTATGCTTGAACTTAGTACATCAATTATAAATACCACCTATGAAGCAAAGGCAGCTCAAATAACACATGTTAGACACCCATATTAGATGCAACATTTCACTTTAAATTACATATGGACACTTCATTTTATGTCATGTTGCCATATCCATGTCAATGTTAATTCCCAAGAAAATAGCTACTATGCGGAGATGGTAATAAGTTGTAGAGATCCACTTCCAGAATACATTAAAGATATAATTAACCCCAAGCAAAACAAAAAGAGCTCTTAATAGCACCAAAAAAAAAACCCTTCAATTAAGAATAATAAATAAACTACTTTGATTTTAACCCATCCAAAAATATATAATAAAAAAAAAACCATACTTACGGTGAGGAATGACACATTGTCTTTGCCCATAAACCGATACTCCACTTTCTCCGAGTTCTTCCACCATTTCTCCCAATCGATGTGTAACATGAAGTGATTGAGATATATCCAATTGGTGCATCAAACCAGACATAGAAAACCTGAAAAATGTAATCTTTAAATAATGAGTCAAAGATCAAGTATTAATATTAATACAGTTAATTTAGTTCTAGGCTACAATCCATCCAACAATATGCACACTCGCATATGTTTATCATCCCGACTTCGACTAATCAAAGATATATGCAACAAATCCATCATTAGGTAAACTAATACATCTCATTGAAGTATATTTTATAGGATATTATACCAGGCAAAAAGCTTGATAACCCAATTTTAAGCTCTAAGTTTTGTCATCAATGACCAACGGTATTTCCTTTCACTAATAATAACTAAGCTTTTACTTCTTCACAAGACCACTCTAATAATATGCCTCTAAAGGTGTATGAGACACGATGATGAAAGAGAATAAAGAATACCCAAATGCGTAAATGCGGGGCTAGTGATCCTCTAAATTTATTTTATTAAAACGTAAGAAAACAGAGAGAGAGCCTACTACTCCAAGCCCAACTAAAAGACATGACTCTCAAAAATAGGATAACAAGCAACCAAGAAAATTTTATTTATGATAGTCGAGAAGTTCAGAATAGCAGCAAAGAAATTAGTTCATCTAAATAATAGTCGAGAAGTTTAGAATATCAGCAAATAGCAGCAAAGAATATTGTTTTCTTGTTTCCTACACAAGTTCTGAATAAAAATTCTAAAACTTAAAGCAATTAGTCGAGAAGTTAACAGCAATTCCAACTTCAAAATTCTAATTCCAACACAAGTTCAGTATATAGGCTCAAACGACAGTGAATAAATTCTAATTCCTCAAACGACCCAAGATGAAATATATAATCCAGAAGTCAACAGCAATTCAAACTTGTTTCGTACACAAGTTCCTACACAATTCCAACTTAAAAATTCTAATTCCTCAAACGAAGGAAGACAAGCAGAAGTTAGAACAAGGAATTACTCACCTTCCATCAGATGCCACAGCCAACGAGACGAGGTGTGAGTCGTCGGATTGCCGCAACCAAAATATGTTGCTAACTTGATTAGGAAATGTTGGCATGCTGACCCAAATCAACGGCCAAGCTTCTCTTCCATCTGCAGAATTCTTCGTTACATAAAACAGTTTCTTGTGATGAATACTGATTGCAATAACCAGCTAGATTCATTAGTACCTCTGGTAGATTATTATGAAGTGGAATTGGCACTTTTGAAAAAGTTCCTTTCTTGGGGGAGCTCTGATTCATCACCAATATCTCAAATTCCATTTCAAATGTTTGCCTGCAGAGTTATAGAGAAAGAAAAGACTAGTTTAAGCTATAGGGAGAGCTCTGATATTGAAAGTGATGCTTCAACATGTGATGATGAACATTTTACCTTCGGTGGAAAATCTTTCAATGGGCCTGATGGTAAAAGCAGGAAGCTTGCACAAACCAAGAAATGAACTTAAGAGACATCAAACAACCAGGTTATCTTTGAATCATCCATGTTCAATAAGATATCCATTAAGTTATTAGATGCTTCAGTTAATTATATTTAAGGAGCTAATTTTCAAATTAAAAGAAACCAATAAACATCCTCCATGTAGTCTATCACTGACATTAAAAAACCTATGGTTCACTAGGGATGCAAACGTCAACAACTAGTTAGAACCTGAAAAAGTTAGAAAAGCAAGCCATTAAGATTCTTGCATTGCATGCCAATATGCGTGATAAAAGGGAAAAGCAAATTATTGATATTAATTGAAAACTCAACATGTAATAGATTTTGGTGCATTTAGTTGGAGGATTCTGCGCTTTAACAAGCCAAAAGGAAGCACTTTGAATGACAAGTAATCTATCATTATCAAATGAGAATATGACCTCATTTGACCGAATATTTTGAAAAAGAACTACCTTGAATGAAGAAATACTTGGAAAACATGCAATAAATAATTAATACATACAGAGCCTACCATTATGTGCGCTGAAATTTGGATATGATCACTGAATAGAACATTATATGAATGCATTCATCCGTGAGAAAACAATTTAGATGCATCTGCAACGTAGACATCTCAGGATAAAGAGGAATCAATTTAAAAGCTGCCTTGATTTGCCCTTTTTTTCCTTGCATTAACTTCTTCACTAAATATTTGAATAAAAACATAATTGCTTTCTGACATTTTCAATTGATTTGCAATGAAGTTACAACAAATAGACAATCGAACAGGCCTCATGAGATGTCTCTTTGTTCGAAGTCTTAAGTTGAGTTCGGGGAGTCACCTAATGACATTGAGTTCAAGAATTAGAAGAGCATCTCCTTGTCATGTCTCGGATTTCGAGCTTCCATAGGTACCGACTTGACAACATGAGATCTTCGGACACCATGCAAACAAAGTTTGTCCAATATAAACTCAAATTTCGCTCAATTATGATCATATACTTAAAATAAAAGCAGGAAAGATGAATTTCCTGGTCTTTACTGACTAATCCAACTAAATAGATGAATGCAGGAAAGATTTTAAAAAATCCACTTTAGATATGATACAAGCCCTTCATTTTGGTCTGTAGTTTTGACTTATTTGAAGGATGTGTAATCCATAGTTTTCCCCCCCTCTCATATTTGAACTGGAATTTTCTGGTAGGAGTCTTTTTCTGGCAAAATAAAAGCATCCTGGACTGTTATTGGACATATAGAAGGAACCGAGGGTTGAATGAGAAAAATGTGTTTGTTTAAAAGTGGGATTGCTAACACATAATGGGACAAAAAATGGAGCCCCGCAGATTCAATACAACGGTACAAAACAACAGAGAAACTAATAAGTAAAAGAGAAAATGTATCAAGACAACAACTCGGGGATCTTATTCTTGATTCATCTTGACAAGATATTCTTTTCGGTGACGAAAAACGAATGGGAGCTAGAATTTCAAATGATAGAATAAAAGTGATAATTCAACCTCTCTATAAACTACAATCAGCTTTCCATGTAAATGAAATACCCAGATGATATGCCTCTCCACTACTTTGATAAATTACAACAGAACACAAAAGTAATTAATGAAATTTGTGTGAGCCATATTTTTCTCACTTACTAAAAAGAGCTGTGCTATGAAGCAATATGTCTTACTTACATTTTCAAGGTGGCATCCCAGCTTGTTGACGGGTGAAATGAGCCCTAGATGAGAATTCTTTGCATGAAAATCTTCTGTATTTTGCTTTGGCCATTGTGTTGTGGTGATCAAATAGTTAGATGCATCGGTGGTAGTGTCACAATATTGAGAAAGATTCACGGGTTTCAAAGATCATCGGGCGGTGCAGTTCAAGCCTGGTATCCACTTGATTCACAATATGAAAAAACAATGCGATTTTGCATGTAATGGCTGCGTTTTTGGTGATTCCACTGGGTTTGCGTTTTTGGCTCTGGTGTAACACGATTAGCTGGAGAAAAAACGCAAAATCGCAAATAGAAATGAAAGAGATTCAGGGGTTAGGGCAAGACTGCGCTTGGTTTGAAGGAACGAACAGAATCAATAATGAAGGAACCCTAGATTAGGAGATTTGGAAAAGAAGAGAGTACCTTTTGCCGACTTGACTGTTGAGAATTGGAAAACCGAAATGAATACGCGGGAGAGACGAAGATCGAAGGACCTACGGTGGAGAGGGGGACGACGGAGCAACGACAGAGTGAGGGCAAGTGGACCAGGGTTGAGAATGAGAGATTGGCTCCGAGAGAATGAGAATCGCGCGCAATGGCCCGTGGGAATTGGTGTTTTTGGGATCGTCTAAGGAGTCTAATTCTAAAAATTAGACTCCAAATGTATACCTAGGGAGTCTAATTTTCAAACTTAGACTCCAAATGGTTTGCTTTTTCCGACCTAAGGAGTCTAATTTTCTTTAGACTTAGACTCCAAATGGTTTGCTTTTTCCTACCTAAGGAGTTTAATTTTCGGACTTAGACTCCTTTTCGCTTGCTTTTTGGCGCGTAGAAGAAATAAAATTAGACTCCAAAAGTCACCGCTAATTACAAAAATGCCACCGCGTTTTGTTTTACTTCCTTTTTTAATAATAGGACGCCAATCGGGACGTTAAATCCAATTTCTGTAGTAGTGATTTCAAGGTACTTATTAGTACTAAAAATATATTGCAGGATATTTTTGTAAGATCCCAAAATAATTTTTTAAGATAATGAAGTATTTTTTCAATAACAGTTAGTATCATAAAGTATCTTTTTAGTATCAGTCAGTATGTGAAATATTTTTTTCAAAAAAAGAAAAGAAAAAAAAAAAGAGAGCCGCCAGCTTGCTTTGTGTTTCAAAACGGCGGCGTTTCAGGGGTATAGGACGACAGCAGATATTAGAGGCAAAGGAGGAAAGCCATCTCCATTTTCCTCATGGTATTTTTTGGGTCTGGCTTTCCTCGGATGCTTTTAAAATCCATTGCCCTCCTATACCTTAAAACAACCAGTTTAATGTCTTACACCCCCACCCCCTTCTCATTTTCCTCCCGATCTGGTCAAAATTTAGTGTCATCTTCGCATGGAACCATAACCAGATCTGGTCTAACTGCTTAAGCAACTCTAGAACTTCAATCTGTTATGAAATCTTCCCTTCTCTTGTTGAATAAAGAGGACGAAAGCATCCTATCTTTCCGATTGAACAGGAAGAAGATATTGTCTCACAATAGCGTCGTCCTTTCTCGCCGATTGAATAAGGTATATAGAATCATTGACTCGGATGAGGTCTTGACTCAGTTAAAATTTATTCCTTTTCAGCATTGTACATTCAAAACTATGATTGAAGATAATTTAATTGAATCCCATCTACCACTTATTATGGAAATTGCTTTGCTTTGGTTTTAACTTTTATCTTTCCTTTGTAATATTTTGATAAATCAGGACCCTTTGCTATATGAAGTTAATGTGTACTTGAGGATCTTATACATTTTTCCGTTTTAGATTGTCTGTGCATCTATAAAAAGTAATGAAGTACTCATCTCTGATGTTGGTTATATCTCTTGTGAACCAGTTGAAGTAAGTCCCTTTTCTCATATAATCTTATTCTTTTCTCTTTGATGTTGCAGGCATTGATTTAATTTTTCCAATGTATATCTTTCAGAAATCAAAACATGTTCTTTCTATCAATTCACAATCAAATTGGTCATATACTCTGGCATGTACAGGGCACAATTATGATCTTTTGCTCTGAATTATATCATACAGGTGTTCTGAATTAGATGACAGGAACTACTGGTGCTAATATACTTGATTTGTGATAAAATGCCGCACTGTTTAGTAGTTATAACGTCTAAACTTGTAATTAAATATGGTTCTGTTGATTAAATTTTCTCTCCATTTTTCTTGTTTTCATGTCAACCTTGATTAATAAGTCTATCATAACAACAATTGAAGGGATGGTATGTACTTGTTTGACTGATGATGGATGTTAGTTTCATGTCCCTTAGTTTGTTTTTTCCCCCTTGCATAATAGTGATGCATAAAATAGTTTGGAAGCATTCTATGATGTTTCGTACTCAGTGATCTGTCATTTTTAGTAAATGTGCTTCAACAGAAAACATAGTTTGCTTGAAATATTTGATTGAGGATTTTTACGTCTCTTTCAGAAATATGAGCTTCTATTTTTCCTAAATCCTAATCCTTTCATGAGTTATCAATTTATTTATTTATTTATTTTTATTTTATACAAGAAAGCTTCAAGGCCCTTCCTTCCAATTTGGGATGTTAATAAGCTATCTATACTGATTTGTGAACCCCTCCTCGTAGGACAAGAGAGGGACTTATTGTATGTTGTTAAAAGATCTTTTGTTTTATATTTTCCCTATTAACCAGTTGTTTTTCATGGTCAGGATTTGTGATAGTAGTAAGACCTATCAATTTTAGTTCTGACACTGCAGGTCTAAGCTTTGTTGGTTATTTTCACCAGGATACTTGCTTCTGATACATATGGTGGAATCAATGTATGGGATAGAAGAGTGAAAACTCTCCCCCGTCCTGAGCTTGCATCTAGTTCCTCTGGTATGCTTAACAGCATCCAATTAAATGCAGAAAATCAGGTTGAGTGTTGTGTTTGCATTCTATAATGTTATTGAGTTTTTGTGCTTTTCTCAACTATGGATGTTAATATTTGATGTTTCTAAAAGTTTCTCTACATAGATTGATTGAAATAGTTCCAGAAGTAGGCATGCTTATCTCAAGCTCAAAACTTGTATATCACTTGTGAAGTCCTGAGAATCTAGGTATTTTGAATAATACACGCCCTTCATATCGCCCAACAAAGCTAATGCATAACCATGGCCTTACAAAACTCCAGTTGATAGCATAGATGAAATTGAACTTATGTAGGTTTGATTTCCCCAGGTTTTGATATGTGTCTTATTCAATATAGCCCAACAAAACTAATGCATAACCATTCTACAAGATGCTTGCCCAATATACTTTTGTTCCTGGTGTTTATTATGCATTAATTTTATGATTGTGAGGCTGATACAGATTTCTAATTCTAAAATATGTACATTTATAGCTTTAATATTTGTTTCTTTAACTCCTTAAGCTTAGGCTGAGTATCATGTCCAAGTTTGAATAGTTGAATACAGATTTCTATTTTACTCATTCTATTTGCTATCAAGAATGACTAATACATGGAGAACTTTAGTTGTTCCATTCAAATTCCTATCTTTCACTTTTTCAGCAAAACAAAATAGGATTGAAACTAATTACAATGACTAATACATATGGCTTTGTTTCATAACAGATTACACAAATAATGAGCCAGCTTGACCAAAATGGAGAGTAGACACAAAAGGAAGTACAAAATGAGCCCGCTTGACCAAAATAAAGAGCAGACCAAAAGAAGTGCAAAATGAGGCTGCTCGAGCAAAATAGAGAGCAGCCCAAAGGAAGTCATAAGCTGTACAAAAGAGCTAGACAAAATAAAGTGGAATGGAGGCTTCATATAGGAGGATCAAAGTCAATCATTGAATCTGTATTTGTAACACAATGCAACTTTGTAGTGTTAGTAAATATATATTGATAGTCTTAAATTTGTCCGCTATTGTAAGATGAGATAATGCGATGTAAAAAATTTCATATTTCAATACAAGAGACTAAATTGTTTTTTTTCATTATCATTATTATTTATGCTTACCAACATTATATATTTAGCTAAAATCCAGTGCTTCAAGCGATGTAAAGTCACAGTCAAGTGGTGCCTATAAACAATAAAATAAAATAAAATAAATCTCTAAATACATAAAACAAACTAGTTGAGAATGCTATTCAACATCGTATGACATACCATCAATAAATTTGTAAGAGTCATTTGACTTGATTGAGACTTATCCAACATCATGTTATCATGCTGTACTGGAGTTGATGTCTCAACTTTTGAAAGATTATGGTGTCCCTAAAACATATCTAAATACACCAAAGCCAATTCTTCTGCCATATGCCCTCCAAAATTCCCATAATTCCTATGCTTATTCTATATTGTTAAATTCAAGATCAAGTCTAGGAGTTAAATTTATATCCATTTGTGAAATTCAAAAATATGTACCCAATATAAATATAAAAGTATAGCAACATTGGTATATTCTGAAAAAAAAAAGAAGTTATTTTAAAAATTGATATATAAAATCACAACAATATAAAAAGTAAGCAACAACACGCAAACCCATCACTTCAAGTTCTTATAGCCTACAAATGAGTGAACTACAAATGTAAGAGCATAAATTATTGATTCAACACAAATGGTTCAATGCAACTGGTTCAACGCAAAATGCAAGAAAAGAAATTAGAATGTCAGCATTTCACATGCCAAACTCCAAGTATTAGTGCCGGCTAGCCTAGTTAATTTTCGTAAAAGACAGTTTGAGATTTAATAGTCAAGCAAATGGGACAATATGGCATATTGCAATTAAAAAATTTGAATCATGGGGCATTTGTTTACAAGAAATACTGTACTGATTCAGACTCTAAAAGCTTTTTCTACCTCCTTCAATTTCTTCTTCTCTAAAACATTTTCCCACCTCCTCAGATTCCCGTGCAGCTTTAGGAAGAAGAATGGGATGCTGGCGCCAAATGGGTCTGTTTGGCTGTTTTAGGAGGAAAATGCAGGAAAAGAAGAAGACACATGTGTGTGTTGTTTCAGGAGGAAAGTGAGAGGAAGAAAAAAGACATTAAATTGCGCCGTTTTAAAGTATTGGAGGACAGCGGATTTTAAAAGCATAGGAGGAAAACCAATCCCGTATTTTTTAGCAGTAAACACAAGCACGGAGTCGAAGATTTGTTACAACGAATTGGTCTGGGCTTCACATGGGTTTCTAGATAAGTAATAAAACCTAAAGAAATAATTTTTCCCAAGGAAGAAATAATTTATTGGAAAAACCCAAAAAAGAACTTTAAATAGGGAATGATAAAATGCTCTTTCGAATTAGAGAGATGTTAATACTGATTTGTATTTTTAAAATTTAAAAGAAATGACATAAATGCCATTATATTTTTTTAAAAAAATTTACCCCCAACGACCGCCGGCTCCAGCAGTTGGCGACCACCCCTTGCCAACCGCTGGAGCTCCAAATGGGAAGGAATATTCCGTCGGGAATAAATATTTCTAAAGTCACAGGGGTGGGGTTTGAACCCTCACCACTTGATTTGCCAAAAAATTGGGCCACCATTGGCTTTGAAGACATAATATGCAAAAAAAATATATATATATATATATATATATATATATATATATATATATATATATATATATTAACTTTTGATTTTTAACCCAAGCCCATAAGTTTTGTTTAGAAATTTATGAAATTTTATTAAGTTTTAACAAATTTTGTTTATCAAGTGAAAAATTCACCCTATCAAAGTTTTGTTAAAAAGTTCACGACATTTCATTAGGTTTTAACAACTTTATTTTACCAAGTAAAACATCACACTATCATGTCATTTATAAGTTTTATTAATAAATTCACAATATTTCATTAGGTAGTTTTCAATGGGAATTGCTTCCTCATGAAATTGAAAGGTAGTTTGATTCCTATGGATTCATATCCATAGGGCGAATCAAAATCTCTTCACCTACTATACACATATTTTATTTAACACCTTTTCCTTAATGAAATTCATGCCAATCAGATATGTTATTTGCAACTGTGTTCAATTGCACAAACCCACTGCCTAGACCATATTCCTTAATAACATAATTGGCACTCCAACTTTAAGAATGAGTTTATGATGAGTGGTATTCCAAAACATGAAATTGAATTGAGGAATTTTGTATTGTGAAATCTTCAACACTACTGCTTGCACTGTCTATGCGGCTGATTGAATCCAAACTTAAATGTTCTATTGCTTCACCTGGTAACAACAAACAGATGTAGTCATTCAACACTTTTTGTCGTTGGTGTTAATACTGCTAGTTAGATAACCTTCTTGTGGAATATGTTCGTATACGTGGAATCAACACTAATGTATAGAATTTCTTATAAATACTTTTGTTTAGCTTTATTAAACTTCTTATTGAAGAAGGCTACATCATGACCTTCTTGACTTAAGACACCACCGATCTCTATTTCAAAGGCGTCACAAGCGACCTCAAAACACTTGGAAAAGTCAAGTAAAGCTAAGAGGTGCCTCAGAAAGCTTTTGATTAATAGTTTGGAAAGCTCAAGATGCAGCTAGTGCTCAATGGAACTTATCCTTCTTGTGACAATTCGTGATGGGGCTTATAATGGTGCTGAAATCTCGAATAAAATGTCGGTAGAAAGATGCCAAGCCATGGAAACTGTGTACTTCTTAAAGGAGTTTAGGTTTGAGCCAATCATGGATGACATTGACATTTTTCGGGATCAGTAGCTAAACCCTTAGTAGAAACTATGAAACCAAGGAAAACAACTTGCTGCTGGAGGAAGGAGCATTTGGAAATATTTACATTAAATTTCTCCCGTCGAAGGGTAATGAACACCTAGTGCAGATGTGTCAAGTGTTCGGTTTCCAACTTGCTGAATATTGGATGTCATCGAAATATATGACAAGAAACTTTCCTAAGATCGAAGAAGGTTGGTCATAACTCACATGAAAGTACTAGGGGTACTAGTAAGGCCAAAAGGCATTACTAGCCACTCATACAAGCCATCTTGCTTCTTAAACCCAGTCATCCATTCATCTCTAGGACCAATCCTACTATGGTAATGCCCACTACGAAGGTCAATCTTAGAAAACCAGTAAGAACTTGAGACGAAATCAAGATCCCCAAGCCTAGGGATGGGAAATAAGTACTTAACAATGATCTTGTTAATGTCTATACTATCGACACACATTCTCTAAGTACCATCCTTCTTTAGTGTCAATAGGGCGGGAACAACACATGGTCTAAGGCTATATTGGATGTAACCCTTTTCCAATAACTGAGTGACTAACTAGCCAATTAAGCTCTTCCTTATCTTTAGGGTTCATTCTATAGTGTGGCAAGTTAGGGACTTGTAACCCGGGCACTGTTGGTCGATTTCCTTGATGGCAAGTGAACCATTCGAACAAGTAATAAAGTGTAAGTAGAGTATTGTCCCACAGAGACTGAGATACCAAAGAGTGATGCGCGATTGCTATGATAGTTGTGCAAGCAGAAAATAAATATAATCAGGTTGAGGGGTTTTTGTGGTTATGCTACTAGCAGAAGTAAACATAGTGAATTAACTCGAGAAGAGATCAGTAAGAAGTTAGGCTGGACTCAGAATCACCCTTAAGTGCATCAATCCCCCAGTTGCTCTACCCAATGCTATAGCATCTACACTGCACAGCTTTTACAATGCTACAGCATATCTACTAACTACAAAGCTATTTGGTTAACCCACCACGATAGTCTACCGAAGCTTCCGTGTTCGATACATATGATGCTAACTATACTCCTTTCATATTCTTATGACAACTTTCTAGTCAGATCTGCTTTATGCTCAGGGTGTTATGGTTATGAGAGGTAGACCCATTCCTAAAGCCTACAATAATAGGTCAAGCCGTGCATGGGCTGCCTAGCAAACACTGTTTCTCAAAGGTCTAACCTCAACTTCTTGCCAGTAAGCCGAGGCCACAAATCTAGCCCTTAACTTCCGTTAATCGACTAGTGATTAATGCACGGATAAACAAACCAAATTTATTGAATTAAGAACTTGCAACTGGGTTCATTTAACAACTTAAGGAATCATCCTCGTCCAGCCATATGAAAATCAGTTCATGACTGACAAGGGAAACACAAAACCGACACTAATGAATGACCCATGATCGAAAAACTAAAATAAAAAGGGAAAACAAAAAGCTTTGACGGAGTTCCAACGGCGTGGATGCGGCCCTGTCACGTCACCACTCCACGTCTTCTTCGTTCCATTGTACTACAGGGAAAGATGCTGGGCTGTTCTGGGAATCTCGTGCTCTTGTGAAATCTCTCCTTCTTCTCTTGAGTCTGCAGAAAGTAGAATCTCGTTCTAGGGCTCTCTGACTCTCTTTTGGTTGGCTCCGCTGTTTCCTTTTATAAACAGGATTTTCTTGCGGCATAAGTTGCAGCGAGCTGGGCCTTTCCTAATCTGTTGAGATCTATCACATCTCTTAATCCGAGTAGATTGCTTCTGCTAATCCTGTGAGATTCTTCAAATCTTTTAGTTTCGATTGTCTGCATCTTCTATTACGTGATATCAGCAATCCATTTGTCGTTATCGCCCTTTTCTTTTATTCCTGAAATCACCTAGGTAAAAAGGTCAGAAAATATGCCGCATACCCTTCGTGATGCCTTGTATTGCACTTCGAGTTGTTGTCAGAATGCTATAGCATCGTATCAGCTTGCTATACGTTCTTCTTAAAAACCATGTAAATTGCCCCGTTTTTAGCACATGTAAATGATTTCTATCCTTCAGTCCCTATATCATGAATATATTCCTTTTTGCTTGGTTTGTTCACAGCTAAGCTTATATTTACCATTCAATTCAGTCATAAAGTATAGGGAAAACATAGTATGATTTGTGCTCATCAGGCACCAAATAGATTGTGTGCTGGATATCCCTTATAGGTGGCAAGTCTGGGGTAGCTCCGCAGGTGTGACGTCCTTAAATTTGTCCAGTAATTGGGATACATCTTTGGGTAGATCCTTAGAAACAAGTGTGGAGGGGGAGACAGCCTTAGATATGACAACAAGAATGATGATAACCTCCTTACTTTCCTTTATAAACTCATTCTCTATGAGGAGATTAAGGTTATAGTTCTTAGGGGGCATATCCCTTCGTGTTGGTAAGGTCTTTTTCTTTAGGGTTAAGGTGCGATTTGGCCAATAAACTATTAACTCAGGAGCGTCCAACACAATTAACTATTAATTGGACCTAAAATACCAACAAACTAATTAAAATGTTAAATTACCACAAGAACGTTAGTGAAGTCCGTTATCTAGTGAAGTCTGTTATCTCTTTTTCCATCGCTGAACTACATTTGCACTCGTTTGTAGTGGAGCATGAAAATTAAAGTAGTGTTATTTCACGATCTTTATTCTGTTTTGTTTTATCATGACCCGGTCATATATATCAAAGAAGAAGAAAAAAATAAACCAGAAACCCAAGCATACGTATAAGGGTGAACAAAAAATAGAGACCCCGACAGAGGTAACTTTAATGAATTACTGAAGGAAAAAACTGCGTTTGCCAACCACCACTGGCCATTGACGATGAAATCTCAGTTTCGAGATCGGAGCTCGGTGTTGGACTCGGACGTCAGTGCTTCCTCCTCCACAATCTCCGTCAAATAGCTCCTCTGTTTTACTTAACAGAAAACAGAGGCAAACAAGAAAGGAACTGTTTATGAGTCATGGCAATGTTGAGAGTTTCTTTCTTAATAGTCCCGACACCGTTTGATTTGGCGAGACTCAAAGCCAGTGTTTAAGAAACATGGCAGTACCACTGGTATTATACCATCAAACAAACATGATTCTTTTTTCAAACTTTTCATTTGACTCATATTCTTTCATCATTCGATTCCTTTATTTGAGTAATTCTAGCCAGGTAAGTGATGGTTATGAGGCTGTTTTGCTGATGAAAAGAAGTGTTGCAATGCATAAGGGACTACCCATCGTATATTCAGGTATGTTAGTGGTAGCATATATAGAAATTATGTCTAAAACAATCTCCCATTATGTGCCCGAATATTAAACCAAAATCTTCAAGATATGAATCTTCCTCAATTCAAACTACCTCTAAGTCATAATCACCGCGGCAACTACAAGAGGATCGTAACTGGAGATTTGGGTTGTGGGATTCACACAGTTTTTTCCTTCAGTAATTCATTGAAGTTACCTCTGTCGGGTCTCTATTTTTTGTTCACCCTTATACGTATGCTTGGGTTTCTGGTTTATTTTTTTTCGTCTTTGATATATATGACTGGGTCATGATAAAACAAAACAGAATAAAGATTGTGAAATAACACTACTTTAATTTTCATGCTCCACTACAAACGAGTGCAAATGTAGTTCAGCGATGGAAAAAGAGATAACGGACTTCACTAGATATCGGACTTCACTAATGTTTTTGTGGTAATTTAACATTTTAAATAGTTTGTTGGTATTTTAGGTCCAATTAATAGTTAATTGTGTTTGACGATCCTGAGCCAATAGTTTATTAGGCAAATCGCACCTTAACCCTTTTTTTTAGGCTCAAGATTCATAGGGCACAATAAGATTGTTTTACCCTATACTTACACATATGGGTGTTCGCTCGACCATGACTAGTGACATCATTATCATAAAGCCATGGGCGTCCTAAGAGGATGTGGGACACGTCTATGGGAATGACAGCACAAAAGACATCCTCCTTGTAGTTGCCCAGGTGAAAGGGTCACGACATTGTCGGGTGATTGGAAGGGAAATGCTGTTGACCCAAACAACTTGAAAAGGCTTAAGGAAAGGTTATGTCTTAAGTCCAAGTCGAGCAATGCCTCGATTGGAAATCACATTCCGTTCGCTTTCGCTATCAATGACTAACGAATTCTCAATGGAATGGATAGCAAGCATCACATAACTCCAAGGTGTTGTGGCTCATACCCTTCAACAATGATTTCTTCATCCACATCTGAGAGGTATTAAGCAGGGTCGGCTATAATGTCAAGAGAATCCTCAGTAGTTATGTCATCATCGTGGGACCTAAGGAGCAAACTATGTTGTGGACACTTGAAGCGATATGACCTTAAGCATGGCATTTGAAGTATTCAATGGTTGAGCCACTAGGATGAGAGCTAGACCCTATAGATTCACTGGCTGGCTTCGTGGCACCTTTAAGACTAGACATTGGACTCAAAGGGAGTTGAGAAGTTGCCCTAGATGAGGACCCTATAGTCCTATCAGTGGGAAGAAAGCTAAGAGTTTGTCAAAACTCTGTGCCTATGGAGTAGGACGTCTGAAAGGAGGGTATTTGGATAGAGATTCTATGCTCTAGGCCTTATGGTAAGCTTCTTCGAGAGTTTTAGGAAAGTTTAACTTAAGCTCCCTTTTACTCAGATTTAAGACCATTGATGAACCGAGTCAATAATGATGAAGGCTTTTCCATCAACTCACACCTTATGATAAGTTCATCAAAACGGAATATTTACTCAGCAACAATAGAGGTCTGATGCAGATTATGAAGCTGACTGAATAATTGGTACTTATATTGTGTTGTCACATACTTCTCCCTCAAAATCATTTTCATTCTGGCCCATGTGGTAATTGGTGGTTGAGCCATGTCTTTTAAGGCTATCTGAACAGTATGCCAGTACTAGCGTGTGGCTCCAACAAGTTTCATCTTGGTAAAACACACTCTTTTGTTGTCATTCTTACCATACCAGTCAAAATAGTCCTATAGGTTGGCTAACCAGTCTAAGAAGGCAGTCGGATTAACTTACCATCAAACTCAAGAGCATCTACCTTAACCTTCTTAGTGATATCCTCCACATAACCACGTTTAGGGTGACCTCTATCATACCTTGGGGGAACTCTCCATGCCTATGTCCTATGACTTCATCGTTATCCCAAAGGTCTTCTTCATCCTCAAACTATTGAACTTTGAGCCTATGTGGGGATGGACGATTGTGGCTAGTGCCAGCACCCATAGAAAGATGATGATGACATACCTGAGTTACCCTCCCCTGATAAAGCATAGGGTTACATTGGTTTGATCTTCTATCCTTCTTAGGATTCGACAGTGACCCTTCTTAAGGATTTGAAAGTAGGTCCTTTTTTGTCTTTTCCTTTATTAAGCCCCCAAAAAAGAATAGTTGACATGAGTTCTTCTAACTTAGTGTCAAACTTAACATCAAGAGCTTCAATCCTACTATTAGTCTCATCAATCCTAGGTTTATTCCCATGAGCTGATTTGTTTACCAAATGGCCCACATAGTCCGTGGTAGCCCTTTCACGGTCATCAACGCTAGTCATGATGGCTTTGATATTGGTAATTTCTCTTTCAAGTAGGGTTTGGTTGTTAAGTACGCCTCGAATGGTCATGTAGGGGTCGGAAGTGGAATTCTAACATGCAGGGTTTAGGATGGTTCTAAAAAGAAAACCTAGAAAGGCTCACAAGTTGCCCTCACCTAAAAGGTGAAGACCCTATTCAACAAGTTTAACCCTAAGGGAATTCTACAACACCACAGGGATTACCCTTGCTAAATAAGTAACAATTTGAGTGAAGTCTTCACAGCAATCTCAGGGGATTCTTAAAACCTCACAAGGAAACCGCTAACTAAGCTAGGGTGAAATGTGACCCAGGTATAGGGCCAAACATGTGTGAGGTCAGTATGTAGGTCTTAAGGCTTAAAGAATTAAATGCTGAGCAAAAAACCAATGATCAACACAAAATCAATAAGTGAAATTCAAAAATAAACTCAAAATTTTAGAAAATGAAACCTTTTTTTTTTGCCCTTTTCTTTCCCCCTTTTTTAGGATTAATTCCAGGGAACAAAATAGAAAATAAAAAGAAATATGATGAAATTATGGGATAGCTAAAAATGAGAAGAAGCAAAACACAACTAGAGAAATCAAAAGAAAATAACACAAAATTGAAAGTTTAAGATCAGATAACCTTACTGAATAACTTTAGGAGCCTAAAGTTAGAAAATTTATCCTTGAATTTTTCTGTATGATGATTCTCAGCTCAAGGGAGGTCCGATACAAGCAGATACTAATGCAAAAAACAATAAGGAATCACAAGCAAAGGCAACGGAACTGAAATGGCAATCAGGCTCTGATGCCAATTGATGAAGAAGAGGGAAGGGGAAGGAAGAAGAGAGAAAGGGGAGAGTGAGATTTAGAGAGAAGAGAGAGACTCAGAGAGAAAGAAAAGGAAATCCTTATTCAATTATTTTAAGGTGGATAAAATGAGATGTGTTGGGGCTATTTATAGTCTCAACTCTAATCCTAAAATTTAATAGCAGAAGGTTCTAGAATGCCATTACAATAATTTTAAAAAATTCAAAATAAAAATAAAAATAAATGACCATGATGATAATGGAAATAAATGAGCATTAAGTTTGATGGTCTTCAAATCTTCAACCTTAAGTTTGATGGTCTTTAAATCTTCAGCATTGAGTGTGATGGTCTTCAAATCTTCAGGGAATCCTTCTAGTCCTTTTATGATTCTCTTCAGAAAGTTATTTATAGATCAGCTTAGTGAAGTTGATAAGAAATTGAAGGTGGCAGAGCTAATTAAGAGCGAATGCGGAGACTAGAATGGTTGGTACTAGAGTTGAGGAAAAAAAAATTTTTGAGTTGGATTTTTTTAAAAACACAAGTTAGAGAAGTGGAGTTAAAAAAAAAAATTAATTAGTTTTTGTTACTCTTTTATCATATATATGTTCTTTATGAGATTTTACAACCCCACCTCCAAAAAATTTTAAAAAAATTCATGTTATAAAAATTTCCCTTTCCCTCTAAATCTCTCATACCAAACAGACCAATGGTGCATCACTATAGTACTGTAGCAGGAAAAGGAGAGAGGGGTTTGGAGGTATTTTATGGCATTGAGAGAGGCTTTAGTCAGATATTTGGGATCAATTCTACAACAAGATAGTGAAATTGATGAAGATGTTAATCATAGAATTCAAGTATGATGGTTTAAATGGAGAAAAACCATCGGAATTATTTGTGATCTTAAAATACCTAATAAAGTCAAAGAAAATTATTGTATTGTGCTATTCAACCAGCAATGCTTTATGGTAGTGAATATTAGGCATGGGTAAAGGTAGGTTAGCGGAGATGAGGATATTGAAATGGATGTGTGTTCAAAAAAATAAAGATGGATGTGTGGTCATACATGTAAAGAAACCTTCTCTTAATACCCAGAGAGTGTAATAAATTGAATAATCACAATATTAATACCCAAAATCAACATGATTCAAAATGAAACCTTATGTTAAGGTCTTTTTTGATATTAATATAACTACTCTTGTTATTGGTTACAATTTACAAAATTTATAGTTTTGGCAATTACATATATTATTTCTTCTTCATCAGTTTACATTTTGCCTAATCAAACAGTGCAATAAATTAAATCGTCACCATGTCAATGCCCAAAATCAACACGATTCAAATAAAACCTTCCCTTGAAGTCAATTGATATAATTACTCTAATTAGATATTACAATATAAAAAAATTATAGTTTAGAAAATCACATATTATTTCTTCTCCAGCAATAACCTTTTTGCCTAACCCAATATTGTAATAAATTGAATAATCACCATAGTAATGCCCAAAATCAACGCGATTCAAAATGAAAACATTATCTTGAAGTCAATTAATATATTAATTAATATAATTACTCTAATTAGCTGTTTTTTAAAGGCATTACTCCAATTAGCTGTTACAAAAAAAAAATGTTACAGTTTAGGCAATTACATATTTTTTATAACTGGCAAAGGGGCACTTACTTATTACTCCCTCCGGTCCTAATTATAAGCCAATATTTAGGAGTTGGTTTTGGTCCTAATTATAAGACAACATTCTAATTTTTATCAATTTATTCCTAAACTACCCCTATTTTATTCTCTCAAGTGTATTTGATTTTTGGTGAGTATATATATGTAGGTACGTTGATTCTTTCAATGAATGAAACTTTTAGATATATATATGTGTGTGTATCTATATGTATATGTGTGTGTGTCTACATACAAATATATATAGACACACATGCATATATGTGTGTGTGTACATACATGTATGTATGTGTGTGTGTGTGTCTACACACAAATATATATAGACACACACGCACATATATGTGTGTTTGTGAGTGTGTGTGTGTTCCGAGCAAAAAAAAGTGAGTGAGTGTGTGTGTATGTATATACATATATGTATGTGTGTGTGTCTGCACACAAACATATATAGACACACACGCACATATATGTGTGTTTGTGAGTGTGTGTATGTATATATATGTGTGTGTCTACACACAAATATATATAGACACACACACATATTTGGGTGTGTAGACTTAAATATATATATCTGTGTGTGTGTTTACATACAAACATATATATACATATATATTATTGTGTGTGTGTGTGTTTGCATATATGTGTGTGTAGATATATGTACACACACAAACATATATATACATATATATTATTGTGTGTGTGTTTGTGTGTGTGCGCGCGCATTTATGTGTGTGTACATATATCTACACACACATATATGTGTGGGTGTGTGCGCGCGTGTATATATATATATAAACACATATATGTATATTTAGTAAGATCATTACTTCAATTAGATAGCGTGTGAAAATGAAAATTTTAGGTTTGAGAGGTATGTGGTAGGAGTTATTAATTCACTTTTACTTATGTCATTTTAAATTTATATAAGGGCTTTTTAGGAAAATAAGTAAAATTAACTAATTTAACTTCTTTCCTTAATCTCCACAAAATCGGTTAAATATGTCTTATAATTAGGACCGGAGGGAGTATTTCTTATTCATTAATTAGTTTACCTTTCACCTAATCGAACAAAGTAGTAAATTGCAAAATCATCACCATCTAAAGCAAAACTCCCAAATCAACGGGATTCAAAAGGAAACATTACTGAAGAGTGCAATATCACCAGGGGTGAATTGGGTGATTTAAAATTTTCTTCGAAATGCTCTTAAACTTACTATAAAAAACATAGTATGATAGAGAGGGATAGAGGAAGATTGAACACAAGAGATTTATATTAGTTTGGTCCAAATCCTCGACCTATGTCCAGTCCCCAGACACTCCGGGATTTCACTAACTCAAAACTTGATTACACTCTGTAACTCTAGAGTAATTCTCTCACTAGAACTTACTCTCCCTTACAAGTTGTAATGAAATGACCCATCTTAAAGTCCCAATACTTTGAGATTCTTACAAAGATTGATAATCAAATAATGAACTCTCTAAAAGAACAAATAGATGAACACTGAAGATTATAAATATCCGAATATATCCCTTAAGAGTATGAAATAGTAAATGCTATATTCTCGAATAGAATGCGCAGCATTTCGGTAGGTGGAGAATTGAATGCTTTTAGCTTTTATAGTTGATGGCAATAAAGACCTTTGAAAGCTTGAGTGAAATGAATATATCCGTTGAAGACGAGCGTTACTCAAACTCTTCATATTCTTAGATTCGCCATTATTCCATGTTGACATTCTTCATTCCATTTGTCTGTTGAGACTCAGTGAGAATGTTCAATGGAAATGGTTGGAACAATTTATGTCTGCTCAAAAGATGGATTGCTATATTTGTGCTTTGTTTTTGCTCAGCATTAAATGCACTTTTGACACAAATTTACTTTAGACTAATTTGGTGTTTAAACCAAGTTAAAAACATCTGGAACTCATTAGCAAACAGATTAAACATTCTTAGGTATACTAAGAAGCAATAATATGGAGTATTGATAATTGAATATTTCATACACTTCTTTTTATCTCTTGATAAATGATTTAGGACTCTTTAGTTAATAAATAATGGTTTTTATACTTATTTGGGCTTTGGACCTTTGATTATATTTTCGCCATTTTTAATAATAAAATTCCAGTTTTACATAGCTTCACTATTTTTATCATAACTCTTGAACCAGACATCGGATTTGCCTCATTCTTGTTTCATATTTCAGATGATTCAAAGAGATACAATTGTTATGAAGACATGAAGGGAAAATTTGGAGATGAGGGCGGTCTATTTTGGATCCAAAGTTAGATGTATATTTCTGGATTTTATTTGGGCTCGAATTTTGTAATTACAGACCACTTTTATTTTATTTTCGTTTTGGGCTGAACCATTGGAGCCCATTTCCATTTTAGGTTAACTTTAAGTCAGATGGTGGCTACAACACTATGTCATTCACGTTTTTGATAGTTTTGGATTAAAACACAGAAGTTTCATTTTCTTTGCAATATTCTTCGCGTTCTTCGTTTGTTCTTCATTTTTTCCAGCCATGCACAGCTAAACTTCGTGATTAACCCAATGTTGAGGATTCCATGATTCGTCGAGAGCTTGTGCTTAATCGGTAACTTTACTCATTTCGTTTTCATCTTATTAGATTCGATTTCGGAAATAGTTCAAATATTAGATTTAATATTCGGTTTGGTTCATCCCAAGGACCGAGTTCGAACTAGGTTACAGTGTTGCTGTGCAATCGCACAGTAAGACGCCACTATTTGAATAGATGCTAGGCAATCATCTAGTCGAGGGATTTTCTGGACAAACGCAGAGATTTCAATTCATCCAGAACCAAACGCGAGTTCGTTCATATTTCGTTCAATGATGTAAGTCTTTGAATCTGAATGTTAGGTTGATCGATTTTAATATGTTTCTGTTAATTTCTTTCTGTTTCTGTTTATTTTCATTTTTATTATGTTTGAACCAAAACCCCATTTTTTTGTTTCATTCGCTCGTTTATTATCCATTCGGACGCCGTGAATTCGTTGGGAAAACGACCCAGGTTCCCTATTACTGCAAATATTTTATTGAATCTAGTTATTTTGAGAGGTACAAAAAATTTCTTTTAAAATATGGCGCCATTGCTGGGGAATTTGCATCGGCTTGATTAGATAGTAGTGTAAATAGTGTCGTTTCGGTGGTTCGAGTGGCTGGACAGAAATTTTTTGAACCAGATCACTCAAACTAGGTCTTATTCACAAGGAATTGGGCATTTTGAGCAAGAGTCACTTCCAAGTAGGAAGTGAGGTCTAACCTATTTTCCCCAAGTTCCAACGTTTAGACCACTTTTTCATTGTTTTTAAAAAGGACAAACTCTTCATTTTCCTCTCAAAGGAGGCGTGCTCCAGCTGAGGGAAAAGAGAGAGCAGCTAGTTTCCATACTTCGCTCAAGGAACCAACCTCACCAAGCCGATCACTGAATCAGGTAAACACTGAAAATCCAAAGCTTTTGAGTTTCTAGTTAAGGATTTTCATTCAAAAAGCTAGAGCTTAGTGTTGAAGTCTAATTTTGGTGTTTTTAATGGTCCCAATGTGTTAAAAATGTGATTTTGTATGTGGTTAAGCTATGATTTAAGTTTCCAAATTCAAAACCACCGAGAAACCTAAGAACAAAGCTTGTTGCCAATTCTGGAAAATCTAGGCAGTGAAGCTTCAACTAAGTTTTGGAAAGGGGAAATGAACTAGGTTTTGGTTGAAATTTTGCAGGTAGAAATTAAAATTCCTAAGCTTCACTTTGATGTATAATTTTGCATCATTTGGTTTTTTCTACTAAGAGATAAAAATTGTTAAAGTTGGTTGTGGAAGCAATAGGGCGAATCTAGACCAGAGAGTGACAAATTGGCTACAAGGAACAATATGTGTACTTTTGATCTCTAGAAATATTTTTTCTGAAAAATATACATTTTAATGGTTCAAATGGATTTGGTTTCATGTAAACATGAATTTTTTGGAATTTATTAAAAATCCTAGAATTCAGGCCGATTTACAGGATTTTGGAAAATTCTATGGGCTCGATTTTTGACAAAAAGAATGCAAGGGTATTTTGGGAATACTGAAAATAGTGTATTTTGATGTCATTTAGGTCAAGAGAATTTTCAAAAAAAATTATCAGACATACTAAAAATATTAAGGGCAGTATTGATGAGCACAAATCATACTATGTTTTCCTATACTTTATGACTGAATTGAATGGTAAATATAAGCTTAACTGTGAACAAACCAAGCAAAAAGGCATATATTCATGATATAGGGACTGAAGCATAGAAATCATTTGCATGTGCTAAAAACGGGGCAATTTAAATGGTTTTTAAGAAGAACGTATAGCAGAGCTGATACGATTCTATAGCATTTTGACAGCAACTCGAAGTGCAATACAAGGCATCACGAAGGCTATAGCAAAGTAGAGGACACAATGCTATGCGGCATGTTTTCTGACCTTTTTACCTAGGTGATTTCAGGAATAAAAGAAAAGGGTGATAACGACAGATGGATTGCTGATATCACGGAATAGAAGATGCGGAGGATTGAAACTAAAAGATTTGAAGAATCCCGCAGGATTAGTAGAAGCAATCTACTCGGATTAAGAGATGCGATAGATCTCAACAAATTAGGAAATGCCCAGCTCGCTGTAACTTACGCCACAAGAAAAGCTTGTTTATAAAAGGAATGATCTGGGAGGTAAGTACTTGCTCAAATTTTTTCCACCTACTAAGAACGCTCAACTCAGAGGGGACATCACCAACTTCCAACAAAAACCTGGTGAATCTACTTACGAAGCCTGTGACAGATTTAAGGATCTTCTAAGAAGATGCCCCCAGCATGGAGTGTGTGAATGGGTCCAATTAGAAACATTCTACAGAGGTCTCGATGGACAAACAAGATCAATTGTAGACGCCTCCTCGAGAGGATCCATCTTGATGAAGTCTTATGAAGAGGCCCACAATTTACTGGAACACATGGCCATGAACAGTCATCAGTGGCCAGTGGACAGAGCCACATCCTCCCGAACTGTTGCAGGGATACATGAACTAGATACCATGACTGCTCTCACTGCTCAAGTTTCATCTCTGACCAATATGGTGAAAGGACTGACCCTTCCACCAAGCAACACGTCGCCGTAACTATCTCAGGGGTAGCAACACCAATAATCCGTACTCAAATACATACAACCCCGGATGGAGGCAACATCCTAACTTCTCATGGAATTCTCAAGGTTCACAAGCAGCAGGACAATCATCAGGCCCTCAATACCCAAACCGAACATCAAACCCACCAGGGTTTACCCAGCAAGCATGGCAGCAGGGCGGTGAGTCAGACCCGCAGCATTTATGTTGACCCTTCTGAAGGATTATATGGCAAAGAACGATGCAATCATCCAGAATCAGCAAGTGACCTTGAGGAATCTTGAAACTCAAGTAGGAAAACTAGCAACAGCTCTGAACAACAGACCCTCAGGGACCTTGCCCAGTGACACTGAAGTGCCTAGGATCCAAGGAAGAGAGGAAGTCAAACTGATAGAGCTTAGAAGTGGTAAAAGTTTAGAGCCCATGAAAATCACCAAGCAACCTCTGATTACCACAAATTCGAAAAATGAGAAACTTAAGGAAGGGCAAGGAGGTACTGAACAACCTCTTGAAGACGAGCAAAGGCAACCACGACTGTCACAACCGGAACATGAGCTGAACACCGCAACATCGCCTACACGTGCAGCACTAGATAATCATGTACAATACCCAACAAGGAATGCTACCACCTCATCATCAAAGCATAATCTTGATCTCGGGCCTTCAGCGATGCCAAAGCCACCCCCGCCTTTCCCACAAAGGCTAAAGAAACAAGGACAGGGGAAACAATTCAAGCAATTCCTCGATATGCTATAGAAATTGCACATTAATATTCCACTCGTGGAAGCTTTGGAATAAATGCCCAGCTACATGAAGTTTATGAAGGAAATTCTGTCTAAGAAGAGGCGACTAGAAGAGTTCGAGACAGTAGCATTGACCCAGGAGTGCAATGCTATGTTAACCAATCGGCTACCTCCGAAATTAAAGGATCCTGGTAGTTTTACAATCCCGTATGCAATTGGACCCCATTACTCAGGAAAAGTCCTATGCAACTTAGGTGCTAGCATAAATCTCATGCCCAT
This sequence comes from Acacia acuminata, assembly GCA_019022655.1. Lineage (NCBI taxonomy): Eukaryota > Viridiplantae > Streptophyta > Magnoliopsida > Fabales > Fabaceae > Acacia > Acacia acuminata. The sequence continues at coordinate 3,177,955 of JAFJYI010000036.1, forward strand.
GTCGATTTTCAAACAATTGGCAGTAGGGGAGGCCAGGCCCACAACAGTCACGTTGCAACTGGCTGATCACTCCATAGTGCTACCTAAAGGCAAGATCGAAGACGTTCTGGTAAAAGTGGATAAGTTCATCTTCCTTGTGGATTTCATTATCCTGGATTTTGAAGCGGATCACGATGTCCCAATTCTGCTAGGACGACCTTTTATGGAACCAGGTCGTACGCTGATTGATGTGGAAAGATGAGAACTCACTATGCGTGTAAGCGATGATCAGGTCACATTCTCAATACTTAAGACCACGAGATTCAACGACCCAACTAAGAAGTACTTAACGTTGTCAGATGATAGCAAAGACACTAAAGAAGCAGGGGACCGTCCTGCACTACCACAACATTAAATTGCTATAGCAAAGTCCGGCTGAAGACTTTAAAGCAAGCACTATTGGGAGGCAGCCCAATTTCGTGGCTCTGTCACGTCACGGCAGGAGGGGATGAGTCCAGTAAGGTACATGCTAGGCACAGGGTATGGCATCATGGCCCTAGAATAACAATACAGCACAAGCCCAATTTCCGTCAGGTACATGCCTCAACTCTAACATAAACACTGTGTGCGTGTGATTGTTTGAGTGGGCCACCTTCTTGAGCCTACTACGCGCCAACTAAGAGGGTCGCATTGTCTAAGGAGCCGTAATGTTTCATATTCGAATTCCTTCCTGTATTCTATCTATTCTACCCCTTTCTCCCCGTATTTTCATAACCCCACCGACTCCCTTTCTCCTTTCCCATCCCTCACCCACAGATACCCATGGTCCGCCACCACCCGTCCCCATCGAGGTCTCCTCTACTTCCTCCTCCTCCACCGAGCCCTCCCCGCGAGGTCTCCCTACGGCACCACCTCCTCTTCCGAATCGTCCTCCTACATCCTCACTCATTCCCCTTTTTACTGCGCCCGACCATTGATATGAAGTCTCCGCGCAAATTTCCCGTCGCCTACGCAAGGAGCTTAAGACCCTCCGGAGCGATTCTTGGGCGAAACTTGAATCACATCGCCGTCATCTGCCAGCGGCCGTCTCTCTCTCTCGCTCCCACTCCGCCATCCCTGTGGTTAACACCCTCGGGGACTCTTTGGATGAAGACGATACGACCAGCAGTGCTCCAGCTCCTCCTGTTCCTCCTGCCCCATAGTTTTCTTTTCTTTTGTTCATTTTAGTCCAGCTTTGTTTCTCTTTTTTTGCTCAAGCCCCGGGCGTTTTCCCGGCCCCGATATTATGATCATTTGCCTTTCTTGCTTTTCATTTTTGTTCAATTTCTTGATTATCGTTCTATTGCAATTGAAAGTGGAGTTTAATGAATTGGGGATTTTAAAATCTTTTCAAGAAAAACGAGAGATGAACAGTTTTCGGGTTCGGTCCAACCTCTTGACCTACGTCCGTCCCGGACTCCGGGATTTCCACTATATCCACCGTACGCAAGAGTAATTCTCTCACTAGAACTTACTCCCCTTACAAGTTGTAATCAATGAACCCAATCACCAAGTCCCCAGACTTGTAATTCTTTACAATAAATGATTTACAGATAAAAACTCTCTCTAAGAGTGGATAATGATAATCACTGAAGCTTTTGTAATAAAGGACACAATACAAGTGAAAACAGAAAGGTAGTTGAAGAACTTTGAATGCTATGCGTTTTCAGCAGGTGTGTTGTTGAGAAGACTTGAATGCTTCTCTACTTATATTGAGAGAGCATTAAATGACCGTTGTAATCTTGATTACAACCGTTGGCTTCATTAGACAAAGTTCTGGGTAAGTTTAGGTCTTCTTCTCTCACTAATCTTCACTTAATCCAGCTGTGTAGAAGTTCAAAGTTGACTCTCTGCAAATTGATCCGTTGGAGTAGCAGCTACTGGATGTGGAAATCATTCTTTACTTCTTTGTAAGCGTGTGCAGATGGATCACCCAAAAGTATGCAACTTTCTGGGTTTGCATTTAATGTGCTGACATCACTTTTTGCTTTTGCTTTAAACCTTCAATAAATTCTCTAATTCATCTGAAACTCACTAACAAAGTGTTTAAACATATCTAGGAACATTAGAGAATAATCATAGGAAGTATTGAGATCAAACAAGAAGGTATTAAGAATTCGTCAGATTTGAAATTCTACATATGCGATGAAACTTGAGGTTTGTTCTCAAACCTCGAGGTTTGACTATAGCAAGTGAAAGAGATTTAAGTCCAAAACACCAAACCCGGAGGTTTCTTCCCAAAACAGGAGGTTTTCAAAATAGTAAAAAGCGTCAGCCTCTCTGTTTGACAAAACCTCGAGGTTTTATCACAAACCTCGAGGTTTCACTTTGAATGTGAAACCTTGCAAAATCACGCCAAGAACAAACCCGGAGGTTTTCTTGAAACCCGGAGGTTTTCAAATTCGAGGAAAAATCATTTGCTCTTTCGATGGCGAAACCTCGAGGTTTTTCCCAAAAACTCGAGGTTTTACTTAAACGTTGAAATTATGAGTTTTGGGCCAAAACAAAACCGGAGGTTTTAAGGGAAAACTGGAGGTTTTGAAAACTTGGAAAAACACAGATCCTTCGGCTGGACAAACCTCGAGGTTTGTCTAGATAGCTCGAGGTTTCTTAGAATTTTGAGAAATTTGAGAAAATACCATTTGAGCTCAAACCTGGAGGTTTCCCATAAACCTGGAGGTTCTGAAAACTGGCGAAAACCTGAGCTTTCTCTGGTAGGTCAAAACCTCGAGGTTTCTTACCAAACCTTGAGGTTTCACACAATTTTGTGAAACCCAGATTTTTCAAGTTAAAAACAGAACCTTGAGGTTTTAAGGCAAAGACTGGAGGTTTTCAAGTGTTCAAAACTTAGGAGACTCTCTATAAGACTAAACCTCGAGGTTTAAACAAGTAACCTCGAGTTTTTAATTTTCCAGAAAATGCCGAGAAGTCTCGTGTGATGAAACCTTGAGGTTTCTCCGAAAACCTTGAGTTTTTTCTCGTCCAAAGGCCATTAGTTCTTCTCTCGTAAGGCCAAACCTCGAGGTTTCAGTGCAAACCTTGAGTTTTGCTCTTACAGTGAGATTTTCAATATTTGAGAGCAAAACTTCATGCTTTGTTTACAATCATTAGAGATCATCAAAACCCTTAGAGAACTAACAGCAATGAGGGCATTGCATCGTTTAAGTGTGGGGGGGGGGGGGACTGCTTAGATATGTTATATAATCTGCTGCTATTTTTACCCTGCATACTGTTTTTAATTGCACAAACTAGAAATTTTTTCAAATTGCATGATGAAGCATGAACCGAATCTTGTAGCCATGGGATGCATGTTTGTATAACGGAACATAGCACAATTGATTAGGGGAACTGAACCTTTAGGCTTGGGAAATTGATGGTGCTAGCTAATCTGATACGAGATAAAGTGGCAATGAGGAAGTTTAAAGGGAAGAACCCCCAATGGAAGGATTGATTTGAGCCTAATTGTTTTATTCTGTGTGCATGTCTTCTAGCCTATGTTTGATCCTTGATTTGTCTTAGTTCTTTAATAAACTATCTGGCATCTGAGTTTGTAGTTCGTAGGATAAAGGCATTCATGTCATACCCATTGTTCTCATACACAACTCATTTATCATAGGTCTCCAAGTTGCCACCCTTTGAGCCACACAAGTATGCTATAGCAGACCTAGTAAGATGGAAAAACTAGAAGAAAACTTTGAAAAATGCTACGGCAGAGTGCTCCCATGAAATGCTGTAGAAAGAACTGTTTGTGTGCTTAAAAAAAAAGAAAAAAAAAGAAGAGAAAGAAGGAAATTAGAAGAAGAAAGGAAAAGACCTAGAATAAAGAACATCAAGAATTACTAGGTTCAAGGAGAAACACTCTATTTGAAGCTAAAAGATTTGTTTCTCGGATCTGCTTATAGCATCCACCTCCATTTCCCATCTCAAAACACTAGGCCATCCTCACATTATAACCCAAGAAGTACTTTGGATGAACGAATACTCAGATGCAAGGAAGCAATCTTAGAACTTCGACAAGGCTATGGATCTTTTGGGCTCGTTCGACAAGAGAAAGACTAAAATCCCCTGGGTGAGCGAGCGTAAACACCAACCTTGAGAGCCCCTTGACACTTCCTCATCTAAGAAATACCACGCATTTTGAGCGCTTGGCACTGGGCAGTGGGATTGCCGAATGGGGGATGAAAAATGAAAGCAAGCATGCAAACAAAGTTATACGGACAGGAGTACTGCGACTATGAGTTTTTGTTACTGGCCGCAGTAAGTTGACAAACTGGCCGTAGCAAGTAGCTCTTTGTGTCATTAGCCGCGGCAAGTTGACAAACTGGCCGCAGCTAGTCGTGAAAAAGTGCAGAAAGTACAGCTGCATGTTTTTCATTTCAGAAGTAGAAATACCTTATTTAACCTAAAGGGAAGAGCTGAAAAACACACTCTTTGCACAAGGGAACAAGTGGGCACACAAGGGAAGAGCTTGGGAGGAGATTTGGACAATCTTGGAGGCTTGGGTGCTCAACCTAAGAGAGATTTTGGGGATTTCACCTCGGTTCTTCCTCTTTTCTCCTCTTTTCTTCTTAGCTTCTTCATGTATTCAGTAGCTTTACTTAGAATATCTTTGTATTTGGACATGAGTAGCTAAACCTTTCATTCTAGGGTTCTTTTGACCCTTTTGTATGGATTAATACTTGGATTTTCCTCTCTTTTGGTAGATAAATATATATATGTGTTGATTTCAACCTTGGCCTAATGCTTCTAAGTGATTGGCCTCCATTTAGATGATTTATTCACTTAGGTTTGACTTGAGAAAGCTAATCTAGGTGTATAACTTGATTGAAATCATGCTTGTCTTGAAATTTACTTGATAAATGGATGGTTTGTTGGTAAAATAGAGATATATTTACTAATCTTGCATTGTCACATTAGGGTTGTTGCTTAAAGATTGATTCTCATTAAGTGTAGCAAGAGATTGTACATCTTAATGAGAAGAGAAACTTGATTTTCACCTGAGAGAGCGTGTCAAGTGTTTTTGAACCTTAGACTAACACATAGATGTATTGAAATGCTACTAGAGAGGAAATTAATCAAGTTTTATGAAATGCATAAGGGGAAGAAGAATCATAGGTTCCATTATCCCTGAAGTCAAAGAATCATTTACCTTTATCAAATTTAAGTTTTAGAATTAGTCTTTAAAAATTCTCATTCAACATCAAAACTTTGTTTTAGCTCAACTTGATGAAATTCACTAAGCCTCTTACTTGACCAATTTGTTATACAAATCCTCGTGGGAACGATACTGTACTTATCACTTTATTACTTGCGAAACTTGTACACTTACGAGGCGAACACGAGGCCAGTTGAGGTGTAACAGTTTTGGTATCAGAGCACGGTTTGGACGGTACTGGTAAAAAGGTTATTAGTTAAGGGTACTAATGTAATTTTGGATGGAGTAGGCAGAGGATGGAACTGGACCCGAGATATGGACAAGTTTATCAGAGAAGGAGGCAAGAACCAAAGGTACCAGGTAGGACGAGGCACAGAGCCGATCCACCCACATCACCACCAGCACCTTTGAGCTACCAATTCCGGAGCCCGATTTTCCTATCTTACCCATACTAGTACTCCTTTGAGAGCCGGACTTCCCACTGTTGCCCTCGGTGGCACCCGTCCCAGATATTCCACTCTTCCCTCCTATCGCACCTGGACCGGAGTTGCCACCGATTCCCGATCAGATACCTCCCTATATGCCGATGTTTCCTCCTGTGCCAAGTATAGCCCTACGATCGTACCTGATATTGTACCTGAGCCTTACATAGTCGCATTGGATCTTTTGATGCTGGCCTTTCTCGTAGCACCTGACATGCCAAATATACCAGACATTCCTAATGTATTTGACCTAATATTCAGGCGTGAGCAAATTCCCCCTTTTGACGTACCTATCTTTGTACGTACCTATCTTTGTACCGAAAGTAGATGTGAAGGTAAAGGGTGATGTTGTAAACAATAATGAGCCAGCACAATCATCTGTAGGGGATACAGAAGAACTTGTGGAGGTACCACTAGATCGTACTCGTTAGCAAGTGACGAAGATGAATCCGATAATGAAGAACTTCCACCTATTGAATACCTGCCTGATATCGATGTGAACTTACTGGAGATTGCTGTCGTTCAGTATTAAAAAGCTTGTGAGCGGAGACCCACCCTGAGGAGTCAGTATCAGTATTATGTTGAAAGAATGCGGAGGCTGTACATTAGAAGAATAAGGTACAGATTGATAGGCTATACCCTGGAACAGTGGAAAAGTGTGGTACTTTACTTCCTCCCGACGAATCGCTCTTGGATTCATTTACTCAATAAGACCATGGCACGTGAGAGGAAACTTGATTATGGTTTCACAGATTTTATTGAGTACATCATCGTACATGTCCTTTCCGAGCTTGAATCTTGATAGCAGCAGAATGTTAAAAACAGGGAGTACAAACGTAAAATAGGGAGGCAAGATAGAGTGTAAAAAGGAGTGTGCATGTATGATATAAAGGGGTGTAAATGTAAAATAAATGTGATGTAAAATAAGGTCAGTTGTGCATGTGTACTGAGACTGTATGACGATGTATTATAGTTGTAAAAAGCAGAATATGTACTTGTTGTAAAACTTCTATGTGAATAATATAAGTATGTTTGTGTAAATTTTGATATTCCTGATTACTTACTTGTTTTTGTTATGATGTAGCAAGTAAATTAAAATGGCTAGATGTTGAACTCGAGCTTAGAGGGAGCCACAACCAGAACAAAATCCACCGGCGCCTAATCTTACTGAGTAGGTGATGAAAATGTTGCAAGAACAGGGACATATGATGCAACAAATGAGAGCTAAAATTAATGAATTAAGGGCTCGTCAAGACAGAAATGAAACATAAACATAAAATAATGATGATGACAATAATAATAACAATGAACAGGAAGAGGAACGCAGAGATATAGAAACTCCTTTATACTAGGTGTCAAAATTCTGTAAGCAAAACCCTCCAGTGTTCAGAGGGTGATTTGATACGGCTGAGGAATGGATTTTGAGACTTGAGAAAATTTTCCAAGTTCTTGGCTGCCCCAATGGAAGAAAAGCTCAATTGGCTATCTATAAACTTAAGGGTGATGCTGATAGGTGGTGGAGAAATACGGAGACCACCTTGCGAGCTTTGAATATCAACCGCCATCTATTCGTATTGCTAAGGAGTCTGAGTTTCTTATGATCAGACAAGGGGATAGTGAGTCTTTTGAAGATTATTATGCCAGATTTACTCGTCTATCTCGATATTCTACTTATCATAAAAATCCTGGCGCCGAGAATAGTCTGGCAGATGTTTTGGTCTGAGGATTAAAATATGAAATCAGAAAAATTAATTGCTCGACAATTTCATACCCTGCATCAAGCAGTAGAAGAATGCAAAATTGTTGAGAGAAATCTCAGGGATCTTCATGTTTTCAAGAACACATCTAATCGCAGTGAATCTAGCCACGGAAATTCATTCAAGCGGAAAAGAATAGGGAGTAACAGACATGGCAATGGAAAGAAATCTTTTCAATCTAATCGACAAAATTCTTATAAATCCTTAGAGCCACAGAAATGCAGCAAATGTGGAAAGAGCCATCCTTTCATTGATTGTACCGGGCGGATTATCTGTGTCAATTACCATAAAGCCGGACATTTTAGTCGAGACTGCCCGCAGAAGAAAACAGAGAGAAGACCACAAAATCAGGGCAGAGTGTCTTTGCTCTGACCAGGGATGAGGCACAGAGATCCCCAGAGATGCTGCAAGGTATGGTTTATGTTCATGGTCATCTTTTATATGCATTGTTTGATACAGGTGCTAGCCACTCATTTATTACATATGATTGTGTGATGCATTTGAACTTTGATTTACGTAAATTGCCTTATGATTTGAATTTATCTACACCCTTAAGGGTTAGAACTAGAACTATTGATGTATGTTTGAATTGTGTTGTGACTGTGAATGATCGTGAGATGACCATCGATCTTATCTACCTACCATTGCGTGAGATCGACATGATTTTGGGTATGAATTGGTTATCGGCCAATAATGTGATCATGGATCTTAGAAGCAAGACAATCACATATCGAGAGTCACCGAGTAATGGTGACGGTAAAATCAGCCTTAACTTCTTATCGCCCATCGAAGCAAAAAAATGCCTTGAACAGGGTTGCCAAGGATATATAGTAGTCCTTTCAGTGCAGGAAGAGGCAGAACTATCACTAGATAAAATTACGATCGTAAAAGAATTTCTTGATGTTTTTCTAGACGACATCAGTGGATTACCTCTTGAAAGAGATGTGGAGTTTGCCACCGAACTTATGCCTGGCACTGGACCAATATCAAAAGCACCCTACAGAATGGCACCTAATGAAATGGCAGAGTTAAAGAAGCAGCTAGAGGAATTACTTAAGAAAGGCTTTATCAGGCCTAGTGTTTCACCATGGGAGCCCCAATGCTCTTTGTGAAAAAGAAAGATGGGAGCTTGAGACTCTGTATTGATTACAGGGAATTGAATAAAGTGACAATTAAGAACAAATACCCACTTCCAAGAATTGATGATCTGTTGGATCAATTATTTGGATCCTACATATTCTCAAAGATTGATCTACGATCCGGATATCATCAGCTACGAGTAAAAGCTGAAGATGTTCTGAAGAAGGCTTTTAGGACTAGATACGGACATTATGAATTTCTGGTGATGCCCTTTGGTTTAACAAATGCTCCAGTTGTCTTTATGGACTACATGAACCGTGTGTTTTGACCTTACTTGGATCAATTTGTTGTGGTATTTATTGATGACATATTGATCTATTCTAAGAATGAAAAAGAGCATGAGCACCATCTGTGACTTACGTTGGGTATTTTGAGAGAAAAGAAGCTCTACGCTAAATTTAGCAAATGTGAACTTTGGCTTTCATAAGTTAAATTTCTTGGTCATGTGATCTCGAAAGATGGGTTGCCGTTGACCGTAGTAAAGTGGAAGCAGTACTAAACTGGAAAAGACCAGAGATTGTATTTGAGATTCGCAATTTTCTGGGTCTTGCGGGATGTTACCGTCGTTTTATACAGAATTTTGCGCAGATTGCATCTGTAACACCCCTACTGGTGTAATTATTGTACCTTTAATTACTATTTAATTAATGAGAAGCTTTATTTTCAATTATTATTATTATTGTTATTATTTTATTTTATTTCATTATGATCAATCAAATTGGTGTAATAATCTAAAGGAGTAAAAGCAAGGGAGAAACGGTAAATTCTCAGTCCTTATAATTTTGAATTTTTTTTACCATGAGGAAGAAGAGAAAACCATGTGATTTAAGTCATGTTTAGGCCCAAACTTGACACACAGGTCCCACAGGCGATTAACCATTAGAAACGGGAGCGATAGGGACCAATCAGGGGTTCCTTTGGATTGAGTAGGTCAAGTGTGAGGCCACTCCAGGAAGTTTGGAGAGCGTCACATAGTAGTGTCTATTCAAGAGGGAAAATTCTGAAAAGATAAAGAAAAGTTTAAAGGGAAACATCTTGTTGACCAAATGAGACCACATACCGGACGTAAAACCGAGAACTGGACTGATAAAAGGGGGAAAAGGAAATTAAATGAAAAGGATCAGATATGTGGGCCCTATTAGGTGTCACATACCCCCTCTAATTATTAAAAAAATTTGTTTGAAGAAAAAGGAAGAAAAAGAAGTGTAAAAGTCAAACCGCGGGTCCCACATTCGGAGAAAAAGGGCAAAATGGGAATAAATGTGTAAAACTTAATTTGGGCAGAAGTGTGGGCCCCAAATGGTGCCATATATTTCCTTTTGGGCAGGTGGAATCATGTTGGAAAATTTGGTAATTATTAAAAAGTTTTGGGCCACAATTGCAATTTTCAAAAGTTTCGGGCCAAAACAGGTAATTTGCCCCAAAAGTAGGAAAATATCTAGATATTTTTGGAGGGGGCTGCGCCACTTGGAAGAACCCTAGGAACCTCTGGAATTTTCTGGAATTACTTGGAAAATAAGCCAAAAGCCAGATGAATTATAGACTGAAACTTACGCCTGTTAATTCCAAATTCACCGGATCAATTTTACCTTTATTAAAAAGGTAAATTCATTCATCTTTTTCACCCTAGAGGGCGAAATTTCCAGAGGCCAAAGGAGAACCAGCCAGCCACCATAGCTAAAGCTCCAAGCTCAGGATCCCAAGCTCATCCACCGTTCTTCTTGTTTTAGGTAACATTGAAAACCTTATCTTCTTGAAATCTTGATCAAGTATTTTCGTCCAAAAGATTGGTGCTTGGTGTTAGGGTTGGATTTTTGAATTTTTAAGGTCACCAATTGCTCTGGAACATGATTTTTTTTAGGGTATAGTCATGGTTTTAGCTTCCGAACTTGAAATCACCGAATAAGCCTTGAAAACAAGTCTTTTAGCAATTCTGGAAATTAGTGGCAATGGTGCTTCAACTCGGTTTTTAAAATAGAAAATGACCTTGATTGAAGCTGAAATTTTTCAGGAAGAAATTAAACTTCCTAAGGTTCACCAAGATGTATAATTTTTTTATTTTTGGATTTTCCTACTAGGAGATAAAAATTGACAAAGTTGGCTCTGAGCTCATTAGGGAGAAATCTGACCAAGGTATAAAAAATAAGCAACACGCCAAAATATGTGTACTTTTAGGGTCTGAGTATATTGTTCCTGAAAAATATACTTTTCAATGGTTCAAATGGCACTGGTTTCTTGCAAAAATTAGTTTTAGAATTTATGAAAAATCCATGAAGTTGGGCCAGAAACACTGAACTTCTAGAAATTCTGTGTTGAGCTCAGTTTTAGCAAGAAAAATGTAAGGGTATTTTTGTAAATACTGAAAATTGTATATTTTGATGTATTTAGGTCAAGGGTATATTTGGAAAAATCACCGGGCATAAAAATAGTAAAAGCGGTATCCACACACCAGGTAGTAACCACTTTACTCACACACTTTTATGTGTTTTGATATATGTGTTGCTTTCCATATGTATTATTTTTGTATTGTCTTGCCAAATATGCATACAGAACATGTTTGTGATGTGTTCCTAGCGCTAAGGATGCCTGCCGAGGTCGGCCTATGTGGCGGCTCAACGAGACTGGCATGTGATTCTGGTAATTCCGAGGCCTGCCTTGGTAAGGCGGCTCGACGGTACGAAGACGTGTTATTGTGTATACTTTTGTTTGCATATTATGGTATATTTGGCATGTTTATTTGTGTACGCATACATACATAGTTGCATACATATACATTACACATTGGGTGCATGAGTATTGATGGTTACTCTTGGGGCCATTTTCAGACCTCAGAAACTTTTTGTGGCACAGGGGAGCGTGATAAAAGGCCTTTTTGCAAAGGTAGGATGACGGTGCGGATGAAGGACATATCATATTATGTACTTTATATTTTGGGATGACTGTTCATATTATTTTGGCATTTTCTACCGGATGACTGTATCATAACCCTCTGGGGACTTTACTTATTACCAGTACGTTAGTTGTCCAAACCGATCCTGTGCTCTGTTGCACGCACTCTGATTAATAATTAAATGGACAAATAATAAGGGAAAGGTAAAGTATAAAAGGAATCCCTCTAATCCGCCACCCGAAAGGGCGAGGCTGGTGGAGGTGTAACAGTGTCACCATTAACAAAGCTTACTAAAAAGAGCTAGTCATTTGTGTTGGATGCTCAGTGTGAGGAGAGCTTCCGTGTGCTGAAGGAGAGGCTTACGATGGCTCCTGTGTTGATTATCCCGATCCGATTAAGACCTATACGGTCTATAGTGATACGAGTTTACAGGGATTGGGATGTGTTCTAATGCAGCAGGTCAGAGTTGTGGCCTATGCCTCTCGTCAGCTGAAGCCTCATGAATTGAACTACCCTACACATGACTTGGAGCTTGCAGCGATTGTATTTGCTTTGAAGATATGACGGCACTACATGTATGGCGCTGTTGTTGAATTGTACTGCGACCACAAGAGTCTTATGTATTTATTTGATTAGAAATAGCTTAATATGCGACAACGTAGATGGATGGAACTACTTAAAGACTATAATTTAGAAATTAAGTACTACCCAGGTAAGGCTAATGTTGTTGCTGATGCCTTGAGTAGAAAAATGGTACAAGTGGCATCTATGATGATAGTAGAGCAAAAGCTGTTAGAGGATTTCCGGGATTTGAATATATCAAATTGAATTCTTACAAATAATACAGGCCTATGCGGTGTGTACATTGCAAATCTTTTTATTAGTTATGAGGGAAATGATCTGAAATTAGAAATAAAGGAAGCCCAAATGCGAGATGAATAAGATGAGTCTGAATCCATTCAAGGAATGGTAACTGCTGACAAATCACCGGAGTACGATATTTCACCAGATGGACTAATTCAATATAACAAGAGAATTTATGTACCACCAGTAGAAGATCTAAGGAAGAAGATTCTAGATGAAGCACATAAAAGCAAGTATACTATTCATCCAGGAGCAACTAAAATGTATCATAATCTGAAAACCGAATTTTGGTGGCTTGGTATGAAAGATGATATTACTTGATATGTGACTAAATGCTTAACTTGTCAGAAGGTGAAAATTGAGCATCAATGACCACGAGGACTTCTGAAAGGAATTGGAATACCGGAATGGAAATGGGAAGATGTTACTATGGATCTAATAGTGGGTTTGCCTAAGATTAGGCATTATGATGCAATCTGGGTGATTGTTGACCGACTTACGAAATCTGCCCACTTTATACCTATAAGTGTGAATTATTCTCCTGAGAAATTGGCAGAGATTTATACCAAGGAGATTATCTCTGATAGGAATCCCTGGTTCACCTCACGATTCTAGCAAGCTTTACATGGTGCAAGGGGGAAAAATTGAAGTTTAGCACCGCTTATCATCCCCACACTGATGGTTAGTCAGAGAGAACCATCCAAACACTGGAAGATATGTTACATGCTTGTGTTTTGGATTTTAAAGGCAACTGGGATTGATATCTTCCTCTGGCTGAGTTTGCATACAACAATAACTACCATTCCAATATACAAATGGCTCCTTATGAAGCCCTATACGGAAGAAAGTGTAGATCTCCTATTTGTTGAACCGAGTTGTTTGAACGGAAATTGTTTGATCTTGAGATGGTTGATGAGACCTCCGATCAGATTAAGCTGATTCAGAAGAGGCTTCTTGTAATATCCCAAACTTTGGACCCTGAGAATCGTGAACAAGCCTAAAATAGGCGGACGACTAAGCCTGGTTCGGGAAGAGTCACAAGAATGTCAAGAGATAGGAAGCCTTTAAGGGGCTAAGTAACTTGGTTATACAGGCCAGTGGACCTAGTATGTATAAGCCGTGAAATTAAAAATGGCAATGGAAAAGGGGCACATGAGACCCATACGGTGTAGATCTGATTAGAGAAAATGCCATTTAGCTAAGTCCTAAGGTATGGGGCAATTAACTAAGAAAAAATGTGCTAAAATAAGTATGCACATGGTATTTCCTGGTCATGTAAGGATTTCCTGCATTTTTGAAGAGATAAGAATGAAAAGTCAACTGTAATAATTACTAGAGGACACATGTCACCACATGATTAAAAGAGAAAAGTAAGTAATGATTACAGGGGTAGAAAAGTCAAATCCTTACCGATTAAGTAATCAATTTCATCCACCCTAGGAGAGAGAAGGAAAATCAGATGATTTTACTCATACACAGGCCCAAACACAAAATGTGGGTCCCATAGGTGATTAACCGGTAGAAAAGGGACCAACAGGGACCAGTTAGGGGCTTCTTTTGGACTGAATGGGACAAATGTGTGGCCACTTTGGGAATTTAAGAAGACACCACACATGAATGTCCATTTAGGGAAAAATATTTGAAAAAAATGAAGAAAAGTGCAAAGGGTAACACCCTGTTGACCGGCGGGACCCACGCAGACCGGTAGACTAAGAACTAGATTAATTAAGTGGGAAAAAGGAAATTAAATGTAGGGGATCATATTTGTGGGCCCCATTATACACCACATAGCCCCTCTAATTATTAAAATATTTGCATGGAGGAAAAGAAAAGAAAGTTAGTGTAAAAGTCAAACTAAGGGTCCCACGTTTCAAATAAAAAGGCAAAACATGAATAATTGTGCAAAAATTAATTGAAGCAGCTATGTGGGTCCTAAATGGTGCCACATATGTACTTGTGGGCTGACCATAGTACATAGGAAAATTTAGGAATAATTAATAAGTTTTGGGCCATAATTGTAATTTATAAAAGTTTCGAGCCCAAACAAGTAATTTGCTCCAAGAGAACAAAAATATCTAGATATTTTGGAGGGGATTTCACCTCATGTCATCTTCCTAGACACCCCCGTAATTCTCTAGAATACTTGGGGAAAAAATCAAGAAAAGCTAGATGAATTCCACTCATTACTGGACAAGATTTTACTCCAGTTATTTTGGACTGCCTTGTACTTTTTCACCTTTATTAAATTGCATGTGCTCTCTCTCTATAAACAAAGGAGCATGAAATTTTTCAGAGGAAATAGAGAAGAGTTCAGCTGAATCTCCATAGCCAAATCAAACCCCAAGCTACCAAGTTCAACAATCAAACTTCCGAATCAGGTAAACATCGAAAACCCGCACCTTTGGAACTTAAATTTGTAGTTTTCGTTCAATTGGTTGGGGCTTGGTGTTGGGGTCTGATTTTGGATTTTTTAATGGTCTCAAAGTGTTTAAAACATGATTTTTTATGGGGTTAATCTATGGTTTGATTTTCCAAACTCGAAAACACCGAAAAACCCCTAAGAACAAGCTTACCGTTGATTCTAGAAATTCTGGTAGCAAACCTTCAACTGAGCTTTAAAAATATCAAAGGACTTTGTTTAATCTGATATTTTACAGGGAGAAATTGCACATCTCAAGGTTCACCATGATGTATAATTTTGTGTTGTTCAAAGTTTTCTATGAGATAAAAATTGCTAAAGTTGAACCAGGGAGCAACTAAGCGAATCTGGACCAGAGAGTGTAAAATTGGCTACACACCAAAATAAGTGTACTTTTGGATTTTGTAAATATTTTTCCTGAAAAATATACATTGCAATGGTTCAGATGGAATTGGTTTCATGCAAATATGATGTTTCTAGAATTGATTAATAATCATTGAAGTTGGGCCTGATGCACTGGATTGTTCTGCCTAGGCTCAGATTTTGTGATAAATGTAAGGGTATTTTGGTAAATACTAAAAATAAGGTATTTTGGAGTTATTTAGGACAAGGGAATATTTGGAAAAGTGATCAGGCACGATAAAATATTAAGACAGTATAGTACATACCCCACCAGGTAGTAACCACTTTACTCAGACACTTTTATGTGTTTTGTTGTATGTGTCATATGTGTTGTTTTTGTATTGTCTTGCTCAATATGCATACAGAACATGTTTGTGATGTGTTCCTAGTGCTGAGGATGCCTTCTGGGGTCGACCTATGTGGCGACTCAACGGGATTGGCTTGTGGTTCTGGTAATTCTCGACGGTGCGAAGACGTGTTATTGTGTATGTTTCTATTTGCATATTGTGGTATATTTGGCATGCTTAGCTGTATTTGTATACATGCATAGTTGCATACATACGCATGACACATTTAGTGCATGAGTATTGATGGTTACTCTGGGGGCCACTATCGGACCCCAGACTCTTCTGTTGTCATAGGGGGACGTACCTGAAGTGAAGAACCTTTTTGGAAAGGTAAGAGCTCGTTGGTGCAGATTGAAGAATAGGGAATGCCCTATTATATGTGTACTCATGTTTATTGCGATCACTGTATATTTCTTTTGGTATTTATTTTTGGATGACTGTATCCTTAACCCTTCGGGGACTTTTATTTTTCTGTTTATTTTACTTTTACCAGTACAGTAGATTGTCCAAACCGGTTAAATGCTCTGTTATGTTCACTCTGACACAAGTTAATTGGACCTAATAATGAAGGAAAGGTAACTAAGTAAAGGAATCCCTCTAACCCGCCACCCGAAAGGGTGAGGCCGGTAGGGGTGTAACACTTCTCGCAGCACAGAGTAGGCAGAAAAGTTATGCAGGAAAAAGGAGAAGACCTCTAGAATTCGAGGTAGGAGATCATGTCTTTCTTAAAATATCTCTTGTTACTGGAATCGGTAGAGCAATAAAACAGAGAAAACTAAGTGCTCGGTATATTGGACCCTTTGAGATCCTTGCTAAACGAGGACCAGTCGCATACTAATTGGCGTTATCGCCTAATTTGAGTAAATTGCATGAAGTCTTCCATGTCTCACAATTGAAGAAATATTAGCCAAGTCCGAAGCATATTTTGGAATATGAAGATGTGGATGTCCAAGACAATCATACTTTCGAGGTAGAGCCCAAAAGGATCCTTGAGTATCAAGAAAAGCAACTTCGGCGGACGACCATCCCTTCTGTTAAAGTACTTTGGAGAGGATTATCTCCCAGGGAAGTGAAGCGTGGAAATGGTGGAGAAGAACCGCTACCCTGACTTTATGTCTCATAGTATGATAAATGTGTAAACAAATTTCGAGGACAAAATTTATTTTACGGGGGAAGAAATGTAACACCCCCACTATTGTAAACAATGTATTTGTAATTACTGATTTATTAATGAAGAGATTTGGTTGTTAATTTAATAATTATTATTTTTTGTAATATATGATTTTTTTAAATATTAATTGTAAAAAAAGGTTTGTCGAGAATAATGGGAGACAGGATAAAGGACTCTAAAAGGCCCAAAAAGTTGCCCACTATGACCAGAGGAAAAGAAACTATGGCAGGGGCCCAAGTTTGGAAAGAAGCGGGCCCAGGGCAAAACACCGGTGTAACATAAAACCGTATAGTCAAGCGGGGCCCGGGGAAGAATGACAAAACACATATTCTTGACTCAGGATAGCATGTATACGCCACTCATGGTCAGGAGAGAGAAAGAGACACTGAAAAAGACATATGCCAAAAAGCAAAAATCAGTGTAATTATTACACGAGGACACGTGTCATCACAAGGTTAAAAGAGGAAAAAGTAAGGGAAAAATAGTCAATTCCTTATCCTTTTAACATTGATTTCGTTCACCGGGAGAGAAGAGAAAATCAGATGATTTTATCTATACTCAGACCCAAACACAAAATGCGGGTCCCACAGGCGATGGACTGGTAGAAAAGGGACCGATAGGGACCAGT
The DNA here is from genome assembly GCA_019022655.1 of Acacia acuminata. Classification (NCBI taxonomy): domain Eukaryota; kingdom Viridiplantae; phylum Streptophyta; class Magnoliopsida; order Fabales; family Fabaceae; genus Acacia; species Acacia acuminata. Next base: position 3,195,228 of record JAFJYI010000036.1, read on the forward strand.
TAGGGCCTTCTTTTGAACTGAATGAGACAAATGTGGGGCCATATTGGAAATTAAAAATGCGCCACATATGTATGTCCAATCAGGGGAAATTATCTGGAAAAGTTGACGAAAAGTACAAAAAAGAAGCACCTTTACAACCAGCGGGGCTCGATAGAAACCAGTAGACCAAAAATTGGACAGATAAAGTGGAAAAAGAGAATTAAATGCAAGGGATGAGATTTGTGGGCCGCAAGATTCACCACCTAGTCCCCCTTAATTATTAAAATTCGTTTGGGGAAAAAGACAAAGGAAATAAAGGAGTTTCGAGTCAAAACTGGTAATTTACATAACTTCCGGGCCAAAGTAGGTAATTTTCTCCAAATAAAAAATAAAAATCTAGATATTTTGAAGGGGGAGACGCCACTTGGAAGAGCTAAAACCCTTTGAAATTTTTATTGGAGATAAAGTTAAAAGTCAAATCAAATTAATTAATTGCGAACAGGGAATTTACTCCAATTATTCGGGATTTGCTTGGCTACCTTTTTAATTATTTTAAAAAGGACAAACTCTTCATTTTCCTCTCAAAGGAGGAGTGCTCCAGCTCAGGGAAAAGAGAGAGCAGCTAGTTTCCATACTTAGCTCAAGGAACCAAGCTCACCAAGCCGATCACCGAATCAGGTAAATACCGAAAATCCAAAGCTTTTGAGTTTCTAGTTAAGGATTTTCGTTCAAAAAGCTAGAGCTTAGTGTTGAAGTCTGGTTTTGGTGTTTTTAATGGTCCCAATATGTTAAAACATGATTTTTTTTGGGTTTAAGCTATGGTTTAAGTTTCCAAACTCAAAAACACCAAGAAACCTAAGAACAAAGCTTTCTGCCAGTTCGGGAAAATGCGGGGCGTGAAGCTTCAACTAAGTTTTTGAAAGGGGAAATGAACTAGGTTTTGGCTTAAATTTTACAGGTAGAAATTAAACTTCCTAATCTTTACTGTGATTTATAATTTTGCATCATTTGGATTTTTCTACTAAGAGACAAAAATTCTTAAATTTGGCTCTGGAAGCAACAGGGCGAATCTGGACCAGAGAGTGAAAAATTGGCTACACGGAACAATATGTGTACTTTTGATCTCTGGAAATATTTTTCCTTAAAAATATACAATTTAATGGTTCAAATGGTATTAGTTTCATCCAAATGTGATTTGTTTGGAATTTATTAAAAATCCTAGAATTTAGGCCAGATTCCAGGATTTTGGAAAATTCTGTATAGGCTCGGTTTTTGACAAAAAGAATGCAAGGGTATTCTTGGAAATACTGAAAATAGTGTATTTTGATGTTATTTAGGTCAAGGGAGTTTTCGAAAAAATCATCAGGCGTAATAAAAATTTTAAGGGCAATATATACCACACCAGGTAGTAACTGCTTTACTCAGATATCTATATGTGTTTTCTTGTATGTTTGTTTTTCCATGTATGTGTATGTTTTTGTATTGGTACCAATTATGCAATCAGAGCATTTTGGGGTTCGAGTCCCTAACTATGTGGTTCCTAGCACTAAGGACGATCAGTCCGAGGCCGGCCTTAATTGGCGACTTACGGGCTGATAGGTCTGGGGCTGTCCTGGTGTGGGCGGCTCCACAGGTCATGACTCCGATAAGTCCGGGGCTTGCCTTCATAAGGCAGCTTGACGGCACGTGGTAGTCAGTGGTATGTATTTTCTATTTGCATATGTGGTTTGATTGACATATTACCTGTATTTTTGTATCTGACATGGTTACATACATACACTTTGCACATTTAGTATTTAAGTATTGACGGTTACTTTGGGGGCCACTATTGGACTCCAGACGCTTCTGTAGCTATAGGGGAGCATGCCTGATAGTGAAGATCCCTTTTTGGAGAGGTAGGGCCCGGCGTTGTGAAGACTAAGGAATGCCCTATCGTTTTTGTACTTTACTTTTCGGATGACTGTATTTATTATTTTGGTATTTCTTTTGGATAACTGTACCCTTAACCCTTTAGGGACTTATATTTTCTGTTGTTTTTACTTTTACCAGTACAATAGATAGTCCAAACCGGTCCTGTGCTCTATCGCGTTCACTCTGATATAAGTTAAAAGGACTTAATAAATGAAGTAAAGGTAATTAATAAAAGGAATCCCTCTAACCCGCCACCCGAAAGGGCGAGACCGGTAGAGGTGTAACAGTTGTCACATATGCTTTGAGCATAAAAGTAATGCAAGTAGCATTCATGATGATCCCCGAGCAGAAATTGCTGTAAGATTTCAGAGATCTGAATTTGTCCAACCAAATTGCTTTAGAGCTAAAAGAGCCCCATGAGGCTTATCTTGCAAGTCTTCTTGTTGGCCAAGGAGAGTATGATCTGAGAGATTAAATTGAAGAAGCTTGGATGGGAGATGAATAAGAAAATTCTATACGAGAGTTAATCTCTCAGAATGAGACTCAAGATTATGATCTGTCATCCAGCGGATTGGTTAGGAATAAGAAAATAGTATACGTACCGCCAAACGTTGAGTTAAGGTAGAAAATACTGGATGAAGCTCACAAGATTAGATACACCTTACATCCAGGCATGGTGAAAATGTACCGCAATCTGAAATTTGAGGTTTGGTGGCCAGAGTTGAAGAAAGATGTAACCCAGTATGTGGCCAAATGCTTGACTTGTCAGAGGGTAAAGCTTGAACATCAACGACCGCTAGGACCATTGCAGAGAATTGAAATTCCAGAATAGAAGTGGAAGGATGTTACCATGGACCTAGTAGTGGGATTGCCCTAGATCAGGCATTTTGATGCAATCTGGGTAATTGTTGATCGTTTTACTAAGACAGCACACTTTATTCCCATTAGTGCTAGTTATTATCTTGTGAAATTACTGAGGTCTACATCAAGGAGATAGTAAGACTCTATGGTGTATTGAAGAGTATTATTTCCGACAAAGACCCACGATTCATATTCTAATTCTAGCAAGCTTTACATGAAGCTCTGGGGTCAAAGTTAAAATTTAGCACAGCTTATCACCCCCAAATTGACAGTCAATCTAACAGACCATACAGATGCTAGAGGATGTGTTGAGAGCGTGTGTATTGGACTTCAATGTAAATTGGGATCAATATCTCCCATTAGCAGGGTTTGCATATAATAACAACTATCATTCGAGCATTCAGATGGCTCCATTTGAAGCATTTAGAAAGTATCAATCACCCATCTGTTGGACAGAGTTGTCCGAGAGGAGGCTATTTGGGCCAGATATAGTTGACAAAACCTCTGAAGGTATTGAGCTAATCAAGAAAAGAATCCTAGTAGCGCAAAGTAGGCAGAAAAGCTATGAAGATAAAAGGAGAAGATCTCTGAAGTTTGAAGTGGGAGACCATGTTTTTCTGAAAATATCTCTAGTTACAAGAGTTGGTAGAACGCTAAAGAGGAAAATCTTAAGTCCTTGATATGTCGGTCCATTTGAAATATTGGCGAAATGTGAACTAGTAGCCAGCAGCTAGCCCTACCCCAAACATGGGTAAACTTCATGATGTATTCCATATTTCTCAGCTAAAGAAGTATCAACTAGACCCTGAGTATGTCATAGAGCATGAGGATGTTGACCTCTGAACCGATAATACTTTCGTGGTTGAGCCGGTACGGATCATTGATCATCAGGAAAAACAACTCAGGCACAAGAGTATCCCGTTTGTAATAGTAGTCCGGAAGGGTTTATCACCGAGAGAGGCAACATGGGAAACAGTGGAAATGTACCCGAAATTTATGGCTCAGAGTTTACAAAATATGTAGAAAATTTCGGGGACGAAATTTAAATCCGGAGGGGGGGATGTAACATCCCAAATTTAGGGATTTTAAAGTTTGAATAATATATGGACATTTATTATGAAATTTTGGCATAAATATTTTAGAGATAGTATTTTAAGGCCAAAATATATTTGGGAAGAAAATCTTGAAAAAGGAATTAAGGATTTAATTTTAATAATATCCAATACTTGCAAAAATGAGTCTTGAAGAGGATTAAGTGGGATAATATTTAAAGTAGCCCAATACATTTAGATTAGCCCAACAACAAAGCTTCAACCCATTTGACTTGAACCAAAACGCATCAGTAGAAGTAATATCCATTAAATCAGTTTTCTCTTTCTTCACTACATACTTGAAGAGTCTGATCAAATAAAAGACAATGAGTACAGTCACTAAATCAGCAATTAGCCATACTACATCATCGTAAATAACTCATTCTCTAAACATGCAAGGCCAATAGCGCCATGCTTTTCCAGAACTCTACCATACATTTTGAATTCAACACCCTTTTATCTCTGAATATTTCAAGTTGTATCGGACCCTTAAGTCTTTATATAAGTGTTGTTCCTGGAAGTTCATTCATACATCTTTTTGCAACCAAAACTGAGACTAATAGCGAGAGGGAGAGCAAGAAATAAAGAGAGAAAGCTATGAAATATCATCGTTCATCTTTCTTTCTGTTTTGCATCGAAAACAGGGGTGACCAATTCCAGTGAAGATCACGACGGCGAGCTAGCAAACTGAAGGCAATCATCGAGTCTTTCTTTTTTCTAGTTTCTATCGGTTTCCAACATAGTTTATGAGTAATAAACCGTAGGAATAAACCTAGGAAGTTTATGGTTAAAAAGAACCATAGAAGCCAGGCCATGAGAATTCTCTGATGCATAAATCGTAAATCAGGGTTGTGTTAAAGAAAGTTAGATTTTGTTTCCGGAAAACCTATATCAAAGTTGTAGATGCATGATAAGGGAAGGAAAACTTGGGTAGAATGTATATATGTATGGAAACCAAGAGCTTTACGGTGTATTGTTAACATCCTAGTAAAAGTTTCACACTTAGAAAACCATGGAAACGACTCTGACATCCTCTATTAATCCGTCACCTTAACCCATACACTCCATCATGAACTCGGAAATATCTCTTAAACCACATCACCACCATACACACAAACTTGATCTTGACAATAGCTCACAACATCAACACATACCCACAAACTCGATCCTCGCAACAACTCACCACATCAACCAAAACACACACTTGATCTCGGCAACAACAACTCAACATCAACACATAGACACAAACTCGATCCCGGCAACAACAACTCACAACATTAACACATACTCACAAACTCGATCTCGACAACAACAACTCAACATCAACACATACACACAAACTCAATCCCAGCAACAACAACTCACAACATCAGCACATACCCATAAAATCTATCTCGACAACAACAACTCACAACCTCAACACATATTCACAAACTTGATCATGGCAACAACAACACATACACACAAACTCGATCCCGGCAACAACAACTCACCATATCAACCAAAACACAAAAACTCGATCCTGGCAACAACAACTCATCAACTTAGCTCATACACTTCATCACTATCCCAGCAACTACCCTTAACTCTACCTCAGCCCATGCACTTTAGATCCCGGCACCCCTCATAACCCGTCATCTGCTCAGCCCATACACCATATCTCCAACCGGATATCCTTTACGGATTCAATAAACATTGACATGTAAGAATGAACGACCTTATAAAAAGGGTATTATTATTTAGTCGTGTAGTTAAGTACTTTGCGATGCTGATAGTGACTAATGATAGTGATAAACGTTTATAGGCATACCTTCACACCTCAACCAATCCAAACACGTACCGAACCAGTTAAGGATTCAAGTTTGAGGTAGCTAACTGTGATCTTATTGGCTTGTATGTATGTATGTATTTCATGTATGACTGATCATCGTTGCTAAATAATTTGCATGTGTGTATCCTAGCTATGGATTGAGGCTGTGTGCCTCATTGCGCTGCGTGTCCTAAAATAGGGCTACGTGTTCTAAAGGGCTGCGGTCCTTGGCCGATAACCGCAATTACGATGCGACTTGTTTACTGTGAATTATTCTATGCTTATACATGTGTTATACTGTCAATTACATTACGTACTTGCATATGAGATTAACTGTTGCACATGGGGTTCATTCATTTGAACTCCAGATCACTTGAAAAAGACAGGAAGTGGATTTGGATCAAGAGGAAAGATGTAGCTATAAGGGATACAACAGGGGGATATTTTGGAGATAATATAAGTAGTTGGAGCTGTAATCATTGTTTATCATTTATCTATATTTTGGATTATTGTATAAGATCCCTCAATGGCATTGATTCGAATCGCGAAAAAATTATCCTTATGTTTTCAAACTAAGTTATTTAAGAATGCTTTATTCCACAATTAAGTCGTCCAAATCATTTTGATGCCTGTGCACTATAACTCTAATGAATAAAGGGGTAATAAGGATGGGAAACACAAGTTTTATAGAAATTTCTTTGTTAAAGATGGTAAATTTTGAATATTGATGGATTTAATTTCAATTATTTGGATTTAAAATATATTTAAATCAAATTGTTATTATTATTATTTTATATTTTAGTTATTTATTTTACACTATTAATACCTATTTAATAGTGAAAGTAAACCCTTACGAGTTTACGATTCGAGTTCACGAGACGAGTTTACATCATTGTCATGAGTTTACTTAAACTCGTGAGTTTGACAACCTTGCTTGAGGTAAATTAATTACCATAATAAATGTGATTACTCTTTTTTTTTTCCAACAATATAATCACTAATATAAAAAGTGGATATTACTTCCCTAAAAGACGTCTTTATTTTAAAAAAAGGAAGTAAAAAGTATAGGTGGTGGCATTTTTGTAATTATTTGGCTGCATTTTGAGACTTAGGACGCCTAATTTAGGCGTCCTAAAATACATTTAATTAGGACGCCTAAAATTAATTTTTTGGCACATTTTAAGGAATTTTTTGGCGCCAGGAAATTTTTTAGTGTCCTAAAATTAAAATCAGGACATCAAAATTAAATTTTAGGTGACCTAAACTATATTTAGGATGCTTATAATTAATTTTTTGGCGCGTTTTCAGTAATTTTTGACCGTCTCTGAATCTTGAAATCTTAAACACCTATATTTGACACACGGACACCTGATCTCCCTACTTGAATTAGGTGAATGTGCCAAAGCAAATTTGATGAACTCTTTCAAACCCACCAAGAATGGTTGAGTTAGTTGTCTTTTCTCAGTTAGACGATTGTACATCCAACTTCTATCATGGTTGCCTGCCATACTTCCTAGCTAGTTCAGTTACTAACCTAATTAACATCTCAACATGCCACAAATATGTAAAAGTGGTCAATACAACTAGCCATTTTATACCAACCAATTGCCACTTAATCAAGAAAGTGAAAAACAAACACATACATTGAACAAAGAACAGATCCCAGCAAGCAACCAGAGAATGAGGAGCACACCAGAACATGGGGACATGCATGTGGAGGGGGCAAACAAAGAATAGAATACTAAGAATTTTGGAGTTTCTAACATATATGGGCTAAATCAAAGAGATTATTTAAGACTTAATCAAATTTATTGTATAACTTGTTAAAGATAGATTCAAATAAAAAATTTAATGGAATATTTTTTAAAAAATTTATTAACAGTCATTTTTATAAGAGCCTAAATCAAATAGTAAATACCACTAATTTTTATAAGACATACAAATTTGATTATTCTTTAATGTCACATCTTCTTCCTCCTACTTTACATTAATTAATTAATTGTCTTATCCCTAAATATCATTTCTCAACACTTCACTTTTCTAATTTCAACACCGTCCTATTTATAGATTTATGTATCATTATCGACTAATACGAAATCATAATTTTATCACACCAAATTCAGAATTGGAATTTCTAAATTCCTAACAAATTCATGCCATTAATGTTATTCATGTATATTTTTAATTAAAAAAAGAAGTAAAATATCACTTAAAATTCAAAATCTTAAATCATTTTTGTGGCCTACAAAGAATAAGTATTTAGTATAAAATATAACAATTTACAAATCATTTTAATAAATAAAAAAAACCATTGATTTGAGATTTTAGAGTGCAAGTGGTAAAAATCATGGAATCTCCTACAAACAATAAGCATAATCCAAATTAATAAACACATTAAGTATCAAGGTCCTTATATAATTAATAGATTCAGCCAAAGTAGAAACTAAAACAAACAAACAAAAAGATTTAAAACCATGTAATTTATAACCTTCTACTAACATACATATTTCGATTATGTATATTTCCATATAGTTATATATATATGTATATACTTCAAGCTAACACGGGAGGTGGTAGTGATTGGGAGGGGAGGCAAGGGAGCGGCGCAGAGGCGACGGAGGAGGAGCTGTTGCGGCAAGGACGAACGGCGGTGACCGGAAGGGAGAAGAGCACGAGTTGGGGAGGAGGGGGACGAGCGAGGGAGGGGGAAGGGACAACGATGGGGGTGGGAGGTGGGGGAGGATCGACGACGGGGGGGGGGAGGGGGGAGGAGTGGGGGGGGGAGGTGGGGTTGAGGGCCGGGCGGGGGGGAGCCGGGGGGGGGTGACGAGCCTGGGGGACGGAGGGAGGAGTTGAGGCGGCGGGGGACGAGGCGAGGGAGGGGGCCGGACGAGCCGAGGGCGTGGGGTCGATTCGAGCGAAAGTCTCATTAATGAGACTTTCGGCCTATAAAAATCACTTCATGCGACGGAACGTGAGCGAAAACCGGCAGCCTTTTCTCGCCGCCGGTTAGTGATGGACACATTGTCCATCAAAAAAAAGAGGCAACTGGCGGCCAAAAAGGTCGCCAGTTAGCGACGGATGATGTTTTCGTAGCTAAAAAGCGCGACGGACGCTCAGTCCGTCGCAACCACATTCAAACTGGCGGCCTTTTTGGTCGCCGGTCAGCAATGGAAACTCATTCCGTCACAAATTTGTGACGGACATAGTTTCCATCATTAAGCCGAGCTAACCGGCGGCCTATTAGTGACGGAGATTATTAATTCCGTCGCAAATTTGCGATAGATTATCATTTTCGTCGCAAATTTGCGACGGATTTTTATGTCCGTCGCAAATTTTCTTTCCGTCACAAAATTACATGAATTTGCGGTAGAAAAAATTCCGTCGCAAATTCCGTCACAATTTCCAGTTTTTCGAGTAGTGACAAAAGAGCTTCTTGACAAGCACTTGAAAGCTACAGGTGGGAGTGTTTTGACCTGCTTTCCACCTGAACCAAATGGATACCTGCATATTGGTCATGCCAAGGTACATAGTTTGCATTTATGATATAGCCATGCAGTTTAATATATATACTCTTTTTATTAACTATTTTATTGCTCCGGAAATGTTTATTAATTTTGGCTTGGCGAAAGATAGAGGTGGAGGGTGCTATCTAAGGTGATTATGTTCGCTATTGATTTCCTTTTACTCACACACACACATGTATATTCATGGAAGGAATTGGTTGATTTTGTTAATATCAAGAAATGGTGATTTCAAATGTCTATTTGGCTTGACAATTGATATGTTTGTTGCTATATCAAAACTATAAAACTAGATTGTCAATGCTTGATGCATTGGTACCAACACTTAAAACAGTTTTTTTCCAGTTATTATTGTCTGGGCATGGATAGGTATGGGACAAGGTTGCTTCTAGTCTAACTTCCAAGTTTGACTCGACATCCCCAATTCCAGCTATTGCAGCACGCCCCCTGCTTATCCTTAATGGTGAGATCCTTGCTTGTCAATCTAAGTTTATTTTGCTAGATTATATATGAACATTTACAAATTTTAGTTTCCTTGACGAACCTTTCCTCATGTTTGTTCTTCTTCATCATCGTCATCGTTATTGGCCATATGAGAGACACAAGAAAACAAAAGTATTTTTATTTTCTTTCTTTTTTTTTTTTTTTTGTAAAAATTAGGTACTTATGGCGTCGTAAATTTAAATTTGAGAAGTCATAAGTGAGACTCACGGCATCCTAAATTTAAACTTAGGACGCCGTAAGTCCCGCTTACGACTTCCTAAAATTTAATGGGTACGTCATAATTTTAGGGTCCCCGGATAGACGTCCCTTGAAAAGGGATGTTAATTGGGCCAAATTTAGGACGTGAAAGCCCTTTTTTGTAGTAGTGAATTACTCTAATTAGCTGTTACAAAATATTCTTTATTTCATAGAATCTCTCAATATTCCTTCATCCTTCTACCTTAATCTCCTATATGTATTGATTGGTATGCCATTACTGAGAATAATATGCTTATACCATAAATTTTGATTCAGATTTGAACATCTCCATCATAATACAATTACTATAATTAATACCTATTTAATAGTGAAAGTAAACTCTTACGAGTTTATGATTCTAGTTCACAATACGAGTTTACATCATTGTCACGAGTTTACTTATTTAATGGTGAAAGTAAGCACTTACAAGTTTACGATTCCAATTCACAATACGAGTTTACATCATTCTCACGAGTTTACTTAAACTCGTGAGTTTGATAACCTTGCTTGAGGTAAATTAATTACCATAATTAATGTGATTACTCTTTTTTCCAACAATATAATTACTCTAATTAGTCTGTTACAAAAATATTCCTTATTTTATAGAATCTCTCAATGTTCCTTCTTCCTTCTACCTTAATCTCCTATAATGTGAGAATAATATGCTTATACCATAAATTTTGATTCTGATTTGAACATCTCCTTCACAAATACAATTACTATAATTAATACCTATTTAATAATGAAAGTAAACTCTTACGAGTTTACGATTCCATTCACAATATGAGTTTACATCATTGTCACAAGTTTACATATTTAATAGTGAAAGTAAGCTCTTACGAGTTTACGATTAGAGTTCATGATACAAGCTTACATCATTATCACGAGTTTACTTAAACTCGTGAGTTTGACAACCTTGCTTGAGGTAAATTAATTACTATAATTAATATGATCACTCTCTCTCTCTCTCTCTCTCTTTCCAACAATATAATTACTCTAATTAGCTGTTACAAAAATATTCCTTATTTCACAGAATCTCTCAATATTTAGTCTCCTATATATATATTCATTGATATGCGATTGTTGAGAATAATATGCTTATACCATAAATTTGGATTCTGATCTGAACATCTCCATCACAATACAATGGTGAAGCAATATTATTCAACTTCTATTTCTCTTCTGCTTCTTCTTATAGCATCTTCACTACTCTTTATGGTGTCATTAGCGGAAGAAGACATGAAAGGGGCACCAAATAATTCTACTGAAGAAAAGATCTCTATTTTGCCGCAGAGGCATGCGACAATCACAAATGACCTAGCGCAGGATATCGTTTTGAGGATTCACTGCAAATCCAAAAACGACGACCTTGGATCTCACGACCTGTCTTTTCACAGCAATTTTCACTGGGGTTTCAAAACCAACGCGTTTACAAAGAACACTTTGTTCTATTGCTATGTGTGGTGGGGCAAAGTGGAGAGTAGTTTTAATGCATACGATTCTGCTAGAGATGATGACAATTGCAAAGATTGTTATTGGAGTATCAGAACTGATGGTGCTTATTGGTATAATGCTGAAACTAACAAGTGGGATCTTTTGTACCGATGGACTAAACCCTAGATTTGGAAACATGATCCAGGAGTATGATCATATAACATCTAGTTCTTAATATAAGATCTCATTCATATTGCAATTTGCATTATGAATTATATCTTATTATGAATATAAATAATATCTTATTATGAAGTTGTATATGTTTTCATTTGTTAGCTTACATCTTTTTTTCTCCTTTTCTTTCCCTTCTTTCTCCATTTGCTTGATCTGTGCTATCAACATCGAGGCTTTGCATTAGGTTGAGTTATTGAATTAATTAATGTTTTGCGTTTTGTTTTTAAAGTTATAATAACCCTAAAATGTCTCTTACAAAATTAATTCTATTACAGCGCTTGCTTTTAACAGTTAAGTTCATAGCATATCATGCGTAATTGATTTTATTTTAATTTTTAGAGTTTTTCTTATTGTTTTTGCGTAGATACCATAAAAATCATAGTTCATACTTCATTGTATTAGATTTTACTTTTTAGAACTTTTTTAATTGTTTTTGTGTGTGCCTTTATTATTAGGTTTAAGGGCTCAAATGTCCTTAAAGTTTGTACTAATGGGCATTAGGCACCAAGAAGTTTTTTATGGGGAAAATTTAACCCAAAAGTTTCAAAAATAAGGCAGTAGTGCCCACACCTAATGGACCTAAATAAGCACTATGCTGAGGTGGTATACCCATGTACGTGGCATCTTGGTTAATGAGCATTTTTGCCTCCAAAGTTTCTATGGTGAGTTGTGGCCTGTGGGTACTACTAGGAAGTTTATCAAAAGGGAAATAATGCTCCAGGAGCCACATAATTTTTTTTTTTCATTTATAATTATTTATTTATTTATTTCATATTTGGGATGCCGTCAAGCTCCAAATGATTAAATAAATTGAAAAATCATTAAAATCAAGAACCCATAAATAAAAACTAAATATATGAGCAAAGAAACTCAAAAACCAAAAAATCAATAGCAAAACCAAAAATCCTCAAGTCCCAAAAAAAAAAGCGAATTTTGGGTTCAAGAAACTAGAAGATGTAATATAAGAAAACGAAGAAGACAGAAAACTAATACTTATAGGCTATTAATATTTGTTGATTTTTCAATTTATTTGATTGTTTGGTACTTGATAAGATCAACAAAAAATATGCAGCTTTCGGGGCATTATTGCTTCCACGAAAAACTTCCCCATGCCCGACCTCTTCCTTGAAAACTTCCAAGGCGAAATACCCATTAACCCAAAAACGTTGACGTGAATGCCATGTGGCCATGCTAAGTTAGCATAATTAGGTTTATCATTTAAATCTTTTCGATCGTGGTAATCGTCCCATTTTAAAAAATTTGGGGCAACTTTTCGAAAACTTCTTGGTGCTCGTGAGTCTTTTAACTACTAATACTACTAAACTTTTGCCTTTTGCCTTTTTTTTTTTTTTTTTTTTGCCATAGTTCAAGATTGATGGTTTCTTCTTATGGGAATTATTGGATAACTTCTTCGTAAATGTTAATTTTCACGCAATAGGAAAACAAAAATGTAGGAAAATTCCTTTTAGAATGTGCGTCATAAAATCATTCAAATAAGTTATAATACTTATACAAATTTTTAAATTTTTTTTTATTTACATAACACTATTTTTTTTTATAAAAGATAAAATTACATTAATAAACAATTATTTGGGCTTGTTTGGGTTAGTGATGGAAGAAGTGACTTATTTTCTATCTAACTTTTACAAAAATAAAATAGGATAAAAGTCAAATTGTAAATGTGATTTATGTTTAGAATGATTGTGGTAGAAATGACTTTTTTCCAAACGAAATTTGTTTGGATTATTATTTGAAAACCGAGTTGAGATAGAAAATAACTAAAAACGGCATGAATTTTATTGAATACTACATACATAAATACATACATATGTACGTACATACATATGTATGTATTAGTTGTATATATTGTGATACTTGAAGAAAAAAAAGTTAAATTTGAAAATTTGATTAAAAAGAAAGTTAAATTATTGTTAAAAAAGAAGTATACACACATGGTAATTTCATGTATATCCACAACAATAAAACAAGTCTTTAACATCTGTTTTTATGCCCATTCTACGTCCCACTACGGGGGATGTAGCACTTAATTATGGCGTCCTAAACCGAAATAGGGAAATCACAAGTGCTACTTACGGCGTCCCAAAATTTTATTTAGGACGCCGTAAGTGGCTAATTTTTTTCGCCATTAGACTGAAGACCGGTGGAATCAAGCAAGTGGATTATGAAAACAGAGAATACGTCGTGTTTCCAAGCTCCCTCCTCTTTTGCCGCCTCTATCACTCTCGGTCTTTTAGAAGAAGCTTGTGGCGCCTATGTCTGCTGTAGTGGTGATTGTGACGGCCTGGCTTAATACGTCCATATTTATCAAAGTTGAAGCTCACACGCATCGAAATAATTTGGACAACTTAATTGCGGAATAAAAACTTTCTTAAAATAACTTAGTTCGAAAACATGAGGATAAATTTTTTGCGATTCGAATCTATCCCATAGGGAAATCTTAATACAATAATCCAAAAATAGACAAATTATAAACGAATTAGTACATTCCAACTTTCTATACTATCACAAAAATGCCTTCTGATGTAATCCTTATAGCTGCGTCTTTCCTCTTGATCCCGATCCACTACCTGTTTTTTTCATGCGATCTGGAGTTCAAATGAATGAACCCCAGGGGTAACAGTTAATCTCATATGTAGGTATGAAATATAAATCAAGTATAACACATGTTAAGCAGAGAATAATTTACAGTAAATAAGTCGCACCGAAACCGCAGTTATCGGCCAAGTACTTTATGCCCCTTAGGACACGCGACCTTATGTATCCATAGCTAGGATACAAACATGTAGAATTATCTAGCAACCATGATCAGTCATACAAGAATACATACATACAAGCTAAACAAGATAACAGTTACCCACCTCAAACTTGAATCCTTAACTGGTCCGGTAGGTGTTGGGATCGGTTGAGGTGTCGTAGTATGCCTATAAACGTTTATCATTGTCATTAGTCACTTCTAGCATCGCAATATACCCTACTACGTGACTTGATAATAATACCCCTTTTTTGATAAATAATATTACTATTTATTCTCTTTCCTAATAATAATAATAATAATATTTATTAATTATGATTATTTTCTTTGCAATTATTTCTCCGGGTTGAGGGGTTCCGGGTTGGAGATGCTAAGATGGGGTTGCTGGGATAGGTTGTTGAGATAGGGTTGCTGGGATCCAGGATAGGGTGCTTGGGATCCGAAATAGGTGGTCCGGGATAGATGGTCCAGGATTCGGGTTAAGGGGTGAGTGTTTGAGGGTGGAGGGGTAAGGTGTCCAGGATCCGAGATAGGTTTGCTGGGATCCAAGATAGGTGGTCCAGGATCTGGGTTAAGGGGTAAGTCGTTGAGGTTGGAGGGTCTAAGGTGTCCGGGATCCGAGATAGGGTTGAGGGGTGAGTGGTTGATGGTGGAGGATAAGGTGTCCGGGATCCGAGATCGAGATGAGTAGTCCGAGATCCGAGATCTAGGTTGAGGGTGAGTGGTTGAGGGTGGAGGGTAAGGTGTCGAGATCCGAGATGAGTAGTCTAAAACTCGAGTTTTCATTTAAGTACGAAAACTTGTGAAATCTAAGCCAAGTCAAACTGGAGGTTTCCATGAAAACCGGCCGTTTCAAAATTAGAGTAAAACTTGAGAGCTCTTGGCCAAGTCAAAACTCGAGTTTCCAAAATAAAACTCGAGTTTTCACAAATCTTAGGAAAACTTGGAAAACTCATGACAATCTGAAAACTAGCGGTTTTATATCAAAACTGGAGTTTTCACAATCTTAAAATGTTGGAGACTCTTCGTATGACCAAAACTCGAGTTTCCAAATGAAAACTCGGAGTTTTGTATTTTTCAAAAAATATTGAGAAGTCTCGTATGGTGAAAACTCGGAGTTTTCTCCGAAAAACCGGCAGCTTTGCTTAGATCGGGAAACAGAGCTATTCTCCGTAAGGTCAAAACTCGATTTTTGAAACCAAAACTCGAGTTTTCCTTTGACAGTAAGTTTTTCAACTTACTAAAGAAAAACTTCTCATTTCGTTTACAATTGTTAGTTATCATTAAAACACACATAAAAACAACTCTAAATCTATTGCAACAACAGGACAAAACTCCTTCTTCATGTATGTTTCTTTAAATTTTTCATTCTGATCAGCAGTGAGAGTATAAGAAGAAATGGTAAAACCTTGAGGGGGAGAGGGATGACGGTAGATGTCTGCTATTGCATTGACCATAACCGGTGGCACCTTCTCTGGTTGAGTGTGCGTGGAGGCAGTAGCTCTGGAGGAAGCTTGACCTTGCTCAGAGGCGTGCGATTTAGAGGCAGTAGCCCTCTTCTTCCTGGCAGGCTTGGATGCTTCAGACATCTTCTACTTTCCCTTTCCTGCAACCGGCTCTAGCTCAGTCCTCTTCTTTGAAGGAGTCACAATGGGTTCCTTGAACGATACTCCCTTTGATTTAGGGTTAGGAGAAGTGGAATCTGGAATGTTGTCGCTCACACCCTTGATGAACCGATCAACTCCATAGTGAAATCCCTGAGGGGTCGATTTCATCCTCCTTGGTCGTTGGGGAGGAGGAGGAGGAGGAGATCACGATTTAGACCTTCCTTGATCAGAATCTGTGTCGTGAATCTCATGGGCAGTCGATTTGGAGGCCATTTCTAGTTTTAGAGTGAGGGTTTAGGGTTTTGAGTTTTGAGACGAGTTTTGAAGAACATGGACAGTGACATATATATATAGACGCGGCAAAACTCGAGTTTTCAATTCAAAACTCGAGTTTTGATGAACGGTTGGTTACTAACCTGGACGTCAAAGGTGTAATGTGAACCTTTGAGCTTCCACGACCAAAAGTCGAGGTTTCACTTAGAAACTCGAGTTTTCACCATTCTTCAAAACATTTACTCTCAGTCTGATGGAAACTCAAGTTTTCAACTTGCAAACTTGAGTTTTCAGCTTCTTCAAAATCAAGGTTGCTCACTGACCTCGACAGTCCTTCACAAAACTCGAGTTTTGTTCCCAAAACTCGAGTTTGCTCTCCTCGACAGCAAACTTCAGAATTTTAAGCATCCTGCATAAAACTCAACTAGATACTCTGATGCTTAAGTTAGTAACTATCAATCATCAAAACCATAACTAACATTGAGTAAGAAACACTTACAGCTCATTGGGATTTACCGTTCCCAATTCTCTTCTTATGAAATTGAATTGCTCCTTAGCCAATGATTTGGTGAAGATGTCAGCAAGTTGAAGATGAGTTAGAATGAACATGACTTTGACATCCCTCTTCTCAACATGATCCCTTATAAAATGATGCCTCACATCAATATGCTTGGTCCGAGTATGTTGTACTGGATTCTTCGCCAAGCTTATTGTGCTTGTGTTGTCACACAATATTAGGATCTCCTTCGGTTGATTCCCAAGTCAAATAGTTGTTGCTTGAGCCATAGGACTTGACCACAACAACTTGAGGCATCTACATATTCAGCTTCGCAGAAGATACAAACACCGGTTTGCTTCTTACCGAACCGGGACACAAGTGAGCCACCAAGAAATTCACGGTGGCCACTTGTGCTCTTTCTATTCGTCTTGTATCCAGCATGATCTGAAACTAAATATGCCACCAAATGTTCAGGTTGACCCTTGGGAAACCACAATCCAAGGGTTTTTGTGTCAGCAAGGTATCTGAAGATTCTCTTCACATTCTCAGCATGAGATTCCTTGGGAGAAAACTGAAACCTTGCACACATCCCACACTGAATTGGATGTCAGGACGACTTACAGTAAGATAGAGCAATGATCCAATCATTCCTCTATATTTTGTAATATTGAAGTCCTTGCCTTTTTCATCAGCATCCAATGAAGCGGTTGAACTCATAGGAGTGTTAGCTCCATTGCATTGATCCATCCCAAACTTCTTCAGCAGATCATTGAGATACTTGGTCTGAGATATGAAGATTACATCCTTCTTTTGCTTGATTTGCAGACCAAGGAAATAGTTGAGTTCTCCCATCATGAACATCTCAAACTCTCCCTGTATATTCTTAGCAAACTCTTCACACAAAGCATGATTAGAAGCACCAAATATAATATCATCAACATATATTTGGACAATTAAAATTTCACTAAGCTTATTACTCTTTATGAAGAGAGTTGTATCCACTTTTCCTCTAATAAAACCTTGATCAAGAAGGAATTTGCTTAATCACTCATACCAAGCTCTAGGAGCTTGCTTTAGTCCATAAAGAGCTTTCTTGAGGCGATAAACATGATCTAGATGATGTTCATTTTTAAAACCAGGAGGTTATTCAACATAAACTTCCTCTTGAATAAAACCATTCAAAAAATCACTTCTGACACCCATTTGATAGAGCTTGAATTCTTTAACACAAGCAAAGGCTAGAAGAACTCTTATGGCTTCCAATCTTGCCACTGGATCATAAGTTTCTTCATAATCAATTCCTTCTTCTTGATTATAGCCTTTAGCAACCAATCTTGTCTTGTTACGGATGACGATTGCTGATTCATCTCGTTTGTTCTTAAATACCCATTTAGTGCCAATGACCGGATGGTCTTTAGGCTTAGGCACCAAATCTCAAACTTGCTTTCTATCAAATTGTTGTAACCGTTGGTTCTCTAAAAGATTTTGATGATTGCCAACAATTATGAACAAAGAATGAGGATTTGCTCTCGAAGTTGGAAAACCCGAGTGAGAGCAAACCTCGAGGTTTTCCGAAACCTCGAGGTTTGGCCTTACAAAGGAAGCATCGAGGTTCTATGTTTAAACTTACATGACTTGGGTTTCACAAAAATATGTGAAACCTCAAGGTTTATTAAGAAACCTCGAGGTTTATTAAGAAACCTCGAGGTTTTGGGCTTCCAGAGAAAAACATGGTTTCACACCAAGTTGTGAAACCTCGAGGTTTACATCAAAACCTCGAGGTTATGCCTTGGCGCCAAACTGAAAATTTGAACTAAAATATAAAACCTCGAGTATGGGCGAAACCTCCGTGTTTCTAGCTTCCCGAGAGCTAATGGTTTTCTATATGTTTGAAAACCTCGAGGTTTCCATAGAAACCTCCGGGTTTGTGTTTTGGGTCAAAACAAAGAACCTTCATTTGGGCAACACCACGAGTATTGTTACAAACCTCGAGTATTGTGAGTTCCAGAGAGCAAATGTATTTTCACTCATTCTAAAACCTCGAGGTTCCTTGAGAAACCTCCAGGTTTGCTTTCATCATGTCTTTGCTGGGTTTCACACACGATGTGAAACCTCGAGGTTTCTAAGAAAACCTCGAGGTTTGGAGTAAACTCGAGAAACCTTCGTGATTGCATCCCTCCGGTTTGAGGTTTTGGTCTTAAATCATTTTCAACCTTAAATGACCAAACCTCGAGGTTTGTGAATAAACCTCCAGGTTTCTAGACGTTGCCTGAAATTCGAATTTAACGATTCCGCTATGCCTTCGTGTTTGATCTCAATGCTTTCCATGATTAATCTCTATTGGTACTAGATATGTTTAACCATCTTTTTGGTGAGTTTCATGACATTAAGGAAAGCTTACTCAAGGTTTAAAGCAAAAGCAAAGTTGATGTCGAACATTAAATGTTCAACCCTTAAACTTGCATTCTTTTGGTTAATCCTTCTGCACACGGTTGCAAAGCATTAAAGAATGATTTCTACATCTAGCAACATCTTCTCCAACGGATTAATTTGCAGAGAGTCAACTCTGACCATCCAGCCAGCTGGATTAAGTGAGCTTTAGAGAGAGAAGAAGACCTAAGCTACTCACATCTTCTGAAGAACATCTTCAACGGTCTTATTATCAAATGCAACGGTCTATTAATGCTATCTGGCTATAAATAGAGTTGCATTCAATTCCTCTCAACAACTACTACATCTGAAAACGAGCAAGCATTCAAGTTCTTCAACTACCTTTCAGTTTTCACTTGTATTTTGTCTTTTGACATTATAAGCTTCAGTGTTTATTATTATCCACTCTTAAAGAGAGTTTTTATCTGTAATTCATTTATTGAAAAGAATCACAAGTCAAGGGGACTTGGTGATTTGGGAGTTCATCGATTACAACTTGTAAGGGGGAGTGAGTTCTAGAGAGAGAACTACTCTTTAAGTACAGAGTGTGTAATCTTTGTGATAGTGAAAATCCCAGAGAGTCTGGGGACTGGATGTAGGTCAAGTTGTTAAGACTGAACCAGTATAAATCTCTGTGTTCAGCTATTCTTCTCTTTACTCTGTTCATCTCTATTTTTTTATCTAAAAACAGAGCATATTTGAAAAGTTTTTAAAATACCCAATTCACCCCTCTTTGGGTATATAGCTCCACTTCAGTAACTCCTCTTGCATTGCTATCACCCAATCATTATCTTAAAGGGCTTCATCAGTCTTAGAGGGTTCAATATGTGATATAAAGACAGAAAAAGTTACTTCATTTAAAGGACTGTTTCTGGTCTTACTCCTTGATTTACATCACCTATTACTTGGTTCAAAGGATGATTCCTAATGAACTTCCAAGCTCTAGGTGAGACTAATCAGGATTTTCAAGATTATTTTGGGGATCAGCCTCGAAAACATTTTCAGGATTTTCAATAGATGCAGGAGTGGTTTTCGAAAAGAATTGATTTTTGAAGTCATTTTCTTCACCATCATCCAAAGGCTTATCAGATTTGGATTCACATAATACAACATGCATTGACTCTTCAACAATACGAGTACGAGTTTTAAAAACTCTATAAGTCTTACTCTTATTTGAATAACCCAAAAATATACCTTCATCTGCCTTGGGATCAAACTTTCCCAAGTTATCCTTACCATTGTTGTGGATGAAACACTTACATCCAAACAGATGCAGATGAGCCACATTTGGCTTTCTTCCCCTGTACAGCTCATAGGGAGTCTTGTTCAACTTCTTCCAGAGGTAAGCCCGATTAGGGATGTAGCAAGCGGTACTCATTGCATCAGCCCAAAACACTTGAGAAGTGTTGTTCTCATTCAACATAGCTCTTGCCATCTCGGTGAGGACTTGATAATTGAATATTTTATACACTTATTTTTATCTCTTGATTAATAATTTAGGACTCTTTAGTTAATAAATAATGGCTTTTATACTTATTTGGGCTTTGGGCTTTTGATTATATTTTAGTCATTTTTAATAATAAAATTCCAGTTTTACATTGCTTCACTATTTTTACCACAACTCTTGAACTAGACGTCGGATTTGCCTCATTTTTGTCTCATATTTCAGATGATTCAGAGAGCTACAATTGTTATGAAGACATGAAGAGAAAATTCAGACAAGAGGGTGGTCGATTTTGGAGCCGAAGTCATATGTATTTTTGGATTTTATTTGGGCTCGAATTTTGTAACTAAAGCCCACTTTTATTTTATTTTCGTTTTGCGCTGAACCTATTTCCATTTTTAGGTTAACTTTAAGTTAGATGGCAGCCACAAACATTCATTCATTCACGTTTTTAGATTTTGGTGGATCAAAATAGGAGTTTTTAAATTCTCTCAACTGTTCTTCGTGTTCATGATGAACTTCTTCATTTCTTCTCGATTTTCATTCGCATAACCATGATGGGTTAAGTTACTGTGATCGACTCATGGATTGAGGATTCCACTATCAAGAGGACTCGTTCTTAACGGTAACAAATTCGTTTCTGTTTTGTAATTTCGGATTGGGTGTAAGATTTAACGCCCAGATTGAGATATCCCAAGGATCGAGTTTGAACTAGGTTTAAGTGCTTGCTGTACGATCGCACAGTGACACACCATTGTTAGAATAAATGCTAGGAGATCGTCTAGTTGAGGGATTTTCTGGACGAACGCAGAGATTTCGGTTCGTCCAGAATCAATCACGAGTTCGTTTGAAATCTGTTTTCGTCCGAGGAAGGAAAGTGGTGGAATTCGAAATCCTGGGTTAATCTTCTGTTTATCTGTTTAATCTGTGTTTACTTCGTTCTGTTTTTGTTATTTCGTTTTATTCTGTTTGAATAAAAAAAAACCCCCATTTTGTGACGGACATAGTTTCCATCGCTAAGCCGAGCAACCGCGGCCTATTAGTGACGGAGATTATTAATTCCGTCGCAAATTTGTGACGGATTATCATTTTCGTAGCAAATTTGCGACGGATTTTTATGTCCGTCGCAAATTTTCTTTCCGTCGCAAAATTACGTGAATTTGCGACAGTAAAAAATTCCGTCACAATTTCCAGTTTTCTAGTAGTGACGAAAGAGCTTCTTGACAAGCACTTGAAAGCTACAGTGGGAGTGTTTTGACTCGCTTTCCACTCGAACCAAATGGATACCCGCATATTGGTCATGCCAAGGTACATAGTTTGCATTTATGATATAGCCATGCAGTTTAATATATATACTCTTTTTATTAACTATTTTATTGCTCCGGAAATGTTTATTAATTTTGGCTTGGCGAAAGATAGAGGTGGAGGGTGCTATCTAAGTTGATTATGTTCGCTATTGATTTCCTTTTACTCACACACACACATGTATATTCATGGAAGGAATTGGTTGATTTTGTTAACATCAAGAAATGGTGATTTCAAATGTCTATTTGGCTTGACAATTGATATGTTTGTTGCTATATCAAAACTATAAAACTAGATTGTCAATGCTTGATGCATTGGTATCGTAAATGGAGCTATATACCCAAGAGGGGGTGAATTGGGTATTTTAAAAACTTTTCTGAAAGTGCTCGTTTTGACCAAGTAAAAACAGATTATAACAGAGGAGGAAGGGAAGGAAAGCTTGCACAAGAGAAATTATCCTGGTTCGGTCTTATCCTTGACCTACATCCAGGTCCCAAGCCACACTTGGGATTTTCAATCCACTATACTCACAAACCGACATGACTCGTACTCAAGAATAGTTCTCTCTCTAGAACTCACTCCCCCTTACAAGTTGCAATCAATACACCCAACCACCAAGTCCCCGACTTGTGGTTATCTCAATCAATAAATGATTTACGAGATAGAACTCTCTCACAGAGCGAGATAAAATGAACACTGAAGTACAAGTATCGATTGATACAATACAGTGAAAGCTGAACACAATAAATGGCAATCAATAAATTTTCGCTCTCGTAGGTGTATCGCTTGAGAAGAAGTTAATGAACTCTATTTATAGGTAGAGAACATTAAATGACAGTTGAATGATGAATCCAACCGTTGTAGGTGATTAGCATTAAGTCCGGTCATCTTTCTCTCTAAACTCCAACTAATCCAGTGCTAATATGATCGATGTGAAACTCGAGGATTTTCCCGTTGGAGAAGAGTTTACTTGATGAAGAAAGCATTCTTGACCGTTGAGAATGCGTGCTCGTGTGGATTATCCAAAAGAAGGTTGATTTGCGAAGTGCATTAAATGCACTGTACACTTTTGCTTTATGGCTTTGACCTTCAATAATCTTCATCTGTGCTAACCGAAATTCACTCAACAAACTTGTTAAACATAGTTGGGTTTATAAGTGAATGATTCATGAAAGCAATTAGAACAAACAAGAGTGATTTGCAAATTCGTATAATTCAAAAATTGGTTACAGCGTTGGTTACTCGAGTAAGTTCATCTTTACTCGAGTAAGTCACTGTGTGAGAGAGTCTTTACTGCAGTATCCAAAAGGATACTCGAGTAAGTAACTTCCAGAGACAAACCTTCGAGACTTGAACTTTTGAAACCAAAGACTTTACTCGAGTAAGCTAGTGGTGTACTCGAGTAAGCAACTATTTGCTTGAAAATTTTAAGTGTAAAATGCGTCTATAATGCAGTATACATTTGTATACTGGAGTAAGCAAGAACATGAGTCAAGTTGAAAATCAGTTTAAGAGCTTATTACTCGAGTATGAAAAACCTTACTCAAGTATGCATGAGTTGGGAAAACTTGAGAGCTCTCTGTAAGACCCTTTACTCGAGTATGCAAGTGTTTACTCGAGTATACACTCAAGTTCAAAAGTTCATTTGCTCTCTGTAAGACCAATACTCGAGTATAGCGATCTATACTGCAGTATTGACTTAACTTGAAAAGTTTGGTTGCTCTCTGGATGGCCTATACTCGAGTATGAAAAGCTATACTCGAGTAAGGAACAATTTGAAAAACACATTTTCTCTCTGGATGACCCTTACTCGAGTATATCACTCCTATACTCGAGTAAGCACCTTCTGTCAAAAACTCGATTGCTCTCTGAGATGTCAATACTCGAGTATGGCTATCCATACTGCAGTATTGACGTGTAAAATCCAATTTGGTAATCCTTTAACAGTCCTATACTCGAGTAAGCATTCCTTTACTCGAGTAAACAACTGATAAATAGTTTTAGACAGATTTTGCAAAAACTTCAACACATGTTTACAATTGTTGTTAATCATCAAAACATATTGAGAACTAACAGGTACCAACACTTAAAACAGTTTTTTTCAGGTTATTTTTGCCTGGGCATGGATAGGTATGGGACAAGGTTGCTTCTAGTCTAGCTTCCAAGTTTGACTCGACATCCCCAATTCCAGCTATTGCAGCACGGCCCCTGCTTATCCTTAATGGTGAGATCCTTGCTTGTCAATCTAAGTTTATTTTGCTAGATTATATATGAACATTTACAAATTTTAGTTTCCTTGACGAACCTTTCCTCATGTTTGTTCTTCTTCATCATCGTCATCGTTATTGGCCATATGAGAGACACAAGAAAACAAAAGTATTTTTATTTTCTTTCTTTTTTTTGTTGTAAAAATTAGGTACTTATGGCGTCGTAAATTTAAATTTGAGAAGTCATAAGTGAGACTCACGGCATCCTAAATTTAAATTTAGGAAGTCGTAAGCGAGACTTACGGCGCCCTAAGTTTAAACTCGGGACGCCGTAAGCGGCTTACGGCGTCCCGAATTTAAACTTAGGACGCCGTAAGTCCCGCTTACGACTTCCTAAAATTTAATGGGGACGTCATAATTTTAGCGTCCCCCAGATAGACGTCCCTTGAAAAGGGATGTTAATTGGGCCAAATTTAGGACGTGAAAGCCCTTTTTTGTAGTAGTGAATTACTCTAATTATTTGTTACAAAATATTCTTTATTTCATAGAATCTCTCAATATTCCTTCATCCTTCTACCTTAATCTCCTATATATATTGATTGGTATGCGATTACGAGAATAATATGCTTATACCATAAATTTTGATTTAGATTTGAACATCTCCATCATAATACAATTACTATAATTAATACCTATTTAATAGTGAAAGTAAACTCTTACGAGTTTATGATTCTAGTTCACAATACAAGTTTACATCATTGTCACGAGTTTACTTATTTAATAGTGAAAGTAAGCACTTACAAGTTTACGATTCCAATTCACAATACGAGTTTACATCATTCTCACGAGTTTACTTAAACTCGTGAGTTTGATAACCTTGCTTGAGGTAAATTAATTACCATAATTAATGTGATTACTCTTTTTTTCCAACAATATAATTACTCTAATTAGCTGTTACAAAAATATTCCTTATTTTATAGAATCCCTCAATGTTCCTTCTTCCTTCTACCTTAATCTCCTATAATGTGAGAATAATATGCTTATACCATAAATTTTGATTCTGATTTGAACATCTCCTTCACAAATACAATTACTATAATTAATACCTATTTAATAATGAAAGTAAACTCTTACGAGTTTACGATTCCAGTTCACAATACGAGTTTACATCATTGTCACGAGTTTACATATTTAATAGTGAAAGTAAGCTCTTACGAGTTTACGATTCGAGTTCATGATACAAGCTTACATCATTATCACGAGTTTACTTAAACTCGTGAGTTTGACAACCTTGCTTGAGGTAAATTAATTACTATAATTAATATGATCTCTCTCTCTCTCTCTCTCTCTCTCTCTTTCCAACAATATAATTACTCTAATTAGCTGTTACAAAAATATTCCTTATTTCACAGAATCTCTCAATATTTAGTCTCCTATATATATATTTATTGATATGCGATTGTTGAGAATAATATGCTTATACCATAAATTTGGATTCTCGATCGAACATCTCCATCACAATACAATGGTGAAGCAATATTATTCAACTTCTATTTCTCTTCTCGCTTCTTCTTATAGCATCTTCACTACTCTTTATGGTGTCATTAGCGGAAGAAGACATGAAAAGGGCACCAAATAATTCTACCGAAGAAAAGATCTCTATTTTGCCGCAGAGGCATGCGACAATCACAAATGACCTAGCGCAGATATCGTTTTGAGGATTCACCGCAAATCCAAAAACGACGACCTTGGATCTCACGACCTGTCTTTTCACAAAGCAATTTTCACCGGGGTTTCAAAACCAACGCGTTTACAAAGAACACTTTGTTCTATTGCTATGTGTGGTGGGGCAAAGTGGAGAGTAGTTTTAATGCGTACGATTCAGCTAGAGATGATGACAATTGCAAAGATTGTTATTGGAGTATCGAACCGATGGTGCTTATTGGTATAATGCTGAAACTAACAAGTGGGATCTTTTGTACCGATGGACTAAACCCTAGATTTGGAAACATGATCCAGGATTATGATCATATAACATCTAGTTCTTAATATAAGATCTCATTCATATTGCAATTTGCATTATGAATTATATCTTATTATGAATATAAATAATATCTTATTATGAAGTTGTATATGTTTTCATTTGTTAGCTTACATCTTTTTTTCTCCTTTTCTTTCCCTTCTTTCTCCATTTGCTTGATCTGTGCTATCAAGCATCGAGGCTTTGCATTAGGTTGAGTTATTGAATTAATTAATGTTTTACGTTTTGTTTTTAAAGTTATAATAACCCTAAAATGTCTCTTAGAAAATTAATTCTATTACAGCGCTTGCTTTTAACAGTTAAGTTCATAGCATATCATGCGTAATTGATTTTATTTTAATTTTTAGAGTTTTTCTTATTGTTTTTGCGTAGATACCATAAAAATCGTAGTTCATACTTCATTGTATTAGATTTTACTTTTTAGAACTTTTTTTAATTGTTTTTTGTGTGCCTTTATTATTAGGGTTAAGGGCTCAAATGTCCTTAAAGTTTGTACTAATGGGCATTAGGCACCAAGAAGTTTTTTATGGGGAAAATTTAACCCAAAAGTTTCAAAAATAAGGCAGTAGTGCCCACACCTAATGGACCTAAATAAGCACTATGCCGAGGTGGTATACCCATGTACGTGGCATCTTGGTTAATGAGCATTTTTGCCTCCAAAGTTTCTATGGTGAGTTGTGGCTGTGGGTACTACTAGGAAGTTTATCAAAAGGGAAATAATGCTCCAGGAGCCACATAATTTTTTTTTCATTTATAATTATTTATTTATTTATTTCATATTTGGGATGCCGCCGTCAAGCTCCAAATGATTAAATAAATTGAAAAATCATTAAAATCAAGAACCCATAAATAAAAACTAAATATATGAGCAAAGAAACTCAAAAACCAAAAAATCAATAGCAAAACCAAAAATCCTCAAGTCCCAAAAAAAAAAAGCGAATTTTGGGTTCAAGAAACTAGAAGATGTAATATAAGAAAACGAAGAAGACAGAAACTAATACTTATAGGCTATTAATATTTGTTGATTTTTCAATTTATTTGATTGTTTGGTACTTGATAAGATCAACAAAAAATATGCAGCTTTCGGGGCATTATTGCTTCCACGAAAAACTTCCCCATGCCCGACCTCTTCCTTGAAAACTTCCAAGGCAGAAATACCCATTAACCCAAAAACGTTGACGTGAATGCCATGTGGCCATGCTAAGTTAGCATAATTAGGTTTATCATTTAAATCTTTTCGATCGGGTAATCCTGTCCCATTTTAAAAAAATTTGGGGCAACTTTTCGAAAACTTCTTGGTGCTCGTGAGTCTTTTAACTACTAATACTACTAAACTTTTGCCTTTTTTTTTTTTTTTTTTTTTTTTGCCATAGTTCAAGATTGATGGTTTCTTCTTATGGGAATTATTGGATAACTTCTTCTGTAAATGTTAATTTTCACGCAATAGGAAAACAAAAATGTAGGAAAATTCCTTTTAGAATGTGCGTCATAAAATCATTCAAATAAGTTATAATACTTATACAAATTTTTAAATTTTTTTTTATTTACATAACACTATTTTTTTTTATAAAAGATAAAATTACATTAATAAACAATTATTTGGGCTTGTTTGGGTTAGTGATGGAAGAAGTGACTTATTTTCTATCTAACTTTTACAAAAATAAAATAGGATAAAAGTCAAATTGTAAATGTGATTTATGTTTGGATTGATGATGGTAGAAATGACTTTTTTCCAAACTGAAATTTGTTTGGATTATTATTTGAAAACGAGTTGAGATAGAAAATAACTAAAAACGGCATGAATTTTATTGAATACTACATACATAAATACATACATATGTACGTACATACATATGTATGTATTAGTTGTATATATTGTGATACTTGAAGAAAAAAAAGTTAAATTTGAAAATTTGATTAAAAAGAAAGTTAAATTATTGTTAAAAAAGAAGTATACACACATGGTAATTTCATGTATATCCACAACAATAAAACAAGTCTTTAACATCTGTTTTTATGCCCATTCTACGTCCCACTACAGGGGATGTAGCACTTAATTATGGCGTCCTAAACTGAAATAGGGAAATCACAAGTGCTACTTACGGCGTCCCAAAATTTTATTTAGGACGCCGTAAGTGGCTAATTTTTTTCGCCATTAGACTGAAGACCGGTGGAATCAAGCAAGTGGATTATGAAAACGAGAGAATACGTCGTGTTTCCAAGCTCCTCCTCTTTTGCCGCCTCTATCACTCTCGGTCTTTTAGAAGAAGCTTGTGGTGCCTATGTCTGCTGTAGTGGTGATTGTGATGGCCTGGCTTAATACGTCCATATTTATCAAAGTTAAAGCTCACACGCATCGAAAACATGAGGATAAATTTTTTGCGATTCGAATCTATCCCATAGGGAAATCTTAATACAATAATCCAAAAATAGACAAATCATAAACGAATTAGTACATTCCAACTTTCTATACTATCACAAAAATGCCTTCGATGTAATCCTTATAGCTGCGTCTTTCCTCTTGATCCCGATCCACTACTGTTTTTTCATGCGATCCGGAGTTCAAATGAATGAACCCCGGGGTAACAGTTAATCTCATATGTAGGTATGAAATATAAATCAAGTATAACACATGTTAAGCGAGAGAATAATTTACAAGAATAAGTCACACCGAAACCGCAGTTATCGGCCAAGTACTGCAGCCCCTTAGGACACGCAGCCTTATGTATCCATAGCTAGGATACAAACATGTAGAATTATCTAGCAACCATGATCAGTCATACAAGAATACATACATACAAGCTAAACAAGATAACAGTTACCCACCTCAAACTTGAATCCTTAACTGGTCCGGTAGGTGTTGGGATCGGTTGAGGTGTCGTAGTATGCCTATAAACGTTTATCATTGCATTAGTCACTTCTAGCATCGCAATATACCCTACTACGCGACTTGATAATAATACCCCTTTTTTGATAAATAATATTACTATTTATTCTCTTTCCTAATAATAATAATAATAATATTTATTAATTATGATTATTTTCTTTGCAATTATTTCTCCTAGGGTTGAGGGGTTCCGGGTTGGAGATGCTAAGATGGGGTTCTTTGGGATAGGTTGTTGAGATAGGGTTGCTAGGATCCGAGATAGGGTTCTTTGGGATCCGAGATAGGTTCGGGATCCGAGATCCGAGATGAGTAGTCCGAGATCCGAGATCTAGGTTGAGGGGTGAGTGGTTGAGGGTGGAGGGTAAGGTGTCGAGATCCGAGATGAGTAGTCTAAAACTCGAGTTTTCATTTAAGTATGAAAACTTGTGAAATCTAAGCCAAGTCAAAACTGGAGGTTTCCATGAAAACTAGCGGTTTTATATCAAAACCGGAGTTTTCACAATCTTAAAATGTTGGAGACTCTTCGTATAACCAAAACTCGAGTTTCCAAATGAAAACTCGGAGTTTTGTATTTTCCGAAAAATATTGAGAAGTCTCGTATGGTGAAAACTCGGAGTTTTCTCCGAAAAACCGGCAGCTTTGCTTAGATCGTGGAAACGAGCTATTCTCTCGTAAGGTCAAAACTCGATTTTTGAAACCAAAACTCGAGTTTTCCTTTTTTTGATAAGTTTTTCAACTTACTAAAGAAAAACTTCTCATTTCGTTTACAATTGTTAGTTATCATCAAAACACATATAAAAACAACTCTAAATCTATTGCAACAACAGGACAAAACTCCTTCTTCATGTATGTTTCTTTAAATTTTTCATTCATTCAAGAAAAGTGAGAGTATAAGAAGAAATGGTAAAACCTTGAGGAGGAGAGGGATGACGGTAGATGTCTACTATTGGATTGACCATAACCGGTGGCACCTTCTCTGGTTGAGTGTGCGTGGAGGCAGTAGCTTTGGAGGAAGCTTGACCTTGCTCAGAGGCGTGTGATTTAGAGGCAGTAGCCCTCTTCTTCCTGGTAGGCTTGGATGCTTCAGACATCTTCTACTTTCCCTTTCCTGCAACCGGCTCTAGCTCAGTCCTCTTCTTTGAAGGACTCACAATGGGTTCCTTGAACGATACTCCCTTTGATTTAGGGTTAGGAGAAGTGGAATCTGGAATGTTGTCGCTCACGCCCTTGATGGACTGATAACTCCATAGTGAAATCCTTGAGGGGTCGATTTCATCCTCCTTGGTCGCTGGGGAGGAGGAGGAGGAGGAGATCACGATTTAGACCTTCCTTGATCAGAATCTATGTCGTGAATCTCATGGGCAGTCGATTTGGAGGCCATTTCTAGTTTTAGAATGAGGGTTTAGGCTTTTGAGTTTTGAGACGAGTTTTGAAGAACATGAACAGTGACATATATATATAGACGCGGCAAAACTCGAGTTTTCAATTCAAAACTCGAGTTTTGATGAACGGTTGGTTACTAACCTGGACGTCAAAGGTGTAATGTGAACCTTTGAGCTTCCACGACCAAAACTCGAGGTTTCACTTAGAAACTCGAGTTTTCACCATTCTTCAAAACATGGTTACTCTTAGTCTGATGGAAACTCATGTTTTCAACTTGCAAACTTGAGGTTTCAGCTTCTTCAAAAATCAAGGTTGCTCACTGACCCCAACAGTCCTTCACAAAACTCGAGTTTTGTTCCCAAAACTCGAGTTTGCTCTCCTCGACAGCGAACTTCAGAGTTTTAAGCATCCTGCATAAAACGCAACTAGATACTCCGATGCTTAAGTTAGTAACTATCAATCATCAAAACCATAACTAACATTGAGTAAGAAACACTTACAGCTCATTGGGATTTACCGTTCCCAATTCTCTTCTTATGAAATTGAATTGCTCCTTAGACAATGATTTGGTGAAGATGTCGCAAGTTGAAGATGAGTTAGAATGAACATGACTTTGACATCCCTCTTCTCAACATGATCCCTTATAAAATGATGCCTCACATCAATATGCTTGGTCCGAGTATGTTGTACTGGATTCTTCGCCAAGCTTATTGTGCTTGTGTTGTCACACAATATTAGGATCTCCTTCAGGTTGATTCCCAAGTCAAATAGTTGTTGCTTGAGCCATAGGACTTGACCACAACAACTTGAGGCATCTACATATTGAGCTTCAGTAGAAGATACAGCCACACTGGTTTGCTTCTTACTGAACCAGGACACAAGTGAGCCATCAAGAAATTCACAGTGGCCACTTGTCTCTTTCTATTCGTCTTGTATCCAGCATGATCTGAATCTGAATATGCCACCAAATGTTCAGGTTGACCCTTGGGAAACCACAATCCAAGGGTTTTTGTGTCAGCAAGGTATCTGAAGATTCTCTTCACATTCTCGCATGAGATTCCTTGGGAGAAAAGCGAAACCTTGCACACATCCCATGCGAATTGGATGTCAGGACGACTTGCAGTAAGATAGAGCAATGATCCAATCATTCCTCTATATTTTGTAATATTGAAGTCCTTGCCTTTTTCATCAGCATCCAATGAAGCGGTTGAACTCATAGGAGTGTTAGCTCCATTGCATTGATCCATCCCAAACTTCTTCAGCAGATCATTGAGATACTTGGTCTCGAGATATGAAGATTGCATCCTTCTTTTGCTTGATTTGCAGACCAAGGAAATAGTTGAGTTCTCCCATCATGGACATCTCAAACTCTCCCTGTATATTCTTAGCAAACTTTTCACACAAAGCATGATTAGAAGCACCAAACATAATATCATCAACATATATTTGGACACTTAAAATTTCACTAAGCTTATGACTCTTTATGAATAGAGTTGTATCCGCTTTTCCTCTAATAAAACCTTGATCAAGAAGGAATTTGCTTAATCGCTCATACCAAGCTCTAGGAGCTTGCTTTAGTCCATAAAGAGCTTTCTTGAGGCGATAAACATGATCTAGATGATGTTCATTTTTAAAACCAGGAGGTTATTCAACATAAACTTCCTCTTGAATAAAACCATTCAAAAAATCACTTCGACACCCATTTGATAGAGCTTGAATTCTTTAACACAAGCAAAGGCTAGAAGAACTCTTATGGCTTCCAATCTTGCCACTTTGGATCATAAGTTTCTTCATAATCAATTCCTTCTTCTTGATTATAGCCTTTAGCAACCAATCTTGTCTTGTTACGGATGACGATTGCTGATTCATCTCGTTTGTTCTTAAATACCCATTTAGTGCCAATGACCGGATGGTCTTTAGGCCTAGGCACCAAATCTCAAACTTGATTTCTATCAAATTGATGTAACTCCTCTTGCATTGTTATCACCCAATCATTGTCTTAAAGGCCTTCATCAATCTTAGAGGGTTCAATATGTGATATAAAGGCAGAACAAGTTACTTCATTTAAAGGACTGTTTCTGGTCTTACTCCTTGATTTACATCACCTATTACTTGGTTCAAATGATGATTCCTAATGAACTTCCAAGCTCTATGTGAGACTAATCAGGATTTTCAAGATTATTTTGGGGTCAGCCTCGAAAACATTTTCAGGATTTTCAATAGATGCAGGAGTGGTTTTCGAAAAGAATTGATTTTTGAAGTCATTTTCTTCACCATCATCCAAAGGCTTATCGATTTGGATTCACGAGAATACAACATGCATTGACTCTTCAACAATACGAGTACGAGTTTTAAAAACTCTATAAGTCTTACTCTTATTTGAATAACCCAAAAATATACCTTCATCTGTCTTGGGATCAAACTTTCCCAAGTTATCCTTACCATTGTTGTGGATGAAACACTTACATCCAAACGGATGCAGATGAGCCACATTTGGCTTTCTTCCCATACAGCTCATAGGGAGTCTTGTTCAACTTCTTCCGGAGGTAAGCCCGATTAGGGATGTAGCAAGCGGTACTCATTGCATCAGCCCAAAACACTTGAGAAGTGTTGTTCTCATTCAACATAGCTCTTGCCATCTCAGTGAGGACTTGATTATTGAATATTTTATACACTTCTTTTTATCTCTTAATTAATAATTTAGGACTCTTTAGTTAATAAATAATGGCTTTTATACTTATTTGGGCTTTGGGCTTTTGATTATATTTTAGTCATTTTTAATAATAAAATTCCAGTTTTACATTGCTTCACTATTTTTACCACAACTCTTGAACCAGATGTCGGATTTGCCTCATTTTTGTCTCATATTTCAGATGATTCAGAGAGCTACAATTGTTATGAAGACATGAAGAGAAAATTCAGACAAGAGGGTGGTCGATTTTGGAGCTGAAGTCATGTATTTTTGGATTTTATTTGGGCTCGAATTTTGTAACTAAAGCCCACTTTTATTTTATTTTCGTTTTGGGCTGAACCTATTTCCATTTTTAGGTTAACTTTAAGTTAGATGGCAGCCACAAACATTTATTCATTCACGTTTTTAGATTTTGGTGAATCAAAATAGGAGTTTTTAAATTCTCTCAACTGTTCTTTGTGTTCATGATGAACTTCTTCATTTCTTCTCGATTTTCGTTCTGCATAACCATGATGGGTTAAGTTACTGTGATGGACTCATGGATTGAGGATTCTACTATCAAGAGGAATCGTTCTTAACGGTAACAAATTCGTTTCTTTTTTGTAATTTCAGATTGGGTGTTAGATTTAACGCCCCGATTGAGATATCCCAAGGATCGAGTTTGAACTAGGTTTAAGTGCTTGTACGATCGCACGGTGACACACCACCGTTCGAATAAACGCTAGGAGATCGTCTAGTTGAGGGATTTTTGGACGAACGTAGAGATTTCGGTTCGTCCAGAATCAATCACGAGTTCGTTTGAAATCTATTTTCGTTCGAGGAAGGAAAGTGGTGGAATTCGAAATCCTGGGTTAATCTTCGTTTATCCGTTTAATCTTTGTTTATTTCATTCTATTTTTGTTATTTCATTTTATTCTTTTTGAATAAAAAAAACCCCCCATTTTTACTGTTTTATTTTGTTCAAATTGAACCCGCCGCGAATTCATCGGGGAAACGACTCGGGTTACATTATATTGCAACACCACTTCTAACGGTTATTTTGGGAGATCACGGCAAATATACGTCGGGACTCGATTCTTTCTTTCCACAACACCATTTTGTTGAGGAGTCCTTGGGGCGAGAGAAGTTGTGGTCAATTCCCATTTTGTCACGTAACTCGGCAAATGCATGTGGTCAATTCCCATTTAGAAAACTCATGACAATCGAAAACCGGCAGCTTTATATCAAAACTGGAGTTTTCATAATCTTAAAATGTTGGAAACTCTCGTGTGACCAAAACTCGAGTTTCCAAATGAAAATTGGAGTTTTGTATTTTCCAGAAAATATTGAGAAGTCTCTCGTATGGTGAAAAATGGAGTTTTCTCCGAAAAACCGGCGGTTTTGCTTAGATCGGGAAAACTGAGCCATTCTCTCGTAAGGTCAAAAATTTAGTTTTCATTTGACAGTAAGTTTTTCAACTTACTAAAGAAAAACTTCTCATTTCGTTTACTATTGTCGTTATCATCAAAACACAAAGAGAACTAACAGTAGCTGCTCTTCCAACGGATTAAAAGTCAAGAAGTCAAGCACAAACATCTGTACAACTGGATTAAGCAAAGTGTATTGAGAAAAGAAGACCAAAGCTTAACCTAATCCTTGTCTAGTGAAGGCAACGATTATATTGAAGATTACAACGGTCATTTAATGCTCTCTTAGTATAAATAGAGCGCATTCAATTCTTCTCAACAACCAATCAAGAAAACGAAATTCATTTAAGTTTCCAACTACTTTCTCGAGTTTTCTTGAGAAAAGTATCTATTGATACATTCTGTACTTCGATGATCATATTTATCCACTCTAGAGAGTTCGTTTATCGTAAATCATTTATTGTAAGTATCTCAAGTCCGGAGACTTGGAGATTGGGTTATTGATTGCAACTTGTGGGGGAGTAAGTTCTAGTGAGAGAATTACTCTTGAGTTACGAGTGTGTAATCAATTGATATAGTGAAATCCCGAGTGTCCGGGGACTAGACGTAGGTCAAGAGATTGGACCGAACCAGTATAAATTTCGTGTGTCTTACTCTTCTCTCTTATGTGTTAGTTCTCTAAGTGTTTTGATGATAACTGATAATTGTAAACAAAATGGGAAGTTCACTTTTGATAAATTGAAAAACCCTATGTCAAAGGAAAACTCGAGTTTTGATCTTAATGAGAAAATCCGATTTAGGCAAAACCGCTGGTTTTCAAAGAAAACTCAAGTTTTCACCATACAGAGACTTCTCAATATTTTTTGGAAAAGAGAAAACTCGAATTTTCAATGGAAACTTGAGTTTCAGTCATACAGAGAGTCTCCAAAGTTTGAACCTTTGAAAACCTCAGTTTTGCTCAAAACGGCAAGTTTTCGGTTTTTCGACTTTTCATAAGATTTGTGAAAACTCGAGTTT
This sequence comes from Acacia acuminata, assembly GCA_019022655.1. Taxonomy (NCBI): domain Eukaryota; kingdom Viridiplantae; phylum Streptophyta; class Magnoliopsida; order Fabales; family Fabaceae; genus Acacia; species Acacia acuminata. The sequence continues at coordinate 3,230,777 of JAFJYI010000036.1, forward strand.
TGACTTGGCCAAGAGTCTTCGGGACTTAGTACGGTTTCTCTCAAAGTTTTCATGATTAAATGAAAACTTGAGTTTTGATTGAAAACTCGAGTTTTGATTGAAAACTCGAGTTTTGTCCTGGCAAAGAGCATTCAAGTTTTACACGATTTCAAAACCACCAATTTTAATGAAAACCTCCAGTTTTAGTTTGGCCCAGTTTTCTCTAAGTTTTCATACTTAAATGAAAACTCGAGTTTTGGTTTTGGAAACTCGAGTTTTGGCCAACCCGAGAGCATTGCAATCTTTCAATGTTTGAAAACCACCGATTTTGGATGAAAACTTAGGTTTTGATGTTTTGGCCTAAAATCGATTTTACATGTCAAAGTCCAAAACTCGAGTTTTGAGAAACAAAACTCGAGTTTTCATCGAAGAGTTTGAAATTCGAATTTGTGAAACCTTCTTGTTTGATCTTAATACTTCTTATTAACATTCATTAATAATCCTAGCTATGTTTAACCACTTTGTTAGTGAGTTTCAAATGTTTATGAGGATATTAAATGAAGGTTTAAAGTAAAAGCAAAATGTGACATCAGCACATTAAATGCAAAACCCAGAAAAGTTGCATACTTTTGGGTAATCCCTCTGCACACGCCTGCAAAGGATTAATGTCTTCTTTCCATATCCAGTAGCTGCTATTCCAACGGATTAATATTCAAGGAGTCAACTATGAACTTCTGTACAACTGGATTAAGTGAAGATTAGAGAGAGAAGAAGACCAAAGCTTACCTAATCCTTGTCTAATGAAGGCAACGGTTATATTGAAGATTACAATGGTCATTTAATGCCCTCTTGGTATAAATAGAGCTGCATTCAATTCTTCTCTACCAACACATATGCTGAAAACGAATTGTATTCAAAGTTCTTCAACTACTTTCAGTTTTCACTTGTAAAGTATCTTCTGATATATTAAGCTTCAGTGTTTATCATTATCCACTCTTAGAGAGAGTTATTTAATTGTGAATCATTTATTGTAAAGAATCACAAGTCAGGGGACTTGGTGATTGGGTTCATTGATTGCAACTTGTAAGGGGGAGTAAGTTCTAGTGAGAGAATTACTCTTGAGTACAAAGTGTGTAATCAATTGTGATAGTAAAAAACCCAGAGAGTCTGGGGACTGGACGTAGGTCATGTGGTTGGACCGAACCAGTATAAATTCTTGTGTCTTGCTCTTCTACTCTATTCTCTGTTCACCTCTGTTTTTATTGTTCAAAACAGAGCACTTCAAAAAGATTTCAAAATCCCTAATTCACCCCCTCTTGGTGATTTAGCTCCACTTTCATTTGGTATCAGAGTAAGGTCTTCTCTTAAGAGCTTAACAACTCGAGAAGGATCACTATGGAAGGTATTCTACCTGATGGAGCTTCGATCAACCGACCACCGGGGTTCAATGGAGAGCATTACTCATTCTGGAAAGCCAAGTTTAAAGTCTTTGTGATGGCTACAGAATATGGTCTCTGGAGAGTATTTGAAAGAGGAGACTACAATCCAACTGTTATGGAAAATGGTCTCAGGGTTCCAAAGGATGAAGAAGATTATGATGAGAATGACAGAAGAAATGTCACACTCAACAGCAAGGTTGTTCTTCTACTGCAAAGTGCTCTTAGTTAACAAGAGTATTTCCGTGTCTGCAACTTAACTTCTGCTAAAGCCATGTGGGATGCACTTGAAATAGCTATGAAGGAACTACTAGAGTGAAGCAAAATAGAGTCAATACTCTCATGACTGAGTATGATCTTCTTCTTATGAAGCCCGGAGAATCCATTAGCGATTTCCAACTGAGATTTACTCATCTGATCAACCAGCTTGCTGCATTGGGCAAAGAGTATGAGCAACATGTCCAAGTGAGGAAGATTCTCAATATCCTCTGTTAGTTTCTATATTTTGATTATCACAATTTCTGAGTCTTTGAATTAAAGAAGCTGTGTTTAAAATGGATCTTTCTAGGTGGGATTAAATTTGTAACCGATAAACTGGTTAAGCATCTCAGGAAAGCGTGCTCGAGCAAAGCACTTAGTCATGCTCGAGCAATATTACGTGCAAGGCAAAACCATGTGTTATACAGAAGCCTTGCTCGAGCAGACCATATAGTCTTGCTCGAGCAACATCGAGTTCATTAGCCTTGGTCGAGTACCCTTTGCATAGGTCTGCCCGAGCATCATATCTAAGCAGAAAAGAAGTTCATCAGACCTTGCTCAAGCAGGATATGTTATATGCTCGAGCAATAGTGTGTCTAATGTAAAAAGAACAAGTCTAATGAGCCTTGCTCAAGCATAGCAAAAAGCTTGCTCGAGCAGAAGAGTAAGGCTGCTCAGCAACATCGGTGCTTTCCCATTTCATAGGGATTGAACAAAGTTTTCCCGAGCATGATCATATCATGCTCGAGCACCATGCTTGAGCAAGGGCAAGAGCCTGCTCGAGCAGCTTCATTGATATCTTCTGTTCTTATGTCTGTCGATGCCTTGCTCGAGCAAGACTATTAGGGTTGCTCGAGCAACAACGAATCAGTGCTGTTTAAAGAAGCTTGCCCGAGCATGAATTTATTGATGCTCGAGCAGACAGAGAAGCTTGCTCGAGCATCAGCGTGTTAATGCACTTTATCTGATTGAAGAGAAGCCCTTCCCAAGCATGATAGAATCATGCTCGAGCACCATGCTCAAGCAAACACTTATGCCTGCTCGAGCATTAGCGACAGAGAACATTTTTTTGAAGCAATCTAAAGGGGCTTGCTCGAGCAAGCTTAGATTGTTGCTCGAGCAATGTCATCCCTGTTTTCAAATCACCGTTCTCAGAGAATCATAAATCATCGAATCATCTTTTATCTCTTCTGATTCTTACTCATTATGATTACATATGCTTTTAACATGTTTGCTCATGAGTTTCAGATTGTTTAAGTTTGAATTAACGGCAGGTTTGAATAAAGTAAATCGGTGTATCAGAAGCATTAAATGCAAACTACCTAAACCAGTTATACTCTCAGAAATCGATATTCTGAGCGAAGTAAAGCTAACTCTGATATTCTGCTGGTGCACTAAATGCTATCTCACAACGGCAAAACAAAAAGAATGAAAGAGAATGACAACTCTGCACATTCCATCTGAATATTCAAACGGGCAAAACTCTTGACGAATGCTTCCTCTATCTAACGGACACATTCAAGAGTCACAACGGCTATTTCCCAAGCTTTACCAACGGTTATTAATTACAACAACTATAAATAGCCAAAGCATTGAATTTGCCACCTACCGAAACGCTGCACAATCAATTCGAGTTTATTACTATTCGCTGTTTCAACTATTTCATTAACTTGTACTTCAGTGTTCATTATTTTATCAACTCGTGAGGAGTACTTAAACATTTATCTCATTATCAGTTGTATCTTAAGGTTGTGGAACCTTAAGAGAAGGTGCACTAATTACAACTTGTAAGGGGGAGTGTAGTCTGAGAGTGAGAGGACCATCCTTTGTTTACAGAGTATGTAATCATTCTTGAAAGATAGTGGAATCCCAGGTGTTCTGAGGACTGGACGTAGGTCAGCGATTTGGACCGAACCAGTATAAATTGAAAGTGGAGCTCAATCACCAAGAGGGGGTGAATTGGGGATTTTAAAATCTTTTTAAAACTGCTCTGTTTATCACAGCAAAAATAAAGATGAACATAGTGAAAGAGAGAAGAGCAAGACACACGAATTTATACCGGTTCGGTCCAACCTTGACCTACGTCCGGTCCCGGACTCTATGGGATTTCTACTATATCGATGATTACACACTCGTACTCAAGAATAATTCTCTCACTAGAACTTACTCCCCTTACAAGTTGTAATCAATGAACTCAATCACCAAGTCCCCAGACTTGTGATTCTTTACAATAAATGATTTACAGATAGAAACTCGCTCTAAGAGTAGATAATGATAAACACTAAAGCTTAATGTATCAGAAGATACTTTACAAGTGAAAACTAAAGGTAGTTGAAGAACTTTGAATGCAATTCATTTTCAGCAGATGTGTTTTTTGAGAAGACTTGTATGATGCTCTATTTATACTAAGAGAGTATTAAATGACCGTTGTAATCCTTAATATAACCCGCCTTCATTAGACAAAGTTCTGGGTAAGTTTAGGTCTTCTTCTCTCACTAATCTTCACTAAATCCAGCTGTGCAGAAGTTTAGAGTTGACTCTCTCCAAATTAATCCATTGGAGTAGCAGCTGCTGGATGTGGAAAACATTCTTTAATGCTTTGCAAACGTGTGCAGATGGATTACCCAAAAGTATGCAACTTTTCTGGGTTTTGCATTTAATGAGCTGATGTCACTTTTTGCTTTATCTTTTAACCTTCAATAAACATCTTCTAAATCATCTGAAACTCACTAACAAAGTGGTTAAACATAGCAAGGAATATAGAAGAATTATGATAGGAAGTATTAAGATCAAACAAGAAGATTTTACCGATTCGTAGGATTTGACATTCGAATTAGCGATGTAAACTCGAGTTTGGTTTATCTCAACTCGAGTTTAGGACTTTGGCATGTAAAAACGATTTAAGTCCAAAACATCTAAACCGGAGGTTTTCTTTCAAAACTAGAGGTTTTCAACCTAGTAAAAGCTACAATGCTCTCGGGTTGGGCCAAACTCGAGTTTCCTCCATCAGAGAGGAAAGTCGTGATTCTGAGTTTTGGAACACATCTTGAGTGAAATGTAAACTCGAGTCTATTAGTGACTAGCCTCGAGTTTGTCACTGTTCATGTCTAAAGTCGTTTTAACTCTCAAAACACAAACCGGAGGTTTCAATGCAAACTCTAGAGTTTTCTTATATTAAAATCACATTGCTCTCAGTAAGGCACAAACTCGAGTTTAGAAACTTAAACTCGAGTTTTCTTAACTAAGAAATCTTTTGGAAAACCCTCGGCCAGAATTAAACTTAAGGTTTAAAGAAGTAGACTTGAGTTTGCTTAAGTTATAAACATTGAGAGTTTTCGGCCAAGTGGAAACTCGAGTTTGCAACTGCAAACTCGAGTTTACATGTTTTGTAAACTCTTGTAGATTTTCAAGTCAATGGAAAAATCTAGTTAAAAAAAAGGAGTAGTTTCAAGTTTATGAAAATTCTTCATTTGAAAATCCTTTCCGCCAGAGGCAAACTCAAGTTTGTCTCTGCAAGCTCGAGTTTAAACATTTGTAAATTCTTTAAAGATTTTCTTTGGAGGTGCAAACTTGAGGTTTAGAAATTGAGGTCTCAAGTTTAACAATGTTTTGTACTTGAAATGCTCTTGGTCTCTCACAAACTCGAGCTTACATTTGTAGCCTCGAGTTTGTTCAAAGTATGAGAAAAACTCTGGAAAACTCTCAAGTTAGAACTCTTGGTCCAGTCTCGAGTTTGAAGTGCAACCTAGCAAGTTTTGCTCTCTCGTCGCAGCAAACTCGAGGTTACCAAATCTAAGCTCGAGTTTGCGCGACGAGGAATGTTTTTGGGTTAAAATCAACAAGTTTCATCAATCATTTAACTTGTCCAAAAACATCCATATATGTTTACAATTATCAGTTATCATCAAAACATATAGAGAACTAACATAAATTGCCCTGTGTCTATTTCTCTTTCTTATCTCTCTTGTTCGAGCTTTACTTGTCTTCATGTGAGTACCGCGAAAGAATTTTGAGATCACCTATTCACCCCCCTCTAGGTGATATTCCATCTTCATCCTCAACAAGGAATGGGAAGCCAAAGTCGCTGCCATTGAAGAATCTCGTGGAGATTCTATGGCATCTGTAGCAGCCCTCTTTGGCAGCCTCTCTGAATATGAGGCAAAGCTCAAGTTCAAGAAGGGACTTGATGAAGTACATGGCAAGAACAAGGGAATTTCCCTCAAAGCTGTCAAAGAAGATAAGGAATCAGATGGTGATGAAGAAGAAGACGAAGATGAAGAGCTAGGCATGATGGTCCGAAGATTCAAGAAATTCTACAAGAATGACCAAGGTTACAAGAAGTTTCACAAGGGTAGCTCCAGCTATGAGGCAAAGAAGTCAATCATCTGCTACGAGTGTGAAAAATTTGGCCACATCAAGTCTGAGTGTCTGAATCTAAAGAATAAGGACAAAGAAAAGAAGTTCAATAGATTCAAAAAGAAAGCCTATGTCTCATCCATATGGGGATATAGTTCATCTGATGAAGATGAAGATGATGAGGAAGACAAAGCCAATATCTGTTTAGTGGCAGAAGAACAAGAGCAATCTGAAAGTAACAACGAGGTATATGACTCGCTACCACCTTATGATGAACTTTTGCTTGAGTATAATCTTGTTCCATCGAATTTGAAAAACTTCCGAAAAGTATTTTGCTTTGAAAAACAAGAATATCACTCTTGAACCGCAAGTGAAAAATCTTTCGAAAATGATGTTTGTGAAGATTGTCGATTTAGAGAAAAAGAATTTACATCTCACAAAGGCACTTGAGAAATTCACTAGAGGTAGTCAAAATGCTCAATGTCATTTTGAAACAAAGCAAAATTTACAAACGACATATCAAGGATTGGTTACAGACCTGATTTTGATAAAAAGAAATTTGGAGAAAAATCTTATTTGAACTATTTTAGAAAATTTGTTCATTCCTCAAATCCTTTTGCTCATTGCAATTATTGCAATCGTAAAGGTCATACTACTTCTTCCTATTTTCATAAAAAGGAAAGAAGAAGTAAACCTATAGGGAACTATCAATGGGTGCCAAAGGGATCTTACAAGGTTCCTAAGACACAAACTAATCCCAAAGGACCCAAGAAAAAAAGGGTACCTAAGACTTGATATGCTCTGTTGATAATCTTTAAATTCATGATATTTTAAATGCAAAAAGAAGCTAAAAACTCTATCATTGTCATGCTTTAATGTATCAATTAGCTAAATATGTGATTTCATCTTCATAATGAGTTTTTAGACTTTATTTGCATTAATCTTGGTCACATCTTGAGTTTGGATTCAAAACTGAACTTTAGTCACATTCTTACTACAATTGGGTCGTGAACACTGTTCGGTATTTTGGGTATAACTTGAGTTCTAGAAGTCCAATGGATCTTAAATTTGCATTTTCAGAAAGCTAAGAGGAAGCCCTACAAATCTTATGAAGAGCCCAAAAGCCAAATCAGATGTTTAGAAGGCCAAAATGGGCCTGGAAGCCGAAACAGGCTGCTGTCACTGGACTCTGGAATGACGTTCGGTATTTGACCCATAACTGGAGCTACAGACCTCCAAATTAGGTCCGGTTTGCGCGGTTGGAAAGCTGACATTCAGGGAAACATTTAATATGAAGACCATGTGGTCTAGATCCGCCGTGTTCGGGGTGTAATCCAGCTTGAAAAATAACGCGTTTTTTTCCAGCTTGCAAATGACGCGTTTTTGGAGATGGAAAGTGGTTTAATGATTCTTCCATATTTGCCACCAATTAAAATGACGCGTTTTTGGAAGGTGGAAAGTGGTTTAATGAGATGCCCAATTTTCCTATAAATAGATGAAGAGGCTGAAGGGAAACACACACACCTTGGAGAGACCAAGATCTCTCCCATTCTAAGTTCCTTCTTTATTTCTTGCCTCCTACTTGGGATGGCTTAGTTTTAATCTTTCCTTTTAATTATTTCATTTTGATTTTATGTTCTTCTTCTTTTTCTGTAAGGATTCATTATGTTCTTGAGATTTATTTTGGAATAGAAGCTTTCATTTTCTTTAATTGTTCTTCGTGTTCTTCATGTTCATGATGAACTTGTTCATGTTCTTTATGGTCATGATGAACATCTTTCTTTCTACACTTTCATTTTACATAGCCATGCTTGGCTAAGTTTCGTGATCGACCCATGAGTTGAGGATTCCATGGTGTCATCCGGAGGACTTGTGCTTTAATCAGTAACTGACTTGTTTCTATTGATTTTAATCGGATCCGATTATAGTCATGGATTGGGTATTAGATTTAATACCCAGATTGAAATCCCAAGGACATAGGTTGGACCGGGTTGTAGAGAGCGTTGTGCGATCGTACAGCGAGCTCGCCACGTGTTCGATCAGATGCTAGGCGATCGTCTAGTCGAGGGAGTTTCTGGACAAATGCAGAGATTTCGGTTTGTCTAGAATCAATCATAAGTTCAGTTATTCTATTTTTGTTCGATGATGGAAGGTCTTGGAATCCCAATTCGGGTTGATCCGTTTTAATTTGATTAATCTTACATTTTTCTCATTCTATCTTTAATTCTTATTCTAAATCCAACAAAAACCAATCCCCCCTTGTTTTCATTTCATTTACATGACATCTAGATTACTTAGGATTCAATAAAAGGCTCCTCGAGAAGAGAGAACGATCCCAGGTTTGCCTATCGCAATCCTTGGTTAATTGTTGATTGTGGACCCCAAGGCTAATGACAAAAGGTCTTCATCATCTGTCTTGCAGGTTTATCTAAGAGCATCAAAATCCAACAAGTGGTGCATTGATAGTGGATGCTCTAGACACATATGAGGAGACCAATCCAAATTTGCCTCAATCAAGCCGAATGATGGTGGCAAGGTGACCTTTGGTCAAAATCAATTTGGAAAGATTGCTGGTATTGGTGAAATTGGCAACAATGAAGGACCACAAATCAAAGATGTCTACCTTGTGGAAGGACTTTGCCACAATCTCCTCAATGTAAGCCAAAACACTGATAGAGGTAACCTAGTTATCTTCGATTCTGAGGAATGCTTGATTGTGAGTAAGGATATTCTCCCTTTAGAAAATATAAAATCGAAAGCTTTATTTAGAGCCCCTAGAGATGGAAATTGTTATACACTTAACCTCTCTAGTAATGGTTCTGTTTCCGAAAAATGTTTTGTTAGTAATTTGGATGAGAGTTGGCTATGGCACAAGCGATTAGCTCATGTCAATATGTTTCAACTTGACAAATTACTCAAAAAGGATTTGGTGATTGGTGTTCCTAAACTTCGATTTAAAAATGATATGATTTGTGATACTTGTCAAAAAGGAAAACAAACAAAATCTTCCTTCAAATCTAAAAACGAAATTTCAACTAATAGACCTCTCCAGCTACTTCATATGGATATAGTTGGACCAGCTAAAGTAAAAAGCCTTGGTGGCAATCTTTATACTTTCGTCATAGTTGATGATTTTTCTAGATTTGCATGGACAATATTTTTATCATCTAAGGATGAAACATTTGATCAGTTTGTTGTCTTTGCCAAGAAGGTCCAGAATGAGAAAGGTTTCTCTATTTCAGGAATTCAAACTGATCATGGAGGAGAATTTGAAAATCATGCATTTGCTGAGTTCTGTGACAACATGGGAATAGACCACAACTTCTCTGCCCCAAGGACTCCTCAACAAAATGGTGTTATGGAAAGAAAGAATCGAGTCCTCACCGAGATGGCAAGAGCTATGTTGAATGAGAACAACACTTCTCAAGTGTTCTGGGTTGATGCAATGAGTACGGCTTGCTACATCTCAAATCGGGCATACTCCGGAAGAAGTTGAGCAAAACTCCCTATTAGCTATACAAGGATAGAAAACCCAATTTGGGTCATTTGCATATTTTCATATGTAAGTGCTTCATCCACAACAATGGTAAGGATAACTTGGGAAAGTTTGATCCCAAGGCGGATGAAGGTATATTCTTGGCTTACTCAAATAGAAGTAAGGCTTATAGAGTTTTTAATACTCGCACTCGTATTGTTGAAGAGTCAATGCATGTTGTATTCTGTGAATCAAAATTTGATAAGCCTTTGGATGATGATGAAGAAAATAATTTCAAAAATCAATTCTTTTCGGAAACTACTCCAGCATCTATTGAAAATCCCGAAAATGTTTTCGAGGCTGATCCTCAAAATAATCTTGAAAATCCTGATCAGTCTCAACCTAGAGCTTGGAAGTTCATTAGGAATCATCCTTTGGACTAAGTAATAGGTGATATAAATCAAGGAGTAAGAACCAGAAATAGAACTTTGAATGAAGTAACCTTTTCTGAATTTATATCTCATATTGAACCCTCTAAGATTGATGAAGCCCTTTCAGATAATGATTGGGTGATAGCAATGCAAGAGGAATTACATCAATTTGATAGAAATCAAGTTTGGGATTTGGTACCTAGGCCTAAGGACCATCCGGTCATTGGCACTAAATGGGTATTCAAGAACAAACGAGATGAATCAGCAATCATTGTCCAAAATAAGGCAAGATTGGTTGCTAAAGGCTATAATCAAGAAGAAGGAATTGATTATGAAGAAACTTATGCTCCAGTGGCAAGATTGGAAGCCATAAGAGTTCTTCTAGCCTTTGCTTGTGTCAAAGGATTCAAGCTCTATCAAATGGATGTGAAAAGTGCTTTTCTAAATGGTTTTATTCAGGAGGTAGTTTATGTTGAACAACCTCTAGGTTTTAAAAATGATCATCATCCAGATCATGTGTATCGTCTCAAGAAGGCCCTATATGGTCTTAAACAAGCTCCTAGAGCTTGGTATGAGCGTTTAAGTAAATTCCTTCTTGATCAAGGTTTTATTAGAGGAAAAGCATATACAACTCTCTTCATAAAGAGTAATAAGCTTAGTGAAATTTTAATTATGCAAATATATATGGATGACATTATATTTGGTGCTTCTAATGATGCTTTGTGTGAAGAGTTTGCTAAGAATATGCAGGGAGAGTTTGAAATGTCCATGATGGGAGAACTCAACTATTTCCTTGGTCTGCAAATCAAACAAAAGAAGGATGGAATCTTCATATGTCAGACCAAGTATCTCAATGATCTGTTGAAGAAGTTTGGGATGTATCAATGCAATGGAGCTGACACTCCAATGAGTTCAACTACTTCATTGGATGCTGATGAAAAGGGCAAGGACTTCAACATCACAAGACAGAGGAATGATTGGATCATTGCTCTATCTGACTGCAAGTCGCCCAGACATCCAATTCAGTGTGGGGATGTGTACAAGGTTCCAGTTTGCTCCCAAAGAGTCACATGCTGAGCATGTGAAGAGGATCTTCTACTAATATCTTTTAGTGTTCAAAAACAGAGTAATTAGAAAATTTTTTGTAATCCCCAATTTACCCCCTTGGTGATTAAGCTCCACTTTCAATTAGTAGTTATGTTGTAGCATTGTGGAAGTTGTGCAGTGTAGATGCTATAGCAATGAGTAGGGAAACTGGGGGAATGATATGCTTAAGGATGATTCCAAGTTCAGCCTAATCTTCTACTGATATCTTCTTACGACTACGATACTCTGTTTACTTTCTCGTTTATTAGTGTAGCTATAAACTCCCAACTCAAATCCAATTTATTCTCTTTTCAATCATAACTATTCTGAAAATCGGTGTCCTCATTTGGTATCCAGTCTCTGTGAGGCAATACTCTACTTACTCTTTATTACTTGTTCAACAAATTCACTTGCCATCAAGGAAATCGACCAACAAGTTTTTGGTGCCATTGCCAGGGACAGTAGATACCCTTAGTGACGACGCCCATCTTGCTTAATAGTTGTGATTTATCTAAGAAGCTCACTCTTTCCCTGTTCTCAATTTTCAGGTACATTCTATAGTGCATGCGCAACTCACCTTCAGCCAACCTAGAGCCTTACGATCCAAAAATCGAACACACTTACAAGCAAAGGCGCAGGAAGTAGAAGCGACGAAGTCAACCTTTTGACTCAACAAGCATGGCGGATATGCATGTCAACCATAAACAGGATCGACGAGAGCCGCTAATCGTAAACAGGGACAACCAGATCCCCCTCCAAACCCGGATGCGAACAAAGCTATTATGGAATTTGGGATTCCAGACCTAAACAAGCTGAATTCAACCATCACACCACCGATCCTCAATGCAAGACACTTTGAAATTAAAGGTGTCATGATTCAGATGCTGAATGCAGCCGGACAATCTGAGGACTCCCATCTGAAGATTCTCACTTACATCTCAAGGCCTTCATGGAGGTTTGTGATTCATTCGTCATTCCAGGAGTCACACCGACGCCATCCGGATTAAATTATTCTCATTCTCACTTAGGGACAAGGCTCGGACGTGGCTCAATAACCTACCAGCTAATTCCATCATCTCCTGGAATGATCTGGGGAGTAAGTTCTTGCTCAAATTTTTTCCACTTACTAAGAATACTCAACTCCGAGGGGACATCACCAACTTCCAACAAAAGTCTGGTGAATCTACCTATGAAGCCTAGGACAGATTCAAAGACCTCCTCAGGAGATGCCCACACATGGACTATGCAAATGGGTCTAGTTAGAAACATTTTACAAAGGTTTCGATGGACAAACACGATCAATTGTAGACGCCTCATCTGGAGGATTGATGAGCACAAATCGTACCATGTTTTCCCTATACTTATTGAGTGAATTGAATGTTAAATGCAAACTTAACTGTAGATAATCTAAGCAAAAAGGCATACATTCATGATATAGGGACTAAAGAGTAGGAATCATTTGCATGTGCTAAGAATGGAACAATTTACTTTGTTTTTAAGGGAAATCGTATAGGAGAGCGGATACGATGCTATAGCATTGTGACAGCGATTCGAAGTGCAATACAAGGCATCCCGAATGCTCTAGCAAAGTAGAGGACGCAATACTATGCGACATATTTTATTACTTCTTACCCAGATGATTTTAGGAATAAAATAAAGGGCGATATTGACAGATAGGTTGCTGACGTAACGGAATAGAAGATGCGGAGGATCGGAACTAAAAGATTTGAAGAATCTCGCAGAATCAACAGAAGCAATCTACTCAGATCAAAAGATATGATAGATCCCGACGGATTAGGAAAGGCCCAGCTCGCTGTAACTTACGCCTCAAGAAAAGCCTGATTATAAAAGGAAACAGCATAGCCAACCCTAAGAGAGTCGGAGAGCCCTAGAACAAGGTTCTAACTTTTGGCAGACTCAAGAGAAGAGTGAGAGATTTCACAAGAGCACGAGACTTCCAGGACAACCCAGCATCCTTCCCTGCAACACGACGGAACAAAGAAGACGTGGAGTGGTGACGTGATAGGACCTTGACCACGCCGTCAAAAATTCCATCAAGCTTTCTGTTTTCCTTTCTTTTTATCTTTGTTTTCTCGATCATGGGTCATTCTGTTAGTGTCTGTTTTGTGCGTCCCTCGTCAGTCATGAACTAAACTTTATATGGCTGGACGAGGATGAGTCTTTAAGTGTTGAATGAACCCAGTTGCAAGCTCTTAATTCAATAAATTTGGTTTCCGTATCGGTGTTTCAATTACTAGTCGGTTAACGGAAGTTAAGGGCTAGATTTGTGGCCTCAGCTTACTGGCAAGGAGTTGGGGTTAGACCTCTGAGAAACATTGTTTGCTAGGCAGCTCGTGCACGGCTTGACCTATTATTGTAGGCTTCACGAATGGGTCTACCTCTCATAACCATAACACCCTAAGTGTAAAGCAGGTCAGACTAGAAAGTTGCCATAGGAATATGGAAGGAGTATAGTTAGTATCATATGTATCGGACGTGGAAGCTTCGATAGATAATAGAGGTGGGTTAACCAAATAGCTTTGTAATTGGTAGCTATGCTATAGCAATTGCGAAAGCTGTACAGTATAGATGCTATAGCATTGGGTAGAGCAACTGGGGGATTGATGCACTTAAGGATGATTATGAGTTCACCCTAACCTCTTACTGATATCTTCTCTCGTTTAAAGTTATTTTGTTTACGTTTGCTAGTCGCATAATTGCAAAATCCCTCAACCTATTATATTTACTTTCTTCTTTCATAACTGTCATAACATTTGCGCGTCACTCCTCGGTATCCCAGTCTCTATGGGACGATACTCTACTTACACTTTATAACTTGTTCGACTGGTTCACTTGCCATCAAGGAAATCGACCAACAAGTTTTTGGTGCCGTTGCCAGGGACTGCTGATACCCTTTGTGACGATGCCCCTTTTCTTAATAGTTGTGATTTACTTAATAAAGGAGCTCACTTTCTCTGCTCTTGATTTTCAAGTACATTCTGTAGTGTATGCGCAACTCGCCTCTAGCCAATCTAGAGCCTTACGATCCTGAGATAGAATGCACCACAAGCAAAGGCACAGAAGGCAGAAGCGGCAAAGTCAATCTTTTGACCAAGCAAACATGGTGGAAATACCTGTTAACCATGAGCGGGAGCAACAAGAGCGCCCATTAATAAATAGGGATAACCAGGTCCCTCCACCTCCAAACCCAGATGTGAACAAGGCCATCATGGAATTCGGGATTCTAGATTTAAACAAGCTAAATTGGCCATCACACAACCAACCCTCAATGCTAGGCACTTTGAAATTAAAGGTGTCATGATTCAGATGTTGAATGCAGCCGGGCAATTTGGAGGACTTCCTTCCGAAGATCCGCACCTTCATCTCAAAACCTTCATGGAGGTGTGTGATTTTTTTGTGATCACTGGTATACCTCCCGACGCCGTCTGGATTAAGTTGTTTCCCTTCTCACTAAGGGACAAAGCTCGGACGTGGCTCAACAACCTACCTGCTAATTCCATCACCACATGGAATGATCTAGGAAGTAAGTTCTTGCTCAAATTCTTTCCACCCACCAAGAACGCTCAACTCAGAGGGCACATCACCAGCTTCCAACAAAAACCGGGTGAATCTACTTACGAAGCCTGGCAAAGATTCAAGGACCTCTTGAGACGATGCCCCCAGCACGGACTATGTGAATGGGTCCAGTTAGAAACATTCTACAGAGGTCTCGATGGACAAACACGATCAATTGTAAACGCCTCGTCGGGAGGATCCATCCTAATGAAGTCTTATGAGGAAGCCCACAATTTACTGGAACGCATGTCCATGAACAGTCACCAATGGCCAGCAGACAGAGCTACATCCTTCCGAACTGTTGCAGGGATACATGAACTAGATGTCATGACTGCTCTCACTGCTCAAGTTTCATCTCTGACCAACATGGTGAAAGGAATGAACATTCCATCAAGCAACACATCGCTGCAACCATCTCAGGTAGCTTGTGTATATTGTGGCGGAGAGCACTCTTACTCTGAGTGCTCTGCTAACCCTAAAGCGGTAAACTTCGTCAACAACTTCAACAGGGGAAGCAACACTAATAATCTGTACTCAAATACATACAACCCCGGATGGAGGCAGCATCCTAACTTCTCATGGAATTCTCAAGGTTCACAAGCAGCAGGACAATCATCAGGCCCACAATACTCTAACCGAACATCAAACCCACCAGGGTTTACCCAACAAGCAAGGCAGCAGGGCGGTGAAGTAGACCCACAGCACTCTATGTTGTCCCTTCTAAAGGACTATATGGTAAAGAACGATGCAATCATCCAGAATCATCAAGTGACCTTGAGGAATCTTGAAACTCAAGTGGGACAACTCGCAACCGCTCTCAACAACAGACCCTCAGGATCCCTGCCCAGTGACACTGAAGTCCCCAGGATCCAAGGAAGAGAGGAAGTCAAACTGATAGAGCTAAGGAGTGGTAAAAGTTTAGAACCCATGAAAGCAACCAAGCAACCTATGGTTGTCATTGATCCGAGGCCAGAGAAACTTAAGGAAGGGCAAGAAGGTACTGAACAAACTCTTGAAGACGAACGGAGGCAACCAAGACAGTCACAATCGGAATACGATCTAAGCACCGCAACATTGCCTCCATGTGCAGCATTGGATGATCACAAACAATACCCAACAAGTGTGGGGGTATTTGATGAGCACAAATCGTACCATGTTTTCCCTATACTTATTGACTGAATTGAATGTTAAATGCAAACTTAACTGCAGATAATCTAAGCAAAAAGGCATACATTCATGATATAGGGACTAAAGAGTAGGAATCATTTGCATGTGCTAAGAATGGAACAATTTACTTTGTTTTTAAGGGAAATCGTATTGTAGAGTGGATACGATGCTATAGCATTCTGGCAGCGATTCGAAGTGCAACACAAGGCATCCCGAATGCTATAGCAAAGTAGAGGACGCAATGCTATGCGGCATATTTTCTGACTTTTTACCCAGATGATTTCAGGAATAAAATAAAGGGCGATATTTACAGATAGGTTGCTGACGTAACGTAATAGAAGATGCGGAGGATCGGAACTAAAAGATTTGAAGAATCCCGCAGAATCAACAGAAGCAATCTACTCAAATCAATAGATATGATAGATCCTGACGGATTAGGAAAGGCCCGGCTCGCGTAACTTACGCTTCAAGAAAAACCCGATTATAAAAGGAAACAAGAAACCAACCCTAAGAGAGTCGGAGAGCCCTAAAACAAGATTCTAACTTTCAGCAGACTTAAGAGAAGAGTGAGAGATTTCACAAGAGCACGAGACTTCCAGGACAACCCAACATCCTTCCCTGCAGCACGACAGAATGAAGAAGACGTGGAGTGGTGACGTGACAGGACCTCGACCACGCCGTCGAAAATTCCATCAAGCTTTCTGTTTTCCTTTCTTTTTATCTTTGTTTTCTCGATCATGGGTCATTCGTTAGTGTATCTGTTTTTGTGCGTCCCTCGTCAACCATGAACTAAACTTTATATGGCTGGACGAGGATGAGTCTTTAAGTGTTGAATGAACCCAGGTACAAGTTCTTAATTCAATAAATTTGGTTTGCGTATCGGTGTTTCAATTACTAGTCGGTTAATGGAAGTTAAGGGCTAGATTTGTGGCCTCAGCTTACTGGCAAGGAGTTTGGGTTAGACCTCTGAGAAACATTGTTTGCTAGGCAGCCCGTGCACGGCTTGACCTATTATTGTAGGCTTCACAAATGGGTCTACCTCTCATAACCATAATACCCTAAGTGTAAAGCAGGTCTGACTAGAAAGTTGTCATAGGAATATGGAAGGAGTATAGTTAGTATCATATGTATCGGACGCGGAAGCTTCGGTAGATAATAGGGGTGGGTTAACCAAATAGCTTTGTAATTGGTAGCTATGCTATAGCAATTGCAGAAGCTGTACAGTATAGATGCTATAGCATTGGGTAGAAGCATTTGGGGGATTGATGCACTTAAGGATGATTCGAGTTCAGCCTAACCTCTTCGATATATTCTCTCGTTTAAAGTTATTTTGTTTACGTTTGCTAGTAGCATAATTGCAAAATCCCTCAACCTATTATATTTACTTTCTGCTTTCACAACTGTCATAGCATTTGCACGTCACTCCTCGGTATCTCAGTCTCTGTGGGACGACACTCTACTTACACTTTATTACTTGTTCGACTGGTTCACTTGCCATCAAGGAAATCAACCAACATGGGCCGCAAAAGACTAGGCCCAATGGAGTTGAGAGTATATTCAAAAACAAATTGGAAACCGCCACTAGCCACACCAACTGTCTGCAACACACCTTACCCCGAGACTTTCAGACGGATTGCACGCAACTCCCCCGAATTGTGTGCCCACAATCACTCATCTCAACCCTTACTAAAATCAAACTGATTTTTTTAACACAGACGTCGCCTCCCTCCACTCTCTGCTAGTTACAACATTTCCCCTCTCATTCCAAACCCATATTTCTTCAATGGCACACACTAAGGGTTCTGGACAAAAGGCACCCATTGAAGCTCAAGACACTATGCCATTTGCCACCTGATGAGCATAATTTATGCCATGTTTTCCCTATATTTCATGATTGAATTGTATGATAAATATAAGATTAACTACAAACAATCCAAGCAAAAAGGCATATATTCATGATATAGGGAACTGAAGGATAGAAACCATTTACATCTTAAAGATGTGCTAAGAAAGGAGCAATTTACAAGGTTTTTAAGAAAGAACATATAGCAAAGGTGATACTATGCTATAGCATTCTGACAACAACTCAAAGTGCAATAAAAAGCATCATGAAAGCTATAGCAAAGTAGAAGACACAATGCTATGCGGCATATTTTCTGACCTTCTTATCTAGGTAATTTCAGCAATAAAAGAGAAGGGCGATAATGACAGGTAGATTGCTGACATTACGGAACAGAAGATGCGGATGATCGAAACTAAAAGATTTGAAGAATCCCACAGGATCAGCAGAATCAATCTACTCAGATCAAGAGGTACGATAGATCTCGACAGATTTGGAAAGCCCAACTCGCTGGAACTTACGCCACAAGAAAGGTTGATTATAAAAGGGAACAGTAAGACAACCCTAGGCGGAGAGTCACATTGAGCCAAAACGAGATTCCACATTCGGCAGACTCGAAAGAAGAGTGAGAGATTTCACATGCACAAGAATTCCAAGATAACCCAGCATCCTTCCTTTCAGTAAGACGGAGAGAAGAAGACGTGGAGTGGTGACGTGACAAGGCTTCTTCCACACCGTCGGAACTTCGTCGAGCTTTCTGTTTTCTCCTTTATTTTAGTATTTAGATCATGGGTCATTCATTACTATCTGTTTTGTTTTTCCCTCGTCAGTCATGAACTGATTTCCTAAGACTGAACGAGGATGATTTCTTAAGTGTTAAATAAACCCAGTTGCAAGTTCTTAATTTAATAGATTTGGTTTTCTTATAAGTGCATTAATTACTAGTCGATTAGCAGAAGCTAAGGGCTGGATTTGTGGCCTCGGGTTACTGGCAAGGAGTCGAGGTTAGACCTCTAAGAAACAGTGTTTGCTAGGCAGCCCGTGCACAGCTTGACCTATTATTGTAGGCTTAAGGAATGGGTCTACCTCTCATAACCATGACACCCTGTGTGTAAAGCAGATCTAACAAGAAAGTTGCCATAGGAATATCGAAAGAGTATAGTTAGTATCATATGTATCGGACGCAAAAGCTTCGGTAGAATATTGTGGTGGGTTAACCAAATAGCATTGTAGTTAGTGGCTATGTTGTAGCATTGCGGAAGCTGTGCAGTATAGATGTTATAGCAGTGGGTAAAGCAATTGGGGGATTGAAATGCTTAAGGATGATTCCGAGTTCAATCTAACTTCTTACTGGTATCTTCTCAAAATTAAATTACTTGTTATTTCTTTTTACTAGCATAAGCACAAAAACCTCTCAAACCAATCATATTTATTTTCTGTTTGCACAACTATCATAGCAATCGAGCGTCACTTCTTGGTATCTCAGTCTCTATGGTACGATACTCTACTCACACATTATTACTTGTTTGACTGGTTCACTTGCCATCAAGGAAATCGACCAACACCACCCGAGAAGACAAATCCCATTTTCACTCCCTAAAAGCAGACAAAACCCTAGCACCGGAACGAGGATTTGACAGAGATGCATTCGAGCAAGGCGCTTACCCTAAATGTGTTACAGGAATCATACGCCAACGCAAGTGGGAAAAGTTCTACCTCCACCTTGCCAAAGTGGTGACCCCTCTTGTTTTTGAATTTAGTGCAAATTATCCAGGGGGTTCCCCTTATTTCATAACTGTCTGGGGAAAGAGAGTACAATGCGTGCACAAGCGCAATCCACAAAGTATTCGACCTAGAACCCACAGACAACGAATATAATGAGCTTCTCCAGCAAGGGGAAAATTATGAAGTCCTTGCTAACATGGTTGCCCGACTCTGTGTGCCAAACACCGAATTGGAAATTTCTAAGGAAGGGTCCTACAATTTAAAATGTAGCTGTCTGAGACCTGAAGCACGTATCTGGTTTCACTTCCTCCGCTACCGACTCATGCCTACATTGCACACCCAAACTATCTCTCGAGAACGTGCGTTCCTGCTCTATTGCCTCTTGGAGGGCAAACAAATTGATGTTGACACACTCATTTACCAAGAGCTATTCAAGTCACTGAAGCACACCACAGAAAACCTTTGGTTCCCCGCACTTATCACCGAGCTCTGTCGAAATGTCGGGGTAATTTTTGATGCCAGCGAGGAAAGAGCCAATCTCCCGCAACCTCTTGTCGTGGCAGCTGTGCAACGAATTTTGCAAAAATGTCAACCACGAGTCACTCAGACCAACCTCGCCAGTTCCTTTGTCGAACCTCCAATTGACACAACCCTGATTTCTGCAGCTGGCTTCCATGCTTTGGTTGCCCAGGTTACCACCTTGCAACGCTCAGTGAGCACACTGCTTCTTCAACAGCAGATGTGGTGGCAATATATGGCTAAGAGGGATCGCAGCCTTGCTGCAAATCTCAGGACAAATGCCCCAAAATACACTCCATTGCCGGCTTTCCTTGAAACAACTTTTGATATGAACAATTTGATCGTCGGTCCACGACAACAGGAACCAACAAGCTCGCAGAAGCATCATGGAAGCAAAAGCCCTTAAGAAGGCGAGCCCACCAAAGACATACTCGTCTATCACACGAGGATGAAGAAGTGTCAAATTCTCATGGACCTTCAACAGGAAAAGGTTAAGTTAAGATGAGGTGTTACTTTTTCTTTCTGGTACTAGACTCTTTCTCTGTTTAGATATTTTAATTTTAATATGTTTTCTTCTTCCTTGTTGCTTAGTGGCAAGATGTTAAAAAAATTGACTAGGATGTTTTGGGCATGTCATATCCACCTCCCTTTTCGCTTCACCGTTGCAATGGGGGCATTGCATCGTTCAGGTGTGGGGGGATTAGTGATTTAATCTGTGGTCAATACTGTTGTGCATGTACCATCCTGTTTACCCTGACTTTAACGATTGCACTAGCTGAAAAAAAATTCAAATTGCATGATGAAGCATAAACAGAATTTTGTAGCAGTAGTATGAATGTCTGTATGATGAAGTATAACATGATTTGCCTATGGAAACTAAACCTTTAGGTTTGGGAAATTGACAGTGCTAGCTAATTTGATGCGAGGTAAAGTGGCAGTGAGAAATTTTTGAGAGAAGAACCCATGATGGAAGGATTGATTTGAGCATAATTGTTTTATTCTAGTGTGCATGTCTGCTAGCCCATGTATGATCCTTGATTTGTCTTAGTTCTTTATAAACTGTTTAGCATCTGAGTGTGAAATTCGTAGGATAAAGGCATTCATATCATACCCATCATTCCCATACACAACTCAGCTATCATCATCCCCATTTTGCTACCCCATTGAGCCCACACGATAGTGCTATAGCAGAACTAGTTTGACAGACAAGCTTGAAGGAAATTGTGAAGAAATGCTAGGGCCGAGTGCACCCACAAAAAATACTGCCAAAAGAGCTGTTGCTAAAAAAAAGAGGAAGAAAGAAAGAAAGAAAGAAAGAAGGAAAAAGAATAAAGAGCAGCAAGGAATACGAAGTACAGAAAGAGGCATTCGACTGAAGCTAAGAGACTTGTCTACATACCCTATTATAGCACTCTTCACCACTTCTCATCTCAACACCCATCTATCCATACCATAATAACCCAAGAAGTCCTTTGGAAGAATGGAGACTCAGATGCTAGGTACCAATCTTAGAACTTTGATAAGGCTATGGAACTATAGGTTAGCATGACAAGAGAGAAAGCTAAAATCCCCTGGGTGAGAAAGCATAAACATTGAACCCAAGTGCCTCATGACGCTTCTTCATCTAAGCAATACCACGCATCGCTAGCCGCTAGTACTAGGCAGTAGGATTGCCTAATAGGGGACGAGAACTGAAAGCAGTTGTGTAAGCAGGGTTATACATATATGAGTGCTATGACTATGAATTTTTGTTAGCTTCATCTTATTTTTCCTAGGAGTGCAAAAAGCTAAGTGTGGGGGTATTTGATGAGCAAAAATTATGCCATGTTTTCCCTATATTAAATGACAGAATTGAATAGTGAATGTAAGCTTAACTATGTTAAACCAAGGCAAAAAGGCATTAATTCATTATACAGGGAACATGAGGATGTATTTCACACAAATCCTCAACATGCGCTAGGAAAAGAACAAGTTATGAGCAATTATGAGAAGATCGTGTGGCAAAGCTGATACTATGCGATAGCATCCGGACAGCTTATCGGAATGTAATACAAGGCATCTCTAAAGCTATAGCAAAGTAAAGGACGCAATGCTATGCGGCATATGTTCTAAATCTTTTGTCAAGATTGTTTCAGGAAATATTGCGAAGGTCGAGAAAAGACTAGTAGATTGCTAACGTAACGGAATAGAAGATGTGGAGGATCGAAACTAAAAGATTTGAAGAATCTCACAGGATTAGCAGAATGAATCTACTACCATCAAAAGATACGATGGATCTCGACAGATTAGGAAAGGCCCAGCTCGTTGGAAGTAACGCTGCAAGAAAGTCTGATTATATAAGGAAACAGCAAGCCAACCCTAAGGAGGTCGAGTCGTTGAGAGTCTAATCCAAATTCACATTCGGCCAAACTCAAAAGAAGAGAGAGAGGATTCACAAGGCACGAGAACTCCAAGAGAACCCAGCATCCTTGCTTGCAGTAAGACGGAGAGAAGAAGACGTGGAGTGGTGACGTGACAGGGCTTCTTCCACGCTGTCGGAACTTTGTCGAGCTTCCTGTTTTCTTTTATTTTAATCTTTTGATCATGGGTCATTTTGTTGTTATCTATTTTGCGTTTCCCTCGTCAATCATGAACTGAATTTCCTATAGCTAAACGAGGATGATTCTTTAAGTTTTGAATGAACCAAGTTGTTAGTTCTTAATTCAATAAATTCAATTTGCTTATCAGTGAATTAATTAACTTGTCGATTAGAGGAAGCTAAGGGCTAGATTTGTGGCCTCAGCTTATTGGAAAGGAGTCAAGGTTAGACCTCTGAGAAACAGTGATTGCTAGGCAGGCTGGTGCAAGGCTTAACCTATTATTATAGGCTTCAGGAATGGGTCTAGCGCTCATAACCAATACACCCTGTTTTGTAATGTTGATCTAACTAGAAAATTTCCATAGGCATATGGAAGGAGTAAAGTTAGCATTAGATGTATCAGACGTGGAAGCTTCGATAGACTATAGTGGTGGGTTAACTAAATAGCGTTGTAGTTAGTAGCTATGTTGTAGCATCGCGGAAGCTGTGTAGTAGAGATGCTATAGCAATGGGTAAAGCAACGAGGGGATTGAGATGCTTAAGGATGATTCCAAGTTCAGCCTAATTTCCTACTGATATCTTCTTATGACTATGATACCATGTTTACTTTTGCTTGTTATTTAGCGTAACCACAAAAACCTCTCAAACCAATCATATTTATTTTTTGTTTCGCACAACTATCATAGCATTTGATCGTCACTTCCTGGTATCTCAGTCTCTGTGGGACGATACTCTACTTACACTTTATTACTGTTAGTTCTCAATGTGTTTTGATGATTAATAACAATTGTAAACATGTGTTGAAGTTTTTGCAAAATCTGTGTAAAACCATTTATCAGTTGTTTACTCGAGTAAAGGAAAGCTTACTCGAGTATAGGACTGTTAAAGGATTGCCCAATTGAATTTTACACGTACTTACTCAAGTAAAGGCTTACATACTCGAGTAAAGGCCATCCAGAAAGCAAATGCGTTTTTCAAATTGTGACTTACTCGAGTAAAGGTTTTCATACTCGAGTAAAGGTCATCCAGAAAGCAAATGCGTTTTTCAAATTGTGACTTACTCGAGTAAAGGTTTTCATACTCAAGTAAAGGCCATCCAGAGAGCAACCAATCTTTACAAGTTAAATCAATCTTTGGAGTATAGATTTCTATACTCGAGTATTGGACTTACCGAGAGCAAATGAACTTTTGAACTTGAGTGTATACTCGAGTAAACATTGACTTACTCGAGTAAAGGATCTTCTGAGAAAGCTCCCAAGTTTTTCTAAACTCGTGCATACTCGAGTAAAAGTTTTCATACTCGAGTAAGGAACTCTTAAAATGATTTTCAACTTAACTCATGTTCGTGCTTACTCCAGTATGAATTTGTTTACTCCAGTAAAGAGGCATCTTACATTTTGAGTTTTCAAGCAAATGGTTGCTTACTCGAGTAAACCACTAACTTACTCGAGTAAAGACTTTGGTTTCAAAAGTTCAAGTCTCGATGGTTTGCTTCTGGAAGCTGCTTACTCGAGTATCCTTTTGATCTTGCGGTAAAGACTCTTTCACACGGTGACTTACTCGAGTAACGAAGAACTTACTCGAGTAACCAACGCTGAAACCAATTTTTGAAATATACGAATTTGCATATCACTCTTGTTTGTTCTAATTGCTTTCATGAATCATTCACCTATGAACCCAACTATGGTTAACAAGTTTGTTAAGTGAATTTCGAGTTAGCACGAGATGAAGATTATTGAAGGTCAAAGCCATAAAGCAAAAAGTGTACGGTGCATTTAATGCACTTCGCAAATCAACCTTCTTTTGGATAATCCATCGAGCACGCATTCTCAACGGTCAAGAATGCTTTCTTCATCAAGTAAACTCTTCTCCAACGGGCAAATCCTCGAGTTCCACCTCGGATCATATTAGCACTGGATTAGTTGGAGTTTAGAGAGAAGATGACCGGACTTAATGCTAATCACCTACAACGGTTGGATTCATCATTCAACGGTCATTTAATGTTCTCTACCTATAAATAGAGTTCATTAACTTCTTCTCAAGCTGATACACCCTGCGAGAGTGAAAATTTATTGATTGCCATTTATTGTGTTCAGCTTTCACTTGTATTGTATCAATCGATACTTGTACTTGGTGTTCATTTTATCTCGCTCTGTGAGAGAGTTCTATCTGCAAATCATTTATTGATTGAGATAACCACAAGTCGGGGACTTGGTGGTTGGGTGTATTGATTACAACTTGTAAGGGGGGAGTGAGTTCTAGAGAGAGAACTACTCTTGAGTACGAGTGTGTAATCAGTTTGTGAGTATAGTGGATTGAAAATCCCAAGTGTGGCTTAGGGGGTGGATGTAGGTCAAAGATAAGACCGAACCAGGATAATTTCTCTTGTGCAAGCTTTCCTTCCCTTCCTCCTCTGTTTATCTCTGGTTTCATTATTTCAAAACAGCATATTCGAAAAGTTTTTAAAATACCCAATTCACCCCCTCTTGGGTATATAGCTCCATTTACATTTGGTATCGAGCAAGGTCTTCTCTTAAGAGCTTAACAACTCGAGAAGGATCATTATGGAAGGTATCTTACCGATGGAGCATCTATCAACAGACCACCTGGTTTCAATGGAGAGCACTACTCTTCCGGAAGGCCAAATTCAAAGTGTTTGTTATGGCAACCGAGTATGGTCTTTGGAGAGTATTTGAAAGAGGAGATTATGAGCCATCAACCGTAGAAGATGGAGTCGAGTTCCCAAGCTAGAGGAGGAGTATGATGAGAACGATAGAAGAAACGTCACCCTCAACTGACAAGGCGGTTACGCTTCTCCAAAGTGCAATCGAGTCAACAAGAATACTTTCGTATTTGCACCTTATCATCTGCTAAGGCCATGTGGGATGCTCGGAGATAGCTCATGAAGGAACAGCTAGAGTAAAGCAAAACAGAGTCAATACTCTTATGACCGAATATGATCTTCTTCGAATGAAGTCTGGTGAATCCATTGGAGAATTTCAGCTTCGTTTCACTCATCTCATAAATCAACTCGCGGCTCTTGGAAAGGAATACGACCAGCCGGTTCAAGTGAGAAAGATTCTAAACATTCGAATAAGGAATGGGAGGCCAAGGTCACGGCAATAGAGGAAGCGAGGAGAATCAATGACGTCAGTGGCGGCTCTATTCGGAAGTCTCTCAGAATATGAGGCTAAACTCAAATTCAACAAGGGACTTGATGAAGTTCATGGCAAGAACAAAGGAATTGCCCTCAAGGCTGCAAAAGAAGTTAAAGATTCAGATGAAGAAAATGAGAATATAGACGAAGATGAGGAGATAGGCATGATGGTTCGTAGATTCAAGAAATTCTACAAGAGGGACCAAGGTTTCAAGAAATTTCATAAAGCTAGCTCCGGCTATGAGGCAAAGAAGCCGGTCATCGCTACGAATGTCAAAAGCCTGGCCACATCAAGTCGAATGCCCTTGGTGAACAACAAAGACAAAGAAAAGAAGAAGTTCAGCAAATACAAGAAGAAAGCTTATGTCTCCGGCATTTGGGGTGATAGCTCATCGATGAAGATGATGAGGATGAGGAAGAAAAAGCAAATATATGCCTAGTTTTGAAGAAGAAGAGCAACGTGCTAAACTTGAAGAGGTATATGATTGCAAACCTCCTTATGATGATCTATTTGATGAATATATGACTGTGCAATTTGAATTTGAAAAACTTGCTGAAAAATATTTCAAACTGAAAAACAGAAATCTTACTCTTGAATCTCAAGTTGAAAAGTTTTCCTCTTCAGAAAATGTTATTTGTAAAGATTGTCCGATCTGAAGAAAAAGAATTCATATCTTACAAAGGCACTTGAGAAATTCACTAGAGGAAGTGAAATGCTCAATGTCATTTTGAAACAACAACGTTTTATAAATGATAGATCAGGCATTGGTTACAGATCAGACTTTGATAAGAAGAAAGGCAAGAAGAAGAGTGGTCAAAAAACATACATGAACTATTTCACAAAATCAGTTCACTCTTCAAACCCCTTTGCGCATTGCAATTCTTGTAATAAGAAGGGTCATTCTACTTCATCTTGCTTTCATAGAAAAGAAAGAAAAATTAAGCCCGTGGGAAATTATCAATGGGTACCGAAAGGAACTTATGTTCCTAAGGTCAAAACTAACTCAAAGGACCCAAGAAAAGATGGGTACCTAAGGCTTGATCCCTTGTGAGTTGCGGGTTTATCTTAGAGCATCAAGACCCAACAAGTGGTACATTGATAGTGGGTGCTCAAGACACATGATTTGGAGATGAATCCAAATTTCTTTCAATCAAACCAAAGGATGGTGGTAGAGTCACATTTGGAGGAGACCAATCAGGAAAAATTCTTGGGATTGGTGAGATAGGAAACAATGAAGGTCCTCTCATCAAAGATGTCTACCTAGTAGAAGGATTGTGTCACAACCTCTAAGTGTGAGCCAAAGCACCGACAAGGGTAACCTAGTTATCTTTGATTCAAATGAATGCTTGATTGTTAGAAAAGATTTAGTCCCCATTGATGATTTGAAAACTAAAGCCTTATTTAGAGCACCTAGAGATGGAAATTGTTATACTCTTAACCTCTCTAGCAATGCTTGGTTTTCTGAAAATTGTTTTGTTAGTAATTTGAATGAGAGTTGGCTATGGCATAAACGATTAGCTCATGTTAATATGTTTCAACTTGACAAGTTCTTTGAAAAAGGATTTGGTCATTGGTATTCCTAAATTGAATTTCAAAAATGACATAGTCTCGTGATGCTTGTCAAAAAGGAAAACAAACCAAATCTTCTTTTAAAGCAAAAAATGAGATCTCAACTAGTAGACCTCTTCAATTACTTCATATGGATCTAGTTGGACCAGCTAGAGTAAAAAGTCTTGGTGGAAATCTCTACACTTTGGTCATAGTTGATGATTACTCTAGATTTACTTGGACAATATTTTTATCATCTAAAGATGAAACGTTTGATCAGTTTGTTACCTTTGCCAAAAAGGTCCGAACGAGAAAGGCTTTGCAATTTCGGGTATAAGGACTGATCATGGTGGCGAATTTGAAAACAACGCCTTCGGCGGGAGTTACGTGACAATGTGGGGATTGATCACAACTTCTCAGCTCCAAGGACTCCTCAACAAAACGGTGTGGTTGAGAGGAAGAATAGAGTCCTCACTGAGATGGCAAGGGCAATGTTAAATGAGAACAACATTTCTCAAGTGTTTTGGGCTGATGCGATGAGTACGGCTTGCTACATCTCCAACCGTGCCTATTTGAGAAAGAAGCTGAACAAGACCCCATATGAACTCTACAAGGAAAGGAAGCCAAATCTCAGCCACCTACATGTCTTTGGATGCAAGTGCTATGTGCACAACAATGGTAAAGAGAATCTTGGTAAATTCGATTCCAAAGCTGATATAGGTATCTTCATTGGTTATTCAAATAGGAGTAGAGCCTATAGAGTCTTTAATACTCGCACACGTATTGTTGAAGAGTCAATACATGTTGTTTTTCGTGAATCCAAATCTGATAAAGCCTTGGACAATGAAGAAGAAAATGTTTTCAAAAATCAATTCTTTTCGAAAACTACTCCTACTTCTACGAAAATTCTGAAAATGTTTTTGAGGTGATCCCCAAAATAATATTGAAAATCCTGATCAGACTCAACCTAGAGCTTGGAAATTTATTAGAAATCATCCTTTAGACCAAGTTATAGGTGATATTAATCAGGGAGTAAGAACCAGAAATAGTACTTTGAATGAAGTAACCTTTTCTCGCATTTATGTCTCATATAGAACCCTCTAAGATGGATGAAGCCCTTTCGGATAATGATTGGGTATTAGCAATGCAAGAGGAGTTACATCAATTTGATAGAAATCAAGTTTGGGATTTGGTACCTAGGCCCAGAGACCATCCGGTCATTGGCACCAAATGGGTATTCAAGAACAAACGTGATGAGTCTGCAATCATTATCCGCAACAAGGCAAGATTGGTTGCCAAAGGCTATAATCAAGAAGAAGGAATTGATTATGAAGAAACTTATGCTCCGTGGCAAGATTGGAAGCCATAAGAGTACTTCTAGCCTTTGCATGTGTAAAAGGATTTAAATTATATCAAATGGATGTGAAAAGTGCTTTTTGAATGGTTTTATACAAGAGGAAGTTTATGTGGAACAACCTCCCGGTTTTGAAAATGAACATTGTCGGATCATGTGTATCGTCTCAAGAAGGCTCTATATGGCACAGAAACAAGCTCTAGAGCTTGGTATGAGCGATTAAGCAAATTCCTTCTTGATCAAGGCTTTGTTAGAGGAAAAGCAGATACAACTCTCTTCATAAAGAGTAACAAGCTTAATGAAATTTTAATGGTTCAAATATATGTGGATGATATTATATTTGGTGCCTCTAATGATGCTTTGTGTGAAGAATTTTCAAAGACCATGCAGGGAGAGTTTGAGATGTCCATGATGGGAGAGCTCAACTACTTTCTTGGATTGCAAATCAAGCAAAGAAAAGATGGGATATTTGTTTCCCAAACCAAATATCGAATGATTTTCGAAGAAATTTGGGATGGACCAATGCAACTGGGTGACACTCCTATGAGCTCAACTTGCTTCATTGGATGCTGATGAGAAGGGCAAAGATTTCAACATCACAAAGTATAGAGGAATGATTGGATCACTACTCTATCTCACGAGTCGCCGGACATCCAATTCGGTGTTGGGATGTGTGCAAGGTTCCAATCCGCTCCAAAAGAGTCCCCATGCTGAACATGTGAAGAGGATATTGAGATATCTCTCAGACACGAAGACTCTTGGACTATGGTTTCCCAAAGGTCAACCGGAACACTTGGTGGCATACTCAGATTCGGATCATGCCGGCTACAAGACAGATAGAAAGAGCACAAGTGGCCAATGCGAATTCTTTGGCAACTCACTTGTCTCTTGGTTCAACAAGAAGCAAACATCGATGGGCCGTGTCCTCTACCGAAGCTGAATATGTGGCTGCTTCAAGTTGTTGTGCTCAAGTGCTATGGTTGAAGCAACAACTTGCGACTTGGGAGTTTACCGAAGGAGATTCCGATTTTGTGTGACAACACAAGCACAATAAGCTTGGCCAAGAATCCGGTGCAACATACAAGAACCAAGCATATTGATGTGAGGCATCACTTCATTCGGGATCATGTCCGGAAAAGAGATGTCAAAGTGATGTTCATCCCAACTCATCTTCAACTTGTGACATCTTCACAAAGCCTCTAGCCAAAGAACCTTTCAATTTCATAAGGAGAGAATTGGGAATGGTAAATCCCAATGAATTGTAAGCATTTCTCATCCAATTTAATGTTAGTTGTGTGTTTGATGATTAATCCTTACTAACTTAAGCATCGGAGTGCATAGAAATTGTTTTTGCGGGGTTTTCGATGTTTGAGAGATTGCTTACTCGAGTAGAGTACATGGTACTCGAGTAAACACGATGCGAAAGCAAATTCGAAGTTCGAAATGCTTTACTCGAGTATGGAAGTGGATACTCGAGTATTCAAGAGGCGAGAGCGCATTGCGAGAACAAAGAAAGGTTTACTCGAGTATATAGAGATTTACTCGAGTATAGACTGAACAGAGACCAAACTCCGAAGGTATGACAGAAACTTACTCGAGTATGTTAGTAACTTACTCGAGTATGTCCATCGAGATATTTCAAAAATTCACGCGACATTTTTGAAGTCAGTCGATATACTTCCTTCTTTACTCGAGTATGTAAATGAAAGTATTGTTTACTCGAGTAAGCAAGAACTTACTCGAGTATAGGCGTCTATCTATATATGCGAAACGACGTGTTCTTACATACTCGCATCTTTACTCCAGTAAAGCCCTAACTTTCTCTCTTCTTCTTCTTCTGTAATCATCACAATCATTCACCATTCCTTTGCAATCTTCACCAAACCTCGCCTAATTCTTCCTAACCTCATTTTCGTCGAACCCTAATCGCTCAAATGTCTAAGGAAGCTTCTCAATCCTCTCAACCGATGCCTCCACGAGCTCCAAGGTCTAAAACGATTCCAAAGAAGTTGCGAGAGGCATTGATACAAGAATCCCGGAGTGGGTGTTGTGATTGAAGATAATCCATCCTCGAACCCCAAGAGAGGGGATTCGACGTCAAAGGACCCGGTTCCTTCCTCGGCCACAAAAAGAAAGCGAGACGGCCGAGTCAAGCCAAGCCAAAAGACAAAGAACCGTTGTTCACGAAAGGCGCGGACCAAGAGGGCCATCCACATCGTACGGGTCTCTTTCTCTTGTAGAGGTTACGGGCTCCTCATCGACTCTGCGACTGAAGAGAATGAGCACGAAGGTGTCTCATCTTTCATCGAAAATGCAGTTGAGGAGATTAAACTTCACAAGGATCCGCCTCCTGGTTTCAAAGTCACCTCGGTTCCACTTCCTCCTGGTCACAATGCCATGTTCGGAGAGCAATACTCAACCCGAGGAGGATTTTGTCCCGTTGTCTCGATCAATCTAGAACAAGTTCACCAGGAATGCAATGTTGATCTATCGCCGTGGCTCAGACCTTATGACTCCTTTGTTTCCATCGAGGCCCCCTACTTTCCGGAGTTGGTGAGAATGTTCTATTTCAACATGAAGACTGATCACATCCTGGACTCAGAGGACAGAGCCATCGAAGAAAGGCTCACCACATCTGTGCGGGGAGTCACTTTCACCATTTCTGATGCAATCCTCAACCGGATATTGAAGGTTGTTAATCCCCCAGAGGCTTCTACACCACGATATGACAATGAAGAGGTGTATAGGACACTCTTACTCACTCAAGACGTACCGGATGATCAGAGAGCTCATTTATCCTTTAAACCATATGCAATGCCTAACTTGCACCGTGTACTCTGGTTTGTGTATACGAGGAATTTTGTCCAAAAGGGAGGTAGCTATTCACATTTCACGAAGAAGGATTACCGCTTTTCCCGCCTTTATCAAGCAACATCCATTCAATATTGGGCGGTGGGTCTTCAAGGAAATGAGCAACTTCAAGTTCACCTCCCGAAAAGGATCTTATATGCCCTTCGCTTCTCGGTGTCCTTGATCTTATTTTACCATAAGATATGGTATGTGGGCCCTCCCGAGTCAATGAAGTATATCCCATCCTTTGGCAAGACTCAATTTAAGTTTATGCGAGATAACCCTTGAACCGGAAGGATCCGGTCGATCAAGGGCTCCTCGAGATCTCGGACCGTGCATCTCAATCGGTTGCTCACGAGGCTCGTCCGCTCCTCCTCCTCCACCTGGATTTTGAGGCTAGAGTTAAAGCCATTGTGGACACTTCTATTGCTTCTCACTTTGTCGAATGCAATTTGAATTTGGCAAGCTAGGAGCTGATCTCAAGATTGGTCTAAATGAGGTGATTCTTTGGTCGAATGAGGTTATCACAAAGTTGGACAAACTCAAGAATGACACGAAAAGAAGCGGGATGAGATTTTTGATCGGTGCATCGACTTGGATTCTCGGATTGGTTCTATCATGGATATTGCTCAGAGAGGCCGGGACAAGGTCAACAAATTGATCCAGCACTTTGACCTTGGTTCTTCATCCTCAGCTACATTTGGGTTCACGACTGGTCCATCCTCATCCTCTCCTGTACCTGAGACCCAGCCACCAGAGATTTACATGTCCCCACCTTCCTCACCTCCCTTCTCATTTCCCAGTCCACCTCACACCACTTCCCCGACCTCCACTTCCACTCCTACCCCGTAATTCCATCTTCTCCTATCACTCCCACCACGAAATTCTACCCGACTCCTTTCCCTCTCCATCTACCCCATCTACCGAGAAAATCCCCACACCTTCTCCTCACCATGACCCTACCTTTGATCCATCCTTGCCATGGTCCTCTCGGTCCCCTCCTTTTGTTGTTCTTGATCCCGAGTATGTTGATAATGACAAAGGGGGAGAAGAAGAGAAAGATGAATAGGGTCTAGATTGTAGTGTAGGGTCTAGATTGTAGTGTCTAACATGCATTATATCTTGTTGATTCTGCATTTTTTGTTTCATTCTCTGATATCAGTGTTATCAGAGTATTTGTCATTTCTGATATCAGCAAAACATTGTATGAAGTTTGCTTAATGATTATATTATCAGTTGTTTATGTGTTCAAATGCATATTTCTTTGCCATTCTCTCGAGTATTACAGATTAACATGCATATTCAAATGGTTTTTTGACCACTTTGCACTAATATTTGAAAAACTTCAATTCAAAGGAACTTCATCTTTCAAATTATTTAAAAAGATCATTCACAAGTGTTGTCATCATCAAAAAGGGGGAGAATGTTAGTTCTCAATGTGTTTTGATGATTAATAACAATTGTAAACATGTGTTGAAGTTTTTGCAAAATCTGTGTAAAACCATTTATCAGTTGTTTACTCGAGTAAAGGAAAGCTTACTCGAGTATAGGACTGTTAAAGGATTGCCCAATTGAATTTTACACGTACTTACTCGAGTAAAGGCTTACATACTCGAGTAAAGGCCATCCAGAAAGCAAATGCGTTTTTCAAATTGTGACTTACTTGAGTAAAGGTTTTCATACTCGAGTAAAGGTCATCCGAGAAAGCAAATGCGTTTTTCAAATTGTGACTTACTTGAGTAAAGGTTTTCATACTCGAGTAAAGGCCATCCAGAGAGCAACCAATCTTTACAAGTTAAATCAATACTGGAGTATAGATTTCTATACTCGAGTATTGGACTTACCGAGAGCAAATAAACTTTTGAACTTGAGTGTATACTCGAGTAAACATTGACTTACTCGAGTAAAGGATCTTACAGAAAGCTCCCAAGTTTTTCTAAACTCGTGCATACTCGAGTAAAAGTTTTCATACTCGAGTAAGGAACTCTTAAAATGATTTTCAACTTAACTCATGTTCGTGCTTACTCCAGTATGAATTTGTTTACTCCAGTAAAGAGGCATCTTACATTTTGAGTTTTCAAGCAAATGGTTGCTTACTCGAGTAAACCACTAACTTACTCGAGTAAAGACTTTGGTTTCAAAAGTTCAAGTCTCGATGGTTTGCTTCTGGAAGCTGCTTACTCGAGTATCCTTTTGGATACTGCAGTAAAGACTCTTTCACACAGTGACTTACTCGAGTAACGAAGAACTTACTCGAGTAACCAACGCTGAAACCAATTTTTGAAATATACGAATTTGCATATCACTCTTGTTTGTTCTAATTGCTTTCATGAATCATTCACCTATGAACCCAACTATGGTTAACAAGTTTGTTAAGTGAATTTCAGTTAGCACAGATGAAGATTATTGAAGGTCAAAGCCATAAAGCAAAAAGTGTACAGTGCATTTAATGCACTTCTGCAAATCAACCTTCTTTTGGATAATCCATCTGAGCACGCATTCTCAACGGTCAAGAATGCTTTCTTCATCAAGTAAACTCTTCTCCAACGGGCAAATCCTCAGAGTTCCACCTCAGATCATATTAGCACCTGGATTAGTTGGAGTTTAGAGAGAGAAGATGACCAGACTTAATGCTAATCACCTACAACGGTTGGATTCATCATTCAACGGTCATTTAATGTTCTCTACCTATAAATAGAGTTCATTAACTTCTTCTCAAGCTGATACACCTGCGAGAGTGAAAATTTATTGATTGCCATTTATTGTGTTCAGCTTTCACTTGTATTGTATCAATCGATACTTGTACTTGATGTTCATTTTATCTGCTACGTGAGAGAGTTCTATCTGCAAATCATTTATTGATTGAGATAACCACAAGTCGGGGACTTGGTGGTTGGGTGTATTGATTACAACTTGTAAGGGGAGTGAGTTCTAGAGAGAGAACTACTCTTGAGTACGAGTGTGTAATCGGTTTGTGAGTATAGTGGATTGAAAATCCCAAGTGTGGCTTGGGATTTGGATGTAGGTCAAAGATAAGACCGAACCAGGATAATTTCTCTTGTGCAAGCTTTCCTTCCCTTCCTCCTCTGTTTATCTCTGGTTTCATTATTTCAAAATAGAGCATATTCTGAAAATTTTTTAAAATACCAATTCACCCCCCCCTCTTGGGTATATAGCTCCATTTACAATTACTTGTTCGACTGGTTCACTTGCCATTAAAGAAATCGACCAATAGCTATGCGGCATATTTTCTAATCTTTTGTCAAGATGATTTTAGGAACTATAGTGAAGGTCGAGAATGATAGGTAGATTGATGACGTAACAGAATAGAAGATGCGAAGGATCGAAACTGAAAGATTTGAAGAATCTTGTAGGATCAGTAGATCAATCTACTAAAATTGGAAAGAGAGATACGACTGGATCTCGACATATTAGGAAAGGCCAAGCTCCTGGAACTTACACTGCAAGAAAGCCTAATTATAAAAGGAAAAGCAAGCCAACCCTAAAGAGAGTCGAGTCACTGAGAGTCTACTCCTATTCGTACGGCCAGACTTGAGAAGAGAGAGAGAATTCACAAGGCACGAGAAACTCCAAGAGAACCCAGCATCCTTCCTTGCAGTAAGGCGGAGAGAAGAAGACATGGAGTGGTGACGTGACAGGGCTTCTTCCATGCCATCGGAACTTCATCAAGCTTTCAGTTTTTTCTTTCATTTTAATCTTTTGATCATGGGTCATTATGCTGTTATCTGTTTTGCGTTTTCCTCGTCAATCATGAACTAAATTTCCTATGGCTGAGTAAGGATGATTTCTTAAGTTTGGAATGAACCTAGTTGCTATTTCTTAATTCAATAAATTCAGTTTGCTTATCAGTGATTTAATTACCTTGTCGATTAGCGAAGCTAAGGGCGAGATTTGTGGCCTCGGCATCGGCAAAGAGTCGAGGTTAGACCTCTGAGAAACAGTGATTGCTAGGCAGGCTGGTGCAAGGCTTGACCTATTATTATAGGCTTAGGAATGGGTCTACCGCTCATAACCATAACACCTTGCTTTGTAATGCAGATCAAACTAGAAAATTGTCATAGGCATATGGAAGGAGTAAAGTTAGTATTATATGTATCGGACGCAGAAGCTTCGATAGATTATAGTGGTGGGTTAACTGAATAGCGTTGTAACTAGTAGTTATGTTATAGCATTGTGGAAGCTGTGCAGTATAGATGCTATAGAAATGTGCAAAGCAATTGGGGGATTGATATGCTTAAGAATGATTCCAAACTCAGCCTATTTTCCTACTGATATCTTCTTACGACTACAACCTCTGCTTATTTTCTTGTTTATTAGTATAGCCATAAAAGAAAAACCCTCAACCTAATCAAGTTTATTCTCCTTTAAACACAACTGTTCTGCAATTCAGTGTCCTCATTTGGTATCCAGTCTCTGTGGGACGATACTCTACTTACTCTTTATTACTTGTTCGATCGGTTCACTTGCCATCAAGGAAATCGACCTACAACTATCCGGTTCAACCGTGGACTCCATCCCCAATAGGTTGAATTCCTTCGTCTGCCTTAGTTTGGTGGTTCCCTTTAGCCCAAGTGGATATCCGACTATCTAAAAGCAATTCCCTTGTAGGTGACCTTTCTTTAAGAAGTGGGTACACTTTATTGAAGAATCACTATGGTTCCTTCCCCTTCCATGACCATAAGTTATGGTAACCATGGCTATCCCTTCTGTTGGATGGCTACGGTCAAAATTTGATCATTGAGTCTCATCTTGAATCACCATAAAGTAAGCCTCATGCACTGACGGCAACAGATTCATGAGGAGAATTTGCCTTCTGGCTTGATGATAGGATTCATTTAATCCCATTAGGAATTGCAGAAGTTTCTACTCTTGCATTAAATCTGAGTAGGCTCTTGTATATTGCAAGTGCACGATGGAAGCGAAACCAGAGTAGATTGATCTTCCCACAGTTCTTTAAGTTTTGAAAAATACACAGAGATAAAGGCATATCCTTGACGATATGAGATGAGTTCACGATACTAGAGAAAAGATTCTGGCTCCATTTTTTTTTCAAATTGTTCTTGGAGATCTTTCTTAACAAGGTGTATGTTCTAAAAGAAAATCACACCATTTGCCAACTCCTTGGAAATCGAATTCAGGAGCCAGGAGAGGATGATAACGTTGTATCTCTCCCACTGAGCCTGTAGCGCCAGATCTTGGTCCTCTTTCTGGCAAGTACCATCAACCAGACTGAGTTTGTGCTTGTTGAGCAGAGAAATCCATAGGGCCCGACTCCACACCATATAATTTTTGGTGCCTGTAAGGGTTTGTTGAATAATCGATACCCCTTGAGTGTCAGACAAATGCAAAAATAGCGAATGAGCGAATGAAATAGATTCTAAAGGAATTGAAAATCCGTTATGCTGTGTCTTTGAAGTCCACTTGCCAAAATCTTTATCAGCCATGAGAAAGATCTAGGAATCTTGTAGTTGAAATCTACGAAAAATGAGGGTAGTAGTGATGATCGCGGAAATGACGGTGGAATCAATAGAGACGATGATGGGAGGATTTGTGAAATGGGTTGTCATAAGAGCTAAGGTTCAATAATGAGGATGAATCCCTTAGTCGTGCTCATATCACGCAACAACTAGGGATCTTGTAGTCGAAATCTACGAAAATGACAAAGGGAATGACGATTGCAAAAACAACGGTGGAATCAATGAAGATGATGATGAGAGGATTTGCGAGATGGG
This sequence comes from Acacia acuminata, assembly GCA_019022655.1. Classification (NCBI taxonomy): domain Eukaryota; kingdom Viridiplantae; phylum Streptophyta; class Magnoliopsida; order Fabales; family Fabaceae; genus Acacia; species Acacia acuminata. The sequence goes on from JAFJYI010000036.1 coordinate 3,267,866, forward strand.
CTACCGCGAAAGCTGGGATTCAAGATGAGGATGAATCCCTTTGTAGTACTCGTATCACAATAGCTCGTGTCTCGGGTCAATGAAGGCGGTGCTCCATGTATCTTGCCTAGATCTTGAATTAACACGGTATTTTGTGTTACAGATTGGGTGCATGAGTTGCTCCACGAAGCTTGCTTTTGGATATTGAAAAAATAGTAATCTTGGCCCATTTTTTGATATATGGGCCATGAATCATAATGAAGCAAATATATCCATGGAGAATCTAAGTGGCTCTGGTACCATGTTGAATATCTCAAATTGATGACTTTAGCAATTGGAAATCACAACAGGGCAGAGAAAGAAATACTTCTCATTTATGAAATAGAAGTTTTACACCACTAAGTTCTCAATAATATTTCCATAACTTATTTATATACAATTAATGATGGATTGAGATGTATACCACCTTAACAAATAAAACTAACTACATTTGTATTTATTTATTTACAATTTGTACTTGTATATTACTAACAATTTTGGACCTCAACGTTGTCGTTATTTGGCCTTTGAGACAGAGGAGGTCAATTCTTTGAAAGTAGAGGAGGCTAGTAAAATTTTGGACCTCACTATGGCGATTGTGATTGCTGAGATAGAGGAGGTCGATTCTCTGAAAGTAAAGGAGGATGTTTCAAACAAGAAGTCATCCAAACATGATGGTGTAGCGACCATTGTTATTCAAATTGATGAGACAATAGCTAAAGAAGAAAAACATGAACATGGTGAGGAGAAGCTAATAGCGTAGTCATTAATGCTTGCATGCTCCTTAACAAGGAATTTCGCCACTATCCACACTCTACACAAGAACACACCTCCATTCCTCTCTGTATGCCATCTCACAGTACTTCACCGATTTCTTCTCCATTTGCTGCTCGAACTAGCAATCTTTTATGTCGATTTCTTCTTCAGTTTTTTATCCTAGGTTCTCAGCCTTGTTCTATCCTTTTGCCATGACCAAGAAAGGCCGATGCGGCAATCGAATCAACTCTAAATCTGTGGAGGTTCCCTGCGATGCGCACAACGTTGATCTTATTGGGACATTCTTCGGCAATGACAATTTTGGTTTTCATGTCTATCACTCGATTGGAAGAGGCACGGGATCTGACACGAGAATACTTGTGATACCAAAGGAAAGGGAAGAATACTTTGACAATACGATGCTCACATTCTTTATTTTTTCTTATTCCCTTTTGTTGCCGATTTTACTGGTGAAGGGACAGGAAAGGCGGACCCAAACGAATTCCACTACATTCACTGGAGTGAGGTGCACTAGTTATCAATTAGAGGGGTTCCGGTCACAAGGTTGAAAGTGAAACGATGATTGGCGGTGGAAACCGCGAACGGCTAAATGAGAATGATGTCGGCTTCACTCTTGGATTGGGTAGGGCAAATGAAAAAGATGGATCGAGTGAAAACTTTCAATGGGTCATTGGATTTGGATCTCACTCGGTGCCTTTGGAATATTATTTGGCCTGGAATAGGTACGTTAATGATGCTCGAATATGGGTGGGTCGGATCTCAAGCTAGGATACCCATACTGGTTTAATGGATTTAGGCTTCACCTAGTGGATATGTCTCAAGCGTGCTCCAAGTATTTTCCACGTGACAGCCAACAAATCTCAAGTGGGCCATTCGTTGTGGTCCAACAATTCAATTGTCTTTTGCAAATGAGTATGGTAGGAGAAGTATGGACTTGTTAAACAATTGCGAGCTTCCTACTTATTGGATTTTTGTGACAAACCTGTGTGGGAGTGTGACAGTGGGCTTCCAAAAAAAGGTCTTATCCTAGATATTTTATTTTCTAGCTTTGTATTAATACTTGAGGGCAAAGATCTTTTTGTTGAGGGGTGTATTGATACGTAGGAATAGTAGGGAAAGTGGTAGTTTACGAAATATGCTTATCAGGGTTATAAATAGGGGTTTGATGGTTGCAATGGGTGTTAAGTGAATTAGTAATTTCTTGTTTTTACTCTCTTCTCCCTTATAATGCTAACACAAAGTGTCTTTAAGCTAACCTTTTAGGTCTTGACAACCCAAAGAATGGATGTTTTACTAGAATTGAAGCCATGGAAATGGAAATTAAATTAAATTCCATCACTCAAGGGCTAGTTTGGTTTAAACAAAATATGCGAGGAAAAAGGAAAATCTCATATCTTCTATCGCTTGAAGGATTTTGGTTGCACTATCCAATTGGAAACCAATTTCTAGGGGCGCCAATTTTCCATCCTCCATGGGAGATCATTTCCTTCCATTGTTATTGAGCCAATTTTCCAAGGTGATAAATCCCAAAAAAAAAAAACCTTATTTTCTTCTTCAATGGTTGTCACGATCTTCTTTTTCATCGGTCAAGATATGTATTGATGTCGTCACCACCTCCTCCTATTTCTATTGCTGCAAATCCGTCAATAAGGGAGTAATAGGAAGAAGAAGTCAATGATGGTCCCTTTGTAGTCGTCACCTCCTCCTACTTCCATTGCTACAAATCCATCAATGATAGAGGAGGAGGAGGAGGAAGTTGACAATGGCCTCTTTGCCACCGCCTCCTCCTCCTCCTTCCGTTGCCACAAATCCGTCAATAATAGAGGAGGAACAAGAAATCTATGATGGTAGTGATGGTGGGGAGAGAAGATGGTGGTGGTGAAAAAGAGAGAAGAAGTTGAGACGAAGGTGGAGACGTGGAGTAAAAGAAGAGAAAAGAAGCTGAGGGTGGTGCGTGAATGAGGATAAATTATACATTTTCCTTTTTTATTTTTAATTTCATCTATAGATATTTTAAATATATTGTTTTCCATTTCCTTTCTTTTGCATATCAAACATCCTCGTGATAAAATATTTTTCACTATGTTCCGCCGTTTCATTCCTTTCCATTCCGGGATTCAAACGGGCTCCAAGTCTGCTCATGAATTCCTTTCATCACAATCGATGGAATTGGATTCCCTGATATATCCCATGGAATTCTGGAAATACCCCTCTCATTTTCAGCTTCTTCGATCCAGACCCACCCCAACTCCATCTCCGTCTCCATCGCATCATCACAGTCACTGACTTCACCCTGAACGGCGCCTCCTTCACCCTCGTGTTTCTGGGCTCCAAGCGCGTCATTCCGCTCTTCTTCCGCACTGCCGTTGAGCACTCAGATGTGACGGCGACTCGTCCTCTCCACGACCACTTCATCTTCAGTCTTCACCTTCTCCATTTTGTCTTCGTCCAGCGACGCCTTCATACCAAACGATAGCGTTCACGTCGTCATTTGAGCTGTCTGGTTCTGCTTGTGGAAATCGCATCTTTGCAAGTTGAAGCTAGATTCACGGTGAGGAACATCTATTTCTGGTTTTCCTTGTTTGCTTCCATGGAGGGTTTGAGTTTGTTTTTTTGCTTATTCCAGTTATTTGTCCTTGCTTAGATGATAGATATATGGGTAGGGGATTTTCTTCTTCATCGATGTATTTTTCTGTTCTTGCTGGGCGTTGCTGCAAAATTTCTTGGTTGAACCTGGTGGTAGTAGATGCCATTGGAAAGGCAGATGACGAGTAGAGTATCATGAAATCGTGGCTGTTAGATTGTAATTACCGGCGATGGACGATGGTGGTTGTAATCTCCGGTTGTGGTGGATGGTGGTTCCGTATATGAACCAAAGGGTATGAATATTTGCGATAAGGTCATGTTAGTATTTTCACATTATAAATACAAATATTAAATAAAAATTATGTCAGGATTCCATGAGCTTACCAAACACACTTTTAATGCATTGTCATGAAATCCTTCAGAAGGTTTAGGAAACTGATAGCATATTAGTTTTCTTTACCTTCAATGCAATGTCATGAAATTCTTCAGAAGGTTTAGACGATTCTGTGACAGTTTTGGATTCAGCATACACTCTAGACAATTATCAGTTATCACTGAGGCCAGGTCAGAACTCTCAAAGGTGAAAGAAGCAGTTCGTGTGGATGCAGACGTTGCTCGTATTTCAACTTTGCATTACCTTATACAGCTATGTGCTAAAACACAGTCATTGATGGAAGGGAGTTCATGCCATGCTCAGACTATTCGTATTGGCTTTGAAATAGATATATTAACATCAAATATGCTCATTAATATGTACTCAAAATGTGGTTTAGTGGACAACGCTTTCCGAAAGTTCAGTGAAATGCCAGAGAAAAGTTTAGTTTCATGGAATACAATGATTGGATCTCTTACCCGAAATGGGGAGGAGCTGCAAGCTCTCACACTTTTCATCAAAATGCAAAGAGAGGGAACCTCATGTAATGAGTTTAGCATTTCTAGTGTACTGTGCGCATGTTCCACAAAATGTGCTATAGTTGAGTGCATACAGTTGCATGGTTTTGCCATTAAGGCTTCTATAGATTCAAATGTTTTTGTTGGGACTGCTTTGATTGATGTTTATGCTAAATGCTCTTCAATAAAATATGCAAATCAGGTATTTCAGAACATGACAGAAAGAAGTCATGTAACATGGAGTTCCATGCTGGCAGGATATGTGCAAAATGGGCTCCATGAGGAGGCTTTGCTACTGTTTCATAGTCATCAATTAATGGGTTTGGAGGCAGATCAGTTTATTATTTCATCTGTTATTAGTGCTTGTGCAGGTCTGTCAACTTTGATTGAGGGGAGGCAGGTGCATGCTATGTCAAGTAAATTAGGATTCGATTCAAACACGTATATTGTTGCCTCCCTCATAGATATGTATGCCAAATGTGGCTGCATAAAAGAAGCATACCTTGTGTTTCAGTGTGTGGAGAAGAGAAGTATTGTATTATGGAATGCAATGATATCGGGGTTCGCCAGACATGCTTGTGCACTAGAGGCAATGATTTTGTTTGAGAAATTGCAGCAGATTGGCTTCTGCCCTGATGATGTAACATACTTATCTGTATTAAATTCATGTAGTCATATGGGCTTGCACGAAGAAGGACGAAAGTACCTTGACCTCATGGTGAGGCAGCACAATCATTCTCCCAATGTCATTCACTATTCATGCATGGTTGACATTCTTGGTCGAGCTGGACTAGTTCATGAGGCATATCAGTTGATGGAGAGAATGCCATTTGATGCAACTACTTCTATGTGGGGTTCGCTTTTGGCCTCTTGTAGGAAATGTGGCGATATCGACCTCGCTCAGGTAGCAGCTAAGCACCTATTTGAAATGGAACCTAACAATGCAGGGAACCACATCTTGCTATCAAACATATATGCAGCAAATAAACAGTGGGAGGAAGTTGCAAGAGCAAGGAAGCTTCTCAGAGATAGTGATTTGAAAAAAGAGAGAGGTAAGAGTTGGATTGAAATTAAGAATAAGGTTCATTCTTTTACCGCTGGTGATATAAATCATACAAAAATAGATGGAATTTATGCATATTTAGATAATTTGATAGAAGAGTTAAAGAAGGCTGGTTACAAAGTTGAGACTAATCATGACCTTCATGATCTGGAGGAGGGCACAAAACAGGTGCTTTTGAGGTATCACAGTGAGAAGCTTGCTCTTGCCCTTGGGTTGATGTGTTTGCCTTGTAATGTACCCATAAGAATTATGAAAAACCTTAGAATCTGCGGTGATTGCCACACTTTTATGAAACTAACGTCAAAGTTTGCAAGCAGGGATATCATTATCCGAGATATAAATCGTTTTCATCACTTGAAGGATGGCATCTGTTCCTGTGGGGATTTTTGGTGAACATCTGATATATTCTATTTCCTCTGATCTGACTATTGTTAGATTCATATACTTTTCTGCTTCCTTGAACCATATCCAAGCCATCATTGGTGAAAGGTTTGGTGATCACATTTTAACTTGACCATCAATGAGTTGGCTGTATACAACAGGGGCATATTTGAGATTTAAGTTCACTGTGATGTTAAATGGAGAGAGATGAGTGGAATACAGGTAGGGGATCTAAGTTCCAATGTTTGAGCCAAAGTTATTGGTCACTGTCTTCTCTCCATAATTTCCACATTAATAGCCTGTGGTCACAAACTTTTCAAATCTAAATATTTTACGTCCTGAAATTTTTCATGAGTATGATAATGTTGGGCTATGAAGATTATTAGTAAATAGTAATCCATATGAATCCATGTTGGAGAGGCCTGTTTTATGACTGATTTTTGGTTGTCAAGGCAGCTAAGAGAACTTCTGTCTCTGATTATTTAGATGTTCATGCACAGCTTCTGATAGGGCTCTCATTCCATTCACATAATTATGTGCTTCTTAGGTGCTCATACCTCTAATATAAGCATATTTTTTTGATTTTTTTTTTTTTTTTTATATATTGTATTTATTTAGATTTAAATTATATCGCTTTTTCGAGATTTTTTTTTTTTTGCATCCAATATGTCAAATTAATTAATTTCTAGTTCTGCATTTGTCTCAGTATTATGGAAATTAATTAATTTGAAATACTGGGTGCACAAAAAAAAAATCTCAGAAAGTAGTATATAATTTAAATCTACATATATACAATATGTAAAAAAATCAAAAATAAAAAATCAAAAAAATTATGCTCATACCTCTAATTAGAGGTATGAGCACCTAAGAAGCACATAATTATGTACATGTAATGTGCATTCCTTCTGAATGTTGGAGCGGGAACATATTATTCTTTTATTCCTCAAAGCTTATAGCTTACATTGTTATACATGCTGAAATCTTAGTGATAGCATTGATGAGCCTGCTACCTAAATGTATATTTCACTATTGGGCATGGAATTGATTTCAATCACAATGTGTTTGGTATAATGGAATTGGCAAACTTTCCAATTCCAATCCCACCAAAATAGGTGAAATTGGCTTCCACCCCATACCCCAAAGAGATCAATTCCATCTCCACTTAGCCTATTTTCACCCTCCCTATCTTTCAACCTTTATGCCCTCTCACCACATACTAGCAAAGAAGCCCCAGCCACCACTCACCACCGCTACAACCACCATGCACCAACCTAGTGGCAGTGGTGGCGACATCTAGCCTTAACTGGTTTGCTCATCGTCTCGTGTCCTTCCTCCCTCCTCAGCTTGCTCTTGAGTTTCACCCACACCACCACGGTGTTCCCTCCCTTCTCCATGCTTGAGGTTCCAGTTGAGTATGATCTTGCAGTTTTGGTGATCGCCCTTCATTCCAGTCGTGGTTATTCCGACGAGGTTGGGATATTGACGCATTGATGGTTATTATTATGAAGCTAAGTTGTTGAAGAAGGATTCGAAGGTGGAAGCTCATGAGCAATACAGTTCTGGCAACAACCCTTCTTCCTCAGTGACGAGACCTCCTTCAAACTCACTGTTTTTTTTTTTTTCTTTTCCGTGATTTTTAGGTTTTGGATTTGGGTTTATAATTCAATGAATTCATTTAAATGAAGAATTTGCCCATGAAAATCATGATTTGGGCTTTGGATCTTTGTTGGACCCTCCTTTAGCACAATGATGATGTTTGCCGTTTAGAAGAAGAGTTTTTAAAAAAAAAAATTAAAAGGGTTTGTTGGTCTTTTAAAAAAATTATTATTATTAAATTCTTTTTTTTTAATAAAAAAAAGAAGATAAATTTGCTTCATTAGCATTACAAAGTCAACACCTAATATTACTTCATTAGCAGTTTTTGGTTATTAATATTAACAATGTTAAGTTTTAAAGACTAAAAGGGCTTTTAAAATTTTAAGCGAGAAAATACATTATCTAGACTTAAATGATTAAAAGGGAATTAGACATGGAAACATGAGTAATGGTGTGATGCGAATCATGCGATCAATCTATGGGCTTTCATCGCCATAGTTTGATTTGTATTATCCAAATACAATTTCAATGGTCTTAGCTTAATTTTTTTTTTTTTTTTTTTTTTTTTTTTACTTTTTAAATAAACCATTTTAATATTTACAAAATTTGAAATAAAAAGAATCTTTTAACTGTTGATTTTTTTAAAATGACTTTCTAATGAAAATTTATAAGTTGAAAAATTTAAATCTCAATCGTTAAAACTATATTTGGATTATCATTGTGATGCTTATAATTGTGGTGAACACTGAATCTAGTACTCAGGCTTAGGTGGCGTGCTCATTGACCTTAGTGGGTTAAAAGTGATCAATAGAATGTGGTTTCCATAACAAAATCTTTTTATACAATTGAGCTAAAGTTGGACCGGAGTCAAATATCAAAATAAAACTTGAACCATAGTCGAGTCGGGATTGAGTTAAAACTCCGAGTTAGACGAGAACAATTTTCAAAAAACTAAAGGGTTTTTGTGTTGACAAAAATGAAAAATGCCAAAAAAAAACAAATAAACAAATGAATTTTTATTTTTAAAAAAAAAATAGCACTCTAAAAAAATTAACATTTTGACAAACTATTTGAAGTTATATGATGTTATTTCATAAAGAAACTTCAAATATTAAGTCTGTTACTCCCTCTGATCCTAATTATAAGATCTCATTGACTTTTTTTTTTGGAGAGATTAAGGAAACTAATTAAATTACTTTAAGTATTTTCATTTTTTTTTTCAAATTAATTAGTTTAACTAATAAACTAATATATAATCCAAATATACACAACATATGAAATGATTAAGAACTTATTTAACTTCCTTAATCTCTCCCAAAAAAAATCAACTAAGTCTTATAGTAGTATTACGTTGACAATTAAACTTATTATGAATTTATTTCTTATATATAATTATTTTTGTTAAAATATTTCAACCATCAATCTAACTGGTTGGAGCATCTATGAACTGTTGATTTCATTTTACTTTTAAAAACATTCATTCCGACTCTTTAATTAATCATCATTTTCTTCCTTTTGTCTATTAGGGTTCATGAATGAACACCTTTTCTTTTCTTAAAATTTTAGGTCAAGCCTAGTGGATCCAATCGCTTTTTTAAAAAAATAAAAATAAAAATAAATTAAATTTTACTATTTTTTGTATGTCATGCCAATGAAATTGAATGTTCTCTCCGTCCAATTTGGTAAAATAGCTTTGTAATAACCAATCACTCCCAAAAGCTTATTCCCATTATGGAACACGTGCTCTCAACCACCAACGTTCTTGTCAACCTCTCTCTTTCTTTCTCATCAAATCATTTTTCTTTGCATGCCCCATCATCACCCATCAACAATGATCTACTAGTAGTATCTTTTTCAAAAAGATTAAATTATCCTATAACTTAGTAACTAATTTTTCAGGTAAAAAACTATTTTTTTATTAATTTATTTCCTTTTTTTAATTAAATATCTATATTTTTTTATTCCTTTTATCACGTTTATATAGTTTTTTTTTTTTAATGGGATAGGATATTTTAACTACCAATTTTGATCACTACCAATATTATTTTTTTACCGTTATATCATAATCTCGGATACTGATCGGCTTAAATTTTTTTTTTCGTTTTTATTTTTTTTTTTAGAATCGTTATATAAAATTATTTTTTATTAAAAATAATCACATCTCCCATAATCGATCGATAAAAAATGGATGGATCCTCATAATCTCAATATCATATTATCATATTTTTTTTTAATAATTCCATCAAAATTTTACTTGATTTTTAATTAAGTACCTATGGTTTTATGTGAGTGATAAAGAGAAAAAAGTTGTCCTAGGGGAAAACGACAAGGACTTGATAAAAAGAATAACAGTGACCTAATTAATATATATATATATATATATATATAATGACCTGATGAAAAGGAAAATATATATATATATATATATATATATATATATAGGGGCCTAATTAAAAATAAGGAAAAACTATAGAGACTAATGAATTAATTATAGAAAAATAATATGGTATCTTTATTTTCGTAAATATTTTTTATTACAGCTTTTCAATTGAGTTAATAAAATATGGTTTTAGAAGTAAAAACAAGACATTATTTTAAACTACCAATTTAAATAAGATATGATAAACATATATTCATTTTTTATTTTGTAAAATTGAAATTTTCTAGTTTTATTTTTCTTATTTTGGACGATTTTTTTTTTTTTTAAAATGAATTGAATGATGTTTCAAAGTAATTAAGATTCATTAACATAGATTTTTTTTCCGAAAATTAACATAGATTTCACACTTGAAAAAGTAGCACTAGCTAGACCACCTCCTAAAGTGATAAAAGTGGGAAGTTTAAATAGAATTTCAATATTTCTTGTGTGACAAAGACAGAAAACAAAACAAACCTAGACCATTGTTTTGCACTTATTGTTTATTATTTATAAATAATATAATATTTTATAAATTTTATATTATATATTACTGTAATAGAGGGAGACAGATAGAACTGATTACAAGTCACAAATAATGCAAATAATGCAAATCATTTAATATTTGGTATTAAAAAAATATAAAATTTTATTATTGAATTTTTTTTCCTCAATTATCAATTTAACTCCTAAAGTGTGATTTTAAATATTTCAATCCTTAACAACCGAATATCACTATCTCAAATAATCAAATCAAAGATTGAATGGATAATTAAAGAAAAGTTTCGGGAAATAAATTAGTTTTTAATGCAAATATGTGATAGCCACCCCAAATACAAAAATCTCGCTTCTCTTTAAACCTCAATGTTACTCCTTCATATCTTATTAAATATAAGAGTTAGTGAAGATATTTATGTTTCTTAAATAAAGGAGTTTTTTTTTCATACATATAAAAGAATTTGTTTTAGTTATAAATAAAAGAGCTGAATCTATTTTATCTCTAAAATTGATAATTTTTTTCCTAAACTCTTCCAAATAATGGCACATATTAAGTGAATTTTTCACCAAGCAAATAATTTTTAATGCAAATGATTAAAAGTATTACAGATAATGAAGAAACTAATAAATTTAAATAGGAAGCAACGTAAAATAAACCAAATTTTATACCCGAATATTCGGTTTGATAACCTGCTACTAATTCTTCTTCTCGCTTCGGGTAAATTAAAAGGTAATCTTTCACATTTCGCTAGGGAATAAATTAGAAAAATGATAAAACCTATAGGTTGACGCCATAAATTCCATCCTTAAAAACCATATTTTGATTGCGCGTCAACTATATCAACTGTACTTAATACTTTACTTTAGAGAAACTAAGATACAATTTTTATAAATAAATACTTTTTAATCTCTATAAATTAATTATCTATCTCTAATGTTTAGAATCAGAGGAGTGCATGGAAATAAGTGGAAGGGGAACATAATATTTGTAACAGTAAAATATGAAAAACACCCACACCAGGAAGATGGAAGTGATATTTTTGGATGTGTACAAAATGTATTCCCTAGAAAAATCAGTAAAAAGTCTATGTTTATAAATTTTATTGGTAAAAATGATTTGGGATTATTTAAGCACAGAGTACTACTTTATTAGATTTCATACACATGAGTACTAGTAAAATAACTAACTTTTTTTAATCATTGTACATTAATTATCTAACTCTTATATTTATAATCAGAAAAAGTGCGTAAAAATAAGTGGTGAGGGTAGCAGTAAAATATAAAAACAACCCATCTCAGAAGATGAAAGTGATATTTTTGAATGTCTAAAAATAAATTCCTTAGCAAAATTAGTGAAAAGCCTTTGTTTGTAAAGTCTATTGGCAAGTATGACTTAAATAATGTTGTTATACACAGAAAGTACTATTCCCTCATGTCCTAATCATAGGAGCATTTTTGTAGTGTTAATTGTACTATAAAAGTATTCTATAATTAGGACCGGAGGTAGTACTTTATAGGATTTCATGCAAATAAATACCACTATTCGAATTCCCTTAATCACTACAAAAAAAATGTCAAATTACCTACAAAATTCTGTCAGTAATTATATTTCCAACGGAAAACGCTCATCGTAAAAAAAAATTGTGACAGAAGACATTACCCATGGAATTCCGTGGATAATTTCCGACAGAATTTTTTCCGTCAATAATTCCATCCTTAATCCAAAATTTTTTTATAGTAAATAACGGCTGTGACATTTTTCTACCAATAACATTTTATTATTGTACTGCTCCTTTTATTAATGCATTTTGACCTTTCATAAAATAAGAAGAAGCTATTTTTTATACCATTTTAAAAGCTTCATAAATATTTTTGCACGTGAGAAAAGTTTGTGGCGTCCTTTTAAATAGATTTACATATTTACCCAACGTCTTGAGGGGTTTGACGAATATGAGCTAACAGTTTATGGGCAGATTTTTATTCAATCTTTAAAAATCTTGAAATCACATGAAAATAAGTGGAGGGGAAACGTAACATTTGTCGCAAAAACAAATCCATGTACCATGAAGATGGACCTCTGGAAGTGATATTTTTGGATGTGCATGCAATGAATCACGTTAAATAATTTTATTTATTATTATTATAAAAAAAGACCCAAATGTGTTTAAACTCATGACGTGGACTCTAATTGACTTTTTGGGCTCTGAATCTTACAGAAACAAACAAACACAGAAGCCTTCAACGCCGTTGATGAGCCTATCAAAAGTTCTCAGCTTTTTCCTCACAACCCACCACAGCCACACAACAAGGTTGAGGTGTGTGACTGTGTGTCGCTCTTGGGTGGTCCCCACCTTCTCTTATCCTACGCAATCCCGCCCACAACTTTTTGATCATTCAATAAAGGCCCTAGTTATTTTTTTAAAACCTTTTTTATAAATATCTTTAAAGAAAATAATTTCTTTTTCTTAAAAAAATCGAAATATAATATGCTCAGAGACAGCCAAATCTTTATCCATGGACCCCACAAGACTAATTGACGGTGCACAAACATCCTCCTTCTCCACCATCTACTTTTTTCTCATTTTTTAAATCTTTTGGATATTTTAATTTAATATTCTGTTCACTTCTTTCCTTGGTTATTTTCTCTTCAATTTTTTTTATTCCAATAACTTCCTTGCTTCATAATTTTATTTCTTTTCAAATTTCAGCAGAAATTCTAATTTGTAAGAAATTCAAGACTTTGTGTAATATTCATTGGATATTTATTATAATTTTCTAATTACTAAAAAAATGTAAGGCTTAATTAATAATAATAATAATAAAGAGAAATACACATCTTCTAGAAAGATATTTTGTTAAATTATTTTTTTGAAGATGTTGACATTTCCCACGAATTATGCCTTCTTTAACATAAGCAAAAATACCCGCATAATTAAGGGAAAATGAAAGTTAAAGTCTCAATATAATTATTCTTTTTTTTGGGGGGGGGGGGGGGGTAAAAAGATAAACCCAAAATGATTATTACAATTTTACAAAATATAATTTAGTCACATAATTATAATTAACTTATTTTTTTAGAATTAATTTTTTACCAACCTTTTTAGAACTAATTCTTATTTTCTTCATAACTAAAAACAGTTTTATAAATTCATTATAAAAACATTTTTATAAATAAGAAAACATTCCTGATCTTTGGATATATCAAATTGGATAGAATGATTAATTGTTATTGGTAGGTAGGTTTTGTAGCCTTACTATTATTAGCACATGGCTCTCATTCACGATATGCCTAGGCTAGTTTCTGACAATATACATTCTTTATTTGTGTTACACTGTTACTCAATATTATTGATCATATAAATATTTTATTACTTATAAATAGTTAACGTGATACGCATGGGATACCCCACCAGTACTTTTTATAAGCTTATTTTAGTCTAATTACGTAATTAAAAAATCAGTTAGAATGAATTAAAATAATAAATAGGTGGGAAATGATTAACTTTACCCTTATTATGAGGAAATGAGTAATACAGAATAATAATGGTAGGAAGAAGAATAATGGAGAATATATGAAAAAGAATGGGAAAACATAATAGAATTAATAAAAATACATTTAATGTTTAGATAACCCAAACTATTATAGAAATGATCAAAAAATTCAAAAATTAGATCTTCTAAAAAGGATTAAAAGAGTATAGATTTTCTATTAAATATTAATTTTTCTTGGAATAGTAATAAGAGTAAAATCCTATAAAATTATAGAGAGATAGATTATAAAGATTAAACTCAATTTGAAATTAATAATTTTTAATTTAACTTATATTATGTGAAAATTGAATCAAATGAAGTTATCTCAATAAATGTGACGGAATTTGATAGTTTAAACCACCAATTTATTTATTTTAAGCAACATTATGCTGACCTTTCATTCTTCTAAAACACTTTTTTTTTTAAATGCTTAAATGAGTATATACCTAAATATATTTCTTTAAATTTCACTACAATGTATAAGTCGATCAAAAAGTAAAACAACGTATAAGAGAGATAACAATTAATAGTTTCTAAAAAAATTACCCTTCCCTTTATCATTAAAACCATATTTGAATTCAGGTTTTAAAAAAACCTATTTGAGTTTGAATACGCATATATTTTAGGCATAAAATCCTTTACTTAAATACGGAGGAGATATATTTATAAAAATAAAACTTTGCATGGATAATACAAACCAACGTTCAAATATATATTATCACATAGTTATAAAATATTTTATATCAATATAGAAATTGCTTACAATATTTTTTTAAGAAGTTGACAAAATCAATTTATCAAAAAGATTATATTAAAATGCACTCTAATTTGAAAAATCATGTACTAGTTCAAGTCATTTATCAACACCCATTAAAAAGACATATCCAATTTAACAAAGAACATTAACATGGTATGGCATAATTTTAAAAAATATGGTATGCTTATAATATTATGGGAAAAAGATAGTTACATATCATTTGAACTTACAAAATCCTAAAAGAAATTGATAAGAAATGAAAAGGACAGAGAGGTAATTAGAGAGGAATATGAGTTTGACGTTTTGATGGTTTTTTTTTTTTACCAAAATTCCCCTCAAATGTAAAAAATAAAAATAAATTAAATAAAATAATAATAATAATAATAATAATAATAATAATAATAATAATAATAATAAAGCAAAAACCCCTCCAATGGTGATTAAAGACCCGATGGAGATGGAGATGGTGATTGATGGTAAAAAAGGAGGGCTTGAGGAACGGAAGATAGAGATAGCGATGGTGGGGGAGAAGACTCACGGTAGTGGTGGTGAAACTAATGGTTGTAATGGTGGTGTAGTCAAAGACCGCCTTCCTCTCTTATTTCCTTCTCTCCCTTCTCCATTAAAAAATTATAGCCTCCTCTCTAGCCTAGATTTCTGTCAGTGGTGGTGAGAATGGAAAAGACGATGGTGAGATGAAGGACAGTGGTGGTAAAGACAACTGAATGGCCAGTGAAAGCCATTGGATCCAACGGTGAGGTCGACAGAGTGGGGAGAAGAAGAGGAGAGTAAGAGGGAGGTCGATGGTGGTGCTGCATGGCCTTCGGCGGTGGTCATGACGGATCTCGATGGTGAATGCAAGATTTTGAAGGTGGTAAACTCTCATCCCTTCTCCCTCTCCATTCTCAACATCTTCTTCCTCTTTGGTTTTTGAAAGTTGTCAACCAAATCCCCTTGTGAAGATGGAATATCACCTAGAGGAGGGGTGAATAGGTGATTACAAAAATTCTTTTCGCTAAGAAATCAAGAACACCAAAGACAGAGACAAAGAGAGAAGAACAGAGAGACACAAGAGATTATCCTGGTTTGGTCTAACTCTTCGACCTACATCCAGTCCCCAGAACTCCTTGGATTTCCACTATCTTTCAAAGATAATTACAATTAACCAATGTACTCAGATGATCCTCTTACTAGGACTCACTCCTCCTTACAAGTTGTAATTGTACACCCATACTTAAGGTTCTACAACCTTAAGATTTTACAAAACAATAATCAAATAAGTGTTTAGAAACTCCTCACAAGTAGATAAATGATAAATACTGAAGTACAGAGAAATATCTCGAAGATATTAAGCGAAAATAATGAAACAATAGATTGTAGTAAATTTGAATTGAATGCACAACGTCTTTTTTTCTTTTTTTTTTTATAGTTGACGAATTCAATGCTTCATGAATTTATAGTTGATACCATTAATGTCCGTTGGAGAATATTGAAGATATCTGTTGTGACTCTTGAATATAGCCGTTAGATAGATGAAGCTTCGTTGGTCACTTTCGCCATTAATAATCCGGGTGGATTTGGTCTTCGCAAACATTCTTCATTCCTTTTGTTTTGCACGTTGAGAAATAACATTTAATGCGCAAGCGGAATATCAGTTGTAAAACCCTAAAATCTCTACTTATAAAGAAAGCCATATTTTGACAAATACCACATGTTTAACAAAGGAGAGTATGTTGTCTCTAAATTGTGTAAATTTGTTAGCTATATTTTAGGCAAATTTCTCTTGAGAATTTATAACAATAGAAGGCAAATATTTAGGCTACATTTAAGGATCCTAAAATATAAATAATTATTATATTAAATTATGGTTCTTGAATAATAATAATAATAAGAGAGCAAAATAATGTGATGTAAATACTTAGGAAATTTTTAAGGATTGATAAGCAATTAAGTCCTCACTTAATAATGGTGTAAACTTTCATGATGAATTATGGTGCATAAAGCTTGTGTGAATTAAACACTAAGTCTCCATGGTTAGCTAATAAATACCAATTAGGAGTTAATTAAGCTTTGCTAATAACACTTAAGCCTTTATGATGTCATCAAAGTGACATCACAAGGATGACATCACAAGAGCTCATGCTTAATGGTGTAGGGCCAAGATTTAATGAAATCACCACAAAATCCAATCTAATGGATAGGGTTCAAGATGAGAGGATAATATATTATTTAACAAAATTAAATAAAGGCATAATTAAATATAGCACATGGGCTCATAAATGTAAAAGTGGAAGAGGATAAATAGGAGAAATTATAATAATACTAAAAATAGGATAAAAACACTTGCGACAGCGTGGGACCACAAGCAAAGAAAATGCAAGAAGGCAAGAGAGAGGGGGAGGGAGCACGGATGAGGGGGAGAGAAAAGAGAGGAAAAAGAGAGAAAGGAAAAGAGAGAAAGAGGGAGAGATAAAAAGAGAGAGAGAGAGAGAGAGAGAGAAAGAGAAAGAGAGAGAGAGAGAGGAAGAGAGAGTGATTAAAATATGATTTTTATTAGAACACATGTTGAATTTAATTTTAGAAATTAAGATAATTAGCTAAATCCAATGTAATTATTTCTAACCAATAGGAATCATTTGCTCACAAATTGTATCATCCTAGAAGCACAAAGTGATATTAGCCATTGATAAGAAAAATTGATCCAAGGGATAGAATTCTTGAGCTCTTGCTATAAATAGAGGCCTTGCCTCTCCTCATTCTTCACACCAAATCAACCACCAAGTGGTGATTTCTAAGAAGGAGGAAGGAGTTCAAGAGCTTCAAGAGGTAAGCTTGTCTTTAGTTTTTAGTTTAGTCTTTAGCTTTTAAAATTCTTAGATAGAAGTAGTTTAGATCTTAAATATTCTAGAATAATTTTATTTACATGTTTTTATGGTAAAAATTGGCTTAGTTTTGAAAAAATGATGAGAGGGGTTATATAGCAAAATTTTTGGAAGAGAATCATTATAGTAACGAAGTTCCGCGAAATTTCATTGGTTTTAAAAATTCTGGAATCAGTGATGAACATGCCAAAGCTTCATATTGAAAATACAGTCACGAAATTCTGGAAAAATTCATGGATAAATTAGACATATAGGGCTTTTTAAATATGTCAAGAACATATTAAAATGATTTTTGTACAGTGAGATAAAAATTCTCAAAGTTAAGCTACGTTTTTCTGGAAAAATTCTGGGCAGTGGTTGAAGATCATTAAACTGTGAATGAATCAAGAATTCTGGGTGAAAACCAATATTTTTTCTCAAAAATATACATTCTAAGGATTCCAAGGAATTTTACGGATCCTCGTTTCGATTTCTCTAGAATTAATTATGATTTTTCAAAGTTAGATAAAAATCTGTCCAGAGTTCTGGACCAGCGTTTTTAAAGAATTAAAGTGATAAGTTGAGAGATAATCCTACCAAGGGTAAAAAGGTCATTAGTGACTAGGATCTCTCCTAGAAAGTCATTGTGAATTAATAAATATGACATTACCATTATAGGTCAAACACGATCACAAATCCGAAGTCAACGTACCAAAGATCACGACAAAGGTACGGACGCGTCGTAATACTAACTCTAATGCTTATGGTGAACATATATGTGATAGATGTATTCATAGACTCCGACATTGTTTTAAAGTCTCATACACATACAGATGTACACGGGTTATGGTCTTGATAACGCCGTAGAGTTTTCCTAGCGCTGAGGACACGGATGTACACCGTGACACCGGTGAATAGTGCGCAGCTATAATAACATTCATATGCGATTGGGCGTGCTTTGTTATTATTTTTCATATGTGAACATTGCTGTTTTGTCATGAATATCTGTCATACATAAGCGTTACATAAGCATGAGGTTAATCGTTACCCGAGGTTCAATGGGAATTGAACCTCGGCTCTTACCATAGCCTTAGGTTCAGGAGGAGGCAGGACCGTGGACAAGGGTAAGCTGCCCGCATGAGGTCCCAGACGAAGAATGTCCTTTTTGATTTTTGTGTATAAACATACTTATGACTATTCGGATGACCGTAATAGCAACAAAACACACGCCTATGAATGTTTATCGGTGACTCGTTTATTTTTAAATTAATCCGATGCTATACTCTGATCAAACCATTTCAAACTCTGATTAAAACATTTCGAAAATGCTTTAGAAAATTGGGGTGTTACATCAGTAAATGCTTTACATTGATCAGAGAAATGGTTTCCGAGGTTATCACTGGTTTTGGTAACTGCATTTAATGCGTTCTGACACACAAATCACTTTATAACAATTTGTTGTTAATCCGGGCTATAGTCATTTGAAACTTATTAACAAACTGGTTAAAAGCAATTAGGAATATTAATAAGTAATGATGATTTGAAAATCAAAGAGATATGACTCTAGTTAAAAAGAGGTTGCCTGGAGGCATATTGACTGGAGGCATTTTAGCTTGACTTGAGGTAAGAATAAAATGGTTAAAAATCATGTTGGAAAGATTTTGCCTTGAGTCAAAATATGATGACTAGAGGCAACTCTTATTTGATTAGAGGCAAAGTCGATTTTGGCAAAATAACGAGTTTGATGTGTTTGCCTTGAGTCAAGCATTAGATGCCTTGAGTCATGTGACTAGAGGCAAACACTTTATCAGAGGTCGAAATGGCGCAACGTCTTGATTGGAGGCATAAATAAAATGCCTTGAGTCAAGTTGCCTAGAGGCAAGTATTACTTGACTGGAGGCAAAAACGAAAGGACTGAAATAATGGATAAAAGAATAATTTGCCTTAAGTCATGTATAGGATGCCTAGAGTCATATTGCCTAGAGGCAATTATGAGATGACTAGAGGCATAAATTGATTTTTAACGTAATAGCGAGTTTGCCATTAGATGCCTTGAGTCAAATTGCCTAGAGGCAATTATGGGATGACTAGAGGCATATCGGTTTTAGCATAATAACGAGTTTGCCATTAGATCAAATAAATTGATGTCTGGAGGTATAAAGAAAATGCCTTGAATCACATGCCTTGAGGCAATTATTAAGTGACTAGAGGCAAATTCGAAAAACGTTTTATCAAGGAAAAACAACCTAGAGGCATATGAATAACTGACTCGAGGTACCTCTGGCGCGAAGAAAAGATTTAAAACATTTGAACTTCGAAGCATATAACTCGAGGCATTAATTATTTAATTAGAGGTAAATCAGAAACTTCAAATTTTCATCGAAAATTAAGAATTAATTATATTATAATTGTTATCATCAAAACATCAAAAACATGAGAACTGACACCTTAAAAGTGTTGGCTGGTTTCGATCTTCCTTCTGTAATGATTATCTCAGTGAAAAAGATCGCCTAATATTCGCCATGGGTTCTTCGCGGGAGCTTGGATTCCCTGAGACATCTCCGATCAAACTCATCAAGCTTCTCTTTGTGGGGGTTCATCATCAACTTGAAGCTCACCTTTGGTTCGGTCGGAGAGTTGCTTCTCGTCCATATCAGGTTGAGCTAAAACGCAAAATAGAGGAACCCTTCGTCTCTGTTTCACGCAAGACTGATTCAAAAAAAAAATTGAACTTTTTCTTACATGTGGTTTCCTTAAAGATGGTTCACAAGTAGAAATCAGCATATCAATGACTTGACTTTAGTACTGTTTCTTTGATTTCCTTTCCTTCTCCGTCTCCTTTTGTAAATAGCATATTCTAAGCAAATCTTAGTTTCATCCTGGTCTATTTTTTTTTTTCGGTGTAATATGACAAAGAGATGTGTTACTCTAATCTCCGAGCTTTACAAGAATTGCATATTCATAAAGTTTTTAGATTATGAGCACTAATCCTAAATAATAATCTAGCACATTATGCTATGTCTTTTGATGGTCATAACCATATTT
This sequence comes from Acacia acuminata, assembly GCA_019022655.1. Classification (NCBI taxonomy): domain Eukaryota; kingdom Viridiplantae; phylum Streptophyta; class Magnoliopsida; order Fabales; family Fabaceae; genus Acacia; species Acacia acuminata. The sequence continues at coordinate 3,288,286 of JAFJYI010000036.1, forward strand.
ATTGTAAATAGGTGTGGGGTAACGATTTCTGTTATGTTAGGCCAGCGGGGGTTCTGGCCTTTTTTTATTAAAAAAAAAAAAAAAAAAAAATTGAGGGGGTATTTTGGCAAAAACCCCCCCAAACTTCACAAACCAAAATTCCTTCTTAGTCACCTCTTTGTCGTTTTCATTTCTTATTATCACTATTATCAAACTCACGAGTTGACTCTCCAAATTTACCGAATTTATATTTTTAGCCTACAAAATCGAGTAAGCTTGTACTTAAACTCGTCTTATTTATAAACTCGTTTAAATTCATGAATTTATACACTAAGTTTATCATTTTTACACTTTTACCTTATAAAATTATGTCAACTCACTCTTAAACTCGTGTTATTTTGTTCGTTTTGATTATATTCAATGGCTTTATTATATATAAACTTTATAGAAATTTATTTATTGGATATAATTAATTATAAACGTTGATGAATTTAAATTCAATTATTCATATTTAAAATATATTTAAATTAAATTATTGTCATTTTTATATTTTCATTATTTTATTTTATACTTTTAATCCCTATTTATTAATAAACGTAAATTCTTACAATTTGAATTCACGATCCGAGTTTACTTTTTTATCACAAGTTTACTTAAACTCGTAAGTTTGACAACTTTACTTATCAGACCTTTTGAGGTTTTGTAAATTTAAATGGTTTTTAATTATTATTTTTTTCTAATATTATCCCCATTTACGAGGGATTATTATATTATCTCCATAAATATTATTACACTGGCGTGCCCACCAAGAAAGTGTGAAAGAAAAATATGACGGTCCTGATTGAATCTACGACAATGAAATAGGAGTAGTTAGATCAGAATAATCCGTTGGTGTATAATAAAAAAATAAATGGCGGATACACTGAATCCTTCCCCTTCGTATCTCGCTCCTTATGGAACCAATCATCACACAACTCTATATATGACCCAAACCTGCCTTCCTCTCGCCTTTTACTACCAGAAATCTCTCTCTCTTGCTTCTGCCTTCTCTTCTCTGTGGGGATTGAGAATGCTACAAACGAAACTGTAAGAGGCTCTTCTTTATCATACGATTCCTTTTCGCTATGTCTCGCACTTGCTCGCAGTGTGGCAACAATGGCCATAATTCCCGTACTTGTACTCACGGCGGCGGCGGAGGTAGTGGCGGCGGCGCCGATGGTTCATCTAACGAGAACGGGATCATGCTGTTCGGCGTGCGACTCAGTGAGGGTAACTCGTTTAGGAAAAGCGCTAGTATGACGAATCTGTCGCAGCTTGAGGCTCCGGCTCAGGATTCCAACGCCGTCGACGCTGGTTATGTTTCCGACGATGTCGTTCACGCGTCCGGACGGACTCGTGAGCGTAAGAGAGGTAATTAACAATATAATCGCGATGGCTTTTTGTGTGGTGGTGTTTAGTGTTGAAAACGAAAACTTTGTTTGGTTTTGGAGATTGAGTATTTTATGTTCTTTTGGATTTGATTGATTTTGAAGGTGTTCCCTGGACGGAGGAAGAGCATAGGCTGTTCCTATTGGGATTACAGAAAGTCGGAAAAGGAGATTGGAGAGGGATTTCTAAGAACTTTGTGAAAACTCGGACGCCGACTCAGGTGGCAAGTCATGCTCAGAAGTACTTCCTTCGTCGCCACAACCAGAATCGGAGGCGTCGTAGATCTAGTCTCTTCGACATTACAACGGATACAGTATTGATTGCTAATTCATTCTTTTCATTTCAATCGTTATTGGATTAGCTGTATGTAGATCTGAGTTGATTTCACTGTATTTGAATTTTTTAGGTGATGGAATCCTCTTTAATGGAAGAAGAGCCAGTTCACCGAGAAACGGCGATCCTGCCCACACATCCACAGTTATACTACGGAGGCTTTCCCAGTTCATCTTTTCCAGCGAAGGTGATGGCCGGGGACAGACCAGCAAAGCCTATTAGGCCGATGCCAATCCTACCAGTTCCTCCGTCATCGAAAATGGCGAATCTAAATCTAAAAGAGAAAGCTCCAATAGATCCCCTGCCATTATCACTGAAGCTGCCAACGTCGCCGTCGAAATCAAATGAGCAGTCTCCGGCGAGTAGCCAGTCAGGGTCAACGGACTGTCAGGCGATATCTGGAAAGTTCAGCGGCGGTGGAGACAGCATAATCAGCGTGGCTTGAAAGAAAGGGGGAAACTACTTACCAATGAGGCAGTAGCAATGGGTGATTATGGGAATTTGTAAAGGGTAAAAATGGAAATGTAAGGGGGGAGAAAAACAGAAGGAGGGTTAGATATATATTAGTTGGAAAAGTATTATTAGGTGTTTAGGTTAATGTAGGTGATTAGGCTATTAATTAATTAATATTTTCGATGTGTACAAATTAGAGAGAGAATTGAAGGGGAAGATGGATTGTCATATTCGGTATTGGTCTTTGGGGGAATTTTTTGATGCTTTAGGTTGTGTCTCTTGGGAGTGAGAGGTGAAGATGGATGGGACAGAAGGTACTCTTTCTATGCCTATTGGTCTGTTTATTTATTCCCTTATGGAAGATTTGATTATAATATTTATGTAATGAGTAATCACACCTAATCTATTATTAGTTTCTATGTATATGTTGTTTATGCAGCATGTGTTGTTTTTGGACTTGGGTTTTCTTATTGAGTACTCTTTTCAGTGTTTCTATAATTAAGATCAAAAGTAGTATTTGTCATTAAGGTAAGATATAATTAATTAATCTTAATATATTAAAAATATTAATAAATTTAGTTAATATGACAATTCCTTCAAATACGGGTATATAAGATCAAAAAAGCACTCTGCCCTATCCTTAATATAGATGTATTTGAAGAGTTGGTTTTAGTTAAATGTAAGACACAATTTTTATTTTTGTCAGTTTTCTAACTTATTGTATTGATGCTCCCATGCTCCCTCAATAATAATCAAAGAAAAGAAAAATTGAGGAATCAATGAAGATGATTAGGGTGTTTTAGAAAATATATGTTATATTAACTAATTTTGTTAATATAATCAAATTAAGTAAATATATCTTATAGGGAGTAATAAATTTTTTCTAAGCCACCATAATCATTTTTCCTTACTTTTCCTTCCCTCTATTGTTTAGAGAAATATTAATAGGTTAGTTTGGAATAAAAAAATTGATAAAAATATAAAATAGTTTTTACTTTTAAAAAAAAAAAAAATCAACTCTCTAATCAAGTGTTGAATGAGTATAATTTCTTGTCAACTTAAACATATGATCTTTTAACTCAATCTCGTGAATTAAGAAATTTTGTTTGAAATAGTTAACAATCTTGATATTTTTTAAATAAAATCATACCTTTTTCCCACCCTATTATTACTAAAATTTATTGTAACAAATGGATTAAAAGCTGGCTATATTTCTCGCCTACTTTTACATGAATTGAATTGGGTTATATTTGGTGATAAATAATAAATATGCTATTATCTTTTAGTAAAAGATCATATAATTAAGGGAAAATCTTAAAAAAAATACAATTTGAATTTTAAAATCTCAAATAAGTGATTTCCCGACAAAAATAAGTTGTCAATTACTTTATTATTATTTTTAATCTCATTACGATTGTTGTCAATAAGATTTTTAAGTTCAAGTGTCATTTTTCTGTCATTCCCTATATTTAATAATGCTCGGGTGTAAAGTTAAGTTTTATTCTAAATATAATATTGTTTTTCATTTTATCTTATATATTTATCATTTTTCTTTGAACTAATTTGTCAAATTTATTAACTTATATATATAATCTAATGTTACCCAAAAGTATTTTAGAAAGATCTTGTCATATATGTTATAATTAAGTTGTTTATTTATTTCCCTAATATCCTCAAATTAAATATATATGTCTTACATAAAAGACAAGAAGAATACCAAAAAATGTGTTAATGTCTTTTATTTAGAAATGAAATTAGTATCAAACACTGTATAAAAAGAATGCATAGCTTATTATTGGTGTGAGCTCAATTGATTGTTATCTGTGCGGGTATATAATTATATGATATTAATTATTATATTTAAATATTGTTAGTGGGCCAAAAAAAAAAAATTAAATTAAATACTGTTAGGTCTAGATGTATAACATAACAAGGTTCTCATTTGATATTCACTTGGTTTCGTATATGTTATTTTTTCTGGAGGTATTCTATTTTGTTTCCAAATTATTATTATTTTTCAAATCCAATTTATGATTATTTTTTGTCTAACCATAATTCATTAATTAATCTCCTTTTTCCCTTTTCTCTGTTTTCTCCTTTTTTTTTTTCTTATAAAAAAATATCAGTACATTGAAAATGAGAGCGGAGAAAACAAGTGGCTATTAGTTCTTGCATTTTATTATTTTTTTATTAATTTAAGTTTCCTTACTTTATGTGATACAACCTTAAACGACAATAAATCTGCATCAGAAAGAAAGTGTAAGAAAGGAAAGAAATTCTATTTGTTTTATTTCTGCAGGGTTTTACTGTGTGGCTGTAATTGATATCTAATATATTTATATTTTTTTTTTTTTGTAATTTAAAGATATACATGGAAATCTTTTTTCTCAATCATATAATCATTTTTAAGGTTTACGTTAATATCACTTTAGGTCCCTATACTTTAATTTTGTTTTGAAATTAGTTTTTATAGTTTATTTTTGTAGCTTTCAATAACTTCTATTTGTTTTGTCTTAAATATTAATTCTTTTTTTCTTTAATCAGACCAAATTTTTAATCAGAAAATCTTATAATTATTTCAGGTGAGCCTTTTTCAGTCAATTGATAGGTTCAACATTTTTAAGTAAGTTTATTAAACTCGGATTTTAAGCAAGGTTATTAAACTTAGATCAGCAATTGAATCGGTTAAAGTATTAGGTCAAAAGTAAGTGGGTCAGATTAGAATCAAACTAGAGCTAACCCAGGGCTAGACGTGAAAAATGAAAATTTCAGGGTGTTTATACAAAATTCTAAATAAAATTAAAAACGAATTAATTTTTTTTTTTTTAAATTTTAAAAAGGTTAAACCGGTTTTTGACCGATGTTGATAACACTGTTTTTAAGCCAATCTCAACAAAATTATTGGCGTTTGGGCCAGCTGGTGGTTATTGTATTTTTCCAAATAAAGCCACTAAAGATATTCAAACATGATAGATGGAAAACTATGAAATAAATTATAATGACTAGCTTGTATAAAAAAAAAAAATTATAATGACTAAAAAAACAAAATACAATTAAACTATGGGAAGTTGAAATGGTATTTTCCCAACATCATTTAATACATTGTTGGAATAGTACTATATACAGTTAAAAAGAGGATTCGTATCTTTGATAAGATTCTATACCCTCAGCATGAGTCAGCATGTACCCCAGATAGATGAACAATAATGCATTGAACTAATTATTTTAGTCCGAGCAACAACAAAAAACTAATTATTTTAGAAAGTTGATATTTTTTGCTTGATCTAAGTTGGTAGTTGGGATTGAGGTTATCAAATTCTTGTTAAATCTGTGAGTTGGCTTTCTGAATTTACTATTTTTTATATTTATATCTTACAAAATCATGACGTGTTGTTAGTAAACTCGTGTTAGTTGTAAATTCGGACAAACTTGAGAGTTTACCTATCGAGTTTTCATTTTTACGTTCATAACTTACAAAACTATTTTAAGTCACTCTTAAATTTATATTAATTTTTTTGATTTGACCATACTCGATGGCTTTATATATGAATTTTATTTAAATTTATTTGCTAAGCATGAGAATTGTTCTCATTTTTTTATATCTTGATTATTTAATTATAGACTATAAACACATTTTTAATGATAAAAGTAAACTCTTATGAGTTTATGATTTGAGTTCACGATATGGGTTTGTTTAAACTCGCGAGTTTGATAACTTTGCTCATGAGTTTAAGTAAAAATCATGAAAATGATGTAAACTCGTATCTTAAACTTATAAAAATTTACTTTGTATCAATAAATAGTTATTGATAGAGTATAATTAAATAAGTAAAATATAAACACAATAGTAATTTGATTTAAATATATTTTAAACCTAAATAATTGAAATTAAATTCATTAAAATTTATAATTTATCATACTTAACAAGAAAGTTTCTGTGAAATTTATATATAAAAACTCTTAAGCGTGATCAAATTAAAGAAAGCAGGTTCTCGTAGCGTGTTTCTCAAGTATATCTTAGTAGCTTTAAATGCTATCCTTTCAACATTGATCTAAGTATCCAGAAAGAGACACATCATTTATTTCAAATTACCTCACACGGTAAAAACTACCTCACAATGGAGATAATATTTTAAAAGGTAGATGATGTGTCTATTTTTGGACACTTAGATCAGTATTGAACGGATAGGATTTAAAGTCACTGAGGGATACTGAGATACGTGCTACTGCACTACTACAAAAAAAGTCAAAAAAAGACCAAAATAAGACTCAATTAACGTCCCTTTTCAAAGGGACGTCTCGGCTAGGGTAGTTGTTATTTTATCTTTTGGCATCCTGAATTTTATTCAAGACGCCTTAATAAGGCATCCTGAAAACAAATCAGGACGCTTAATAAACGTCCTAAATTGTAGTCAGGAGGCCTTAGTAAGCGTCCTGAATTTTTAATAAAGGCGTCCTGAATACAATTCAGGACGCCAAAGATCGCAACATAGGCGTCCTGATTATGATTATATAATTAGGACGCCTTATATGAGTTTTTTTTTTTAAAAAAATATTTGCTACATTTTTTTTGGCCCGAAAAACATGAATTTTACACATGCTAATAGTCAAAAAAGCTCAATATAGCACATGAATCAGTATACATCACATGATGGGTCCATCAACTATATTGATTGCAATGACAACATCACATTTGTCAATAAGATAAAATACAAAAATTACCATGATACAAGAGAATCACTATCATCCCCAGGAAAACATTCAATTCATTCTTTGCTTGCTCTTTGTGCCTGCCATTCTTCAATAACACAATAACATAATCCTGCCACAACATAAAGTGAATATCAAATTAAATTTGTACTGGATAATTTGAAATCTCCAAAAGAACCAAATCTGACATAAGAAGACAGTGTTATAAGATCAAGATATGTAGTTTAAAAACAATGAAAATTGAAAAGGCAGATATCCTCCTTCAGATATACGTCATTGATCATATGTTCTTTTCCACTTGAAGATAAACTAACTTACAAGTATTTAAGCCATCTTATAACCATACTAATCATGCTCATATTCAATATCAGTACCATACTACTTGAGGCCTCAATAAATGGAAAACATTCTGACACTAAAATTTGGAACCTAAATTCCCATATACTCGCAACTTCTACCCACCAAGACACCAAATCATTTTCTTCAATAAAATCATACATAACCTTAATGTGAAATTAGATGCAGCAATAATGAAAATCCAAAGATATGTACTTGTTGGTCGATTTCCTTGATGGCAAGTGAATCAGTCGAACAAGTAATAAAGTGTGAGTAGAGTATTGTACCACAGGGACTGAGATACCAAGAAGTGACGCTCAATTGCTATGATAGTTGTGCAAACAGAAAATAAATATAATTGGTTTGAGAGGTTTTTATACTTATGCTAGTAAAAAGAAATAACAAAGTAATTTAGTTTTGAGAAGATATCGTAAGAAGTTAGACGAACTCGAATCATCCTTAAGTGTTTCAATCCCCGGTTGCTCTACCCATTACTATAACATCTATCTTCGCATGACTTTTCCGCAATGCTACAGTATAGCCACTAACTACAATGCTATTTGGTTAACCCACCACTATAATCTACCGAAGCTTCCGCGTCTGATACATATGATACTAACTATACTCCTTCCATATTCCTATGACAACTTTCTAGTTAGATCTGCTTTACACACAGGGTGTCATGGCTATGAGAGGTAGACTCATTCCTGAAGCCTACAATAATAGGTCAAGCTGTGCACGGGCTGCCTAGCAAACATTGTTTCTCAGAGGTCTATCCTCGACTCCTTACCAGTAAGCCGAGGCCACAAATCTAACCCTTAGCTTCTGCTAATCGACTAGTAATTAATGCACTGACAAGCAAACCAAATCTATTAAATTAAGAACTTGCAACTGGGCCCATTTAAAAATTAAGAAATCATCCTCGTTCAGTCTTAGGAAATCAATTCATGACTGACGAGGGAAACACAAAACAGATAGTAACAGAATGACCCATGATCTAAATACTAAAATAAAGGAGAAAGCAAAAAGCTTGACGAAGTTCCGACGACGTGGAAGAAGCCCTGTCACGTCACGACTCCATGTCTTCTTCTCTCCGTCTTACTGAAAGGAAGGATGCTGGGTTATCCTGGAATTCTCGTGCGTGTGAAATATCTCACTCTTCTTTCAAGTCTGCCGGATGTGGAATCTTGTTTTGGCTCAGTGAGACTCTCCTCTAGGGTTGTCTTGCTGTTTCCTTTTATAATCAGCCTTTCTTGTGGCATAAGTTCCAGCGAGCTGGGCTTTCCAAATCTGTCGAGATCTATCGTACCTCTCGATCTGAGTAGATTGATTATGCTAATCCTACAAGATTCTTCAAATCTTTTAGTTTTGATCTTCCGCATCTTCTATTCCGTTATGTCAGCAATCTACCTGTCATTATCGCCCTTCTCTTTTATTCCTGAAATCACCTAGATAAAAAGGTCAGAAAATATGCCGCATAGCATTGCGTCCTCTACTTTGCTATAGCTTTCGTGATGTCTTTTATTGCACTTCGAGTTGCTGTCAGAATGCTATAGCATAGTATTAGTTTTGATATACGTTCTTTCTTAAAAACCATGTAAATTGCTCCTTTCTTAGCACATGTTTAGGATGTAAATGGTTTCTATCCTTCAGTTCTCTATATCATGAATATATGTCTTTTTGCTTGGATTGTTTGCGGTTAATCTTATATTTACCATACAATTCAGTCATGAAATATAGGGAAAACATGGCATAAATTGTGCTCATCAGTACTCCAATCCTTATCATGGTCCAAAACAAGTTGAATCTAGCTTGGTCACTCCAAGTATAACCATTACAGCTACAAGCAAGGGCGGATCTTTTCAATGACAAGGGGAATAAAAAATTGTTCCGATTTTTTTTATAAAAATTTTAATCTAACTCTTCTAGTCTCCGGTGAGCTAGTTCAAGATCGGATTCTTCTTCTGGTGACAGAGGCTCCGGTCTTGTTTGAGTATGATACCAAGGACTAGATTCTGAGAAAATCGGTAAGGTTTCTCTCTTCCATGGAAGCTTCAAGCTTGGTCTTTCTGTTGCCATCTTAACAAGTCACTGCTCTCTGTTTTTTATTTGCAATTTCCATTTCCAGTACCATTGTTGGCATAAGTCACAACACTCAATATCTGCACATGTCCCCTCTCATCTATATCTTTTTTTTTACTCGAATCCTCTCATCTATATCTGACTCTCTATCTCATTGAGAAGGGAAAATTTCCCACATAGATCCTTCCAGCTTCGTTTGAGTCAGATACCTTCTGGTCATCCTCCTCTTGTTCTGAATTTTTAGAGCGTTTGGCTTCTGGTTCTTGGACCTGCTTAGCGTTAGTACTGTCTTGATTGACTTCAAATCCATTGAAAGCAGCATAATCTCAAGAAGCATTCGTCTATCAAAAGATTTACATAAAACAGATTGATCACCTAATCCAGCCAAAAAATGTGAAGTAAACTTTATATACCTATATGTGTTCAAGAAGATGTCTAGCCAACATGTCTTAAACCGTATCGATGTCATCCTCCGAGTACGGATCCAGACTACCAAAAAACTGTAAATTGGAAAACAAGGTATAAGATAAACCAATAAAGTGAATGAAATAATTAACAACTCAAGTACAAAAACAAAAATATCATCATTTGAGAATCACGGAGCGATTACATACATTTTGAAAACCAGTAATACATCTGGTGGAAACGATGGATTGCATATAATTGATAACATATTATCCACACTCGGAGCTCCCTGGTTGTCGATGGCACTATAAATCAAAAGCAAATTGTTAAAACGAATAAAGGCATATCAAAAGCTACTATGTCAATGAAATAACTTGAATTGAAACTACTTACCTTCGGATAAAACCACTTTGGTCCACCCTGCTCTCGTGATCCAGAAAGTTGTCTATACGTCTTGAGACCACTATCATTAAAATGGAAATTAACAGACATGAAAACAATTCATTTAAAAGAAGAATGATGATTTAGACAAAAATTTACTTACTCAGTAAACATGGTTTTGATATCGTCGTTTGGCCTGCCACCTAAGGAATCCAACCAATAACGTGCGTTATTGGCGGGACAAGCAACACACAGTCCAATGACCACTACAACATATACGTATTAATATTAAATTAAGATAAGAAAGCAATTTATTCTTAAAAATCTTATATAGAGAAAACTAAAATACGTACTTTTCAAGTATTGGCGCTAGATAACAAGGCAATTCTCCGTCGCTCATTGTTAAACCAACATAAAGTGCCCTTTTGGCTAATTTATTGCAATTTCAAAGTCGTGTTGGCAGGACATAAGAATCCATATGAACCCCCTCGGTCTATCTGGGCGCATATGTCATGGCAGATACTATGATCGAAATAAAATGATAAATGTTGTTAAATATATAAAACAAAAAAATCAATGCAATAATTAAAGGGTAAAAAAAACTTATAGGATTGCAAGTTGAAGAAACTGGATATCTAAACATTCCATACGCAAAAATGATTCCAAATCTTTCTTGTCAATTGTTATGGGATATCTCTTTTCTGCGCCGACAATGCCCGGACTCATCTCCAAGCCTATAGAGTTGATGTCCCTGTACATATCTCGTAGCTGTGCTAAGTAAGGAAATCTGCTCGGCTTGTTCAAGCTATGAAAACATAAAAAAACAGATTATGAGTGGGTTAGCAATGAAAATCAATCGGGAACCTACTCATCATCAATCAGTAATGTATTTCCTACCATTGGAGGTGTCGTCCCCATCTGAATAAGATGATGTGGTCAAAGGATGAACAATGTGGTGGCATCGCCTAGCGTGGGAACATCCTCATCATCAATCGGGATGACGGTCTCTTCTTCCCCCTCTCGCACACTTTTCATAGTCACCCTACGTTGGTCTTGTGGAATTTGCTTGTTATGGTGTGTGGTTTGTTCTGAGTAATCAAGACCATCGGCAACAATACGTCGGTGTGGGACATCCAAATATAGAGTGCAAGGTAGTCCTCCCTATGGAGTGTGAGAAGGTTCGCCAATAAGTACCTCTGGAGGGTGAGAAGGTTCGCCAATAGGTACATCTGGAGGGTGAAAACTTTCTTTGCTGCTTGGGAAAGCCGGGGATTCGTGGGTTGTACGTTACGTATTTTCCTTCTCTTGTATCATAGCTCTCATTTCACCCCGTAGTTGTTCCATAACCTCATCTACGAGGGACGCTCGAATTTTGGCTACAAGTTGAGGACTAGGGTTGTCATTGTCATTCAAACAACGTGAACATAGTCCAAAATATTTCACGAAACTAACTTCCCTTGTCTCCCCTCGAACCTGATCAAGGTAATCCGGCTTCCCAATCGCTGTTGACAAAATGTCCATTCGTGTACCTGGCGTGAATGAACCTTGGCTGCTCTATTGCTCAAGTACATCCAACTTATAAGTCAAATTGGTCAAATATACCTTCAATGCTTATATTAAATTGATTGTTGTATCTCCAACAGAAAAGCAAATTCAGACTGTAACAATTCTACAAATTGAAATCAGCTCAACTTGGGAAGTTTTGCATTAACAAAAGACCAAGAAACAAGTAACCCATACAAACCGAACTAGCTCGAGTAATGCAATATCCGAAGAAAGAAAGCAACATAAAATCCAGAATGAATCACAACAATAAGTCAAACCAACTACAGCCGCTATCAAATTAGAAAATTCTTATCCAACTAATATTTATTTGAGTTTTATGCTTTTTTCCTTTTTTAAATGTATTTTCCAGGCCTAATGGATTGCTAGGAAACCTCAGTTTCTTAGCAAAGATGCCATTTGATTAACCTTGTCATAGGAGTTAAACAAGAAAACTAAGTTAAATGTGGTAAAAGTGGAATCTAGCCTAAGTCGAATCTCTAACGAGCCTAATGGATGTCAAACTTCTGCACACCAAGATTAATTTAGTTACAGAGTCTAAGACTACAATTGTGAATCATGAGCTTTCATATGCTTGGACAGAATTTTAATAACGACATGCAACACTTTGAACAGAATCAAACCTAAAAGTTGGGCACTAATATAAAACATTGTCTCTTCTTTTCAACACATGACAAAACTACAACCTAAAGCTGTAAAAAAAAAAAAAAAAAAAAAAAAAAATCTGAATGGAGTTTTTCTTTTTCTTTTGAGAAAAACATTGATCAAAATGTAGCACGTTTCAACCTAAAAACAAAACTTCAAGATTCAGAATTTACATGCACAAATTTTGCACAGAAATTAGCTATATGCATAAGCTAACTATAATATTTGGCATAATAGTTCATGAGCATACGGTCTATTCAGAAACTTAGAACCAAATTGACTAGTATAGTAACTAGTTTCAAACCTTGGATATATATGGAGAGAATAGATAGTTGAAACTTACAGCACCATGTAACTGTCAATTCATACCATCAACTATATTTTAAAATCTAAATGGGCAGAATTTTATGCATAAACCTTCTCTATGATGCTAGGACACGTTGGATCAAAGCATTCTTCGTCACAAATGTTGCAAATGTTTCTCTCTCTTGTTTTCTATTATTATTATTTCATCCCAATAGCACACACAAATAACCTTATTGCATTATATTGCCTATGGTGCAATCTATATGTAAGAACATCAACTAAAAATAAAAACTACGCTATATACTATCTATATTAAGTAGAATTAAATTTGGCTTTAGAACATCATTAAGGAAATCCATACACCCTATCATCTCACTTTTCTCTTTTATGCTTCTTTCAAAAATATAAACTTCAGTGGTTCTTCTTAAAAATCCACATCACCAATGCGAGATAAGAAACAAAATGATTGATTTACAGAGCTCCTGTTTTAAATATGTACTAAGGTAATCCATATAGCAACATCTTACTTTTTAAAACAAAAAAATAAATAAATAAATAAATAAAAGAAAAACGCTTAGTTATGGGGAGTTACTAATGTTGAAGAAGGAAGAAAAGTAGATTGGAAAATGAATCTTAGAGTATCAAATTTCAACAAGGAAAAGAAAAAAATATTACTGATTTTCCCGTAATTTTTAGAATGACATCAAGAGGTAGGGAGAACTCTCAAAAGGCAAACCACGGTTTAGGAAAGAGAGTTCTATGTATTAGTTTTGAAGTGATATTCAAAGGAGGTTTGTATTAGTTTTAAAGTGTATCAAACATCACTAGTTCTTTGAGAAAACTACTCAACTCTGAAGTCTAAACACTAGATTTGCTTAGCTAGCTTCTAAAATCTTCAAAGTTATCAACTAATGGAGACATAAAATTAAATCTCACTCACAGGAATCATATTGGGGAAAAGCACTCAGTTTAATTAAGCAAAGTAATTTCCTTAATCATGTCTCATCTTCATAAATTTAGTGTCACTGATAAGCGACAATTCCAAATGCACCAAATAATGGCATATACATAACAAGGTAGATTTTAGGAATGATTGCCCAAATACTGGCAACAAAATTGAAGTTAGGCCCATTCATGCATTTTCAAAGATTGGGATTTTTCCAAAGACAAAGGGGCAGGTCCTTGAATTAAGTAAAAATACAAGCTTACTAAATGACTTGTGCATATCCAAGTGCTTGCCATGTTCAGAAGAATCAAAACAAAAAATAGTACCAGTTGTACTTCATAATAGAAGGATTTAGCAGAAATATGTAAAACTATCCCTTCCTAAAAACAATATTCCAGAATAAATGGGTAATAGTTAGGAGAAGGGTGGCAACAGCAAAAAAAATCAAGGTTATTAGATACCTCAGCAATTTGTTAAGGAATGCTTCACAAACGATTTACAGATCATGAAGGGTTTTCTCTCTGCGCCATCTCGCTCGGAGCTTCAAAGAACAAGAAGAACAATCATTACCTAACAATGGAAGCGATTAATCACCGTTTGAGAGAAAAATAGCTGAGGGACGAGTCGCGACCAACCAGTGATAGGGCTTGGCTGGCTTTCTTGGGTTTGGGTTTTGAGAAGGAGGCGGAGTGAGAGAAAGCTAGGGTAGTATGAGCGACAGAGGAGTCAGAGGCGCAGCGCAGCGGAGACGGATGAGATGTCGGCGAAAAGGGAAATGACAGGCCAGACTTGGGGAAGGAGGGGGAGAGTGTGAAGTGTGTGACGAGACGAAAGGATTTCTCTATCGGGACTGAGGAGTGTGCGTGATGAGTTTTGTCGATCCATCCTGATATTAGGGAATATTGGCGACCTGAACGAAATTCATGACGCTAATTTTTCAATTTTGGCGACCTGAATAGTGTCCAGGATGCCAATAGTTGAATTTTGGAGACCTGAATGAAATTCAGGACACCAAATTTTTAATTTCGTCGTCCTAAATGAAATTCAAGATGCCAAAATTCAAATATTGGCGTCCTAAACTTTATTCAGTTGCCAAAATTGAAAAATTGGTGTCCCGAATTTCATTCAGTCGCCAATTTTTTTTTTACAAAAAAAAAAAAATCATGGATTTTTTTTATGATTCATATCAAAATAAACTAACAAAGGCGCCAAACAATATATTCCCATGGCACGAAGCAATATTTTCCTAGATTTTAGTCGTCCTGAAACAATTTTAGGATGCCACAAATGACTTTTATTCCAAAAAAAAAATTTAAATCCCATGGCACCAAACAAAACATTCTCATATTTCCCATGGCGTAAAACTATATTCCCAGATGTTAGGCGTCTTGAAGAATATTAGGACGACAAAAATCAATATTACGAGTCCTCAACCATAATTCAGGACGCTCAAGGCTCAACTTCCTTGTAAATAATTACAAGAATGCCACTGCCTTCATTTTTTACTTCCTATTTCTTAATAAGGACATCTTTTAAGATAGTAATATCCAATTTTTGTAGTAGTACTAAGAGAATCCGGTTCCCAAATTAAAAAGGTTTGCATGAGTTAAAGAGTAAACTAACTCGATTTTGTAAATTAGAAATATAAAAATGGTAAACTTAGGGGCGAACTCGTAAGTTTAAATAAGTTTACAAATAACATGAATTTAAGAGTAAGTTTGCATGAATTTATAGGATAAAAACATTAAATTTGAAAAGTCTATTCACGAGTTTAATAACAGAACTTAGGATTAATGATGGAGGATTAATTTCATATAGCTAAATAGAATCTTGTTAATTAGATTTTTTTTTAAAAAAAAAAAATTATCAAGGCTTTCCCCTTTCCTCACTTAGAAGAGTGAAAATGGTTTTTTTTTTAAAAAGAAAAAAATATATTTTAACCTTTTTATGAGTTTTTTTTTTTGAATAGTTTATCAAAATCAAGTGATTCAAATATAATTTTCATGTTGTTACAAAAAAATTACTCATATCATTTTATTTATAAGTCACTTCCAACATATTTCATCATAATAAGAAAACCTTAAACCTAATTAACCTTACTTTAAAATCTGATAACTTCTCAAATTTACCTTACTTAGTTTACACTATATTTCATGTGAACAAAGTCTACATGATAATAAATGAAGGACAAAATTGTACATTTAATGAAAAATTTAATAGTGTGACTTAAATAGAACCAAAAAAATCTTCCCTCTTCCTTATAAACATGAGCAGAGAAATATATCGGTAGTGCTTGGTGTAACGAAAATTATTGTTTCTAATCTTAAAACACTAAAAGGATTTTTTGCCATAATTCAAAAGGACTTAATGTACTCCCTCTTATTCATAATATAAGTCTCTATTAGAAGAACTTCTTATTGATCCACAATATAAGTCATTTGGAGACTTTTTAATATTTATATGTCAATTTCGCCCATGTAATTAATGCTTAAATGCGGATGTTTGTTTTCTTTCATCCTTCAAAATCTGATTTAATAGGAATAAAGTCGACAAAAAATTTAATTTAAGACAAACTTAATTATTTAACTACTATTTTTAAATTACAATGAATTGGTGAAGTGGCCTATATTATATTTCTTTAGTCTTATTTAAAAAGTAGAAAGAAATTGTATATTTTGGTCCTATTTATGAAGCATATTATCAAATTTTTTATATGAATGTATAATTTTACCCTTTATTTATTATATTGTTATTTTTTTTAAAAAAATATAGTTAACTAGGGTTAAAGTTGAAAGTTCTTGAGTTTAAAATTTTTCTTAATTCATGTAAAAAATATATTAAAAATACTTTATAAATAGGATTAAAAGTGTGAGCAGAAAGGGTAATAAAGAATAATGTTTGTCAACTAGTTTGAGTGATCGGAAAGTTAATACATTAAACATGCGCAAAAACAACTTTTCCGCCTCTTTTGACTTCGCCTCTACCTTATCTTCCATTACTCTAATTCTTACAAGTGATAATGACTTTCTAATTTCATTCATTAAAACTTCATGATAATATATATATATATATATATATATATATATAGGATAAGGTGAAATTTTACACATGTGTTTTTCCCTAGGAGCGCCCAACACCAAGAGTTTTTTTCTGGATCAAAAATATACATGTGGTTATGTTTTGGGAGCGCTCAAGTCCATGCTCATGGCCGTCCGTCACCCAGATTAACTTGATTTAACGACGTATTGATGATGTGACTTACATGGCGACGCGTGAGACGATGACGTGGAAAAAATTCAAAAATTAGGAAAAAAATTCCGAAAAATTAGGAAAAAAAATTCAAATAATTAGAAAAAATTCAAATAATTAGAAAAAAATTCAAAAAATTAGGAAAAAAATTCAAATAATTAGGAAAAATTCAAATAATATTAGGAAAAAATTCAAATAATTATAAAAAAATTCAAATAATTAAGAAAAAATTCAAAAAAATTAGGAAAAAATTCAAAAAATATTAGGAAAAAGTTTTAAAAAAATTAGGAAAAAAAATTCAAATAATTAGAAAAAATCAAATAATTAGAAAAAAATTCAAAAAACTAGGAAATAATTAAAATAATTAGAAAAAAATTCAAAAAATTAGGAAAAAAATTAAAAAAAAATAGCAATAAAAAAAATAGAAAATAATTAGAAATAAATTCAAAAAATTAGGAAAAATTAAAATAATTATCAAAAAATTAAATACCCCCACTAGTGGGCCCCACAACCGGCCACCCTACCATCGGCCGCCTTGATCGATTCTTTGGTGATGGGGACCGACCGTAAAATTTTAAACTTTATTAATTCTATCACAAAATTTAACAATTTTTTAACTTTAAACCTATTTAACTATACATTTTTTTTCAAAAAAATAATTATCTACATAAAATAAATGAAGAGTAAAAATATTCATATGAAAATTTAATGTCGTAAAAGACTAAAAATACATTCTTTTCTGTTTGAAAATAACCGATTTGCCCTCTCGAGTGGCGGCCCTCGAACCGATGATCCGCCCCGGCCATGACGGTGGTGGGTGACGGTAGGGTGGCGGTGGTGGGGCCCACTAGCGGGGTATTTAATTTTTTATAATTATTTTAATTATTTCCTAATTTTGTGAATTTATTTCTAATTATTTTTATTTTTTTTAATCTATTGCTAATTATTTTAATTTTTTTTCTAATTTTTTCTAATTATTTTAATTATTTCCTAATTTTTTGAATATTTTCTAATTATTTTAATTTTTTCCGAATTTTTTGAATTTTTTCCTAAATTTTTTGAATTTTTTTTCTAATTATTTGAATTTTTTCCTAATTTTTCAAAAAATTTCCTAATTTTTGAATTTTTTTCCACGTCATCGTCCACGCGTCGTGTCATCCCATCATCGCTTATCGCGTTCGTCTCGTTTAAGTTAATCATTTCAACCGACGGTTGATTGATTTGGCCAAATAGTCTTGAGCGCTCCCAAAACGTAACCATATGTGTATTTTTGGTCTAGAAAAAAGCTCGTGGTGCGGGCGCTTACGGGGAAAAGCACGTGTGTAAAAATTGCACCTTATCCCTATATATATATATATATATATATATCTATGTATGTATGTATAGATACCTATATATATATATGTATGTATAGATATATATATGTATGTATGTATATATATATATATATTCCCCTTCTTGGTAGTTGTTTATTAGATAGTAGTTTGAAGGCAAACTTTCAATACTACAAAAAAACCGCCGGATTATCGATAAATTTTTTTTCGGGTGATTAGATTTCCGATGGAAAATGTCTATCACAAAAAAAAAAAAAAAAAAAAAAAAACATGGAAGAAAACATTACAGGGGAATTACCCATGGAATTCTATGAGTAATTTAAATTACATATAAAATTTTGTGGGTAATTTCTGTCGATAATTATTACCCACAAAATTCCGTAGGTAATTTCTGATAGTAATTCTCCCCTCATTGAAGTTTTTTTGTAGTGATAAAAAATATAAAAGCAAATTCAAGTGCATTTTTAAGTTCCTTCTTTTTTTTTTGGCCAGTTTAAGTTCTTTAATTTCTCAATAAATTTTATGTGGATCCATTAATTGTATGCTGTGTTTTGTTGAGTTCCTTAATTGTTACACTGTGAACAAAATATACTTATTTTAAAATTTAAAATCTTAAAAAATCATTCTTAAATGTTGATATACTCTTATTAATTTTTAATTTGAGAAAATAACAATGATTTACACACAAAAATCATCATTTGAGATTAACTGAGCTAGGGTTAATAATTCCAAACTCTTTGGTTAAAATATTTGTAGTGACCACGAAACGCTACGTGGCGCTGTTTCCATCATGAAACCCAATTGGTCTTCGTGTGAGGGATCACAATCTAACGTTGTCTTGGACACAAATTCTAGGCAGATTCGATAATCCATTTTAATTTTATTATTAAAAAATCTATTTTGATTAGTTGGCTTGTCTATTATCATCCTACTTCATACCTAGCTCCGTCTATCCAATCAAGAATTGATGAGGCCTTTCTTGTGGATATGGTAAACGCTTGAGAAATATGCATAAGGACCTAGATATGCCCTAATTGGGACCACCCAACAAGTTCCTCTTACTAGTTATTAGATTATTATATGAATTAAACAATTTTAGAAATACATTTATTTGTTTATAAATTAAGTATTACTTATTATTTGTCATCAATTTTATAGGGAAATTACTGAAACATCTCTCATTGCGAAATTTATTGTCCAAGTATGTATAAGGACCGAGATGTTTGAGAGGTTGTAACTTTTTTTGTTTAGATGTGTGCAATACATCTTTATCTATGTGCAACAGTTCTCTATTTTGCACATACTTACATATAGGTTGGACATGGTACGTTAAAGAAGAGTTGCATCTATGTGCTTGTGTATCACTATTACAAAAAGTAAATTTAACGACACTAATTAACGTTTATTTTTAAAAAACATAAGTTAAAAAGATGTGGTGGCATTTTTAAAATTTTGGCTTAACTTTTAATGACTGTTTCAAGGAAAAAAAAAAACAGTCATTGAAAGTTACTTTCAACAACTGTTATAAAAAACAGTAGTTGAAAGTTAGGTTAGAAGTTCAAAAAATATGAATGTTTAAGAGTTTCAACGATTATTTATTCAAAAACGGTTGTTGAAAGTAAAAAAAAAAAACCGCTTACAGCGATTATTTTCCTAAAAATAGTCATTTGTAAGGGTTTTTTAGTACTTTAAACGACTACCTTTTTTTCAAAAACAATCTTTAAAAGTTGAAAATATTCAAATATTGTGATTTCATATTCTTGCACCTTCGACATTTTGTTCAAATATTTAAAACAGCTGTAGTCGCCAT
The DNA here is from genome assembly GCA_019022655.1 of Acacia acuminata. NCBI lineage: Eukaryota > Viridiplantae > Streptophyta > Magnoliopsida > Fabales > Fabaceae > Acacia > Acacia acuminata. The sequence goes on from JAFJYI010000036.1 coordinate 3,308,246, forward strand.
TTCATTATTTTATTTGTTGTTTCTGTTACTTTAGTGGGTATTTGAGAGTCAGAAGTGAGCATAGTTGGTGTAGTGATTCTTTTGGCTGCAACAATTTCCTTCTCGAACAAACTGAGATAAGACAGACATGTAATGTTCGTTTGTATTGGTTTTCTCCTGTTTTGGCGTGGTGAGAGCTTTTGCCGTTGATTTCATGTTGTGCTTTCTTTGAACTTGCCCATTTTCCCTTTGTTCCTTGCTGATTGGTAACCTCTGTGTTGGTTTTATTAGCTTTGTACATTTAGAGTCGGTTCTGAGGTATGATAATAGGCATCCTGGGTGAGTATCACTGCAAATTTTTTTTAAAAAACCTAGAAAATTCGTAGGTGGATGTCCATCTAGTTTGGTTGACCACGTGATATATTACCTCGTCTTTATGCCAGTGCATTGACATCAAGTGGTATGAAATTATGAAGCTATTGAATATTCCAGTCTTTTTAATTTGGCGGGATGCGTTATTTGTTGCATAAAGATGGAGATAGGCTAGGAAATGACAGCATAACCAACACTTGTATCTAAAAGAAGTCTTTAAACGTTTGATGAAATCCAAGTTTTATGACAATTATTAAGTGTTTCTCTTCTGCTTATCTAAAAGAGTATTTGTTTCATTCATTACTTGCTTCATTCATTACTTGTGGCGTTTTTATTACCTTTAGGACTTTAATTATGCCTATATTACCTTTAGTATTTTATGTGTGGAGTCTACCATTTCTTGTTTAAGACTTGGCATCTTGTTGTGTGAAAATAAATTGCTGCCTCAAAATGAGTTGAACTAACTAGGTGTCAGTGACTGTAATGCTGAGAATTAGTTCCTGGGAATCCAACAGGGACACTTCCGTGGCAGGGCCATTCGGAGTCTCCATCATTGCTTTTCTTGCAGGCAGGTTGTTCTCCAGTTTGTTGGACAAGCTACTCTGGATCCAGAAATTCTTCATCATGGGAAAGCTTTTCGGGATTGACAGACTCAAGCTGTGGTCTCTCTTTTCTGTTAAACCAAGCTTGGGCCCCTCGAAACAGAGCATCAATAATTTGAAAAAAAAAATGACTTACTAGTTGTAAGTCTTGTTGTAATTTGATTGCAATGATGGTTTTACATAAAATTGATGTTGTATATTGCTACTTATAATGATTGTTTTCTAAAAACAATCGTTGAAAGTAACTTATAATTATAGTTTAAAAACAGACATTTATTTTAAAACTTTCAACGACACTTAAATACATTACCCCTTAAAAGCAGTCGTCTAAGGGTCCTAAAAATGAACGTTAAAATTCCTTATGTAGTAGTGTATATTAAACAAATTTAATGTACTTAGATTTTAGGCTAATTATACAAAACTCCTCTAAGCTCTGGGTTAGTTGCATATTGTTAAAACTCATATTTTGATGATAACAATTTTTAGGAATATTGTTTTTACAAGATTAAAATGGTTTTGGAAAAAGTAGTTCTGTTGGTTTCTTAATTTGCTGATATAAAACACTCGAGTGAAGATGTATCACTAGAGTGAGAGCTGCACAAATTTTATCACCAGCAAGTAACTAGATAGTGAATGAGTAGTTCTTTGAGAACTTGTTAAAGCACTCGTGTGTTAGTAGTGTCACTGGAGTGATGACATGAAATTTTATAACACTATTTAGATACCAGCTAGTGATCAAACTACCTATAATTTTTTAAGAAGTTTATTTAGTTTCCCTAATTTCTCTAAATTAAATATATATGTCTTGCATTAAAGATAAGAAGAATACCAAAAAAAATGTATTAATGTCTTTTATTTAGAAATGAAAATAGTACTCTTTTCGGTCCTAATTATAGGACAATATTTAGAAGTTGGTTTTGGTCGTAATTATAGAATAAAATTTTATTTTTTGTCAATTTCTTCCTAAAAAACTCTTATTTTATTCTCTCAAATGTGTTTGGTTTTTGGTGAATATATATATGTGGGTGTGTAGACTCTTCCAGTCAATAGAACTTTTAAATTACTCGATTTTAATTTATTTAACAATCAGCTGACATTAATTTGTCAATACATATATATAGACACACACATATATACATACACACATAGAGTCGTCAAAACGGGCCGAGCCCATCGGGCTGGCCCATTTAAGCCCTGGCCCTTCAAGGGCCGGGCTTGAAAAATATACGAAATATTTGAAATTGGCCTGGAGGCCGGCCCTAGAGCCCTTTTCCTTGTAGCTTTTTCTTTTTTTCTTTTTAAATTTATTAATTTATATATATTTTGTATTTTTTATAAAGTTATTTATCCATTTAATTACAAATATATAATAACTATACTCTAATTTTATGATTTGGTTTATTATTTGTTGCAAATAAAGATTATGGATGTGTTCATGATGCGGGAGAAGAAATTCATAATATGCTTTTTTATGTTTTATGTGAGTTATTTGTGAAGATAGTTTGCTTTTGATTATAAATTAGTGATTGTAGTTATTTATTGGATGATTCGTGCCGGGCCCGGGAGGGCCGGCCCCGTTAGGGCCCCGGCCCTTCACGGGCCGGCTCTGATTGACAGCTCTAATACACACACATATTTTACATACAAATATATATAGACACACACACGCATATATGTGTGTGTGTGTATATATATACATATGCCAATGTATATATGTATGTGAATATGTGTGTGTCTATACACAAATATATATAGACACACACACACACACATATATCTCTATGTGTGTGTCTTTGGATATATGTGTGTATAATCACACACACATATATATCTCTATGTGTGTGTGTGTATATATATATATATATATATATATATGAACACACACATATATATATTGCAAGACTATTATTTCAATTAGAAAATGTGTGAAAATAAAAATTTTAAGTTGAAGAGGTATGTGGTAGGAGCTGTTGGATTTACTTATGTCCTTTTAAATTTATATAAGGACATTTTAGGAAAATGAGTAAAACTAACTAATTTAACTCATCTCCTTAATCTCTCTAAAAATCGGTTAAATATGTCCTATAATTGGGATTAAGGGAGTATCAAACACTGTATAAAAAGAATGCATAGCTTATTAGTGGCTTGAGCTCAATTGATTGTTATTTGTGCGGGTATATAATTATATGATATTGATTATTTAATCTAAATATTGTTAGTGGGCAAAAAAAAAAAAAAAAAAATGTTAGGTCTAGATGTATAACATAACAAGGGTCTCATTTGATATTCACTTGGTTTCGTATATGTTATTTTTTCTCGAGGTATTCTATTTTGTTTCCAAATTATTATTGTTTTAGAAATCCATAACTCATTAATTAATCCCCTTTTTCCATTTTCTCTGTTTTTCTCCAACACCCTCCTCCTTTTTAAAAAATAAAAAATAAAAAATACTAGTACTTTGAAAATAAGAGCGGAGTAAACAAGTGGTTATTAGTTCTTGCATTTTATTGTTTTTTTTTATTAATTTAAGTTTCCTTACTTTATGTGACACAACCTATATCTAATATTTTTGTAAAAAAAAAAAAAAAAAAAAAAAAAAATTAAGATACACATGAAAATCTTATTTGTTAAATTTGACAATTTATAATAACACAAATTCTCTAAATTCCCGTAAAATTTAAATTAACTAAATTTAGAAATTCTGCAGCACTTGTACTAAAGACAAGCGCAAGGTTAAATTCATCACATTAAAATAAAACCAAAGGCTAAAGTTCAACTAAAGGAAATATATCTTATGCATTTTATTAAATTCATAAAACTTTTGTAAACTCTAGAACTAGCTAGAAATCTTTGAGTCGCTATCCTCACGCCCAATTGCTAATCCCATCCTTTACAATATGTTTTACTGAAAATCTGCTCACCCGAAGGATCATCGCAAGCACATAAACATAAAAGTTAGCAAAGCTAGTAATCCTAAGCAAAACACAATTTATATAGCTCAAATTTATTAATCAAATCAAACACACACACATACACACATCGGATCAAATATTATTCATTATCTTTATTAAGTTCATTTAGTGTAATTAGTGGGAAGAGAACTATGGTAGACCCGGGAAACCCTGTCAGTCACAAATCATCAAATTGACCATCATCAAAACATATCTTCTTAATATGCGCACCTCTTTCCATAGTTGCTACTAGTATTCTGGGAAACTCTACCAGACACCACTTTGAAAAGAACGAATAATATCTTTTCACATCACATAAATATTAGAGGCATAAAGCCCCATGGTTGTGTTTATCACTTTAGGAGGTATCATCCCAAAGCTATCCTCCCACCATTAATTCATTACAATCACACACAATCAAGAAAAATTCAACCCTATGATATATTTAAGATCATAATTACCCTATCAAAATTCATATGAGATTAACCTAAGACTTCTAGGGATTAGGATTACCTGGTCACCATGTTTGATGGCTTTTAGGAGGAAAATTGATTAGAGAAGTGAAGTGCAATTGTAGCCAGAAAAATAAAAATTTGAAATAAGAAGAAAGAGAAGAAGAGGCGAAGAGAAATGGAGAAATGCTGAGGATTGGAAATGATTTGGTTTGGTTAGGCTAAGTGTCTATTTATAACTGAAGTTTTGTAACTGAGGCATTAATTACGGTAATATCAAAAGTCATCATTAATTATCATGAATTTTATTTTATTTTATTTTTCTTTGGTTATCACATTATTTCTCAATCATAAAATCATTTTTAAGTTTTACTTTAATATCACTTTAGGTCCCTAATGTTAGACCTGGCTATCACCCAAGAGGTGGGGTGAATTAGGTATATGATAAAAACTTCGGAACTTTGAAAATCTTTTTGCAACTTACTGAAAGTAGTTCGAATGAAAGAAATAGTTTATAAAGCAATAGTCAGTCATTCAAACATATATGCTATAAATGTAAGAGTTTAGGGAAGAGAATATGCAAACTGAGATTTATACTGGTTTGGCCCAATCCTTGACCTACGTCCAGTCCCCAAGCTCCACTTGAGTTTTCAATCCACTTTCTTCTTGTTTAATCGGGCACAAGAGAAAAGCATCTACAACCTCACAAGTTTAGTCGGGCACTTGTGCAGCCTTTACAATCTCTTATTGAGATACTCCCCCTTATATTGTAAGGATACAATTACACACTCTGTAAACAAAGGATGATCCTTTCACTCTCGGACTCACTCCCCCTTACAAGTTGTAATTGATACACCCACACATAAGGTTCCTTAACCTTAAGATTTAATATCTGAATAAGATGAATAAGTGTTTAATAACTCCTCACGAGTAGATAACAATGAACACTGAAGTACAAAACCGATCATCACACTCTCTACTGAAAAACTATATAACCATTGTGAAAACAAAGAGTATATGAGTTGAGCGTTGGATTCATAATGTTGGCATTTCAACAGTGTAAGCTCTTATCTCTAACACCTTCTATCTTGAAGGCTTCTCCTTTTATAGTTGATGAAGAACATTGAACAATTCTTCCAGGTTTGAATATGATATGTCCGTTGGAACTATTTGACCATTGGAGAAATATTACCGTTAAAGCTTCTGACATCATCATCTGCTTTTTGATAATCTGATGTTAATCCTTCATTTGATTATCTGAAACTTGCTAACAAACATGATTAATAGCATTGAGAAGTATAGCAAGTAGAAATCAATTGATAACAATCAATTTTTGAATTCTCGGAGACGTTGGGACTGACTCTGTTGTTTGACTAGCTGTGTGTTGAGTCCTTCATATAATCATCTGAAACTTATACATAAATGATATAAATAATGTTAAGAAGTAGTATAAGTCATTTTGGTAATCATCTGGATGTTCTTCGAGAGAATCAAGCTTTTCGAACATGGTGATTTATAATCAGAGAAATGTTGGCTCAAGCAAAATCAAATTCTGGCTCGAGTCTGGAGTACTTTGAAGATGCAGAAATGAAGTCTGAAGAATATTGACTCGAGGCATAGAAACACTTGGCTCAAGTTTATCCCTAACCTTGAGGCATCCAAAATCCTGGCTCGAGTCAATCCATCGTTTAAAGCATAGAGAAGTCTAATACATACATACTGACTCGAGGCAGCAATATCCTTGGCTCGAGTCTATGCCCAAACTTGAGGTGACCAAAGTCCTTGCTCGAGTTAATCTTCAATTGATCCATTAGCTTCAGAAACATTTGACTTGAGGCACAAAATACCTTGGCTCGAGTCTGTGCCCAAACTCGAGGTTGCATTTGAGGAGGCTCGAGCTAATTCTTCAATTGTGCTTTATCAGATGCGTTGGCTTGAGTCATCACTTACTGGCTCGAGTCAAAAACTGCTCTCCATTCTTCAAACTCTCGGGTTGGCCATTTAACTCGAGGCACACTTGTTGACTCGAGGTAAAAACTGCTCTCCATTCTTCAATCTCTCGGGTTGGCCATTTGACTCGAGGCACACACTCTGACTCGAGGTAAAAAGCTCTCTCAAAGTGTCTAACTCTCTATCTTCATTAAAACTTGAGGTAAGCTTGTTGACTCAAGTTAAAAAGCTCTCTCAAAGTGTGATATAGAAGGAAAATCGAAGCTATGCTTGAATTGTTTCCGAGAATCACGTGTGTCAACTTTCGAGGGCCATATCTCCTGGTCTGAACTCCATTTTGGTTGACTCAAATCTTGATGGAACGCAAAAATTTTGAGTCTACTTTCCAATGGCACCGATTGCAGATCAATTGGATTTATAGTTTGTGAAATACACTCAAAACATTGAAGCTTGGTTTCTGTGTGGCGTGAATTGATGTGCCAACTTGTAAAATCCATAGCTCCTTGATCTGAACTCTTTTTGGCTTGAATTATATATCAAAATGACGCATTGGAAGTATAGTTTCATATGCCACTGGTTTCACTTCAATCTGATCTCTGGTTTGTGAGATATCATTGAAATACCAGACGTCGCCCGAGCTGAATGTGAAACAGAGTTGCTGAAAGTCACCTTGACTCAAGGTAAATGAAGCCTGACTTGAGTCATGCCTCTAGAGAGCGAAAATCACTTGGAAATCACTATTGACTCGAGTCAGAAGAATGTATGCCTCGAGTTTTGACCCAGACTTGAGGTAGTGATGTTCTTGACTCGAGTTAACCATCCTAGATGCCCAAAACACTGTAGATAAACGTTTTGACTCGAGTTAAGCCTCCTAGCTCGAGTTAGCTCATTGATTTTGCTTATTTTAACTCCAATTTGAGCCGTTCCAACTTCCATATCATCATGGGGATTTCTAGAATCAATCTAAGAACTTATATAATGATTTTATCATTCCATTGAGCAAGTTCTTCCTTCTTCCAAACTCCTTTCTTGAATATTCTTCATTATTAAACTCCATATCTACATTAAATATAAGAATTAGGCAAAGTAAAATATAAATGTAGTATGCAAGCTTTTTGCTCTGGATAATGACATCTATATAAGACATCATCAAAACTAATCATAACCAACACCTATACTTTAATTTTGTTTTGAATTTAGTTCTTATAGTTTATTTTTGTAGTTTTCAATCACTTCTATTTGCTTTGTCTTAAATATTAATTCATTTTTTGTTTAATCAGACCAAATTTTTAACTAGATAATCTTACAACTATTTCAGGTGAGCCTTTTTCAGTCAATTGATAGGTTTAACATTTTTAAGCAAGGTTATTAAACCTAAATCGGCGATTGAAGTAGTTGAGGTACTAGGTCAAAAGTCAGTAGGTCATATCAGAATCAAATCAAAGCTAACTCGGGGCTAGACGGTGAGAAAATGAAAATTTCAGGGTTATTTATATGAAATTATAAATAAAATTAAACAATGAATTAATTTATATTTTTTTTTAAAAAAAAGGTTAAACTGGTTTTTGACCGATTTTGATAACACTGTTTTTAAGCCAATCTCAACAAAATTAATGCCGTTTGGTCTGGCTGGTGGTTATTCTAAGTATTTTGGGAAAATCCTTTTCAATGCCCATATTACCAAAAGAATACCGAAAAAGGCCCTAATATTCTGAAAATACCCAAAAAGGCCCTAAGATTCTGAAAATTCCTAAAAAGGCCCCAAGATTCTCGAAAATTCCTAAAAAGGCCTAAGGTGAGTTGTTAATGGGGTGATCAAGTTGTTAGCGGGGGCTGATTTAGTTGTTAGATAGGTGATTTAGTTGTTAAAAATAAAAAATTTTAACAACTAAATCAAGACATCTAACAACTAAATCGCCCGCTAACAACTTGATCGCCCCATTAACAACTTCGTAAATTTTGAAGGGCTTTTTCCGAATTGTCAATCCTTAGGCCTTTTTGGGTATTTTCAGAATATTAGGGCTTTTTTCGGTATTCTTTTAGTAATATGGGCCTTAAAAAGGATTTTCCCAAGTATTTTTCCAAATAAAGTCACTAAAGATATTCAAACATGATAGATGGACAACTATGAAATAAATTATAATGACTAAAAAAACAAAATACAATTAAACTATGGTAAGTTGAAATGGTATTTTCCCAACATCATTTAATACATTGTCGGAATAGTACTATATACAGTTTTTCTTTTTATAAAAAAGAGGACTCGTATCTTTGATAAGATTCTATACCCTCATCATGAGTCAGCATGTACCCCAAATACATGAACGATAATGCATCGAACTAATTATTTTAAAGATGTGATATTTTTTGCTTGATCTAATTTGGTAGTTGGAATTAAGGTAAATAACTTTCTAATTTACTGGTTTTTTATATTTCTAGTATACCTTACAAAATCATGACGTCTCACCGATAAATTCGTGTTAGTTGTAAACTCGGATAAATTTGAGAGTTTACCTATCAAATTTTCTCATTTTTACGTTTCTAACTTACAAAAACGTGTTAACTCACTCTTAAATTCGTATTAATTTTTTTAATTTGATCATATATACTTGATGGCTTTATATATGAATTTTATTTAAATTTATTTGCTAAGCATGATCTACTTATGAAGGTTGATGTACTTAATTTCACTTATTTAAATTTAAAATATATTTAAATCAAACTGTTATCATTTTTTATATTTTGATTATTTAATTATATACTATAAACACATTTTTAAAGATAAAAGTAAACTCTTATGAATTTGCTTAAACTTACAAATTTAATTACATTGCTCACTAGTTTAAGTAAAAATCATGAAAATGATGTAAACTCGTATCTTAAACACATAAGAGTTTACTTTGTATCAATAAATAAGTATTAATATAGTATAATTAAATAAGTAAAATATAAAAATGATAATAATTTGATTTAATATATTTTAAATCTAAATAATTGAAATTAAATTTATAAAAATTTATAATTTATCATACTTAACAAGAAAATTTCTATCAAATTTATATATAAAAACTCTTAAGCATGATTAAATTAAAAAAGTTTTCATGAGTTGAAAAGTAAGCTAACTTGATTTTGTAAATTAAAAATGTAAAAATAATAAACTTAGGGGCCAATTCATGAGTTTAACTGAGTATACAAATAATGTGAATTTAAGAGTAAGTTGGCAAGAATTTATAAGATATATAAAACACTAAATTTAAAGAATCAATTCACGAGTTTAATAACAAAATTTGGGATTAGTGGCGGAGGATTAATTTCATATAGCTAAATAGAATCTCATTAATTATATTTTTATTATTATGAAGGCTTTCCCCTTTCCAGCATTAGAAGAGTGAAAATTTTTTTTTTTTTAAAAATAATAATAATCTATTTTTAACCTTTTTATAAGTTTATCTTGAATAGTTTTATCAAAATCAACTTATTCAAATATAACTTTCATGCTGTTACAAAAAAAGTTACTCCTATCATTTTATTTAGGGTTAAATACCTAATTTGCCCCGGAAGTTTTGCTAAGGGGGCGCTCAACACTTGGAAGTTTTTTTGGTACCAAATTTGCCCCGAAAGTATTAAAAAGGTATCAAATTTACCCAAAGGTGACGAAGTCCATGTAGATCGTTAAAATGTGAGGTGGTATGCCACCTCATCAATCAAAAGTATCATTTTTGACCTGGAAGTTTTCATTAAGGAGCAATTTTGCCTCGGAAGTTTTCATTGAGGAGCAATTTTGCCCCAGAAGTTTACAAAAGTAGCAATTTTGCCCTTCTTTCTCCCAATATTAAATCTGACTATTAAATCAGTCAAAGACCACATATGTCATGCCTTGAAAAAGTTGAACTTGGAGTCGAGAAGGAGATCCTTGACATGTTGAGCTCAAGGCGCGGAATTTGTGAAGCCGGCGGTCACGGGGACTAGAGTCGGAAAATCGGGTCGGCCCTGTTTAAGCCCCGGCCCTGCAGGGCTTGGGCTTGAAAAATAAGCCAGAAATTTGAAATTGGCCATGCAGGTCCGGCCCTAGAGGGCCTCGGGCTTAATCGAGCCAGCCCTGCAGTTTGTATAGACTGATCATTTGCTTAGATCATAAGTGATGCTTCCTATGACCAGTTCGGCTTTACAAATTATGGCTGCCTTGAGCTCAACATCTCAAGGATCTCCTTCTCTGACTCCAAGTTTGACTTTTTCAAGGCATGACATGTGTGTTCTTTGATCGATTTAATAGTTAAATTTAATATTGAGAGAAAGAAGGGCAAAATTGCTACTTTTGTAAACTTTCGGGCAAAATTGCTCCTCAATGAAAACTTCTGGGGCAAAATTGCTCCTTAATGAAAACTTCCGGGGCAAAAATGATACTTAACTCTTATTGGGTTGATGAGGTGGCATGCCACGTGTCATGAGGTGGCATGCCACGTGTACACTCAGTTAAACTTAACGGTTAAAATTAACGGAGGGGCAAATTTGCTAGATTTTTCATACTTCCGGGGTAAATTTGGTACCTTTTGTAAACTTCCGGGGCAAATTTGGTACCAAAAAAACTTCCGGGTGCTGAGCGCCCCCTTAGCAAAACTTCCGGGGCAAATTAGGCATTTAACCCTTTTATTTATAAGTTACTTCCAACATATTTCATCATAATAAGAAAACCTTAAACCTAATTAACCTTACTTTAAAATTTGATAACTTTCTAAATTTACCCCTACTTATTATACACTATACCTCATGTGAACAAAGTGCTAGTTCTCTATGTATTTTAATGATAACTGACAATTGTAAACACAAGTTGAAGTTTGTCTTTGGTAAGTTGAAAATTTTAATGTCAAAGGCAAACTCAAGTTTTGGTTAGAAAACTCGAGTTTGTACTTGATAGAGAGTAGCTCAATTTTAATGAACTAAGAAAGCTCGAGTTTGAGTAGGCAAACTCGAGTTTGCATGATACAGAGAGCACTCCAAGTTTTTCACATTAAGACAAACTTGAGTTTAGATTTACAAACTCGAGTTTGCACTATACAGAGACTCTTCAATATTTTTCAAAGTAAACAAAACTCCAGTTTGTAAAGAGTAAACTCGAGTTTTGGTCATACAGAGAGCCTCTAATGTTTTGAACTTAAGCAAACTCCAGTTTTGATATGGAAACTCCAGTTTACACTTAGCCAAGAATTTTCTAAGTTTTCCAAAGTTTTGAGAAAACTCGAGTTTGTATTTCAAAACTCGAGTTTGCGTTTGACATAGAGCTTTCATGTTTTACCCACTTTGAGAAAACTCCAGTTTTCACTTGGCATGGATTTTTCAAGGGTTTTCAATTTTTAAAGAAAACTCGAGTTTATATTTGGTAACTCGAGTTTACGCCAAGTAGAGAGCTTTACTCATTTCAGTGATTTGAAACTCCAGTTTACATTTGGTTGAGTTTTTGGACTTAAACATGTTTTCACTATAAAAAGTCCAAAACTCGAGTTAATCACTAATGAACTCGAGTTTTACTCTATATTCAAAATGTGCTTGAAAACTCAAATCACGACATTCGTCTCTGGATGAAGTAAACTCGAGTTATGATTTGTAAACTCGAGTTTAGGCTTCTCAGAAAGTTACAAACTCAAGTTTGTGTCGCAAAGTTTGAAAATCAAATTGCTCGAATTTGTGAAATCTTCATGTTTGATCTTAATATGTATCATTACTCATTATTATTCCTAACTATATTTAATCAGTTTGTTAGTAAATTTCAAATGATTTAGAGGACATTAAATGAAGATTTGAACAAAAGCAAAAAGTGATGTTGGCACATAAAATGCAATGTCGAAAACTTGTATCCTTTTGAACAATCATTCTACACATGTTGCAAAGGGATTAATGTTTCCTTTCCACATCCAAGTAGTTTGCTCTTCTAACATTAAAATTCAAGAAGTCAACCATAAACTTACGTGCAACTTGGATTAACCAAAGAGTAGAGAGAGAAGAAGACCAAAGCTTAACCTAATCATTCCTTAATGTCGGCAACGGTCACATTGAAGATTACAACGGTCATTTAATGTCCTCTTCATATAAATAGAGCTGCATTCAATTTTCCTAAACAACCAATCTGTAGAAAACAAAAATCATTCAAGTTTCCAACTACTCTGAGTTTTCTTGTGTAAAGTATCTTTTGATACATTTGTACTTTAGTGCTTATCTTTATCCACTCTTAGAGAGAGTTTCATTTATTAAAATCATTCATTATAAGAATCTCAAGTCGTGGGACTTGGAGAATTGGATATTTGATTACAACTTGTAAGAAGGAGTAAGTTCTAGTGAGAGAACTACTCTAAGAGTTACAGAGTGTGTAATCATTTGAGTTAGTGAAATACCAGAGTGTTTGGGAACTGGACGTAGGTTAAGAGGTTGGACCGAACCAAGTATAAACTTCTTGTGTCTTGCTTCTTCTTCTCTTACTCTGTTATACCATGTTTTTAGTATTAAAAAAAAAGAGCACTAAGAAAAGAATTTTAAAATCCCCATTTCACCTCCCTTTTAGTGATTTGCTCTACCTTCACAAAGTTTACATAATAATAAATGAAAGAGAAAATTATACATTTAATGAAAAATTTAATGGTGTGACTTATAAATAGAACAAAAAGAATTCTTCCCTCTACCTTATAAAAATGACAAGAGAAATATATCGTTACTGCTTGGTGTAACTAAAATAATTTTTTCTTAATCATAAAATAGTAAAAGGATTTTTCGCCATAATTCAAAATGAAATGTACTCTCTCACATCCATAATATAAGTCACTAGAAGAACTATTTATGATCCACAATATAAATCACTTGGAGACTCTTTAATGTTTCTATGTCAATTTCACCCATTTAATTAATGTGGATGCTTGTTTTATTTCATCCCCTTCAAAATCTCATTTAACAGGAATAAAGTTGAAAAAAAATTATTTAAAGACAAACTTAATTATTTAACTACTATTTCTTGATTACAATGAATTGGTGAAGTAACCTATATTATATTTCTTTGGGCTTATTTAAAAAGTAGAAAGAAATTGTATATTTTTGTCCTATTTATAAAGCATATTATCAAATTTTTTACATGAATGTATAATTTTATCCTTTATTTATTAGATTGTTATTTTTTAAAAAAAAATATAGTTTAATAGGGTTAAAGTTGAAAGTTCTTGAGTTTAAATTTTTCTTAATTCATGTAAAAAATATATTAAAAATACTTTATAAATAGGATTAAAAGAGTGAGCAGAAAGAGTAATAAATAATAATTTTTGTCAACTAGTTTGAGTGATTGGAGAGTTAATACATTAAACATGCGCAAAAACAACTTTTCCGCCTCTTTTGACTCCGCCTCTACCTTATCTTCCATTGCTCCAATTCTTACAAGTGATAATGACCTTCTAACTTCATTCATTAAAACTTCATGGTAACACATATATACATAAGTATGTACGTATATTCGTACGTACATATATACATACACACATTCCTTCATGGTAGTTGTTTATTGGATAGTAGTTTGAATGCAAACTTTTAATTATTTGATCACATTCTCCATAATTCCAAAAAAGCGCTGGATTACGATGGAATTTCGTCGGTAATTTTAATTACCGACGGAATTTTGTTGGTGATTGGATTTCTGACCAAAAACGTATGTCGCAAAAAAGAACCGTGGAAGAAAATATTACTGACCGGATTGCCCACGGAATTCCGTTCCATGGGTAATTTTTGTTGGTAATTGTTACCCACAGAATTATGTGGATAATTTCCGATTTTTTTTTTTTTTTTTTTTTTTTTTTTTTGTTGCTAATTTGTCGCTGATCTGAAGTTTTTTGTAGTGATAAAAAATATAAAGCAAATTCAAATGCATTTTTAAGTTCTTTGGTTTATTTATTTTTTCTTTTTTTGCCAGTTTAAGTTCTTTAATTTCACACAAAATTTTATGTTGATCCATTGATTGTATGTTGTGTTTTGTTTAGTTCCTTAATTTTCACACTGTAAACAAAATATACTCACATTAAAATTTAAAATCTTGAAAAATTATTTTTAAATGTTGATATACTCTTATTAAGTTTTAATTTGAGAAAATAACAATGATTTACACAAGAAAATCATCATTTGAGATTCCCTGAGCTAGGGTTAATAATCCAAACTCTTTGGTTAAAATATTTGTAGTGACCACGAAACGCTACGTGGCGCTGTTTCCATCATGAAACCCAATTGGTCTTCATGTGAGGGGTCACAATCTAACGTTGTCTTGGACACAAATTCTAGGCAGATGCAATAATCCATTTTAATTTTATTATAAAAAAAAATTAAAATCTATTTTGATTAGTTGGCTTGTCTATTATCATCCTACTTCCTACCTAGCTCCGTCATCCAATTAAGAATTTAGGCCTTTCTTGTGGATATGGTAAACGCTTGAGAAACATTCATAAGGACCTAGATATGCCCTCATGGGGACCACCCAACAAGATCCTCTTACTAGTTATTAGATTATTATATGAATTAAACAATTTTGGAACAACATTTATTTGTTTATAAATTATGTAGTATTACTTATTATTGGTTGTAAATTTCTTAGGGAAAATTAATGAAACATTTCCCATTGCCAAATTTATTGTCCAAATATGCATAATTAAGGACCTAGATGTTTGAGAGGGTGTAAATTTTTTTATATATGTGTGTAATACAATTTTGTACATACTTACAGATAGGTTGGACACAATTAAAGAAGAGTTGCATCTATGTGTTTGTGTATATTAAGCAAATTTAATGTACTTTGGATAATAGATTTTGGGCTAAATGATACAAAACGCCTCTAAGTTTTGGATTAGTTACATATTGTTAAAACTCATGTTTTGAAGATAAAAAAATCTTAGGAATATTGTTTTTACAAGATTAAAATGGTTTTGGAAAAAGTTTTGTTGGTTTCTTAATTTGTTGATATAAAATACTTAAGTGAAGATGTAGTACTAGAGTGAAAGTTCCCAATTTTATCACTAGCAAGTAACTGGATAATGAATGAGCGGTTTTGTGAAAACTTGTCAAAGCACTCAAGTGTTAGTAGTGCCATTTGAGTGATGACATGAAAATTTATAACACTACCAGGATACTAGCTAGTGATCAGACCATCTTTCTTTTAAAATGAAAAGATAACTTGAGTGATGCTAAGTCACTGGAGTGATGACTTTGTTTCCTAAACAAGCACCATCAAGGTACTTGACACTAACTCGGTAATTTTGAGAAAATTTGGCTAAGCACTTGAATGATGGTAAAAAATCTTGACTAACCATCTAGTAACAAGATAGCGATGACTCAAGCTTGCTTTTGAAAATTGAAAAATCACTCAAGTGCAAAAAGGTCACTCGAGTGATATTTGCAAATGAGTTAGCACTTCTCAATATTCGGA
The DNA here is from genome assembly GCA_019022655.1 of Acacia acuminata. Taxonomy (NCBI): domain Eukaryota; kingdom Viridiplantae; phylum Streptophyta; class Magnoliopsida; order Fabales; family Fabaceae; genus Acacia; species Acacia acuminata. Next base: position 3,323,991 of record JAFJYI010000036.1, read on the forward strand.
TAGTGATCAAGTTTGCTTTTGAATGAAAAAGTGAGTCACTCTATTGCCATAAAGACCACTCGAGTAAAATCTTTCTTCACTGAGAAGTTACTAGACAATGACCCATAGACTTATATAGATTTTCAAAATGACTAGCTAGTACCTCTTTGGTGAAATGCAATATCACTCGAGTGATAAGGTGTCACTATAGTGATATTGATACCGATCTTTCAAATCAAAGTCTCAAAAATTTTTACACCTATTTTAATTGTAATATAAACTTACAATATGCTTCTTAATATTCCTAAACATTACTAATCACACTTGTGTATAAGTTTTAGGTGCTTAAACATGGATTAAACACAAAATCACGTAAATCGTGTTTGTGTCAGAGGCATTAAATGCAGCGAAGCTCATCCAATCCAGATGCTCTCTTTCACCAACATCTATATCATTTCTCTAACGAAAATATTCAAATACTTCAACGGTTATCAATTCTTTCCAAGCTATAAATATAGAAGCATTCAAGATGGAGCCAACAATCTACAACAAACTTTCACTATAGCATTAATTTTTTGTGCTATGTGTTGGCGTTGGGAGCGATCTAGAAGAATGAAGAAGAGGATGATCTGAGTCGTGTTTGAAAACACTGTCCTATAGAGTTATTCCGCAACCACTGGTAAAGAAGAAGCGATACTCCCCAGGATTAAACAGATCCTTCTTGATTAAATTAAGGCGACAGAACTAGCGGAAGATAAGATAACCCAGCAAGAGATTATCGATGTTTTCTAATTCTCTCTATTAAATGGTGTCACAATTGGGGTATTTATAAATAATGAATCAATGCCTTGAAGTGGTGACTCTTGAACATTACACCTCTTCAGAAAGTCATAACTATCTGTTTAATTCATGAACCAACACAAATCCCTTAGTTTATAAGAACATGACTTCTCAAAACACATCTCTTCATTTAAACATATTCCATAATATTGGAAAGACTCTTTCTTTGACACACCCATATGCAATATTTACAACAACCCCCCCACATGTGTCAAAGAAAACACCATTAGCTAAGTTACACCCATGGATACAACCATTGTATCTGGTGGTCCGTAGAACTATGAACCAGACCTAGACCAATAACACTTAATACACAGAGATGTTAGTGAAGCATGCTTCTATGAACTAACAAATTTTGTTGTGTATTAGAGGCATTAATGGTCAGATTATATCCTAACATTTCCACTGTTAATCAACGGTTTTACGCGTTATGACGGCCATGCGTGTGCCTGGTGCATAACGAATGCTCTAGAGATTTCGCCATGATCTCATAGGAGCGGCCACACTCCACATTCGTAGAGGTGATTTCATGTAAGTGTACTTGCACTAAGCACACCGTCATGTAGGACTATGAAATCATTAAGAGCTTTGCTCAACCTCAAAAATGTGCATTCTAGCACTCTCCCATTGTCATAGGAAGGGACGATTGATATTTTTCGTGCTAGTCAGAATTGACAAATGACTTGTTCTTACCCATTAAACCTTCTTCATGGGATCACCAATCACAAAGGTTGGGTTGCCATCACTGTCAATTACGAGTTGGCTTTAGTCCCATTCCCCTCGACCAATTTATTTCATCCTGCAGGGTTTTGTTAACGGCCGAGAGGTCTATTATTGACCTCACCAAATCGATTGAGATAACTTCAACACAGATCTTAAGCTAGCTTATCATATTATATCTCAAACGATTTTTATTTCATCATTGTACTTTTACAATGGATATTGCCATCTGGCAATCACATATCGTCAACTTTAAGTGTCGGTTTCTTGTCAAAATATTTCCTAAGAGATTTTTAACATTCTCAGCATTCCATCCATTTCCAGAGTAATCAACTCTGATTTGCATAATACTTAAATTTTGTCACCACTAAAGGTCAATGATAACCAGTGGATTTTCACATATAGACTAGATCTTAGTTAACATCCGTGTATATACCTCAATACAACAGGAATCCAATAAATGATGCCAATATTATCTATGGCATTATCCCTTAACTATTCATTTCTCTTCATGAGAGTTTACATATGCTCAATCTCCACATATCAATCAGTATGTAATGGGATTAACATTTATCAGTGCTACAAATTCTCAACAATTTGTGCATACATTGATTGAGCTTTAGAATAATCTCAAGTAGTATCATAAAGAATATTCACATAATGGTTCTCAAAACCAATATTCAGAAACATTTCTTATTTGTCATCAATATTCTTTTATGATCGTTAACACCTAAAATCACATCCAATTCTCTCATGCTTTCAAGCACATAACATGATATTTTCGACCATGCAAGTCATCCACATTAAATTAAAAATTTCATTATATCATGCATGCTTATACCAAGAGAAATTAATAATACTGTGAAACTTAAAACACATTTATCTCTACACTAGATAAATGATTAAAATTTCATACCACTGTCATATGCTCTTTTTTAAGGTACCCCTTTATCTTAGATACCCCCACACTTTCAAATATTTTATAATGAATAAAATTCTAAATAAATTAGAATCCCACTAGTATATTTATAAAGATCCACACTTTATAAAACAACATAATCATATGATTTGTATACTTCAACAAAAGGTCATACCAATTTAATCTTCTATTTTAATTAAATGAGAATGTCTCAAACATTATCATTTATTTCACATAACAAAATTTGCTTTTCACTGAGAAAAAAAAAAACCTCAACTTAATTAATTTCCTTATGTCAAAATAATATATATATTTTATATATTAATATTTTTTTATACGTAATTTCCCACATAAATTTATTAATCTTTAATTATTTTAAATACCAATATTTAATAATATTCACACTATTTAAATATGTGTGAAACCAATGCTACAAATTCTCTTTGAAAAATTCAAAGCACCAGATTATATAAATCATAGAAATATAAACATAAATTGCAACATTAAAATCTAAGATTTTCAATATTCAAACGAATTTATATGGTATATCAAAATAAATCACACATCATGCAATTAATTATTTCAATCAATTGATCATGGTAAAAAATCTTTCGATAAATTAAATAATGGCTATATGATATATTCACAAATATATCATCGATTTATTAAAGCAAAAATTTGTTTCAACTTTCAACTATTATCATGTTGAACACAACAAATCCCCACTTTTATTCAAAAGATTCACAATATTATAGGAGATTAGAAATTATCAAATAAATTAATATCTCCATTAATAATAAAGCCTTAAATGGAAATAAATTCCCCTCTCATTCTAATTAATTAAATTAGAATAACATTCTAAAATTTAGGAATTTATACCATTATTACGTTAACTATATTTGATTTACGCAACTAGAAACCAAATAATAAAATAACAAGTATGAACCCAATAATGATCTCATTATCATCAAAAATTTCATCTTCATACCATGAATAATTTTATTCGAAATATTTACTAATAAAAACAATAAAATCTCCCGATGAAACCAGGGTATAAGATATACATTATCTTCCCTTTATTAATTTAATAATCATCAAATCCTCATTAAAATAAGGAGAGATAGTAGGAGATTTAGTAACTACCTTATCAATCAAAAAGCGATATATTTATTAACTAACGATATTCAAAATTTCAATGGAAATAAATTTACCGTGCAAGTAATTAATAATTAAATAAAATATTGATTTCTATAGGCACATTCATGCGAAAATTCAAGACATCAAATATTAAAAAAATAATAATAACTGCATTATTAAATTTTTAATATATGCCCACGAATATTATATATATTTATATAATATTTCAATCAATACGCGTACCTTATTGCCATTTGATCCCGAAGAAATATGACTCTTTCTTCTCATTGGAGAATTTGTTATTACGAACATACATACGCCTTCACGCTCCTTCGGAACTGACGCACACCCATAGTCCTCGGCGTCCTACTCCTCTAACTTCCAACATTTCAGGTTTGGCATTTCAATTTTCATGGTCCGCTAATTATCATCTTGGGACCATCCAAACAATAAATTCGCCTTCGCAATTCTCAGGCCAAAACCCTAATTTTACACAGCTAAAGCAAAACACGCCTTCAACGAGACGTTGCCTTCCGAATAAAGCCACGAAAATGCGACTCTTTCTTCATCAGTGTTGCCTTTCTTCTTCTTCATCATCATCTTTCCCCACAGTTGTACCTTTTGGGGCTGGAATTAGGCAATTAAGTTTCTCCTCCCGAGATGGACAATTTCTTTCCCTATGTATCATATTTTTCTGTGGAATATCCCATTGTTCTGTCTTGTTCATAACAAGGTGTATAGTCCGTGCATTGAACACCACAAGGCTCGAACACTTTTGCTTTTGGTTCAGAACGTTCAGAAATTCCTTTATCATTATGCTGAGATTCAAATCTCAAATAGGGCAAAACTTCGTATTCTATGATGTGAGCCAATTTGCATTCATGGCTATTCTATCTTCTTTCTAGAAACGCTCGGCCTCCAATTGCACTAACTCTATAGATTGTTGGCGTTGGGAGCGATCTGGAAGAATGAAAAAGAGGATGATCTGAGTCGTGTCCGAAAACACTGGAAGAATGAAGAAGAGGATGATCTGAGTCGTGTCCGAAAACACTGTCCTATAGAGTTATTCCGCAACCACCGGTAAAGAAGAAGTGGTACTCCCCAGGATTAAACGAGATCCTTCTTGATTAAATCAAGGCGCGAGAACTAGCGGAAGATAAGATAAGATAGCTCAAACAAGAGATTACTGATGTTTTCTAATTCTCTCTATTAAATGGTGTCACAATTGGGGTATTTATAAATAATGAATCAATGCCTTGAAGTGGTGACTCTTGAACATTACACCTCTTCAGAAAGTCATAACTATCTGTTTAATTCATGAACCATATTGATTCATGAACCAACACAAATCCCTTAGTTTATAAGAACATAACTTCTCAAAACACATCTCTTCATTTAAACATATTCCATGATATTAGAAAGACTCTTTCTTTGACACACCCATATGCAATATTTACAACACTATGTTCTTTTGATATTTTCTGATATCCTCTATACTTCAATGTTTATCACATATACTATTAGAGAAAGCTTTTGTAACTTCATTTTACTACTCTTCCAGTGATTTACTAGACCTTGAGTAAGGGTATTTATTATAGAGTATAAGAGGGAGCTTTTTTTTTTTGAAAAGAAATTTGATCGTACAAGGCATCAAGAGCCTTGCAAATCTTGGAAAGATAATGGAACTCTCAGAAAGGTTTTTGAGGACTGGATATAGGTCAAATGGATTGAACTGAACTAGTATAAACCTCAGGTATTCACCTTCGGTGATATCTCTCAAAGTCTACTATCTTTATTAAGTTTCCATTTAAGTTTAAAATTTTTAATATCACCCAATTCACTCCCATCTAGGGTGAAAGGCTTGAATTAACACATATAAACCCCTAACATTTCAAAATTTAAATTTAATCCACTGACCTTTTATTTTTATATTATTAGCTCATGCTATTAACCGACTGCTATTTTTTTTCTTTTTACGAACATTGCCATGCCAGATTAATATAACATATAACATCCTATGTAAATTAACAATTTAATAAATTCCCTGAACTCTGACTAGTTATAGATAGCCTCGTTGAACTTTGATTAATTACAAATAATCCGTTTAACATTTTGAAATTTAAATTTAGCTCCCTCAAGATTTTGATTTATAATGTTAAACTCCTACCATACTTTTATCATTTTAACAAATTTATAAGATTTTTACTATCATTTGTCAATTAAAATAGCTTTTTATGGCAAAAACTGTAAGAATAAGATTTAAAAATATATATAATTAAAAGTATCATCATTTGTATAACATTTTACTTATATTTTTATAAGTATAATTGAACATCGATAGTTTAAATCTTACGTTTGTAGTAATGCATTTTTTTTATTTTTGAATAAGAGGTTCAAAGTTTTTTATTTATTTATAAATATTATAACATCTTCTCTTCATTAAAATTTTATAACCCTACTTTTCCAATTTTTTTTAAATCTAACTTACAAAAGATTTTTATCTACTCTCCACCCCTTCAAATTCCTCCTACCAAACAGCCTAGTAAAAAAATATCACTCTTTCTAACATGCACATTAAATGTTTGCAAGGTGTGCCTTTATTAGGGATTGAAAATTTTTGTATCGTTTTTCAAGATTAATATGAGAAATTGCACAATAGTGTATGGTAATTTATGGATATTTTCTCCCTAGCCCATATACAATGGCAACATTTGGGGCCAATGAACCTTACTTAATAGCCATATAGTTGCGGACTGTGGATATATATCTGCACCATTTTTCAGAGTTGATGGGTAAAATAGGATACCAAGGGAACAAATCCTTATAGATATTCTTACACCATAACTTTTGTTTTTTTATAAGCAAATATGGAGTTCAGTTTATGAGCCGAATTATTAATCTTTGAGCTATCATGTATGAATTGCACAGAACTTGGATTTTAATTTGCTTGTTGGACTTAAAAGTATGGTGGAATTGCTTTCTCGAGAAAGGGGAGAGCTCTCCAAAATCTAGCTCGTTGAGATGAGATCCGAAAGGTTCATTTTTTTTTTAAAAAATATTTATTTTAATAAGTAGAGTATAAAATAAAGATAAATTATAAACTGACATTTTTTTAAAAAATAAGCTTTTTATTTAAAAATTACCACTTAAAAATATTAAATCGAATTATCCAGATCTCATCTTGATTGACCGACGAGCAAGGAAACTAATTCCAAAGTATGGGCTTGTTATCGATTAATGTCACCATTATTTTTCGGAAAGAATTGGGGTCGATTTTCTCATTATCAATGTCATCATCATTATTTTGGTCGTTTAAAAAACCGGTATTTGTAAAGATTTTTTTAAAATTTTGATGAATCAAGATTTCAAAGGGAGTTGAGAGATAAGGAGAAAGGTGCTCATGAGAGGATCCTCTTCCAAAGAATTGATGCTCTAAAAGTTTACCCCTATAAAAAACGAATCATATTTTGTTTTAAATAAAACAGATCCTCTTGGTCTAATATTTTTTTTTTTTTGAAAAATTAATCATTTATTCCGATAATGATAATTCAATTACAATGGCCAGTCTATACGCATTAGTCCATCCAATTCAAACCCTTAAACTTTAGCCGTTTAATTTTTTGGTCTCTACACCTTTAGAAAATCATCTAGTCCCTTTAGAATTGAGTTGTTACCAGGTCATAAAGTGTAAGAATCAATAGATCAAAAGATTAAAATTTGATGAATTGAGCTTCACCAAATCAATCTTTAAGAGTCGTGTTGTGACTGCATCAAAACTTTATTAATTCAATAATTAATTTTGCCTACTTTTAATATAAGGTCCTATTAAGCTAAAACTCACTCTCATATTAAATAGATATGAGAATATAGATTAATGGGGAAATTATTTATCTGGTCCTACAATTTTAATTTAATTAAAACTCACTTCTTCAATCGTCAACCTTAACTTGGGTTAATCCGCTTTTATAGTTTTGACTCATTTAAACTAAGTTCCTAAATTATAAATTGGTGTAATTCAATTTCTATAATTTTAATCGTCTAAAAGTTGCTCCCAAAATTTTAGAAAATCAAATTTTATATCTCTTGAATAGAAACTAAAGTTTTAAAGTAGTAAAAAAATAACCTAAATTTTTAAATGGTTAAAATTATAGGATAATTACAGTTTATGAATTGAATTATAGATCGATGAATTAAAACTACAAAAACTGAATTGAACTGTGTTGAGTCAAAATTTAAACATTGAATTATAATCAATTCAAAAATTAAAACTATTAAAAGCCTCTTTGGCAATTTTGAAACCTTGATTTTAGTAAAAGTTTTAAATACTCTAAAAAAATGTCCAGAAATTATTCTGCACTCAAACCATGGTTTTGACTCCAAAACCTAGCTTTTTTAAAAAAAAACTATTTTATAGATTTTTCTCTCTTCTCTACCCTCATCAATATTTTTTCAGTACTACTTAGTATCTTAAAGTATCTTTTTAGTACATATTAGTACACTAAAATATTTTTTCAAGATTAGTCCGTGCTTTCTGAAATATTTTTTCAAGATCCTAAAATAAATTTTTAAGACCATGTGAAGTATTTTTTAGTATCCTTAAGAATCTTTTTAGTATCTATTAGTACGCTAAAATATTTTTTCAAGATTATCATTACTTTGAAATATTTTTTAAATATCACGAAATAAATTTTCAAGATCATGAAGTATTTTTTCAGTATCCTTAAGTATCTTTTCAATGCCCTTAGTATCTTGAAATACTTTTTAAGATTAGTTAATACCCTAAAATATTTTTTTTAGATCCTAAAATAAAATTTTAAGGCCATGAGAAGTATTTTTCAATACTAGTTAGTATCTTTAAATATCTTTTTGGTACCCATCAAAACCCAAAAATATTTTTTCAAGATCATTCATTATCCTAAAATATTTTTTTAATATCCTAAAATAATTTTTAAGATCATAAAAGTATTTTTTACTACTAGTCCAGTCACTACCTTTAAGTATTTTAATTTTGTATGCTAATTTATATAATTATTTGTTTTTATTATGAAATTAAATGTTAAAAATATTTAAAATATAATCTTATCCTTTATATGTAATTATACCAAAAGCTAATGTCCTTTTTGGTAAATTTAAGTATGAAAAAACTATTCTAATGACAATATCCAAATACTATGATTTTATCATAATTAGTTTTTTTAATAATCTATTTTGCAAAAAGCTATTCTAAAAAATCCATTTTTACCTAGTAAATCTTAAAAATCATTCTCCAAAAGTTAAATCCAAACATGCTCTTAGACTAAATGATTAATTTTTTAACGCGATTAATATATATATATATATATATATATATATATATGATATTAATTAACATATATTATGAGTTAGCGCGGATTTGAGCGAAAAAAGAAGAAAAAAAGTTAACGCGGAAGGGGTTGATAAAGCTAGCCCAACTCACTGAGGGTATGTTAGTGAGAAATATAAGCCCAGTAGGCACCTATAAAGCCCATTATATTGAAGATATAATACCTGGTCCACGAAAACCCATTTGTAGATTTTAAACTTAAAACAAATTTGTTGTATCTCCTTTTCTTTTCTTTTCTTTTTTTTTTTTTTAAATCACAATTAAGTCTCAAGGACTAGAAACAATAAGAAAAAAGTGTTATTGTAGATTCTCCCATCATAAAAATCCCTACAGACCTCAATAATATAAATTTTAAATTGAAATTATCTTCTTACCCTTAGTAATTCATATTTAGAGATTATATGATATTAAGTTATATGACTAGGTCAGATACTTGTCAATTGTCACTATTTGACTTATCAATATAAACGCATCCACTTGTTAACGGGAGCTGTTTTAGTTGACATACTTGTTAACAAAAGTTGTTTTAGTTAATATAGATAGGCTTGTCAATAGCCATTCTGACTTGTCAATATAATCATGTCCACTTGTCAACGAAAGCTGTTTTAAATTGTACAAAAAAATGACATTAGTTAACATAGATGAGATTATCAATGACCTCTATTCGACTTATCATTGTAGGTATATAAACTTATCAAACTAGACACATAAACTAGTCAAAATAGACACATATACTCGCTAATGTATAATTGCCATTAAAAACACGTAAACTTGCCAAAATAGGCATATATTGCCAAAGTATAACTTGTTAAAATACATACATAAATTTGTCGAAATAGGCACATACACTCCCAATGTATAACTTGCTATTACGGACATATAAACTTGTCAAAATAAGCGCACACACTTACTAATGTATACTTGTCAAAATACACACATCGACATATTCGTTCGTTTGAACCAAGGTTGGAGAGGAGGGTTTTGACAACAGATCAATGTGTGTATTTTGATAAATTATACATCGGTAAGTTTATACGCTTATTTTAACAAGTTTATGTGCTTATAATGATAAGTTATACATTGACGGGTGTATGTTTTTATTTTAACATGTTATACATTGACAAGTATATGTGCCTATTTTGATAAGTTTACATGCTTATAATGGCTTTTTATACATTGGCAAGTGTATATGTCTATTTGGAAAAGTTTATGTACCTATAATGACAAGTTATACATTGGTAAATGTATGTGCCTATTTTGACAAGTTTATATGCTTATATAATGCCAAGTCAAAAGTGGTTACTGACAAGCTCATCTATGTTAACTACTATCATTTTTTCAGTACAATTTAAAACAGCTCCTGTTGACAAGTGGACGTGACTATATTAACAAGTCATAAAGTAACCATTGACAAATCCGTCTATGTTAATTAAAATAGCTTCCGTTGACAAGTCAAAGAGTGACGATTGACAAATACTTGAACCTATTTATATAATTTACTAAAGGCAAGAAGGTAATTTTACATTCAGAATTTATATCATTAAGGTCTCTAAGAACTTTTTTTTAATAGGAAAATCTACAATGGGACTTTTTTTTTATGATTTTTGTTTTGTTTTTTTCCGAATTTTTGAGACCTAAGTGTGATTGTAAGGCACCCTTAACTATTTAAGTATGTTGTCGTATAAATTTGTTTATTTCTCCCTTTTTCTTTTTCTTTTTTCACTTGAGGAGAAAACTCTCCACTTATTTTTAATTTTAAACTTTGAAAAACCAGTAAACAACCAAGCATCACCACACAAATAGCAACATACTTTATTAATTTGATAGGAATTCTCAAAGTGAAACTAAAATAATCACTTAGGTAAAAAGAGGACTAACACAAATTTATATAATTAGAAATATGTTTAAAAATTTTCAGTCACTCGTACATTTTTTTTCTTAGAGTTTAGGTAAGTTGAGTTTTGAGGGATTACTAAGATTAAAATATGCATCAAGATTTAAAATGTATTGACTGAGAGATATTTAACATATTGCTTAACAATAGGGTCCTAATGTGGTAGCGTTTTTTACCCGAATATGTGTTTTTCATTGCATAAATGAAAGTGTGTGTTTGAGATAGTATCTGATGGGAAAATAAGTTCATCATATGGGAAAAAATCCCATCTAGAGGGAAAACCCGATAATTGAGTGTTTGAGATAAAGATCATCTTAATTCAATACAAATGTTCCTAACTTTGTACTTAATCATACAATAATGTCCCAGAAAATGCATTAAAAATCCCAATAATTTGATATAGGTTTGATCAATGACAATTTTTTTTTTAAACTCATTGTTGGAGTTTTTTTTTTTTTTTTTTTTTTTTTTACGATTTTACGTGACGATTTTTTTGAAGCTTTGCCAAACACAAATCACATCGGGAAAAATCTGTAAATGGAGGAAATAATCAAAGAGGGTGAATTGGTGATTTTAAAATTTTCTCCTTAATACCCAGAAAAACTAGACAACAAAATAGGGGCAAACAGAGGAGAGAAGAGAAGCAAGAGACAGCAGGATTTATATTGGTTCGGTCTTAACTCTTGACCTACAGTCCAGTCTTCAAACTCTCTGGGATTTTCACCATCACTCAAATCAATTACACACTCTGCACTCGAAAGTTGTCCTCTCATTAGGATACACTCCCCCTTAGAAGTTGTAAATTGATAATCTCAATCTCAAAGTCTCACGACTTGGGATTCTTACAATAAATGATATTCAATAAAGAAACTCTCTCAAAAAGCGATAAAATAATCACTGAAGTACAATGTATTAAAAGATACTTTACAAGTGGGTAGAAAACACTAAATGCAGTTGAGACTTGGTAGCTTTTTGTTTTCTATATTCTTGTTGTTGTAGAGACTTGAATGCTTCAACTTATATATGTTGGAAGCATTAATGACCGTTGGAATCATTAATGTAACCGTTGGAGACATTAATGTAACCGTTAGGTTGTAACTTGGTCCATTCTCTCTCTAGCTTGTGTTAATCCAGGTGCACAGTTAATCTTGTTGACTTTCCTTCAGATTAATCCATTGGGAGATGAAGCTTCCATTGAAGGAAAGAAAACATTTAAACCTTTGCAAAGTCCATAGAATGATTTGCCAAAAGGATGCAAGGTTTTCTGGACCAGCAATAAATGTGTTGACGTCACCTTTTGCTTTATACTTAATCCTCATTCTAATACACTTTTAATCATCTAAAACTCACTAACAAACTTATTAAACATGGTTAAGAATAGTAATGCGTGACAATAAGAAGTATCTAGATCATATATAAAGATTTCGCAAATTCGAGAAAGCTGATTTTCAAATAGAGCATTTTAAACTGGAGTTTGCAATATTTTCTCTAAAGCGAAGCTCGAGTTTAGAAATATAAACTCGAGTTTGGTTCTTTCTCAGGTAATCATCGCAATTGAGCTTTAGAGAACAATTTGAAACAAGAGCAAACTCGAGTCATTAAGTGACAAACTCGAGTTTGAGACTTTTTGAAGTAAAAATGAAATTAAGTCCACAAAGCTCAAACTAGAGTTTTCAAATGCACCTTTAAGTTTTTTTAAGTTCAAAATAGTGAGAGGCTCCCGACTTGCCACAAACTGGAGTTTAATAAGACAAATCGAGTTTTCTCAAAAGAGAAGAGACTTTGAAAAAACTCTCAATCAAACGCAAACTGGAGTTTACTTTACTAAACTCGAGTTTGCTTAAAAGATGAAAACTTTAAAAGCTCTTGGCCAAGCACTAACTTGACAATCTAAACTCGAGTTTAGTTGAGCTCATAAAACATTGAAAACTCTCTGTCTAACACAAACTCGAGTTTACCATAACCGATTCTAGTTTACTTTAACTTGAAAAACTTAGAGTGCTCTCTGTATGACATAAACTCGAGTTTGCCAATAAAGATCGAGTTTGGCTAAGTTTAGAAAACTTGAGATCTTGTCATGTCAAGTCCAAACTCGAGTATGCATTTGATAGTAAGTTTTTCAACTTAATAAAAAACAAACTTCATTTTAAGTTTATAATTGTCAGTTATCATCAAAACACATAGATAACTAAGAAAGTCTATCGAAACAAAAGCCACTTCTATCACCTCTATCTCAAACCGGTCAAGAAACTAGGGAATAATATATGGCTTGTATGATTTGATGTTTAAAAAGAATATAAGTTAAGATAAAATTCCTTTCACATACTTATTTTTATAAAAAAATAGTTTCCATCACTAACCAAAACTAACACATAATATCTTACAAAACACTTAGATAGTACGGAATCAAGGTCCTACATAATCCAATAAATTATGATATAATCTTATTAGCGTGATATGAACTCATAATCCCGTGAATTATGATCTAACTCCTTTTCAATAAAATCAATACTCCCTCCGGTCCTAATTATAGGAGCAAATTTTGGAGTTGGTTTTGGTCCTAATTATAAGAGCAAGTTTTAACTTTTGTCAATTGTTTCCTATAATACCCCTATTTATATTTTCTCAATAATAATTAAAGGCAATAATAATTTAATAATACACGTATATATTTTATAAAGTAAATAATGTTTGTAACTCATTAATGTCATATACACCTAAATTATACTTTTTTATATAAAATAATTTTTAGCAATTTTTATCATATAATTAACTTATCAATATGACACGCGGCATGAAATGAATAAGAGGAGTATTAATTAAATGGGTTAAGGAGCACCCAACACAATGAACTATTGGTCTAGGATCACCCACCACAATAAACTAATATATGGACCTTAAATACAAATGAACTTTGGAAAACATTAAATTTGCACAAAAACGTTAAACACTGTACAAGCTCCGTCTAATGGACATATATTGAGGGAAATAAATTTCTAGCTAATAAACACGTGGCCTCATGAGTCAACCAAAACAAAAACGTGGAAGGGAAAAACACATGTGGAGATTGAAAGAAGCAATTAGGGCTCCATTATATTTGGGGAAAAACGAGAGTCGAAGTGAAACCCATCGGACTTGTCGGACCTGGTTTGAGAATATGTGGTGAGATCGTCGCTGCTGATCAGGAAAGTTTGAGAGATTGTTGGAGGTGGAATCCCGTCGACGATGGTGATCGTGGTTGAAGAAACTCAGACGACAATGGCACACGGATAGAGGGAATCGACAATCGGCTAGGGCTTTCGCTAATCGAGCGGACGGAGTAACTTTCCATTTCTCTGAAGGGATTAGATAATCGAAGGAAATTTCTCCAAGTTTTTTCTTCAAATTTGAGGTGACCGATATCAGTTCGTTAGGGTTTCGTTTATCTGGTTTTCTCAAATTTAGAATGAGATTCTTGTGAAAATCTATACAACACTAACACTGGGAAAATCCCATTATGTGAGCTCATTCTGTCGTAAGCCTATTTTAATGATCCTAAATGCCATTCTCCCCTTTTGTTTTTTGTTGTCAAGGAGGTTTTGGATGTATGCTCAGAAATTAGAATATAAAATGATTGCATTTTTGCTTTAGTAGATAGCTAGCTTAGGAGCTAACGAGCATTCTGAGTCATGATTCATGCATTCTCAGGTAATGTCCTTGTTTGCCTCCATGTTTCAAAAGTTATAGTGATTTCCTCATTCTTCGTGCATGTCATGGAAAAGTGCATGCCAATTGCGAGATGATGTGTGTGTGTGTGTGTGTTTTTTTTTTTTTTTTTTTTTTTTTTTTTGATTTGCTATAATGCCATCAACTTGGGGGCAATGAATTGGTTGAGGTTACAACTTGATTTTGCATGTTCTCTTATTAAACTTCTCAAAAGCTAGAATTTTCTCTATTATACACTCATCTTGCTGACTTGAAGCCTTACCCTACTAAACCAACTTTGTGTTGGTTCAATTTTATTTTCTTTGTGACAGTGTAGTCTTTTTTAATTTATAAATTATTTACCGCTTTTTAGATGTTCTAAATTATAAGTTCTCCCTTATATTCACTGTAGGGGGTCTGCTTAAGAGTTCACCAACATTCAATCTCTTGCATCCCTCAGAGTCTTATGTCACATTTACCTCGGTGGATGGATCAAAGCATGAAGTCTTTCCAGAATATGGGGAGCAATATTTTGAAGGGGACCTTCTTCCTAATGGTAATTATCTAAACCTATTTACCATTTGACTTACTTTTTACTACCATTATGAGATGTTAGAATCCATCTAAAAAAATTTATGAGCATGTTCAAGAACATAGTGAAGTTGAAGTTAAGCAGTAAAATAAAAGGGAAAAAAGGTAGAAGAAGAGCTAAAAGAAAAGCTAAAATCTTTCTAGGATAAAGTGAAAGAGTAGCTACCAACAACCTCCGTTGGTTGAGATGGTATGTATTTCGCACCCTAATAAGGATGATAATACAAGTTCAAATCCCTAAAAACGTACTTGTTGGGAGAGGCAAAAAAATCTCAAAAGAGGATACCCTACATCAAATCAAAGTCACATAATAGCTTGTATATTTTCAACATGCCGACAAGACACTCAAAGCATAGATTCAAGACTCGATAATGGAATATTTCTTGAACTTAGAAATCTGTTGAGATTAAACATTTCGTGCGTTCTCATTTATCTATTCAAATCTTGTGATCTCTCGGTGAGTGGGCACTCATAGATAAATGTCTTGGTTTGGCATTGGTCATTGAGAAGCTAGAATTTCCTTTTATGAGAATAAATTTTTTTGAATTCTGCAGTCACTGCCCCGCTGGATTTCTTGGTCATCCACATAAAGGTTTGGAAATCGCCCCTCCTGTGTTTTTTTCGTACATTTGTTCTTACCTCCTATGTTATTTTGTCAAACATTTGTTCTTAATTCTAATAAATCTTCTTCTCGAGATTCGATTTTTTCCCTTTTTCTTCTTCTCTCGTGTTTTCTTCTCTCGCCAGGATTTGAGACCATCACATACAAGTTGCGGTATTTACCAAATTATCATTTCGGTTTAAAAACATCACTCAAGCTTCCTATGAAAAAGAAATTAATAAAATGTTTGGCTTTTCCGGGATTTCAAAAACGAGAATGACAAAATGGTGATGGTATTTTACAAGATCCGTCCCTGCTAGTATATTTTCATTTCTTAGTGGAACCATTTGGTAATGGTATTTTACATCAAACAATATAGGAATAACATTTTTGTAATTATTGGTGCATTAAAAGTTTTAACTTTTTCTGTGGGCCCATATTTATTGTGTCAGTGCTGGTTACGTTTATGTCTGATGTCACGATTTATTGAATTTTCCTTAATTGCTCTCAAAAGCTTTATTGGCATTTTTTCTCTCCCGATGGTGATAATTAATTGCATGCTTGAGTTCCAACAATTTGTAATGGCGAGGAAAGGGAAAGATGATGAGGTAGATGATTATATAGAATTTGAAAATATTCCTGGAGCAGATTATTATATAGAATTTTTAGGCAAGGTAGATGATGAATTTGGAAATATTCCCAGAACCGATGATTATGTAGAATTAGGTGAGGTAGATGGCGTAAGTCAGGTAGATGACATAGGTGGGATAGTTGATTGTGATAACATTGGTAGGGATGATGAAGTTTGCTTTGATAGTTATGATGATAGCCATATGGAACATTCAGAGTCAGGGTCAGAATGTAGTGATAGTGAAGAGAGTTTAGTTGATGATTATGAAATGCATGAAGACCCTGAGGATAGATCTAGTGATGAGGATGAGCGAAATTTTAGTCCACCTCTACAAGTGTGGGATAGCCAAAGGGAGTTGGATGACTCTAAAAAAAGGGCCTCCTTCACATTGGGTATGACATTCTTGGATAGAGGTGAGTTGAGGAAGGCCATTGATAACCATGCTATTGAGAAGGGGGTGAATGTCAAAATAGTTAGAAGTGACAAAAAGATGGTCATTGTCACTTGTGAAAAGGGCTGCCCATTTAGGTTGTACGTAGGTAGTGATAGCGTAGGTCCTAGGTACATGGTGAAATCGCTGAATCATAAGCACATGTGTGCTAGGGTTTATAAGAATCAAAGGGCAAGTGCGAGGTGGCTAGCTGAATACTTCAAGGATAAAGTCCAAGATAATCCTCAATACAGTGTAACTGAGATGAAGAAGGAGGTTGAGCGTGATTTGAAAATATTTGTCAGTAGGTATAAGTGTAAGAGGGCTAAAAGGATGATTATGGAGGTCATGGATGGGGGTTTTGCATATGAGTATGCCAAGTTAGAAGCTTATTGCAATGAGTGAAAGTGTCAATCCGGATCCGATGTTAGTGTGGAGTTAAGTGGCGAAGCTTTAGATCAAGGAAGGAGGGTATTTAGAAGAATGTACGTCTGTTTTAATGCATCTATGGTATGTATGTCATATTCTCTTACAATACCTTTTACATGTTGGTTAATTAATTGCTGTCTGAGAGTGAATTCATTGAATTTCTTGTTAGTGAATTAATTGCTCTCTGTTAGTGCATTATCTGTCTGTGTTAGTGAATTTTCTGTCTATTAGTGCATTTTCTGGCTCTGTTAGTGACTTTTAAATGCATTAGTGAATTAATTCTTTGTCTGCTTTTGTGAATTAATTGATGTCATTAGTGCATTTTCTACGTGTTAGTGAATTTTTAAATACGTTAGTGCATTTTTAAATCTCGTTAGTGAGTTTTTTGCCTGTTAGTGAATTAATTGCTGTCTGTTAGTTAATTAATTGCTGTTGGTGAGTGCATTAATTGATGTCTGTTAGTTAATTAATTGTGATCAGGGTATACATAACATTTTATATTTTTTTAGACCTTGTATATGTTTTGGGCTATTGGGCTAGGTGTCTCTAATGTGCTCTCTTATGTCATTAAACTATTAGGTCGGGTGGAAATTAGGGTACAGGCCATTTATTGGGCTAGATGACACTTTTTTGAAAGAAAAAGCTAGGGGAGTTTTGTTGACCGTGGGTTTAGATGCAAACGATAGTATGTTCCCACTAGATTTTGCTTTGACTGAGAAGGAGACAACTGTTAATTGGAGTTGGTTCATACAATGGCTGAGATCCTCACCTGACCTTGATGATGGTCGAAAAGTTACAATAATGTCGGACATGCATGAGGTGCAATTTTTTCCATATATGTGTGCTTAAGTAATTGCAGCCATACATTGTATAACTGACCTGTTCTTACATGTAGGGATTGCTACAAGCTGTCAGTGACGTCCTTCCGTTCGTTGAACATCGGCTGTGTGCAAGACATGTTTATACGAACTGGAGCAAACGGTGGAGGGGAAATGAGCTGAAGAAAAAATTCTTCAGTTGTGCATGGAGCACTTACAAGGACCAATTCAATGACAACCTAAGGGCATTGGAGAAAGTGAACAAGGCAGCAACTGAAGGAGTAGTGAGTTACCCTGTTAAGGGATGTGTAAGAGCCTTTTTTAGTAGTAGATGCTTGTCTATGGTGGTAGACAATAATGTAAGTCAGAGTTTTAATGTCTGGATTAATGAGTATAGGTATTTTCCTGTAATTAAAATGATTGATGGCATTAGGATTAAGCTGATGGAAAAATGAGCTGCTAGTGAGCAAATAGTAACCAATTGGAAGGCCAAATATAGCCCAAAATGTATTGAATTTTTTGAGACAAATAGGTACTTGGCGGTAAATTGTAGGATATTCTTTAATGGTGATGATGGGTATGAAATCACTGAGGGGAAGGATAGGCACACAGTTGACCTTAGTAAGAAAGTATGTACTTGTCAAGCTTGGGATGGAATCCCATGCCAACATGAAATTACTGCGATGTATCATGCCAAGTTAGATCCCATCACTCAAATTTCATGGTATTACCATAAGGATACATATCTAGCGAGCTATAGAACAAAATTCCAACCTGTAGAGGACAAGTATTTTGGGAAACGCACAAGTTCGGCCCAATGCTACCCCCACCCATATGCAAATTACTGTGCGAGACCTCCAAAGAAAAGAAAGAGGACTGAAGAACCCCAACGAAGGTTGAATAGATGCATGACCTTCTCTCACGCTATGAGTAGCCAAGTTGATGACAACATGGCTTCAGGTTCAGCACCCCGTGTTGAACGAATCAGCAAAAAGGCATTGTTATGAAGTGCGGCGTACGAAAAAGCTGCGGGACATAATAGAAGCACATGCAAAGAGGTAATTTTCTTATCAAATTATAATTTTATACTAAATTTGGTATGTTGGTTTCTATTTATGTCAATTGTTTCCATTATCCAATGGACAGTTTGGTTCTCTAAATGAAGGGTCCATGTGAAGTAATAACATCTACTACATAGGATTAAGGACTGAATGTCTCACCTTTGTTAATGCATAGTATTGTTATAATTCCTACTATATTGATATGTTTGTTGCCATATGAATTGGACCAAATATGAATTTACCATAACTATTGAATTAATTGTCCCTTATTTATTTACTATTTCAGGCACCCCACGTGAGCAATCCTCGTCCAGGAAGGAAGAAACCTCATCTACAATCCAGTCAACAGCAAACTTCATCTGCAATCCACATGCCTAATCCAGCTACAAGTACCCAGCAAACTTCAATGCCTTGTGAATCTGGAAACCAGTCAACGGGAAGGAAACGTTGTTATAGACCAGTAAGGCCATTTGGGTTTGGAATAAAGGTTGATGAGGACAGTGGTAGAAGTGTTTATAATGTAAGTTACACTTATTTCAATATTTATGTGGTAAAGTTCAATGTTAGGTGCTAGTTATATATATATATATATATATATATGATCATGTGCATTTTTTTATTGTAGCCTGGATTAAGGACTGAAAAGGTCATTGAGGAAGGTACACCGGCTAAGTTTATGCATAATCCCAGGCCTACAACAAAATTTCCAATTCCGAATGAGAAAGAAATAAGAAAGTCATCAACTGCAACACCATCCTCCCAAGATGGTTCCAGGAAGATTCACTTCACTTCTCCTAGTTATACTGATTTGCCACTACCTGTGAACCCACCTGGATTGTGGTGGAAGGGGCAACCAAGTATCAGCAGCTCACAACTCCTTATACAAAGCCAGCAGAGCATGACAAGGCGAACATCACAACAGCAGCTACAAGGGGAGCAGATTCTAACCAGGAGGATGGATAACTCTACCAACTAGACTTGTTTAGGATGCATTTTGTTTGGGGTGCTTTTGGTGTATATGTGGAATCACCCATGTTTTATGAAATTGAAAGCAAGAACCACTGTATTTTTTTGTATATTTTGGGCTAACTCTAGCAAGAAACACTTGTTTAGGATCCTTTTGTATTTATATTAATCCTTGCAACTTGCAATCAGTGTGCTTGCTTGTATATATACTTTGGTAGGTGTAATTTCTGTTTCTATAAAATTGTTTGTGGGTTTTGTGGAGAGCAATAATCTTTTTGTGCTCTTTACAGATCTCATACTCATAGTGTATGCATAGTTGGCCACTTAAATCCTGTCTATCTGTTTTCTTATATTATTTTCAGCCGGCTAGCTTTTCTTTTTATACGTTTCGTGGCCACTTAAATATTTTTTCCCCTTACTTTGTGCTTTTCCCTTCTTGTCTGCTTTCCTTTTTTATTTCCTTGATGACTAAGCATTGAAGCTAGAATTTTAGTTAAATCAGTTGGACTATTGTTGCAATCAAGTAGAATCTTTCAAGTAGGTTGTGGCATCGATGAAGATACCGATTTCTTCGGTTTCGCCTAAAGATAATGTTGAATAATTAGTTTGTTTTTTAGTAGAGAATTATTCTTTACTAAGAAACCTTTGATGGTACTGATTTTCGTTATGCTTGGCTTAATTGATATTTGAAGTTTGTTACATTGGATGTCATATATTCCAAGCCTCATATTTCTACTGCACTCTGCCGTTGAAGGTCTTCACTCTTCAAAATTTTAATGCCTTGTTTAAGTTATTAGATTTCACAAGGGAAAAAATGATAATATTATGGGTGCATGATTGCATTCGCGGCTTGCATCTGCTTGTGCACCTCAAAAAGTTCATCAATCTTCCTAGATTTCCCAAGAGCATCAAGCAATTATATGTTTCCAAGGTTGGGTGAATTCCCAAGGTCTTTGTGAATTTGTCAAATACATTTACAGCATCTATGGCCTTGTTTCGCTTACACAGTACTCTGATTAGTGGTAAAACTATAGATTCATTTTGGCAAGTCAAATTGTGTGCCAATTTTTCAACAAACAAAATGGCATTTTCTAAATGACTTACATTTCTGTTGTGGAATACAACAATATAATGCGCACTAGATGAATACACAAAATTAACTAATAAACTAGAAGGCTACAAAATAAGGTTGAACCTAGAGAAACAAAAATCCCCTCAGCTGAGAATATTGCATCAGCAAAAACTCTTCTATTCCTAACCTCCCACAGCTTCCAACAGGAGATACAAATATCTATTGCATACTACACCTACATAACTACCTAATTTAAACCACAAAGAAATTACACATACCAATTACATCTTCAGATACAATACACATAACCAAACACATGTAAAAGATAACAATGTCATTGCTACTTTAAACTTGTTTTTCCCCTTCCTAAGTTTCCCATCATATAACTCATTTCTGCGTTTAAGCTTCCTCAATTCACCATGTATTGCATCAATCTCTTAACCAAGTCTCTGCCCATGCTTTGCTCTTCGGAGATTGCAATTTTCATCATATAATTTGTCTATGTCGTCTAAAAGCTCCTTAATCACGGTATTTGCCCTCTCTCCGAACTTGTTATCATGCTAAGTGAAGAATCCACACGCCCCATCCTGTCTTCACAAATTTGGTCATAAATAAAACAAAGGTACTTGAAATACAATACATAACTAATATACAAAAAAATGAAATAAATATGTTACAACAATTAAGATCACTTTTTTTGATTCTTACTCTATATGTTTTTATATTGTTAAACTGATTTTTTTTTTTTTAATATTTTACTAAACTACTAGTATAACATAACACTGTCTATATCTCTTGTGCCAACCACTATATCTGATGTGTGTTTCTAGCTCACATGTGTAAGTTGTGAAGGCTGAACTTGTATGATGTTTCAAATGGTTGATAAGAATCGCTTTGAGTAACTATTTATGAAATGAAGCATTTTTCATTTTTTTGTTCTTGGATAGTACTGGAAAAACATGAACCAAAAATCATGGCTTTGGAAGAAAGAATCTATCGAGAAGACAATCTTTGCAGTGGAGAAAGTTTCCAATTCTTCAAACCCCATAGAAGCAGAGGTACGAAAAATCCTTAACTTGTGAATAGTTTTAAAACTGATCATTATAAGGTTCACTGATTGAAGAATGGTACACTCAGCATCGTTTTCTAAGTTTTGTCAAAGTCTTGCTCCTTTTGAATTCCTTAATACTATCACTTAAGAACAGTGAAACTTCAGTTCAACATAGAGATCTTACATATGATTTTTTATAATTATATTTTATTAGGTACATGATATTCCAACTGGCAAAAACTCTTGGAGTGGAGAGATCATCAAAAAGTCTGAATGAGAAGTTCGCATCAGTCCTCCTTGATCCTCATGATGCAAAGGGTTTCCTCCAAAACATGAGCAGATGTCCCAAGGGAAAATCAGAGGTAGCTTACCGTTATATATATATATATATATATATATATATATTTCACTCTTTTAATGATTCTACCGGAGGCCATGAAGCATGGACACAAACACACGTTGATATTTATATTTATCTTGCCAGTATTATCCCATATTTTAACCACGATATATAGTCAGTTTCCAGAAGAAAATTCACTAACGCACGCTGATATGTACAAAATTGCTTACCTGGTTGTACAATGGGCAGCCGTAGAACCTCCGACCTGGGTTGCCGTCAGTCCACGCCGTCCATCTCGACGCCACCATTTCGTGATTGCAATACCTCCTCGAAGGTTCATACCCCTCCTCGCGACTCGGTTGTCGGCAAGGCACCCTCCACCGCATCTTCCAGTCGACGATGTCGCAGATGACGCCATTCAAGACTGCCTTCCAGATGTCGCAGTCAACGATTTCTCCCGACTCTCCTTTTTTCCCCAAATAGGATGGAGCCCTAATTGCTTCTTCCATTCTCTAGATGTGTTTTCCCCTTCATCATTTTTCGTTTTGGCTAACTCAGAGGCCACCTGTTGTATTAGCTAGCAATTTATTTCCCTCAATATATGTCCATCAGACGGAGCTTGTACAGTGTTTGACGTTTTTGTGCCAATTTAATGTTTTCTAAAGTTCATTTGTATTTAAGGTCCATATATTAGTTTATTGTGGTGGGTGATCCTGGACCAATAGTTCATTGTGTTTGGTGCTCCTTAACTCTAATTAAATAACCATACCAAATAAAGGAGCTGAGGGGGTATATTTGTTTAAAAAAATTTGGAATTAAAAGTGACTTTTAAAATTATACATACTCAACACTTATTTATTATTCTTGCATGACATTAAGTTTAAAAAGAATTGATAAATAAATAGCATTTGGAAAAAAATATAAAAAAACGTGTCATATTGATAAGTAATTAGGACCGGAGGAGGCGTATTTGTTAATTTTGAATGAAGCTCACATTGGAAAGGAAAAAATTACTCGGAAAAAAACAAAAACAAAAATCTACCCATAGGTCGAGAATAAGCCGTCAAAACGGGTCGGGCCTATGGGGCGGCCCGTTAAGCCCTGGTCCTTTAAGAGCTAGTTTTGAAAAATGGACGAGATATTTGAAATTAGCCCTGGAGGGCCGGCCCCGACGGGCCGGTTAAACGCGGAGCCGGCCCTAGAGGGCCTCGGGCGGCCTCGGAAGCCATTTTCAGCGTAGCTTTTTCTTTTTTCCTTTTTAAATTTATTAATTTATATATATATATATATATATATATATATATATATTGTATTTGTTATGGAGTTATTTATTTATTTAACTACAAATACATAATAACTACATTCTAATTTTATGATTTGATTTATTATTTGTTGCAAATAAAGATTATGGATGTGTTCATGATGCGGACGAAGAATTTCATGATATTCTTACTCATAAGCCGTGAGGCTATTACTCAAAGTGAAGAACAATCAAATGTCGTTAAAATTGATGATAGTGACGAAGATGACGACAATAATAGTCATCGTACTAATGCCATGTAAGTGATATGTTTTTTATGTTTTATATGAGTTATTTGTGAACCTGGTTTGCTTTTGATTATGAATTAGTATTGTGCTTATTTATTGGATGATTCATGTTGTAATTTACTAATTATATTTATATAAAAAAAGTGGAGGAAAAATAGTTAAAATTTGGAATAGTAATTTAAGGCGCACGTGGGTCGGCCCGGCCCTGGTGCTCTCGGGCCGGACTTTGAAAAACATGTGTTTTTTCTTACTTTAGGCCCTGGAGGGCCGGCCCGGCCCTGATTGACAGCTCTAGGTCAGAATAGGAAAATTAAATGCAAACAGTTTTCTCAAGTAATATTCCTTCCATTTTTTCCGTCAAAATTCAAAAAACAAGTTAGATCTGCATATGAAGTGAAGGCTGTGTGGTGCTTTTATGCTCCCAAAACCTTCTCGACTAATTTAGATCCATAATTCATTATTTGAAGAAAATAAATAATATAGAGTCGAACGTATTTGAATTTGAAAGGGAAGTTGAGAAGAAGAAGGAGCCGCAGAGTAAAGGCAATGAGTTTGGCAAATTCCCAGTTGTTTTGTCCTATCTTCTTCTTCCTAATCATCGCCCTGTTCTCTGAAACTTTCCTTCGCACTTTAGCCGTAGTTCAGCAACTGTAAGCTCTATTCTTTCCGTGTCAATTTCATTCTGATTTGTGTGATCTGTGTGAATTATGATAATTGGTCATTGAACTTTTACTTTTTTGTTTTTGGTTCTGCTTGGATTGGGCAGAGATTGGGAAAACGGGGGATCTCAAAATGGGTTCGGACACAGAGTTCTAATGAGTTTCAAGGAAAATCCTCGAGGGAGTAACGTCACCTTTGAATGCTCTCCTTCTGGACCCTGTGTCCCTTGCCTATACTCCGAGAAGGTGGCTTTTCCGTTCTTCTGAAATTGGGAATCGATCTTTTTACAATATACCTTTTTCTTTCATTATGTCATAGTATAATATGTAGTTATCATTGCACTTATATTTCATGTGAATTGATCTCTTACAACTTAGAATGTGAATTTAGATGGCTATGTTTAAACTGAATTTTATAGTATGGTGTCATTATCTTCACTGATTAAACTATCCAACCTTCCAGACTAGACATGGTGGTTTAGCTAGGAAGAGCTCAATACAATTCTTTTTTTTTTTTTTTTTTTTTCATCAGTCATTTTTTCTTTTGTGCAAGATGTTTTGAATCGTTTGGAGGGGCACTGAATCACTGGTGCATGCTGAACTGTGACAAAACGAACTCATAAGAAACTTTGCCATGTCTCATAGAGATGAATATTTATATTTAATTAGGATTGAAACTCATAATTTTATTTTGTTATGGTCTTAACTGTTTTGTAGTTTGTTATTGACATCTTACTACCTCCAGTCCTTAATATTGAAACTAGTTGGAGGTTGGATTTGGTTCTAAATATAAGACCCCAATCCACGTTGTCTACCAAATTTACAATTTTCCCTCCAAAGTATTCCTATTGATTGCAGACATTAAGGGGTTTCATCCAACGATAGTCATGATGAAAGATCTAGTTTAGGAAAACCAATTTATATTTGTTACAAATAACTAACAATTTCCTTAATCTACCGAAATTAGTTAAATAGCTCTTATGTTAAGGAATGGAGGTACTATTTTATATTGTTGAGTCTGTGAGTGTGTGTATTGTAGTATTATGCGGATGATGTCATCCCTTATATGTGCGTCTGTTTCGGTGGTTCTTAGCTGTTGAGACTTGTCACGTATGCATTCCTCATTAAGGACTGATTCCTGCTTTAGATACTTTTGAGTTAGTTGTCACGGGCATTTCAAAGTAGGAAATGCTTTCTTGTCTACTTGTCTATGACTTTCTTTGTTGAGCCTAGAATACTGATGTAATGTCTGAGGGCTGTGAAATGTGATAGGCTAATGAGATGAGGTGTGAAGTCCAGCTTTCTAAGTCTTCCTCACCCAAAAGAAGTCATTTGAAGCTTTTAAAAGATTTGAACATCTTTGTATTTCTACATGTGTTTCCATTTTTTTTCTTATATATATGTGTTTCTTTGGGTTTAAAGGGGGATGAGAAATATCGCTGTAGTGAAACTGGCTACAGAATTCCATTGAAATGTATAGAAAGTGAAGATTCTGTGAAAAGTTCAAAGAAAACAGATTCTCAAAATGCTCAGTCTGCTCTGGATAGTTCATCTACTTCAGGTAACGGTTCGCAGGCTTACATCACTTATAGAAGCTGTATACCTTCAACTACTGAAGACAAGCTGTCATTCCTTAGTTTTGAGGTAAATTTACATTTGTACGATAACTTCCATTTGCAGTTTTTTGACCATCTCAGATCATACATCGACTTGGGTGTTATTTGTTTTTGAACTAGTTATGTCATCAAGTAACTGACGATCTACTGCTGTGTTTGTTTTCCCCTTTCAATTTCAAGATTGTCCACTGGCAAAACCATGCATGTGATATCAATGACAGTATGTATTATGAGTAATAAACATAGTCTTTTGTAGGGCTGCTGAAATTGCTCGAAATTAGGGTTTAGGTCATCAACCATTTTTAAGAGGAGTGTTTCCAGAGTTAAATGTTTGTAAGAAGCAAAGCAAAGTGTTAATAATCAATTAAGCGCTGTTAGTGTAGCTAAGATAATATTGGATCTTCTAAGAGTGAGAACACTTCATGTGCTGTACTTTCATATGTAATCCTAGTCCCACTTCAAGAAGCATCCATCTCACGTGAGGTGGGATGATAAGTGATAATACTATAAAACAGATTGAGTCCTTATTCGTTCATCTACAGTTTAGCTGCTGCTATAAATTGCTTTTACTCTGCTAGCATTAGAACTAGCCCACAGTGACTCATCAGTTATTATTAGCTATGATTCCTGCATGTTTCCTTGTCAAAGAACTTTTGCATTTGTATTGGGTATCAAGTTTTATCCTCGACATTCCACAAGTGTAAGAGGAATGCCCATCTCGCAGAAGAGCAATTTACAATTTGGTTTAACTTGAGAGCAATTAAATTTGTCATGCTCATATCTATCTATGGATATACAACTTCAGATTTGGCAACTCATTATCTTTAATTCTTTACTCGTTGGTCCTTATACAATCCATTAAGTAGTACTCCCTCTGGTCTTAAATGTAAGAGCTAGTTAGAAAAAAGTAACTTAACTAATTTCCATATAGCTTATACATTAAGGATTGGAGGGACTAGTATTTAAGATTTGTCATGTTGCTCCTTGTCCTTATCAGTCTGGGAAGCTTTATGTTCTCATCATACTGCTAACTGCTTATATAGTCATGTTGCTCCTTATCCTGAATAATTCAAGTGTCTCTTCTATTCTCTTCTCTGTCCCTCTCTTTTCTCTCTACTTCCCCCTCTTTCTCAATTCTTCTATATCCTACTCGCTTTCGCACAGGACAGAACTAGAATTTCAGGAGGGTCAATGGGTCTTCCTTAAACTTCAACCCTATGGACAAGTCTCAGTTGCTACTAGGAGTAATTAGAAATTAGCTCCTCAAGGGTCAATGGGTCTTCCTTAAACTTCAACCCCATGGACAAGTCTCAGTTGCTACTAGGAGTAATTAGAAATTAGCTCCTCGGTTCTTTGGGCCCTATAGAGTTAAGCAACGCATAGGTCCGGTTGCATATAAATTGAAGTTACCTGCTGAAAATTGGATTCATGGTACTTTTCACATTTCTTTGCTTAAGTTATGTCCTGATCCCACTGAGGCCTCGGCATCCACCAATAAAATAGCCAGAGCCTCATCTTTTAAGGAACGAGAGCAAATTCTGCAAAATTGAGTTGGTAGGAAAAAGGGACGTATTGTTACTGAGGTTCTTGTGAAGTGGAAGCGGTTGCCGGAGGAGGAAGCTTCATGGGTTTGCTTTATCTTTTGCAACAACAGTTCCCTTCCTTTGTTGTTGTTGACCCTTGAGGACAAGGGTTTTTCAAGGAGGGAGCATTGATATGTAAGCCGTAAATTTTAGTAATTAGGTATCTTTGGGCCTTTCCTGCGCAACTTAGGTGGAGGGAGAAGAAGGACTACTTCGGGGCCCGAGGGGAAGGGGCCCGAGATGTAATTACGGGTAAAGTGCTGGCACACAATTAAGTCCATGAGGCCGCACTTGGAGGATTTGAAGTGCTACTCACTAGGTCTACGAGCCACGGTAATTAGAAGGGATAGGAGTTAGTTACTAGCCGTTAGTATTTGGTCTATGAGCCACGGTAATTAGAAGGGATAGGAGTTAGTTACTAGCCGTTAGTATTTGCCTAAGGTCTGATTCTATTTCTATATAAGGGAAGTCCTAGGCTATTGTGTATGTTGTTGATCATTTTGGTGAATGAATAATTCAGAGCATCTCTTCTATCCTCTTCTCTATTCCTCTCTACTTCCCTCTCATTCTCAATTCTTCTATATCCTGGGATTACCGGTATTTGACGATGATGACCCGATTGGTTGGTTTTGTCGTGTGGAGAGTAAACCATTAAGATCCACAAGAAGTGGCCCCCAATGGAAGGAGGCTCGTGGCGCGTTATTCTTGTGATACAATGGCTATTATAGCAATGCATGGGAATTTGAGGTATGCGCACCCACGGCACTATCCTTCTCAATTGATTTTTGAATGGATCAAAATACAGAGTCCACCTTTAAACCGAGATACAATGCTGGAAAATAACCCATGGCCCTTCATACAACACTTTCTTGTAATGAGATTTCCAATGCTCTTTATTTGTGAATCTCACAACAAAATAGTTGTTGGGCAAATCAATAAGCTCGAACTCAGAAATCCCCCAAAGTCTAATGAGGTGTGTCTTCAGCGTATACAGGTTAAATTTCTTTCCTAACACTGTAATGATGAGCGAGAAGTTCAAGGCTTGCACCACTCATTATACACTTCTTGTGAGATGGGAACTACTGGATAAATTTTCTTTAGCCTTTCAATCTCTTCAGTTGGTTCCGGCATCTTCCAAAATATCTCTTCTTCACCAAACATGTGATCATCAGTTTCCATGCAGTAGCCATCATTTGCCATTCCATTAAAACCCAACAAAGATTGTTTGTACGATGGAGCTCTCTTTTGTTCCTGATTCTTTGCTTCATTATGCTCCTTGGCTTGATTGGACGCCTATTCTTCATCCATGCTATTGTTATTCTCCTGCTCCTTATCTTCCATTTGATCATCCATGATCGATAGAGGTATTTCCTCCATCTTTTTCTTCTTATTCCGTCCATCACCATAAGTCCGGTGGCTGGTCTGACGGATTTTTGCGTTGACTTGTGTTGTCCATCCATGCACAACTTTCTTGGCACAAAACCCAAGAGAGACAAAACTAAGCAAGTTTCAATTCTTTATTGGAGGGGCACTCTCTGATCTGTTTTCTTTATCAATTACTGTGTATTCAGTAAGCATCACTGTCATCATGAGCATTCTAGTATTGCCGTGTGTTATGAAAATATGATAAACCTTCATTCTTCTGCTAAAACTTCTAAACTCCATCAGAGAAAAACTTAACATGAAGATTTTGAAGTATGATTGGAATGTATAAAGAAGACTTGTCACAATTTTAAGGCTATGGGTCTCTCTTTTTTCTACCTATTTTCATTTTTTCAATAGATGTGAGCACTGAGCAGTATGATATGTAGATATGAATTATATATCTGATACTATGCGTTTTGATTGTTGAAGTATAGATGAAAATAAGCATTGATGTGTATTTTGTGAAACAATTTGGACAGGGGATTGTGATTTTGTTGTTGCTTGTCAGTGGATGGATCATACAAATGAGAAAAAAGAAAGCAGTTTCAGTGTCAGGTTATGCAGCAGTAAGATCATAAGACAAACTCTCTGTTGACAAACAAGTCTTTTAAAAGCGGTAGGAGGTCTCCCAGCGAGGGGTTTTTCAATGCCTTGGGATCAAACCCGATATCTCTTGCTAAGAGGTCAAGGTACCTACCACTTTGACCGACCCCATGATAGTAGTTTATTTAGGTTTAATATTGAGTTTCAAATTCTTTTTCATATTTATCTTTTTTGTTTTTGCCCCTTTTATTGTTAACACCACTAACTATTTTATTGACTCACACAGGACACAACTATACTATTCTTTTGTGTATTGTACAAGTTAAATTGGTTTCTCTGTATTCTTTATAGTTGTTTCAATTTTATGCACTTTTTGCGCAGAAAGTGTATTCAAATTTGAAGTATGTCACTGCTTTGTAGATTTTGTGTAATTTGTTCGATATTACACTTCGACACCTCAATTCACTATGTTCTCATTCTGGGTTTTATTGTTTCTTTGGTTTTTTTTTCCTGGGCCAAGTATTCTGGGCTTATTGAAACTGTGTCCGTGGGTTCAGTGTTTTACACTTGCTGCTATGATAAATAGAGATACCCAAGAGTGCAGGACATTGAAGTCAGTGAATAAATATTGAACAACGAATTAATTCATAAATAAAATAAAAACTTAATGAATTAACGGTCGATTCATTTTGTCTGAGTCGGTTGATCACTTGTTTTTTCATTGTTCCAATCTGGTTTGGTTTACTTTTGAAGGCTGAGATCATCTTCAGTTCATGGTGGTGGTTTCAAACAATGGTTACTTGATTCTCTTGCTTCTGTTGATTCTGCAGTTGGTGCTTATGTTGGGCTCTCTATTGTATGTTGTTCTTCAGAAATTGCAAACTACTCCCTCCGATCCTAGTTATAAGACAACATTTGGGAGTTGGTTTTGGTCCTAAGTATAAGACAACATTTTAAATTTTTGTCAATTTCTTCTTAAAATATCCCTATTTTATTCTCTCAAGTGTGTTTGGTTTTTAGTGATTACATATGTTTGTGTGTGTCTATATACAAATATACATACATATATACACAGACACATATATAGATACACATATATAAATACACACACACACACTCACGATAGATATATATATATATATATATATATATGTGAGTGTGTGTGTATGTATATCCATGTATATATATGTGTGTATACATATATGTTTGTCTGTGTGTGTATGTGTGTCAATATATGTGTGTGCGTGCCTGTAATATATACTCACATATACATACATATATATATGTGTGTCTATATATATATTTGTGTGTTTGTGTATTCATATATATGTGCGCGTGCGTGCGTGTGTATATTTAGATCTATATGTATACACACACACACACACACACACACATATATATATATATATATGTGGATATATCAAGACCATTGTTTCAATTAAAAAGTTTGTGGAAAGGAAAATTCTAAGTTGGAGAGGTATGTGGTAAGAGCAAAGTAGTCAATCCCAGATAGCGCGCGTAGCGGCTGGCCCAAGAAACGCTATAGTGGTATAGCGATGACCGGGGATGACCACACTTAAGATACACACATAAATACTCAAAAAAAACATGTGCTCAAAATTTAAGACATATTCATCATTAAACAATAAATCATCCAACCCTCTAAAAGTCATAAACAAAACATTAACATATAACAAAAAAATCATAATTAAATTAGTCTTTAAAAGCCATAATTAAAATTCATGTGGCAGAAGTATGTGGTTGCTGTTGGGACAACATTTTTACTGTGGCAGAATATTGAGTTCGAGAGTTAAATCAAATATATATATATATATATATATTGAGTTCTACAGTAAAAAAGAACTCAGAATGCCCAACACGCTATTTCAGAATCAAAATACCCAACAATGGAGTTATTTCACCGATAACTCAATAACGGATGGACTGCGTCTCTCTCGCCCTCTGGGAATTGGGATATGGTCTTTGGAAGACTTTTTTTGTTGTCGACCTAAGTCGTCTTCTGAACTCAATCAATCGGGTCGGGTTGCGTTTTGGGTCTCTTGTGTTTGGGTGGGCTATAAATGGTTGTATAATAAATAAATAATTAAAAAAAAAAACAGTAATATCGCGACGCGGGCGCTACAACACGCTAACGCCGCGCGCGCCACTAGAGCTACGGACGCGAGGCACAAACGCTCGCAAAACTGTGGCATCCACTTAAAGGAACGATATCGCGCTATCGACTACTCTGGGTAAGGGTTGTTAATTCACTTTTACTTGTCATTTTAAATTTATATAAGGGCATTTTAGAAAAATGAGTAAAATTAACTAATTTAACTTCTCTCCTTGATCCCTCAAAAATCGGTTAAATATGTCCTATAATTAGGACCGGAGGGAGTATATAACAATAATGATGACCACGGTGCTTCAAGGGAACCCCGCCCCCCAAAACACACATACAGTCATAGATGTATCTTTCTATCATTGTCAGACATAAATTTAGGTATATCTCTCAACAGGGATTCAAATATTGGTTGTTCCCCATGTTATAAGGGACTAGCAAAAACAAACGGACTAACTTGTTTGGAAAGACACAAAGTCCTTTCTTAAGCACTTTTTTGTAAGTAGAAGCAAAACTTGTTTGTTACATACTGATCTATAAAACCATAAAAGCACTTTTGGAAAACTAAAATAAAGAGATAAGTCTTTTTTGTTAGACCCAAACCCTATTGATTACTCTGGGGAAAGTCATTAAGATGATAATTAAATGGGAATGCAGATTATCTTACCAGATGGAAGACTAGGTTGACCATTCTAGTAGCAAGCATTATACTATTATGGAGTCTTGTGGAAGGATATTTTGTTTGATTATATTAATTTTAAACTAGTTTTTGAGTTGAAAATAATCTTATTGAAAACATGTTTTTCCTCATAATTTAGTGCTTCATCATCATCAACCATTGCCATCTCTCACCGCCCAACGCCCCAACCATTTTTACCTCCAACCACCACCAACAATCTCCATTGGCCACCTACGACCACCTCCCTCCATCGCCAACAGCCGCTGACTGTCGTCGCAATTGGCCTCCACCATCGGTTGTTACCTAGCACTATTATCAATCAAATTCCTAAAGTTGCAAAATCATACACAATCAAATGTTATTTCCCCTCTAGGCTAAAAATATGGATTGTATATGGTTATGAAACAATAAAGATAGGTAAGTTGGAGGGAATTTATAATTTATTTTATAATTAACTTCTATTGCTAATATTTTAAATCTTTTTTAAGTTGAAAGTTTACTTATTCAAGTTTGATTGAAAAATAATATTAAATAATAATCTTGGTTATATCAACCAAAAAAAAAAAAAAATGCCAACATAGTATTTATACACACATATATACAAACACATATGTATGTATATACATAAATGTATATGTATATCTCAATTGTCAGGCCAGGAAAAGACAGATCTAAATTCAGTACTCTTTGGAACTTCTTGGTTCAAATTAACAAGGGGAAAATGAGATTTGAATGTCCTATAATTCATTAATTACATTTTGGAGTCATAAATTTTTTAAAAAAATTTAAAAGGACCAAGGTATTTTTATTAAAATTAAAATCCATTTTTTTTTTTCTTAGTTACGTAAAATGTCCTCCATTTAATTCTTTTTAAATATCTAGTTTTGGTTGTTTCAACTTTCATTACTTTTTTTTATAACTCAACTTTCGTGACTTAGCTTTGGTAGTTTTAATATCCAATTTTTTTCATCTTTATTCTTTAGTATTTATCTTTCCAATTTCTTAGCACTAGCAATTGAAGTTAAATATTGAAAATTCAAATAAAAATGAGTATTGAAAAGTAAAACGAATATAAAAAATCAAAGTTGAATGAGAAAATGGGTACTCGATGAAGTTAGTATTGAAACAACCGACGCTAAATATTGCATAAAAGAAAATAAGTAAATAAAAAATAGGCAGTTAAAAAAAAAAAATCTAAAAAAAAAAAAAGAATAATCCAACACAAGCTATGGTCTACGTCTGTATTTTCTGAAAATCAAGGTACAAGAAGTTCAAATGTCATTTTCCCATTTACAAGACAAGAGCTCTGTACGTTACCATTTCTGAAGGAAACTCATTAATTAAAGCCACCAACGATGGATGGATTGCAGGGAAGGACTAAGGTTCCGTTTGGTAGTAAGAATGGATTCATGATCCAACACAAGCTATAGTCTATGTCTGTAGTTTTTTAAAAGTTCAAATGTCAATCCAAACATTTCTGAAGGAAACATTAACCTCTTAAGCAATAATAACATAACTCACAGGCGCATCGATGCACCAGGTTTACCCCCAGGTAAGTAACCACGACGGAAAAGAAGATGAACATGAGGCTCATTTTATTTTATAAAAGCTTCAACACTCGTCAACCAAAATAAGAAGAACTGGAGGCGTATTAGTTCCAACTCCCTTTTAAACCCCTCAAACTCATTGGCCGAAACAAGAGGAACCAGAAGTTGAGATATGGGTAAATTTGTCTTTTGGATTTTCTTACTTGTGATTGAATATTGGATCCCACAAAAAATGGTGGGAAGCGATTTTCACATGTAAAATTTGATTCCTATCTCTTCCAACTTACCAAATGTCTGCGGTGGATGGAAAATCGAAGATTTTCACC
This sequence comes from Acacia acuminata, assembly GCA_019022655.1. Lineage (NCBI taxonomy): Eukaryota > Viridiplantae > Streptophyta > Magnoliopsida > Fabales > Fabaceae > Acacia > Acacia acuminata. Next base: position 3,358,564 of record JAFJYI010000036.1, read on the forward strand.
GTGCCAAACAAGCCCTAAGGAGTTCAAAAATTATTTACTTTAATTTAATGACTTGTTTGGTTGGATTTTCAAAATTTTTGATTCTGAATAATGTCTAACTGCATTTTCACAGTTTTGGTTGTCATTTCATATTTTGTAAACATGATTTTTTAACAGAGCCTTATTCCTTATTTTCATGTTATAAACTAGAGCTGATAAAATGGAAGCTTGTTAGCCTGCCTAAAAGTGACGGGCTCGAGTTGGCTAAAAGCCAGGCCGCCCCATATATCCTTGCGGGTAGTGGTGGGCTAGCCAGCCTAAATATCCTTTTTATTTTTCTTATTTTTTAATAAGAAAATCTATTTTCAAAGGATGAGCTATAAGGCTTAAAGTATACATGACTAAAATATAAGTGGAACATTTGCTTTAGTACCCTTCCCTTCTCATTCCTTTAAATACGAAGATGTTCAAACAATATGCATATAGTGGGAACAACGTCTAAACAGGAAAATCAATACATAGAAGAAAGATGATAAAGAATAATAATTAAGCAGTTCCTCTTCCCCTTACCATATAAATGAATGATGAATATGGTATACGAGAAGGCTTACCACAAAGAATATAAATGAATGATGAATATGGTATACGAGAAGGCTTACCACAAAGAATGAAAAAAGAAAAAAAGAAGTGTGTTTGTGTGAAAAATAATAAAATTAAGCATAAGAAGGTTGTGATCCAGTGTCTGCCAATAACGAAGCTTCATGTTTTCACTAACATTGAGTTCACACACACACACACTCTCACTTCTTCGATCTAATTGTTTGTTTGGATCCTTTCTTTTTTAGCTTCTCTTCTTCTTATAAGTAGAAACTAGGTTAAACAGATTTTTATAAAAGCTCTTATAATAAAAACGATTTTTTTAAATTTTTACATAATGAAGAAAAAGTCAGAAGCCAAATGCTTTGATAAGAGCTTTTTTTTTTTTTTAAAAAAAAAAAGCTCTTTTCTTTTAAGAAAACCCTAATCCTTATCATCTATTTGGTGCATTGTCTCATCGTCTCCTTTGTGACTCCTCTATGAGCCTGTCACACTCTCACAGATTTCAGTCCTCTCCTATTCTTTTATGCTCAGTTAGTTTCTTACTTGCATTCACATTTTCTTTTTCCTTAATTTTACCATTTGTGATTTCTAGATCTATGTTTGTTTTTGTTTGAGCATTTTCTTCTACCAATAAATGGTGGGTGGGGTTCTTGGGAATTCTTTTGGTTCAGATGTGTGTTACGAGAGTAGCGGGGACTTGCTTATAAACTACATAGGAGATTCTCTATCTGTGTGCATTTTCAAGCTCAGGGCTTTTTGGGTTCTTGTGCTATCGCCACTTTTGAGACGCATGTTTCAAAAGAGGAGCATGGTTCAATTTTTTTCATTCCATTCTGCCGCTTAATTTGAAATGTTATTAAGTTTAAATGGAGTAATGTCGATTTACTTGTCAAGTTGGGGTGAATTTCTGTTTTCGTAATTAAAAAACATGTAAATTTTAGGAATCGGGATGTTCTTAGCTATGTGGTTCTTCTGCGTTGAGCTTTTCTCAAAGTTGTGGGTTGATGTGATTTTCCTTCTATATTTGACATAAACATGAGGCAAACAACCTTGATTCTACTTGAATCCCACTGTATGTGCATTAGAGTTTTCGATGTGTTATATTTAGATATTTTTCTTTTCACTTCAATAATGCATTGCAGTTTATGGCTAGCAAAGAAAAACACAGTGTAAGGTATGGTCGATCCACAACCAAAATCTTACTTAAAATTTGTTAAAGGAGATTCATATTAGTGGAAAACCAATAATTGCTTTTAAAGCTAAGAGATGAGAAGTTGTAGTTGATGAATTTAATAAACTTGCTAATAAAAACTATAACTAAAAGCAATTGAAAAATAGGTTAGATAATTTAAGGAGTGATTGGGATGGAACCATGAGACAGGGAACTATTGTAGCTGATGACACATTCCGTCAAGATAAAAGTAAGCATTATAATTTTTAAGTTTTTAATTATTTTATGTTTATTCAAAAATTTGGGTTTGTCTAAAGTTTGTTTCTCATTTTTGATTGTGCAGAATAATATTAAATATGCAAGATTTTGACATCAAGGACTAGAATTTTGTGAGGAATTGGAAATCATCTTTGGGGAAACAACGACAACAATTCAACATGTATGGACCCCAGCACCCAACAATAGGTGTATCGATTGAAGATAGTGCTATAAAAACCACTCCAACTATACTAGAAGAAATTGTTGAATATGATGAAGAAGAATCCAATCCTGATGAAGATGCTAGCCCTATGGTAAATAACCAATTCAAGAGGGAAAATAATGACATCAAAAGCAATGAGTAAAAATTTGCAGAGGGTAAACAAAAGAGTGGGATTGCAACAAGCATGCTAAAAACATTAGACTGAATGACCAATGCAGCTAAAGCGGCTGAAATGTCACAAAAATCTGAAATCAATGGACACTTTTCCATTCCAGATGGCATTGAAATACTAGAAAAATTGAGGGCTAAAGAGAAATTGGATGCCAAACAATTTTTCTATGCAATAGATTTGCTTATAGTGCAACAATTTATGAAGAGATGGTAAGTAGAAAGTTTAGTGAAGCACTAGGTAGTTTAGTGAAGGGACACGTGCACATAGTGAGACAAATAGAAATGTCCAAAATAAATTTGGAAAATCAGGAGATACTGTATGTAGAAAGTTTAGTGAAGTACTAGATGGTTTATGTTCACTAGCGAAGGAAATTGTAAAGCCTCTAGATTTTCAGTTTAAAGAAGTTGCATCACAAATTATAAATGATAGTAGATATTGGCCTTATTTTTAAGGATGCATAGGTGCTATAGATGGATCATATATTCCTGCTATTCCTCTTACTAATGATCAAATTCGTTTTATAGGTAGAAAATGATACCCAAACATAATATCATGTTAGTTTGCAACTTTGACATGATATTCACTTTTGCTGTTGTTGGTTGGCTTGGTACAACACATGGCACACGTATTCTTTCATCTGTGCTTGAGGAAATGAAAATTGTATTCCCTCATCCTCCGAAGGTACAATTTATTATTATTTTATATAAACTATTTCAGTTTTATATTTTTTTATTTGAAATTTTATATGAATAATAATAAATATTTAAATTTTTTAGGGAAGTATTATGTAGTAGATGCTAGATATCCTAACATGAAAGGGTATTTAGCATCATTTAAAGGAGAAATGTATTACATTCCTGATTGTAGAAGTTGCAGTCAAACACGTGGATTATTAGAAGTTTTCAATCATGCACATTCCTCACTAAGAAATATTATTGAGAGAACAATTTGAGTTTGGAAGAAGTACAAGTGGCACATCTTATGTGAAATAAAGTCATTTTCATTAATTAAGCAGGAGAAAATTATTATTGCAACAATGGTCTTTCATAGCTTCATTTGATAAAGATGAAAACGATTTCAATTTGATTAAAAATGTCACAATAGTTCGTTTAGTTAATATGTCACCTACGAAAAATGTAAAAAAATACATATAAAATTTCTAATGGTCGTGGAATCTTTATACCATTTTAAAATTTTATGTGTATTTTCACATCCAAAAAAAGAGAGTATTGTGTTAGACGCTTATGATCAAATACGTCACTGGTAGATTTGTACTTCAAGTCTTTAATATGTATACATATGTATATATATATATATACAGTGGCGGAGCCACCTTATGGCCAGCTGGTGCCTTGGCCCCAGTTGGTCTTTTCTTATCTTATGTATTTATATGTAGGTATTATATAATATTTTATTTTGGCCATTAATTTGACCCCAGTTAATTTCTTATCTTTTCTATAATTATACTCTTTTTTTGGGATTTGAGAGAAAAGTAAAATTTTTGTTTAAGATACCTATTGAAAATATTAGTATCATCTTATATCTAGTGTTGTTCATCTTCATTTTAAGGACCAAATAGGTACTCAAAATCATTTCTTTTTATCTCACTCTTTTTATGAAAGTTATTCTACGTATTTTTATCTTTCTAATAAAAGTAATATTGTGTTGATTAGTGAAAAGTTTGGGATTATGATTTCGGGAAAGTCTTGAGTTTTGACAATAGATAACTATATATATGTAGAGGATGATTAATGACTAATTTTAATCGTCTTAAATTTATTATTTGGTTGTTTTATGATTTTATAATGAATTTCTCTTTAAAAAATAAATTATAATAGGTTATTTGTTTATTTGAAATTGAATTAGATTTGTATGTTTGTTTAAAAAATATTTTTTGGGTTCATATTATATTTCTTTTATTTTCTCCAATTATTTTGTTTTGAGGTAAGTGGGATAGGCATTTAAGTGTTAGTTTCGTGGATTGAGTAATACTATAAGAATTAATGTTTAGTGACATAAGATACTAATTAACACTGACATCAATATATATTCCGGTTCACCAAATTTTTTGTAGGTTAAAAAAAATGAGTAAGGATAAACAGAAAAGCATAGATGTGTTCTTTAAGAAAAAAATAACTTCGAGAAAGTGATATTTTTAAGAAAATAATTTTAAAAGTGATGCATCTTCTAATAAGTCTCTTTCTAAACGTAATATATTTATTTTTTGGCCCGAGCTAAAATAATTTTCTGGTTCTGCCACTGTGTGTGTGTGTATATATATATAGGGAATTCATTAGAGGAATGTTTCCAATAAAAATAGTCTGTTCTTGGATATCCTACGGGTTTTCCAAATTAATCCCGCGGATATATATATATATATATATATATATATATATATATCGTTGATAGTAAAATTAATGACTTTGACTATATACAAGGGCGGAGCCAAGTAGGAGAGAAGGGGGGCACGTGGCCCCCTTAATTTTTGATAAAAATACAAAAATACCCTTATTCTTATTCTTTTTTTTTTGTTGCTCAAGACCCTTATTCTTATTATTTTTTTTTTTTTTTTTTTTTTTTTCATTTTTCCCTTCTATTCCTTCCTTAGAGAAAAGATGAAGATATTGCTTAGTGTCTTATTTTGAAAAAGAAAAAAATGTATTTGATAGTATTGATAATGAGACAATTATGATGGAATTCCAAAAAATAAGGCCTAGAAGGATGATATTGTAATTGTTTTTATTGTAATATACTTTTGTTATTAAAATATATGGTGTCCAGCCTTGCTATTTTTAATAGTACTTAGTCTTGCTTTTCCCTTTATATTGTTTTATTTTTTAATGCATTTAAAACTCTACGGTAAAAAAAAAAATTCGGGGGCAGCTATCCCCCACCAATGACGGCCCCTCCCTTAAATTCCTAGATCCGCTCCCGACTATATACTGCTGTCCCTATTTAGTGACCAAAAAAATATATTTATAAATCCTCTTTGACCAAATAAATGAGGGATTTTGCCCATATTAATTATACCAATAAAAATATGTTGACAATCATAAATGAGGGTAAAGAGAAAATTCATCCCATAATCATTGAACTAACACTGCCTGCTGCCTATTGTTGAATATTGCAGAAGCTCAGGGAATATATTTGCTTATGCTGACACAGAGTTTTGCCTGCTGCCCTTGTTGAATCTCATTCCTGCTTTCACTTTTGTGCTTCTCCTTATCTTCAGGTGCTGCCTCTTTTTTCTTTTTCTTCTTTCAATTCATCACTGCTAGTGATACTTCAAAACGGGAATTTAATATGTATATACTGTAATTTTATCTTATTTTTAATTAAGTTTTTGTAGTGTCTTTTTATTGGGTTCTTATAATTTCATTAATTATGGTATTGGTCTATGTATGTACTCATAATTTGTTGATGACGACATGACTTTCAGTTAGCACATAGAAAATTAATTTTGTGACATGAATATAAATAAAATTAAAATAAACCTATTATGAATTATATATAGATGCGAGGAGACGATTATAGTAATTTTTGTGTGTGTGATATAGTGATGTATTTTTATGTCGATGATAATAAAATTTATTCTATCATTTTATTTTTCAATAAAATCTCTCTCTTTTTTTTTTGGTATATATTTTGTAGCAACATACATGTCACTTAGTTAGTACCTATATTACTCATAATTAACATATTATAAAGGAATAATAACTATAATTGAGAAAACTGTGAGGACCCAATAACAAAACATTACAATAATATGATTAAAAATCAAGTAAATTTATAAGGATTGATGCATTAATTTTTCCTTTTAAAACAGAATATCACTGCATAATTTTTAAGCAAGATTAGAAAGAACTGTCGTTTCATCAATCAAGAATGATTAGAACAAAAAAAAAAAAAAAAAAGCAAGGTTAATGCCATATTCCTTGCAAGAAAAATGTCTTCTTTCGTAACCTTTTTTTTAAAAAAAATAAAAAAAGTTAGATTATAATTTGGGAAAAATTTTAATCATTAAAATTTATTTGATTAAAGTCAAAGCCACTAGTTTTTTTTTTTAAAAAAAATAAAATAAAGAAATTAGTTCTTAAAGTTCCTACCATTGTCAAAAAGTATTATCATAAAAGCCGATACATCATGATCAATTTAGTGATTTACCAGAGATATTGATTTAACTTGCATATAACTTTAAGCACCAAAATCTGTGTTATCCTTTGAAATTTAATATGTTATTTTTTAGGCTAAAGCATACATTTAGTCCCTTATGTTTACCTCGGTATCATTTTAGTCCTTAAGTTTGTAAAGTGCACATTTGGTCCCTTAATGTTAACACCATTAGTCGACTTAACGGAAAATACCGACTCGACAATTTTAAGCGATGACTGTGCAATTAAATATTGACCAAATGTGGTTATATGTTAGTATTTTAATAAATTAATATTTTAAATCCTATTAATTGAAAAATATTTAATCTTTTTGACAAAAAATATATATTTAATCTTCACAAACTGTGAAAAACCGGAAAACACTTTGTGAAAAACAAGTAAAACAATCTGTGAAGATTAAATATTTTCAATTAGTAGAATTTAAAATATTAATTTATTAAAATACTAACATATAAGCATTCTTTGGTAAGCATTTAATTGCACAGTCATCGTTTAAAATTGTTGAGTTAGTATTTTCCGTTAAGTCAGACTAATGGTGTTAACATTAAGGGACCAAATGTGTACTTTACAAACTTAAGGGACTAAATTGATACCAGAGACAAACATAAGGGACTAAATATATACTTTAGCCTTTTTTTTTTTTTATCGATAAATTGATAATGTGCCATAAAGATTATTAAGAATCTTCCCCGCTTGATTTGTTTTATTCTTTGGGTGATGGACCACCTAAATTCAGGTAGAATGATAATTCAGTGGTGACAATAATTGAGAACAAAAAAAGTTGCGTAACTAAGAAAACTTCCAAAACTTTGTATTTCTCTCTTTTTATCTTAATAATAATACCTTTTCTATTATCAGGAAAAATAAGGAAAATATTTAATTTTTGATTTCTTCCTTGTAAGAGAACTTTTCTAAAAAGCAACAACACAGAAAAACAAAAACAAAACAAGAAAACAAAGAAATAAAAAAGGAAGTTGTATATTTTTGCTGGATAGTAATATTAAGAAGTCTTGTGAACTTGTATAATAGCAATATTGAAACAATTATTATCAACCAAATATAAAAATAATATGTCAATAATTTTAATAAACATTTTACGACTAATAGAATTTATTTCAATTTTCTGTAGCTTGTGTGGACCTGAATTTTTTGCAGTTCATATTTATAGTTTGAACACTAAATCTAATAAGATAAATAAATCTCTCTCACACACTGACACACACATAAATTTCTTTATTATTAAATGTATGGCTAACTTGAAATTTTGATATTACCATTCATTTTAGTGATGCCTTAATTAAGATTTGGAATTTGGAACTAATGCGATTTCTAGAAAAGTGGACAGAGATGTACATAATAAATAGCCTATATTTCATACTCTATTGGGTCTAGTAAACTCACTTGAGGAGGTTAAGAAAATAAAATAAAATATTTAATTATAACAAATGTGATTTGACAATGTTAAAATGTTTATATATAACATTAGATTGTATATTATTGATATATAAGTTAAGTAAATTAATTAGAGTAAAATGATAAATATGAGAGATAAAATCAATCAAGATATTATATTGAGGATTATGGTGATATAATTTTAATTTTATTTTTTAAGAAATTGTAAGTTTAATAAATAAAGAACATAAAGTACGGATAATTTTCTAACGGTCACCCTTTAAAGTTTAAAGTGCACCTATGCTTCCTTAACTTCCCCGAAGATTTTATTTTAGTATATTAATTTTATAAAGTAACATTTAATATATTAAAAAAAATATTGATATTGAAATTTTAAATATTGATAAAACATTCTAAAATATTGATATAATAAGTCTAATATTTTAAAATAGCAGTGATTGACACACAAAAATATTAGTTGGGACCAATAGTGTTAGGGTTTGAGGATTCTAAATGAATTTTATAAAATTAAATAATCAAACCAAAACCTTATATCAAATTAGGATTAAGGGTGGACTTTTGCCCTCTTTAAAAAAAACATAAGTTTATCATATGACAATTTTTAATCTAGCTCATCCAAAATAGATTTGATGAGCACTGAAAACTGGACTAAATTTGAGTCCCCTAATTATTCTCCTACTAGTCAACATGTAATAACATGCGCACATGCACACCCACCTGTGCGCACACCCACCCACTCACTATAACCTTTTCAGTAGGTATTTTAAACAAGAATTTTACATTCTTCTTATAACCCAATAAGCGATGAACCAAATATTATCCTTATAAAGAAGATAAGAGATTAGTTGGAGTCAAATTATTAGCTAAAATAAAATATTATATAATAAATACATATATATATATATATATATATATATATATATATATATATTAATAAATTTTAGAAGGTCGGCTAGAGTCGGTTGGGGCCAACACCCTAACCGGCCGCAAGTGATTCCACCACTGAATGTGCATTGAGTGTATAAGTTGCAAAATATTATTATTATTACTATTATTTTTCTTCTCTTTTACATGTGTTTCAGGCATCAGTCATCAAGAGCTACCCTTGGGTGATGGTGATAGCTAGTCTTCTTCCAAGTTCAGTTTTCCATAATTTTGTGGGCAATATTTGCCTCAATTGCAGTTAAGGATCTATGACTATCACTCTATCAGCATGGGTCTCAAGACTTGATATGGGGTTGGTTTGCAGCATGGGTCTTAAGACTTGATATGGGGTTGGTTTGCATCATCTGCAAGGTAATCCTTTGTTAAGAATACTCATGAAATTTTGTTAGGGACAGAAAATTTTGTCAGAACACTTCTAAGGGTGAGTTTGGATTGAGGGAAGGGGAGGGGAGGGAGGGAAGGGGGGGAAAAAAATGGTGGAGTGGAAAATTGTGTGGGTCCCACTACACTCAATTTTGAATCCCATTTTCTCCTCCCCTATTTTTTTCTCTCCCCTTCCCTCCCCTCCCCTCCCCTTCCCTCAATCCAAACTCACTCTAAGAGTTTCATCATAACTTCTAAAATTTAGTGGGCTTTTAGTGGCTCAGAACATTAAATCAGAACACTCCCCCTTACTCCAATAAGGTTACCACCTAAGATTTCACAATCTTAAGCAACGTAACTCAGTTCAAATAGTAAGAATACAGAGTAAATCTCTCATAAAACAGAGGAATGATGATATACACTTAAGTACAGTGAGTAAACTCTTGTTTCAGCTTGTAGTTTTGGTGGATAATGAATTTTTGTATTTCTCTTCCTTGTCTTTGCCATCTGGAGGAAGGATCCTAGTCACATTCTCTTGACCGTTGGATCTAGGGATCGTCCCGTTGAATTCTTCCCGTTTGATGCAGCAGAAAAAAAGTAGTCTTGAGCTCTCCACCATATCTTGGGACTTTAAATTCTTTTTGCTTCCCTACACAAGACTTATTGATATACTCGAATTTTCAGAATAAGCCCAAAAAAAAAAACTTTTTCAGATATTTTTTTTCCTTCTAGAAATAATGGCATGGATTCTGATAAGATGAACTTCTATCAGAATATAATATTAGAATAACACTGATACTCAAAATAAATTTTGACTTTCTAGTCTTCATCCTTTTATCCGAATATTGTTTTCATATAAACAGCTTCAGATCTTTAATTGATCAATACCTTAGATTTGGATATTTTCGGATTCTCAGAAGGTTATCCTTATATGAATATTTCAAAAGCCTTTTATTTTTCCAGGTGTATATGTTCGAATAATGATCCTTCAACAAATATATTTTAACTCGTTCATTTTATGATCATAATAGGTTAAATTATGAAGACAACTATATACATAAGATCATTAAATGATCTAGGTATCTCTTAAGCTTCCCATAATAAGTTGTCTTACAGAACAAACTTCTTTTATAGTTTTCTTTTCACCAAAACATTAACTCTTAACAATTTTTTCATCACCATCAATGCTTACAAGTTACAATACAATCTTGAGATTATAAACGATACAAATAGGCAAAAAAAAAAAAAAAAAAAAAAAAAAAAAATCACCAACAACAACAACAATGTTTCAGCTATGAAATTTAGAGACAAAATTTGATACATGATTCTGTCATAAAATAGATGTCACTATAATTGATTAGCCACGGAATTTTAGTGATGAAGTTTTATGCTGAATTCACACTACAAAAAGTAGTGGATTAACAACAGAATTTAATGATCTTATTGTAAAATAGACTGTCACTAATTGATTAGTAATATAATTCTGTTGCTAATCCACTGATTTTTTAGTAGCAGTGTAATTCAAAGCTAAATCATTGTGGGGTTTGGGCTCAATCTTTTGTTAACTAGTTTAACATTCGTTGGCTTCATTATGGGAATTCATTTATACTTGTTGAGTACTCAGTGGAGAAGGGATCGAACAAAGGGAAAATTCTAAAATATCCCATGGCAAAATTTATTGTCAAAAGGTACATGAAATTTGTTTAAGAATCAAAATGCAACCTATCTTCAGTGGGTGCAACTCTTTTTCAACTATGTGCTGCCTATTTTCAACTATATGCATAGCAGATAAGACATTTGCACAAGTTGAAGAATTGTTACATGCACCATTCAAGGACCTGGATGGTTGGATCCTTTGATGATATCTTTACTCAATAAATTTTGAAAAGGAGGGATTTTTCAATAATTTTCCCATGAAAGACACAGAAAATTTAAGGGAAAGCATTTTTCATTAAGGTGTAATGTTGGGATCCTGAGTCAAAAACATTGGTATGAGAAGAAGATGAGGAGAGATCTTTCCCGTTAGAGACCCTTAGTACTCAATAATGCTCTAATTTGATAGGATATATCAATTTTTATTCAACAATATGCCTTCATATAACTTTTTGAGTTCATGTGGTTGTTTGAAAATTCACCTGGTACAAAAGTATGGTGATGGAAAAGAAACTTCGATTATGAAGCTATACAGAAAATAAAACTTGAGTGTTTTTAGTTATTCGTAATGCTAACTTGTGTGGTTCATCACATAGGCTGTGGCTTCAATGGTGATTCACCTCAGTCCATGTGCTTGGTCTGTGCAGAAAGCTGGACCTCTGTTTTGTTCAATGTTCAAGCCTATAGGTTTCATTTTCACTGTTATCATGGATTCACTCTTTTTGGGAGATGATTTTTGCCTTAGAAGATAACATTTCAACACCATATACTCCCTGATTCATTTTATAAGATGTCTTCTAGAAATTTTTTTGAACCTTTTTATAAGACGTTTTGAAAGTTTTAATGAGTATTAAATATTTTTTTTTTATATGCATACCTATATTTAATAATTGTAGCGAAAGAGTAGAAACTAATATAATGTTGAAGTTTAGTGTGATTAATAAGATAGTATTGAAAATCACTAGAATTTTATGGAAAATTTAATATTTTTAACTTTTTTTTAAATATATGTGAATTAATTAGAAACTTTTTCTGTAAGATCTTATCCATGGGTAGTTCTTAATATAAGTCCCATTACAGAATTTAATAAAACATTCATGACACATTTTTCAAAAATACCTTTGTCTCGTTTACTCTTGCCTTTTAATCCTCCCCATCTGTCTTCCCCCAGTAAACTATACCACTCAAAGGATTGTTTTTGAAAGTTTTTAAAATTCTTGACATTTAACTAATTTTTTTAATATCATGAAAATTATTAAGATGGTCTTATAGAAAAGAACGCGAGGGAGTGTTTAGTGTTCTGTTAAAATGGCTCTCAATTTTTTATGTGTTTACATGTCTGTATGTGACTAATCTGACATTTGTTCTTAATTAATTTAGTCTATGAATGTGTCTCTGATAACCATTTTGAATGAAAACTTGGAATGTTGAAGCAAGCTTTGAAAACTTGGAGTCATCTTGCGATATTTCTCCTCTGCTGCAAAACAAGACTTAACTGATAACTACTCTAGCATGCACAAAAGGTAGAATCTTGTTCAGTAGAAAATGTTTTGAGGATCTGAAAGTTGCTGATGGTATGAAATCAAATTCTCTTTTAACAAGTGAATGGGACAGTCCTATGGTGATTAAAAACCTAATTTAATGTACTTTTAAAACCTTATAAATAATAATTAATTCCCAAACAATTGTTAGTGTCCGCTATCCGGTTCTGAACTAGAGAAATCTTCACCTCCCAAGTACGCCTCAACATATTGAGAGTTTGAGAAAATAGCACGTTGACATGTTGTTACTGCTCTTACCCACCAAATATTTTGCACCAGATTCAAGAATAACCTTCATGAATCCAAATTTCCAAGCTAATTTGAGCTCTTTTGAAAAGAAAGTAGACCCTCTCATCATCCCTTATGAGCCTATTTGGACCATTAATTGGAAAGAGAAACTTATTTAAACCGTTGATTTAAAAGAGGAGAGAAAAGTTGAAGGAGTAATAACTTGATAATGTGACTCATTTTTTACTTTTTAGATTGATTGGGTAGACATGGTTTACATATTATGAGAGATGATGAGAGAAATCGGACCCCTTAAAAACGCTCCAATTCTCAACTTCTATAACACTACAGGACCCTACCTTGGAGCCTGTGAAAACCCAAATGATGCCTCCACATCCGGCCTTTGATTGAGAAGCTATCAAGCTCTCAACATGGCTGAAGAAACTGCCCAAATGGTCCTTAATGTTGTGTTTCATCTTCTCTCTAGCCCAATAAACCTTTTAGGTAGATAGGTGAAAAAACAGGAAGGTCTGGATTAAATAATGTAATTGTGCTATGTAAATAACTAAATCTTTCGATAGGTAAAAGAAAATTAGAAAAATATAAATTTTAATTCTTAAACTTTATCTCAATTATTGATTTATTCATCAAATTTTGAATATAAACAGTTTAGTCATTGCATTTGATTGATATAAAGAATTACTAAGAATTGAGTTGCTCTAGAGAATTTTTTTTTTCTAAATTAAAAAACTATATAGATTATATTATTTTGAGCCAAAGTTGAAGGTCTTTCGAATCAATAATTATGGAAAAGTTCTTGTATAAAAAATAATACAACAACAATAATAACAAAGCTTTATGACATAGGTGGAGTTCATCGGTTACATAGATTGTATAACGCTAGTGTTATATAAAAAATCAGATGTTTACATTATCATCAACCAAAAACTCCACTTGTATACTGAAAGTGTCGCTTAATGTGTGCATCTAAATGGATAAATAAAGAAAATTGTGTAAGCTGAGTGGGATCTCACACTCGTTTTCTTCAACTTCAACGGGTAAAATTAATTACAAAGGAGAGCAGGAGACCTGAAGCAAATTTGTTGGGCCACTCACTCCAAGGCCAATCAAAACCAATATTTGAATATGATATAATCAGATAACCATATTAAAGAAGGGAAAAACACTTCTCATATTGTAGGAGAAGTGTTTTCTCATGTTACACACACATAAAATGGTGGGACCCACATATATATAATTAGAATTATATATATATGTGGGTCCCACTATTTCATGTGTATGTGTGAATCTTCTTCTTTTCATGCAATATGAGAAGTTTAAACCTCATTAAAGAAAGTAGGGAAAATTTCATGAAAAGACGTTCAAAGTTTTAAAATATCAAATCAATAATTTTGTGAATTTCTTATAAACTATAGTCAATCTCTTATCAATTATAGGAAACAAATCTGATTTGGGATTTTAAAATTTTGGAATTCTTTTTTTTTTTTTTTTTTTTTTGGATTTTCCCAAAAAAGTATCTCATTGGAATTAAAGAGAAGTGATTAATATTGTTATGTAATTGTAATTCTATGTTTTCTTATAAACTAGTCATTAATAAAAGCCACCCTAACCAAACATGGCCTCGTATCTACTGATCTGACCATGACTACGGGTGGACCCACATACATGACAAGGGAGGAAATGCGCGCCCTTGAATTGAGGTTTTATTTTTTTAAAATTATAAAATAAAATTAAAACATGTTTGAATGATTGTCCACCCTTAATACATCAAGACTACACTTCGTAATTAGATGGGATGAATGGTTGAATGGTTATTTAGTGCCTTATATTGAAAAAAAATGTATTTGATAGCATTGATAATAAGGCAATTATGATGGGATTCCAAAAAATAAAGTCTATAAGAATGACATTGTAATTATTTTTATTGTAATATGTTACGGACCGGCCCAAGGCCCAAATCCGAGAGATGGCCCAACTAAGGGCATATCAGAGAGTATAACGTGTCAAGCACACGAGAAGTATTCGATATCACAACGGATCCTATCTATCATCATCTATCAACATTATCGGAGTATCCGGATCATATCTACGTGATATACGCCCAAGATACTTGCCCCGAATATCATGCACAGCCGAGATATCCGCCACCGAAGCCTCTATAAATAGATAGGTCAACCACACAGGTGCACACGTTCTAACTTATGCCTATTTTACCTTCTGCAACACAGAGCACACACACCACCCCTATGGCTTACGCCGTCGTGTGTCTCGAACTACGTGGACTTTGATCCCACGCATTGGGTACGTAGGCTCGAGGCTTGGCTCCTAGTCAACTCCAATAAGTCTTGTTCCCGCACGAACATTGCGCCGGACCGTGGGGACCGTAAATTTCGATCCCCGTGACCACTGATGGCTAATACTAGAAGCAGCAGTCGGAGTCATCACCCTAGCCAACCACCGACTGGGCCCAATCATCGTCGTGCTCAAAGTCAACCACAGCGAAGCAACACCCCGGAGGGTCACGTTTTTGACATCGCGTCATCCCCTCCCGTGGATGATAAAACACGTGAGGCGGCAATAAAGGAAACCCCGCGTGAGAACACCCTGGAGGGTCATGTGTCCTACACCACGTCTTCCCCTCCTGTGGTCCGCGGGTCCCAAGAAGTGGTTGCCAAAGAGATCCCGGATCCAACCACCGACGTTCGCACTTTGCAGAAAGTACAGGAGTCAATGCTCCAGAGGTTCGAAAACAAGGAAAAGCGGGATCACCTTCAACGCCAAGAAGACTTCAGGGTCCTCGAGCAGATGATGGTCGACCGATTAAAGAAGTTTGAAAAACTAGTTCAGAATGGAACTCGGAAAGATACACAAAGAGGAAAAGAACAAGTGATAATTCAGAATAGCAGTTCGTCTGACAGTTCAGAACTGAGGTCAAATCACAGAACGGGAAGAGCGACGGGTACGGGACGAGCACGACAATCAACCTCAGCCCTGAAGAAATCACGATTACCTCGAATCATGGACGAGCAAGACCGAGCTTATAAGGAAGTTCGATTCGATAAGCATGTCTGAGGTGATAATGAAGACTGAGATTATGATGAAGAAGACCGAGATCGTGAGGAGGACAATTACTCGGATGGATACCGAGGTATGCAGAAATCACCCCGGCCACACGGCTCACCCAGAGAATACAAGAAGAAGTACTTGACGGGATCAAGCGGAACACCATTCTCAAAGGCGACGGCCGCAGCGCCTTATCTGAAGAATTTTGATTTAGCCGATCTCCCAAAGTATGGCGGGACCCAAGACCCGCGCACTCACCTCGAGATATTTGAGAAGCTCATGTGGGTTCGATCGATCCAAGGCCCGGTCATCTTAAGGCTTTTTACGGCACAACGATCGAGGCCAAGCCCACAAATGGTGAATTCACCGTAGAACAACTTCGTGCGAAATTTTGAAGACCTCGGACGAAAGTTTGAGCTGCACTTCGCCACCAGTAAAAAACAGCCAAAATCTCAGTTCACATTGAGCAAGGTAAAGTAGAAAAAGGGTGAGACGCTACAAAAGTACTTGGATCGGTTCAGAGACGTGGCAATGCAAGTACGCTCACTCTCCGAGGATGTCCACTGCATTGTCTCGTCGACGGCTTAGATCCATCTTCACGTTTGGCTAAGAAGTTATGTAAGAACCGAGTCTACACATTGACCGACTTCTATACCCGAGCGAAGCAGTATCTGGACATGGAACTGATAGAGATTGCCAACGCCTTCGAGCCCGAGAAACAAAGGAATACGTCACCGTATGAGAGGGATCCAATGGACAGACAGAAGACGGAATCCCGAAAACCCAAGCGAGAAAGCCGATCTCGAGGGGAAAGGTCCGAGAACAGGGCAAGGTATGTCAACTACACCCGTCTGAGTGTCTCTTGTGCGCAGTTATGGAAGGAGGTGGCTCAGACAGAGATGAAGAAGGTCGGGAAACCAAGATCTATCAGAAGCTGACCCACAACAGATCAGTTCAAGTTTTGTACCTTTCATGATGGTCCGGGGCACACCACGGATGAATGCTATGAACTCCGGGATGCCATAGAGAAGTTCGTAAGAGAGGGAAAGCTGCGCCGACGTGATCAAAACTCAAGGAAGAAGAAATGGCAAATGGCATCATGATGGACGAAGTCGTAGCCCGGCCGCAGAACCAAGGAAGGAGGAGAAAAGACGGAAGTCCAACTCAAGGGACGAGTTCCCTGAAGCCGAACTCCACTGCACCGGAATCAGCGGGGGCTTTGGAGGTGGAGGAGACACGGCAAGCCAGCGTAAGAAATACTTGAGAGAAGTCCTCTTGGTGAGAGACCTCCCGAAATTTAAGGACGACCCAACGAAGCCCGCACCACCTCCTTTAACTTTCACAAGGGAAAAGCTGAATGACGTAGTACCGGGACATCAGGACAGATTGGTAATCATTGGAACCTTGGTAAATTGCCTAGTTCAAAGGATTTTTGTGGATGCAGGGAGCTCGGCCGACATTATTAGCTGGGACGCTTATAAAAGGATGCACTTGGATGTGGAAGATCTGAAGCCATGCAAAACAACCCTCATAGGGTTCAACGGAGAACAGTCACTACCCAAAGGATACATCGACCTCAGATTAACGTTGGGCACGAAGGAGGTGTTTAAATTAGAGCGGGTAAGATTCATAGTAGCTGACTTTCCTTCGTCTTACAATGTGATACTGGGTAGACCGACCATCCACAAATGGGACATGCTGGTATCCACGAAACATCAGAAACTCAAGATGGCCAACAGTAAGAACCAGATAGTAGTGGTCTCAGGGGACCAGAAAGAGTCCCTACAGTGCTACTTCGAGACTCTCTGAGATGGGGACGGAGGACCTTCATCTCCACCCTAGCTCAGCAGAGGAGAAATCTCGTCCGACGCCGAGAAGCGCAGGAGGCACTAGCGACCAGTGAACATGGTAGAGCTCGACTTGAGGGACAAGCGGAGGTCCCACGCCCCGAGCCTGAAGGGGAACTCGAAGAGTTGGTCCTAGGAAGGGATTTGTAGAAGACCACCAAAATCGGCGGAGATTTGAATGCCGAACCGAAAGCCCGTTTGGTGAAATTCCGACGAGAACGGGACGTATTCGCATGGACGTCGTCCGAGATACCTGGGATCGACCCACATTTCTATTGCCACAGATTGGCCATCCGGCCGGGGTCAACACCTGTGGCATAGAAGAAGAGGAACATAGCGGCCGACAGACAGAAGGCACTCGAGAAGCATGTGACCGAGCTCTTGGAGGCCGGGTTCATCTGAGAGATACAATACACCACTTGGCATTCTAACGTAGTAATGGTGTTAAAGCCAAATGATAAATGGAGGGTGTGCACGGATTACACCAACTTAAACAAGGCCTGCCCAAAAGATTCCTATCCGATGCCCAATATCGATCAGTTGGTGGACAACTTAGCCGGTTTCCAGCTGCTGTCTTTCATGGACGCATACTCCGGCTACAACCAAATAGCCATGCATCCCGACGACCAAGAGAAAACAGCCTTCATGACCGACAAGGCTAATTACTGTTACAATGTTATGCCCTTCGGCTTGAAAAACGCCGGAGCCACTTATCAATGGATGATGAACACAGTTTTTGAAGATCAGATAGGACAAAACATAGAGGTGTACATCGATGACATGATTGTCAAGTCCAAGCATCCAGAAGACCACATCCGAGACCTGGAGCAGACATTTGAGAAGTTGAGAAAGTACCGAATAAGGCTCAACCCAGCCAAGTACGCGTTTGAAGTTCCGGCCGGGAAGTTCCTTGGGTTCATGTTGACAACCCGCGGAATCGAGGCCAATCCAGACAAATGCAAGGCTGTCCTAGATATGCAGGCCCCAAGGATCAAGAAGGAGGTTCAACAGTTAATAGGCCGACTGGCCACCCTGACTAGATTCTTGCCGAAATCAGTAGAAAAAGCACTGCCTTTCTTCAAACTCTTGAAAAAGGAGACCCAGGGAGGATGGAATTCGGAGTGCGAAGCCGCATTCGGAAAGATCAAGCAATGCCTGGCGACACCCCCGGTCCTAACAAAGCTGGAGCCAGGCGAGACATTATTCCTATATTTATCAGTGGGAGAGGAGGCTGTGAGCTCCGCCTTGGTAAGATACACCGAGGCCGGACAAGCACCGATTTACTTCGTGAGCAAGGCACTGTAAAGTTTGGAACGACGATATCAGAAGCTGGAAAAGATGGCTTTCTTCTTACTGACGACCGCAAGAAGACTGCGGCCATATTTTCAAGGACATCGATAGTAGTCCGAACTAGTCAACCAATTCGCTAAGTCTTGCACAAGCCCGACCTCACCGGGAGAATGACGAGCTGGGCGATCAAATTGTCCGAATTCAACATCACTTTCGAAGCCCGACAGGCGATCAAGTCACAAGCATTGGCAGACTTCATCATGGAGCTCACCTCGACGGAGGGGATCGACGGCATATGGAAGGTATACGTCAATGGCTCGTCCAACGCAAAGGGAAGTGGAGCAGGGATCATAGTGGAGAGCCCGGAGGGTGTCGCCATAGAACACTCCCCAGTGAAGTTCGACCTCGAACAACCAGGCCGAATATGAAGCGCTCATTCTTAGGGCTTCTACAAGCCAAAGAGAATGGAGCTCAACGGGTCAAGGTTTTCCCGACTCACAACTCGTAGCCGCAGATTGAGGGCACCTACCGGACAAAAGGCCCCTCTTGGCTAAATATCTCAATAAAGCTAAGGAAATCATGGCCGAGTTCCAAGAAGTGGTCGTCGCCCATATCCCAAGAGAAGACAACGCTAGGGCGGATATCCTCTCAAAACTGGCAAGTACGAAGGGTACGAACAATCATAGAACGGTGATCCAGCTGAACCTGTCCGAGCCGAGTTGTATCATGACAATCTCGGCCGACGGATTGGAGGAAGCCGATTGAAGATTATTTGGAAAGAGGTATTATTCCAACCGATTCGACCGAGGCTAAAATATTGATCCGGGAGGCCGCCATCTACACCATGGTTGACGATCAACTGTATCGCAAAGGCCTACACTCTCTAATGTTGCGATGTCTGGACGGAGCGAAAGCCAGGTACGTACTGGCAGAAATACATGAAGGCATCAACGGACATCACATGGGGGGCAAAGCACTTGCAAGGAAAGCTCTTCGTGCGGGATACTACTGGCCGACCATGGCGGAGGACGCCAAGGAAGCCGTCAGGAGGTGCGACAGTTGCCAGAAACACGCCAAGATTATTTGGCCCCCGCCAACGGAGTTGAAAGGCATCTCGGCCCCATGGCCCTTTTACAAGTGGGGGATGGACATCCTCGGACCATTCAACCCGGCACCCGGACAACTCAGGTGGCTTATCGTCGCAGTAGACTATTTTACTAAGTGGGTTGAGGCGGAGCCATTGTCCACGATCACCTCGGCCTGCGTAATGAGGTTTTTTCGTCACAATATCATCGCTCGCGCCGGAATACCGGTGAAGTTGTAATGCACAATGGGACACGGTTCATGGACCATAGATTCAAGACCCTGATGTCCGACTTGGACATTAAGCAACACTTCGCCTCGGTCGAACATCCGCAATCTAATGGCCAGGACGAGTCAGCTAATAAGATCCTTTTAGACAGTTTGAAGAAACGGATGTTAGATGCAGAGACGCACTGGGTCGAGCAACTTCACAGCGTCTTGTGGGGCTACAGGACAAGTGTGCAGACTTCAACCCAGGAGACCTAATTTCGACTAACTTATGGATGTGAAGCAATGATCCCGGTCGAGATAGGGCAGCCACCATGGAGAAGGTTCAGATCTCGGCAGGATGGAGAGGCGTCCAATGACGACGCCTTGAGAACGGACTTGGACCTGATCCACGAAATCCGAGTCAAGGCACACTGTTGGGAATTAGCCGCCAAACAGCTCCTCATGGCAAAATACAATCGGAAGGTCCGACCCCGGTCTTTTAACCGAGGTAACCTTGTACTCCGACGTGCCAACATCAGCAACAAAAATGTCCGAGACGGTAAGCTGGCAGCGAACTGGGAAGGCCCCTACCAGTCAAAGAAAGGTTGGACGATGGAGCTTATATACTCGAGACCCTGGCAAGGAAGCCGATCAAGAGAACCTGGAACGCCGACAAGCTAAAGATCATTACCCTTAGATCTGGGATCGTCTAAAGATCGGTCACTTCTTGATTCCAGCATTTTCATGTTATTTCTCTATTTTATTATTCCCATTTACCAGTAATGTTTTTAAGATTTCATGAAAACTATTTGTTAGCTCTTTGGAGCTGTTTTGGTATTAATGAAGGATCCCTCAGTGGAGATTCGCTAACATGCACGGATGAACGCTTAAGCATTACACCGAAGCACATAAGCCCAGTCATAAATATGACACTGAGGTCTCTAAACCCGGTCACAAACAAAAACCATCTAGATGGATGACACCGGCCATTGTACTCTGACGCGCTTAGGTTAGAGCTCGACGAAATCGCCATATGTGGCCATCGCGAAATTGACGCGTTAACGCTCGCCCCGATGTAGGCATGAGAGTTGTTATTTCGACCCTGATCAGGTCAAAATGTTCAAGCATGGCGTTGCGGACACCTCGGCTGGACATGTGACAACTCACCCTTATCTTGGTTACAATTTATTATTCCGGCTAAAAAGTCTGGAACACGGTAGCAGGTTAGTTAACACCCCACGAGGTTAAAACGCACAACCCTGCCCGACATCCCAGACTTAAAATTCTGGTCGAGCATATAGACCTGTACCCACTACGGTTGATGAATTCCTAACTACGCGTAGAATTCATAAAACAATAAGACAGTTAACATAAACTTAATTGTTAAAACAGAGTATGTAATCGGCACAGACGCCGGGGAAACTTGATACAATATTTAAATTGGGCACATACGCCCCAAAAAATTGAAGGCATTAAAGAACATGGAGGGACTGAAACTTAGGCAACGGGCGGAGGCTGTGAAGGACCCGGACCACCCTCTGGCGAAACACCTTGAGAGATCTCCTCTTCTCCCTCCCCTTCTTGGTCAGCGTTTCCAAACTCAGACACCGAGGCATCCTCGGGAGAAGGAGGAGGCGGGACATACTTACCCTGGTGCATATACGCCCGGTAGTCAACCTTGGTAAGATCCAATGTCACCGAGGGGTTGAAGTGCCGGACAAGGGTTAGAGCCATGTTAAAGGCATCCTTCGCCGTCGTCTTCACCGTGTCTGAGCTAGCCGCTAAAGCTTTCTTAGTATCTGAGAGCTCGACCCTCGTGGAGTCCAGGTCATCCGACAACTTCGTCCTCTGCGCCTGAACAGTCTTCAGCGCCTCCAAACTCTCCGAGTTAGAATTCTTCAAAGAAGAAACCTCGGCCTTTAACTTTGCCACACCCTCCCTCGAGGACTTCAACTCATCAAGCGTGGACTTCAACTCCTCAGACGTCTTGCTGGCAGTAGCTTGTAAGGTGCTCAACTCATCCTCGGCCTTCTTCTAAGCAACTATGGCCGAATCCCTCTCAGACTCTAGTTGACGCTTCTCGGCGGAAACGCCAACTACCTTCTGCTTAAGAATGAGCAAGGACTGTGTCAGACCTATCCCCTTGGCCAGATGATCTTGTACATCATGGATCACACGCTCATCAGCTTCGTTCAGGCTAACAGAAAGGTCTTGAAAGCGACGAGGGGGGAGATAGGCCACGCTGAGCTCCTCAGCTGAACAGCCCTTCTCCCAGGCAAGACAGCGCGACAATGTTAAGGTGGGAGGTGGCAGAGCAGAAGTTTGAGTCAGACGACCGGCAAGTTGAGCTTGAGCTTCCTCGACCACAGTCTCCGTATGTTTCTCTGGAGCAGGTGGGGTGACTGAGGCGGCCACCGTAGAATAATCTGGGGCCGAGGTCCTAGCCGGTTGGAGAAATCGACATGAATCTTACGCCCCCACGACCCCGGCCCGGACTCGCGGCGACACGTTTACGGGACTCCCTCCTTGACGCAACGGCCGGCCGACACCCCTCCCGGGGTTAACGTGGGACACATAAGGGGGAGTGGATCCATGGTTCGAGCTGTAGAACAAAGAAAAAGAATTAGAAAAGACCAAAATTAATGGGCAGACAAAATATGACAAAAGACGCGAACTATATACATGGGCCGGTTCCGGCCGAAGGAAGAGCTTGAGAAAGAATGGAAGCTGCAGATTGTACATCGTGTTCTTTAACGTAAGTTACCAACCGAGCCACCCACACGACATCCTCTACTGGAAAGTCATCTCCATCAACTTGGTAGTGGTGGATTCTTTGTTATGATGGTCCTTGGTCCAAGATACAAGGGGAACTTCCATTCCACGTCCTTGGACTCAGGACCGAGAAGAAACCAGGGCTGTTTCCCGGACACAGCGACAACTTTAAAAAAGCTATTTTTAAAGCGTTTGAAGGAGTCAGAATAAGCTTTAATAAGTTTGCGGCCAGTAACACTTCGCAAGGATGTCATCCCATACACATCTGCCTCTTTGTCAGAAAAGGGAGTAAAGGGACAAAAGAAATAAAAGAAGACAGAGCATTTGCAAGGAATCGGCTCCGGCAAAAGTTTGCAAAGTTTCTCGAAGGCTAGGACGAAACCCCACCCATTCGGATGGAGTTGAGTAGGGGCGAGACGAAGATAGTTTAGTACTTCCATCTGAAACTTGGTAAAAGGGAAGCGAAGGCCGAGTCAGATATTGTAGTCGCGGTTAAAAAAGAAAAATGAATTGTTCGTCCCCTCCCGCTCGGCACAGACGGGTTCCCCATCGAAAGGTACATGAAGGGTGCAACATTCGATATCTCCTAGATCGAGACGGGCAATATCTGAGGGCGACATCAGTGAATTAGTTGATAGTATTCCGTGTTCCACCCAAGGGTATTTTTTGAGAAGAGCTTGTGGGGGGCTGGTGGAATCCGACTCCCCAGTGACAAACGGAGTCCTATCAGATGATCGGGACGGCTCCATTAAGACCTAATATCAGCAAAAGAAAAAAGGGATAAAAGGTCAGTGAATGAGGGGTATACCTGAGGAACGCAAGTTTAAAGGGCGATCAAAGCTAGGTCTAATGGCAGAGGTAGAGACGAGCGAAGACCAATGTCGGCAGGAACCTAAGATCTGGTCGGGAAGAGAATCTTGACCAAGGGAGATATAGTGTGAGCTGGAGGCGATGCAGTCCCAGCACGGGCTGAGGTACCCTTTAGGATGGGAGTCTGACCTTGCCGGCCGAGGGGCTGGATAAAAGTTTATAGGTTGAGCCGAGATGGCACCAGAGCCACCTCGACCCTCGACCCGCATAGAACCACCAGGAGGTCTCGGCCGAGTGAACGGAGCAACAGCGGATGAAGGTCTTATGACTCTCCTCTCACCAGACCCACCACGAAGCAGGGCTGCAAGTCTTTGTTCTTTGGTAAGCGAAGAGCCAAATAACCAAAAACTTGTCAGGGGATAACGAGCGCGTAAGGCTTCTTCTTCTGGGGTTATGTTTTGATTAGAAGAGGGCAGACTGTTAGACCTATCCATCACCTAACAAATGCACAGAAGGTTGGATAAGGAAGGAAGAATCGAAAGTAAAGAAAGGACAAAGGACACTTTCTCCAAACCAACCTACAACAGAGAAACAGGGGTTCGGGCCAAAGAAACATCTAGAGAAAACCTACCCAAATGAAGAAAAGCCTACCCGAAGTAATCAGGACCAGAAGTGTTTGGATCACTGGGTGCCCAAAAGTAGAAATAGAATCACTGAAATGCAAAAAGAAGCGACGAATATACCTGAATATGCAAAGGAAGGAGAAGCAAGGAAGGAGAATCTGAAGACTGCAATGAGACGATCACAACAATGAAAAAGCTCGTATCGTAGAAAGAGACAGGAAAACGGTGAAATGAAGCGATGAGGCGAATGGAGGGAAATAGATCGCGAAGTTCAAACGTTGTAAAGGGCAAAAAAGACAATTCATACACAAAAGCGGGGAAACGCACGTCACGCAACGGGTGCATTAACGGTAAGCACAAAAACCGGCGACAATTTGGTTGAAGTAGCAATGACCCCTCGCCATTACAAAGGCGACAGGTGTCGCAGGGTAATCATGAAAGGAGCGCAAAATCAGCGAGCCTAGAGAGTCACGAGAAATGGTTGATGATATTTCGGATACGGAACCCATTCGCACTCCACTCGATCCGGGGGCAGCAAGAGAATTCCTCGACACCCAAGAGGTCGGAAAGAAACATGTGCCAGCTACCGTCTGAGTGTTCGAAGCATCGAATGGTGACGTCACGACCTCGGTGAATCTACTCAAAACAGCCGACGTCATTTACGACTCGCTACTATTCGAGCAACAAAGCGGTGGAAGTCATAATCTATCCCGGATGACCATCATTTTGGCACGCTACATCCCGGTAGCTCAAAACACTTGAACTACCGGGCTGGGGGGCAACTATTACGGACCGGCCCAAGGCCCAAATTCGAGAGATGGCCCAACTAAGGGCATATAGAGAGTATAACGTGTCAAGCACACAGGAAGTATTCGATATCACAACGGATCCTATCTATCAGCATCTATCAACATTATCGGAGTATCCGGATCATATCTATGTGATATACGCCCAAGATACTCGCCCCGAATATCATGCACAGCCGAGATATCCGCCACCGAAGCCTCTATAAATAGATAGGTCAACCACACAAGTGCACACGTTCTAACTTATGCCTATTTTACCTTCTGCAACACAGAGCACACACACCACCCCTCTGGCTTACGCCGTTGTGTGTCTCGAACTACGTGGACTTTGATCCCACGCATTGGGTACGTAGGCTCTAGGCTTGGCTCCTAGTCAAGTCCAAAAAGTCTTGTTCCCAGAACATAATATATTATTTTTATTAAAATATATGTATTTGAACTTCTTGAGTGTCAACCCTTTATTGTAATTTATGTAGCTGCATTTCTAATAGCATTTAGCCTTTCTAAATAACAGGTTTAAAATAATTCCCTCTTATATTATATCATTAGTATTTATGAATATTTTTTTGATATTTTTTTCTTGTTTATATTTTTTTTTAATGCATTTAAAACTTTTCTTAAAAAAAAAAAAAATTTGGCGGTGCTATCCCCGAACCCTCAAATCTCCCCACTAATGATACCTCCTTCAATAATTTTCTACATCCACCTCTAACCATGACCGTAGGCCCCCTGTTTTAAATCCCTGCTGCTTGCTATATATATGGCAATCCCCTATTTGACACCTTAATGAAATCCTGGAAGTGTTATTCGGAATTCTCTATCTCTCTAACTACTACTACTTCTTCTCTCTAATTCTTCTTTAACCCTCTCTTCTCTTCTACCCTAATCCCTAAATTCATAAAGATTCATCTTACAAATTGCTGTAAGTTATTAACTGTCTTAAATAGAATAAATCTCTAATTTCACTTATATTTAATTGCTACAGGAATATTTTTTTCATACATTCACATGAAAATGAGTAGGTCCCATTGTAAGAGAGAGAAAAGATTAATGGGATCCACTCACTTTTATGTGAGTGTGACAGAAAAAATATTTCTGTTACAAAAGCAAAAACATTAAACCCTTAAATAAAAGAATCTTAGATTTATATTACATTATCTCTCCTAGTTAATTACTTCAAATAGAATAACATTGAAAAAACCTAATTAATACTACTCCATCACGTGACCTAATATTAGCCCAAAACTTTACTCTCTCTCCCCTCCTCTCCCCTTCCCTCAATCCAAACTAACCCTAAGTCTATCCCCACTCTCCATTTCACTTATCCTCCTCCAACTCAAAATCAAAGCTCATTCTTTTTTTCGATCTGTCCTTTTTTCCTGTTTGTACTGTTTTTTTCTAGGTGGTGTTTGAAGTTTGAGTTCTCTTTCAAGTTTCAGATCTCTAAGCTCCTAATATATTGTAAGTTTTTTAATTTTTCTAAGCTTACAAATTTAATTTTATTAGTAGTATACATTTTAATTTGCTCAATTTATTTAATTTTTTATTAATTTTATTTTGAAATCTGAAATAATATTGTGATTTATATATGTTGAAAATTAATTGAGAGAGAATTAATTGTTAATATAGGCTGTATATGAAAATATGAAGTAGTTCATACTTTTTTCAATGTGTTTTTCGGTTTTTCCTCTTTAAACGGTTTTTTCCAGGTGGTGTGTTAAAGTTTGAGCTCCCTTTAAAATTTCAGATCTTTTAAGTTTAA
Organism: Acacia acuminata; assembly: GCA_019022655.1. NCBI lineage: Eukaryota > Viridiplantae > Streptophyta > Magnoliopsida > Fabales > Fabaceae > Acacia > Acacia acuminata. Next base: position 3,385,569 of record JAFJYI010000036.1, read on the forward strand.
AATTTTAATTTTATTAGTAGCGTATATTTTAATTTGCTCAATATATTTTTTATATTTTGAAATATGAAAAATATTGTCATTTATAGATGCTGAAAATTAATTAAGATAGAATTAATTGTTGGTATAGGTTATATGAAAAGGTTAAATACCAATTTTGCTACGTGGTAAGAGGACATTTCAAAGATCCGAAAGTTTTTTTGGCATCATTTTTGTCCCGAAAGTTTAAAAACATAGTAATTTTGCCGATCGGTTGATCTTGATTCTTGATCATTGGATCGTTGCTTTCTCTTTATAAACTTTCATGGCAAATTTGCTCTTTAAAAAAACTTTCGCGGCAAATTTACTCCTACAAAAAACTTCCGTGGCATATTTTCTCCTTTTTATAAACTTCACTGAAAGTAAAAATGATACCAAAAAATCTTTGAGTCACTTTATCCATACTTTGAGTGCAAAAATGGTATTTAAAATATGTAATAGTTACATTAATTAAAAAAGTATGTGTGTGTGTATATAAAATAATACTTGTTGAGCCAAGTCAGATTTTTCTTTTACTGACTGTAGGCCATCCTTTGATGATACTCGTAAAGATTACATTAACCCAAGATAAAATCAAACCAATCCCAATAAGAGTCTATCCAACTGCAACCTCTCATCTCACAGTCTCTCATGTGAATCTGCGAGTTTCAGAGAAAAATGGGAAAGAAGATATTGGCATTTGTGGGAATGGTCGTGGCTGTTCTTATCCAAACAGCAGGCCAAGTGGTACGCAAAATTGCTATGAATGGTGGCATTAACACATATATCTTGATTCTCTACTCCTACGCTCTCTCCTCTTTCCTTCTCCTCCCCTTCATCACCTTCCTTCTTTACAGGTTCCATTCTCTCTCTCTCTCTCTCTCTCTCTCTAACTTTCTCTACTTTAGATCTTAAAGTTTTAACAGTACTCACTGTTACTTATTGTCTTCTCTCTCAGATCTGAAGCTCCTCCTCTTAACTTCCCCTCCATTTGCAGATTCTTCTTGCTTTCCCTCTTTGGGTTTGTACTTAATTAACTCTGTATTTTTTTCTATTGTCATAACACACACACACACACACACATTGATGATATTAAATCACTTAATTCTGTTGCAGAAGCGCAGGGACTGTATTGGCTTATGTTGGCTTAGATTTAAGCTCACCCACACTGGCCGCTGCCTTGTTGAACCTCATTCCTGCTTTCACTTTTGTGCTTGCACTCATCTTCAGGTTCTTCTTCTTCTTCTTCTTCTTTTTTTTTTTTTTTTTTTGGCATTCATCTTTCACTACTTGTGATATTTCGAAATGGAGTATTAGTAGGCAAGTGCTATAATTTCTTCTTATTTTTAATTAAGTTTTTGTAGTTTTTTCTTTGTCGTATAAAAAATCAGTACTATTAAATGTTATTCAAAGTTATTTTAAAACTATAAGGACTATTACAAACATATATATGGGAAACTACAGAGACCGGCCAAAACCACGGGTTTCAAATTAGAGAGATTAAAACCAAAATGAATTGAAAGTATAGAAATCAAACATGGTATCAACCCTTTTTTTTGCGACAGACTTTTTCCATTGAAATCCAAAATTCCGTCGGTAATTTTAATTACTGATGGAATTCTATGAGTAATTTTTGTCGGTAGTACAACGTTTTTTTGTACTGTGTTGTAATTGTAGCATGTGAATTGAATCGGTTCTGTCTCAATTTTAATGGTTCAGGATGGAAGAGGTACACTTCAGAGAATATAGCAGCCAAGCCAAAGTGTTAGGAACTATAGTATCAATTAGTGGAGCATTTGTTGTGATATTATACAAGGGCCCACCACTATTCAAGAATCATTCTTCAGTATCTCCTTATAAGCAGTTTTTGTCATTAGCACAATCCAGCTGGGTCCTTGGAGGCTTTTATTTTAACTACTGAATCCTTATTCGCTGCACTTTGGTACATTTACCAGGTTTTGTTCATTTTATTTGAAGCTGCAAGTAAATAAGTATACTGTATATATATAGAGTGTATAAGTAGAGAAAATTGATTTTTTTTGGGTTCTCTTTTGCAAAATGTTTCAGGCATCAGTTATGAAGAGCTACCCTTGTGTAATTGTGGTAGTCTTCTTCCAAATTCTATTCTCCACAATTTTGTCAGCAATATTTGCCTTAATTGTAGTTAAAGATCCATCAGAATGGGTCTTAAGACTTGATATGGGCTTGGTTTGCATTGTCTATGAGGTAATCCTTTTGTTAAGGATATTTATGAATTTGTTTTTCACTATAAAGCTATCCAGAAAATAAAACTTGGGTGGTCTTTAGTTATTCATATATAATGCTAACTTGTGGTTCATCACATAGGCAGTAGCTGATATGGTGATTCGCTTCAGTCTCTGTGCATGGTGTGTGCGGAAAGCTGGGCCTCTGTTTTGTTCAATGTTCAAGCCTGTAGGAATCGTTTTCACTGTTATGATGGGTGCTCTGTTTCTGGGAGATGATTTTCATCTTGGAAGGTAACATTTCAACACCAGATACTCCCTCCTGACCATTTCATAAGATGCCCTTCTAAAATATATTTTTGGTCCTTTTCATAAGACGTTTTGGAAGTTTCAATGAGTAGTAGATATATATATATATATATATATATATTTCTCTATATATGCCCGTATTTAATAAGTATAGTGAAAAAGAGTAGCTAGAAATTAATATGATATTGAAATTAAGTGTGATTAATATTGAAATTAATATGACTATTTTTGACGTGTTCACATATCTGTTTGTGATAGAATGTGCCATTTTTTTTAATGAATTGAGTCTACCAATGTCTTTCTCATTGTGTCATTGATCACAGTAAAAGATTTTTGAATGAATGTATTGCAGTTTGGGGGGTTCAATTATAATTGTGTTGGGATTTTATGCTGTGATGTGGGGCAAAGCTAAAGAAGAGAGGAAGGTTGAAGCAAGCTTTGAAAACTCGGAGTCATCTTGCCATGCTGCTCCTCTGCTACAAAACAAGACTTAACAAATCACTGCTATATTCTCTTTTGTATATGGATATAAGCAATTTAATTTTGGAGGTCTACATGAAAATGGCTTGCAAAAACCTGAAATCTTGTTCAGCAGACATTTTGGAGGATCAGCAAGTTGCTCGTAGTATGAAATTAATGTCTCTTTTCACCGATCACTTTGATCGACTGGCTAGGTCATTCTAGCTTAACCAATAAAATTGTGCGATTGAATCATTGTTTTAAAAGTTGGATTGGACACCAAACTAAAAAAGGTCAGTGGTTCATGATTTTCGTAATCGAATCAGTTGGACTGGCAATCAAACTAGGATGTAATAATTAAATAAACAAATAAATATATCCATGTATAATAATATATAGAGTAAAGTAGCATCCAACACTTTGATTTTATTTCTCGATAGTATCCAATACCCTAATCTTATGTATAGTGCATCTAATATCCTTTGGTATTATTGTCTAGTTAGATCTAGCATCCGAAACATATTTATGACTTAGGGTGATAGATGCATTGTAAATATGATTAGGGTGTTGGAATTTGGAAGCCTCAGAAAAATAACATTAAAATGTTGGATGCACCATATATAAATAAAATTAGGGTATTGGATGTAAATGAGAAATAACAAAAAGAGTGTTGAATATTACTTTACCCTAATGTATAAAAAATAAAGTCTAATTGTCAACATAATAACACCATAATCTATGAAGTTTTCATTGAAATAATACTATATTCACCGCTTGAAAATTTTATTAGACAATTTGAGAGGGTTAATTTTTTTATACTTTTTTTTTCCAGCATTTTTATGTCAAGCCCAAAAAACTGTTTGGTTTTCTAAATAGTATTCCAATTTCTGGTCTAATTATTATTATTTTTAAAAATAAAAATCTGGTCTAATTTCGGGTTACAGCTGAATGGTACCTTAACTCTGGTTGAACCCGCCAACTCAACTCTGGTTGAACCCGCCAACTCAACCTTAAAAGCTTCTTTTTTCCCAATCCGAACTCATTGGATTGTTTTATCACTTGTTTGAATAGATAGATTGTGGAAAAAATAAGTAAAAACTTAAAACATATTGAGAGTGCCGCTTCATCTGTGCTTATAAATAAATGAAATTGCGTAGATCTAGTGGCAGCTATACCCATTCACTTCATCGAGTAAAATTAATTACAATGGACACTTCAAATAAAACTTACTCATAATTATAAGATTGGGTTGACATTTTTGGAAGAATTAAATAAGTTAAATAAGTTACTCAATCATATCATATGTTATGTATCCTTAGATAATATATTAGTTTATTAGTTAAACTAATTAATTTGGAGGAAAAAATAAAAATACTCTAAAGTAATTTAAATAGCTTCTTTAATTACTCTAAAAAAGTTAACTTAATTTTATAATTAGTATCAGTAGGAGTATTTTTTTTTAATACAAAATATCTCGCACAACAGTGATTTTAGGCCTAAAATTTTAAATGAAAAAAAAAAAAAAAAAGAGGATCACCATCTTCAATGGCCACCCTGCCCACTCAATAAAAGGATAACTAGTCCAACACAGTCTCGAGTGTGAGTGTGAGAAGAAAATGGGGAAGATATTGGCATTTGTGGGAATGGTGTGTTGATTATTATTTTTTTATTTTAAATAAAGTGATGTGTTTTAAGTAAAGTCATTCCTTATAAATTAAGGAATTTATGTGAAGAGTTGTTAGGGTGTTATAACATTAAAAATCACCAATGTCATGTCTCTTTAGTTTCTAAAGAGACATATGAAAGGTTATAATCAAAGGTTCTGATGAAAAGTTGTGTTAGTTTTTCTAAGAAAACCTACATTGGAAGATGTAACTCTTCATATAAAATGTTAATTAAGTTATGTTGGTTCATGGATCTAACATATAATTATAATTTTTAATTGAAGAAGTGTTGTTTCAAGATATACCATTTCAAAAAATCACTTCATAGCTTATAAACACCCATCACCATTAGTCCATTCACACATTAAACATCACACCACACAATAACAGGTGATCAATTCATTGCCTTTGGCTTTGAATGCGCATAAAAATAAAGTCAAACTATCATTTCGTAAAAGTCATTGTTGTCTTACCTTGAGTGTTGAGAGTCAATCCATATTTAATGGTTTTATTGTATTCTACAAAAAATTTGCCTGTCAATCCAAATTGTACCCTATAAGATAGGTAGAGTGGGGAGTGAATTAAACCTAAATGAAAGTGCTTCTCACATCTTAAAAACATTTTACACCACTTTCTTCATCTTTTCTTCTTGTACTCTTCATATATACAATCCCACCAATAATCTTTAAGCTCAATTTGTGAATACAAGTGGAATATTTGAAGGAGTTGACTGTAAAATTTGTAAAGTTGGTAAGATTTGAAGGAGGAAGCTTTTTGAGATGGCACATGTTTTGCTTGCTAGAAGAAATGGATGGTTTCATTAAGGAACCTTGCAAAGGAGTTATTTTGAACTAATTTGGTCAATGGCAAAGGAGATAGATAAATATCTATTTGCATCTCTTTATTATGGGTTATAAATTCATAAGATTTATTCATAATCTGGTATGATCCAATTATTTTGCTTTAAATTATATTAGCTTGTGGAATCATGGAATGTTGTAAACATGATTAGAAAGTGATAGAGGAGCATAGTAGTTAAATATACTAAACTGATAATTATCATGAGATATTTTATTGTCATAAGTTGATAATTGTCATGTTTTAATTTTAATTAGAATGATTGATGAAATTTTTGTGTGGAATAGATGCATGAATTGTGCATGGTCTGAAATCAATGGACACTTTTTCATTCCAGATGGCATTGAAATACTAGAAAAATTGAGGACTGAAGAGAAATTGGATGCCAAACAATTTTTCTATGCAATAGATTTGTTTATAGTGCAACAATTTATGAAGAGATGGTAAGTAGAAAGTTTAGTGAAGTACTAGGTAGTTTAGTGAAAGGACATGTGCACATAGTGAGACAAATAGAAATGTCCAAAATAAATTTGAAAAATCAGGAGATACGTTAAGTAGAAAGTTTAGTGAAGTACTAGACAATTTATGTTCATTGGCGAAGGAAATTGTGAAGCCTCCAGGTTTTCAGTTTAAAGAAGTTCCATCACAAATTATAGATGACAGTAGATATTGGCCTTATTTTCAAGGATGCATAGGTGCTATAGATGGATCACATATTCCTTCCATTCCTCCTACTAATGATCAAATTTGTTTTATAGGCAGAAAATGATACCCAAACATAATATCATGTTAGTTTGCAACTTTGACATGATATTCACTTTTTTACTGTTGTTAGTTGGCCTGGTACAACACATGGCAGACATATTCTTTCATCAGTGCTTGAGGAAATAAAAAGTGTATTCCCTCATCCTCCTGAAGGTACAATTTATTATTATTATTTTTATATAAACTATTTCAGTTTTATATTTATTTAATTGAAATTTTATATGAATAATAATAAATCTTTAAATTTTTTAGGGAAGTATTATGTAGTAGATGTTGGATATCCTAACATGAAAGCGTATTTAGCATCATTTAAAGGAGAAATGTATCACATTCTTGATTGTAGAGGTTGCAGTCAACCACATGGATTACTAGAAGTTTTCAATCATGCACATTCCTCACTAAGAAATGTCATTGAGAGAACAATTTGAGTTTGGAAGAAGTACAAGTGGCAAATCTTACGTGATAGGAAGACATTTTCATTAATTAAGTAGAAGAAAATTATTATTCCAATAGTGGTCTTTCATAACTTCATTAGAAAGTGTCATGTTGAAGATACAAGTTTCACAAGTGTGATATTAATCTTGATTATACTCCTGAGAGTCAAGAATAATGTAACATTAATGAAGAAATGAATATCCATAGTCATAGAAGAATAGCAAATAATAGTTATATTGATAGAGTTTAAAATCAAATAGCATCAACATTAATGGAAAATAGAAATAGGTGATTTCATGTAAATGGAATACTGTTTAACAATTTGTAAGACTATTGATGATTTCTTGATTGTGCTCCACTATTGGCAAATCTATTCTCATAGTATTTTTATTTTGTGAATATATTGATAGTTTAAATGTTATTTTATAATATACCTTTTATGATAATTTTTATTAGAAAAAGTGTTTATGACAAAATTTTTGTTAAACAACTTATTTTTAATGAGTTTTTAAGTAACTTTTAAACTAAAAAATTTATATAATCATTAAACATCTTTTAGTTTTTTTTTTTTGTTGTTGTTATTTTAGAGAAAGTTTAAAAGTAGCTTTTAGCTTAAAAAGAAGGATCCAAACAAGTTCTAAGATATATTTATTTAATTTGATTAAATTAATGAAGTTAGTTAATTTAATTAATATGTCTTATATATTCTAAAACATCTTAGTCATCTATTTTAGTTCTCTCCCCCTTTCCTTTTTGATTCTTGTTGAAGGAGTATTAATATGGGTAAATTAAGAAAATATTGATGAAAATGTTTTCAATTTGATGTAAAAATGTCACAATAGTTCGTTTAGTTAATATGTCACCTAAGAAAAATGTGAAAAAATACACAAAACTTCTAATGGTCGTGGACTCTTTACAACATTTTAAAAATTTCATATGTATTTTTACATCTAAAAAAAAAAAAAAAAAAAAAAAAGAGTATGGTGGTAGACGCTTATGGTCAAACCTCATTCCTCCTTTCACTTTTGTGCTTGCCCTTATCTTCAGGGGCTGCCTCTTTTTTCTTTTTCTTTTTTCAATTCATCACTGCTTGTGATATTTCAAAACGGGAATTTAATATGTATATACTGTAATTTTATCTTATTTTAATTAAGATTTTGTAGTTTTTTCTTTTTATTGGGGTTCTTATAATTTCATTAATTATGGTATTGGTCAATGTATATACTCATAATTTTTTGATGACGACATGAATTTCAGTTAGCACATACATAATTAATTTTGTCACATGAATATAAATAAAATCAAATTAAACCATATTATGAATTATATATAGACGCAAGGACACAATTATAGTAATTTTTTTTGGGTGATATAGTGATGTATTTTTATGGCAATGATAATAAATTTTACTCTATCATTTTATTTTTCAAGAAAATCTCTTTGGTTTTTTTTTTTTTTTTTTTTTTTGGGGGGGGGGTAATATTTGGGTTAAGGAGCAAATTGGCCAACAAACTTTTACCTCGAAGTACCTAGCACAAATAAATTTTAATGGACTAAAAATACCAAAAAACTTTTAAAAATATGAAGTTAGCACAAAAAAAATTTTTTTAAAAATGTAAAGTAAGCACAACGCCCTTAAGAAAAAAATAGCGTTCGTTATCTAAGGAGTAAATTAGCCAACAAACTTTTACTAGCAGAAAATGTTTTTATTCCAGGAGCACCCAACACAAATAATTTTTAAGTGGGCCTTAAATATCAAATTTGTTTAAAAAATGTGCAATTAGCACAAAAACCTTTTAAAAATGTAAAGTAAGTACAATGCCGTTAAGAAAAACATCCGTTATCTGAGGTGAAGATTAGCTAATGAACTTTTACTTCAGTGGCGTTCAGCACAAAAAAGTTTTACTCTAGGAGTAACCAGCACAAAAAAGTCCATGTGCAATCCACTCAAAATCCGACTGTTGCACATCCTTGCTCAGACCTCTAAACATGTACATTGGGGGTTAGAAAGAGTGAATGCAACAACAAAAAATCATAAATGTAACGAGCAGATTTCATGTTGAGTAAGGATGGTCAGTTTTTGAACTTGTCTAGGCAAATCCATATGTAATCCATCCAAAATCTGACTATTGCAAATCCTTACCCGGACCCCAACTATATGTTCATTGGGGGTTAGGAAAAGTGAATGCAACAAAAAAATTACAAACATAATGAGTAGATTTTATTTTGAGTAAGGATGATGAGTTTTCAAATTTATCTGGTGCATGTGTAGATTGTGATTTTTAAGTGGACCTAAAATATCTACTCGTTACATTTGTGATTTTTGTTGTTGCATTCACTCTTTCTAACTCCATGCACATGGTTGGGGCGTCCGAGTAAGGATTTGCAACAGTTGGAATTTGGGTGGATTGTACATGGATTTGCCTTGGCAAGTTCGAAAACTTACTATCCTTACTCAAAATGAAATCCACTCGTTACATTTGTGATTTTTTTTTTTTGTATTCACTCTTTCTAACCCAATGCACATGGTTGGGGTCCGCACAAGAATTTGTAACAGTCAGATTTTAGGTGGATTGCGCATGAACTTTTTTGTGCTGGCGCTCTTGGAGTAAAGCCTTTTTGTGTTGGGCACCCCTGAAGTAAAAGTTCGTTGGCCAATCTACACCTTAAATAATAGCCATTATTTTTTTCTAACGGCATTGTACTTACTTTATATTTTTAAAAGTTTTTTGTGTTGATTATACATTTTAAAAGTTTTTTGGTACACGTCACTTAGTACCTATATTAGTCATAACTAACATATTATAAGTATAAGGACTAATAACTATAATTGGGGAGACTGTGAGGACCCAATAACAAAACAAAACAAGGATATGATTAAAAATAAAGTAAATTTATAAGGATTGATGAATTAATTTTTACTTTTGAAAAAGAATATCACTGCATGATTTTTAAGCAAGATTAGAAAGAATTGTCGTTTCATAAATCAATATTGATTAGAAAAAAACAAGATTGATGCTATATTCCTTGAAAGAAAAATATCTTCTTTCGTGATATATATATATATATATATAAATAGATTATAATTTGGGGAAAATTTTAATCATTAAAATTTATTTGATTAAAGTCAAGGCCACTAGGTTTTCTTTCTTTCTTTCTTTTTTCTTTTTTTTTTTTTTTTTAACCAAGAAATTAGTTCTTAAAGTTCCTACCATTGTCAAAAAATTATTATCGTAAAAGCCATAGATCATGATCAATTTAGTGATATGCCAGAGATATTGATTTAACTCGCATTTAACTTTAAGGACCAAAAACTGTGTTTTCCTTTGAAATTTAATATGTTATTATCCGGTCTCAATTATAACACTTTATAGTCAAGAATTTACATTATAAAAGTATTATAATTGCACTGACGTTCTTTGTCGATGAATTGATAATGTGCGATAAAGATTGCTAAGAATCTTCCCCGCTCGATTTGTTTTATTCTTCGGGTGATGGACCACCTAAATTCAGATAGAATGATACTTCAGTGGTGACAATAATTGAGAACAAAAAAGTTGCGTAACTAAGGAAACTTCAAAAACTTTGTATTTTACTCTTTTTATCTTAATAATAATACATTTTATATTATCAGGAAAAATAAGAAAAAAATTATAATTTTGAATGTCTTCCTTGTAAGAGAACTTTTCTAAAAAAAAAAAAAAAAACAAAGAAAATAGAAAGGAAGTTGTAGATTTTTGCTGTATGGTAGTACTAAGAAGTCATGTGAACTTGGATAATAGAAATATTGAAACAATTATTATCAACCCAATATAAAAATAATATGTCAATAATTTTAATAAACATTTTACGCTTAATAGAATTTAGGCTAAAGTATACGTTTGATTTTTATGTTTTACGTTTTGATATCATTTTAGTCCTTTAGTTTGTAAAGTGCACATTTGATCCCTTAATATTAACATTTGTTAGTCTAACTTAACGGAAAATACTTACTTAGTAATTTTAAGCGAGAATTTGTGCAATTAAATGTTGATCAAACATACTTAATATGTTAGTATTTTCATAAATTAATATTTTAAATCTCATTAATTAAAAAATATTTAATCTTCACAGACGTCTATTTTCTTGTTTTTCACCGTTTGTAAAGATTATTATTATTATTATTCTTTTCAAAGAAGATTAAATATTTTTCAATTCATAGGATTTAAAATATTAATTTATTAAAATACTAACATATAAGTATGGTTGTTCAACATTTAATTGCACGTTATCACTTAAAATTGTTGAGTCAAGTATTTTTCGTTAAGTCAAACTAACGGTGTTAACATTAAGGGACCAAACGTGTACTTTACAAACTTAAGAGACTAAAATGATATTAGAAATAAATATAAAGGATCAAACGTATACTTTAGTCTAGAATTTATTTCAATTTTCTGTAGCTTGTTTGGACCTGAATTTTTTGCAGTTCATATTTATAGTTTTAACACTAAATCTAATAAGATAAATAAAAAAAATTGTCTCTCTCTCTCTCACGCGCGCGCACATATATATAAAATATTGCTTAAATGTATGGGTAACTTGAATTTTTGATACTACCATTCATTTTAGTGATGCCTTAATTAAGATTTGGAATTTGGAACTAATGCGATTTCTAGAAAAGTGGACAGGGATGTACATAATAAATAGCCTGTATTTCATCAGTAGGTTAATAAAATAAAATAATTAGTTATAAGAAATATTATTTGACGTCTTTAAAATGCCTATATATATAGTTAGATTGTATATTATTGATATATCATCTTATAGTAGGGATTATGGTGGTATAATTTTATTTTTTTTTTTTAAGAAATTGTAAGTTTAATAAAGTAGGTTAATTGAATAAAAATAAAATAATTAGTTATAAGAAATCCAAGAAGCAATAATCATTTAAAATAAATAACAAAATACAAGGATAAAACCTGATGTACATAATAAATAGCCTGTATTTCATCAGTAGGTTAATAAAATAAAATAATTAGTTATTATTTTGACGTCTTTAAAATGCCTATATATATAGTTAGATTGTATATTATTGATATATAAGTTAGGTAAATTAGTATGAGTAGAATAATAAATACGAGAGATAAAATGAATCGAGATCTTATAGTAGGGATTATGGTGGTATAATTTTATTTTTATTTTTTAAGAAATTGTAAGATTTTGCCAATCAACTATTAGTCAGAGCGGTAGAGTCAAACAACTTTTAATGGGACCAAAAAGACCAACAAATAATTGAATTTGTTAAAAATACACAAAACCGTTACATCCCATCATTAACGTCCGTTTGAATTATTATTGTTTCGCTTGAATAGTTATAAGAAATATTATTTGACTTTAAAATGAGAGAGAAAGTCCGAATTGTTTCAGGAGAGAGAGAGAAAGCAACGGAGAGCACATCCTTGGTGTGGCCGACATCGCGGTTATCATTCTCTTCTTCTTTTTCTTCTTCCTCGACCTCCTCGTCCTCTTTCTCCTTCGGCGAAAGCGGAGTAGGCAAGCGAAGTCAAGCCCCCTTTTCGTGAATATACAAGGGTTCGGTTTTATTGATAACCCATAATTTGTTAGAATCGTCCTCGCAATTGACCGTTCTCTCTAACGTTCTACATAAAGTGAAAGAGGAACTCTCGAAACAGAGAGGCAAACCGGAGAAAGCTAGAATGGATGCCGTGTGTTTTAAAAGTGGTATAAGCGGGATAAATCCGACAATCTCCATTAGCGGGTCCTTGGATGCGCGGACAAACCCATCTCAAGTAAGCGCGGTTGGGCGGTCTTCGACGAAGAAATCGACGCGAAGTCTGTCTTTTCGAGATTTTCGTTTAAATACCCTTTGAGATCTCTCGGCCGGGCGGAAGTGGAAGTAGCGGTACAACGGGTTGGCCATTGGCGGCGCCGTATCGGTGGAAGAGGGGGAAGAAAAAGCAGTTCAAGAAGACAAGAATAATGGAACAATGTGTCCAAAGGATCAGAATGGGAACTGGGTCTTGAAGATTCTGCATGTCAAATCTATCTAGAGGGGTGAACGGGGGAACAATGGCAGTGGCGATAAAGATACAGAAATCGAAGAGGAGGTGGATGTAGCCACCGATCAAATAAACGGATCTGGGTGTGATAATGAGGAGCCATGTGATGCTTGCAAGATTGATGATGATGTTGGTGATAAAGAGATTCGGTTGACAGGGATTCATTTTCAAGGTTGCTTCGAGGGTGTCGTTAAGCGAAGCCCAGTTACGCGAGATGTCCTACACGGGAAACTTGGCATCCGCATACCCGAATGAAGGTATGATGGTTTTCTTTTATCTTATATTTGCTCTGTTTATTGTTATCGGAGTTTGGCGATCTTGCATGCTCTGTATGGCTTATCGCCTAATCGTTTAGAGACACGGGTTTCCGCACAAGAAACGATTGGATATCGACGTGGCAATATTCCAAACGGACGTTAGCTAGGATGTAACGGTTTTGTGTATTTTTAACAAATTCAATTGTTTGTTGGTCTTTTTGGTCCCATTAAAAGTTGTTTGGCTCCACCGCTCCTGGACTAATAGTTGATTGGCAAAATCGCTCCTTCACCCATTTTCTAACTGTCACTCTTTAAAGTTTAAAGTGTACCTATGCTTCTTTAACTTCCCCAAGATTTTACTTTAGTATCCTAATTTTATAAAGTAACATTTAATCTAATAACCTTAGCACAATTAATTTTATTTTAAAAAAAAAAAACCTGATATTGAAATTTTAAATATTGACAAAACATTTTAAAATATTGATATAATAAGTTTAATATTTTAAAATAGGAGTGATTGACACACAAAAATGTTATTTGGGACGAATGGTGTTAGGGTTTGAGGATTCTAAATGAATTTTATAAAATTAAATTATCAAACTAAAACCTTAAATAAAATTAGGATTAAGGGTGGACTTTTCCGTCTTTGAAAAAACACAAGTTTATCATATGACAATTGTTAATCTAGCTCGTCCAAAATAGATTTAATTCGATGAGCACTGAAACTGGACTGAATTTGAGTCCCCTAACTGTTCTTCTACTAGTCAACATGTAATAAGAACAAGATTATGTACCCCACACACACACCATTTGATGATTGTGTTAGCAAAAGGGGCAATAGTTTTCGTACCAGACACTTAATGTTGGCATATTGTACCATGTGAATTGAACTGTTCTATCTCAATTTTTGTGGTTCAGGATGGAAGTAGTACATTTTAGAGAGTATAGCAGCCAAGCTAAAGTGTTAGGAACTTTAGTATCAATTAGTGGAGCATTTGTTGTGATATTATTCAAGGGCCCACCAATCTACAAGAACCATTCTTCAGCATTTCCTATAAACATTTTTTATCATTAGCACATTCCAACTGGGTCCTTGGTGGCTTTTATTTAGCTAATGAATCCTTCATCGCTTCCCTTTGGTACATTTACCACGTTGGTGTTCCTTTTCTTTGAAGCTACAAGTAAATAAGTAGTGTGCACAGTGGCAAAACCAGAAAATATTTTTAGTCTAGAACCAACAAAAAAAAAACATATTAAACTATTTACTAAATAGTACTCCCTCCGGTCTAATTATAAGACATTTTTAACCACTTTTGATAAAATTAAGGAGATGAGTTAAATTAGTTAATTTTTTTTTTTTTTTTTTCATAAAATGCCCTTATATAAATTTTAAATGACAAAAGTAAAAGTAAATCAACAACCCTTACTACATACCTCTCTGTTATATAATTTTCCTTTTCACACGTTTTCTAATTAAAATAATGGTCTTGTTTAATTATATATATATATATATATGTATACACACACACAAAATATAGAGACACACACACACACACATATATATAAACACACACACACAAAATATATAGACACACATATACACGCACAGGTATACACACACACAAATATATATATAAACACACACACACACACAAAATATATAGACACAAGTACACACACGTACAAATATATATATAAACACACACACACACACATACAAATATACATATATATATATGTGTGTGTGTGTGTATACATACATACATGTGTGTATGCGTCTGTATATAAGTGTGTGTGTGTATAGAGACACACATATATATGTGTGTATGTGTCTATATATATTGGCAAATTAATGTCAACTGATTGATAAACAAATTAAAATCCAATAAAAGTTTCATTGACTAGAAAAGTTTATGCACTTATATACATATATTCACTAAAAATCAAACACACTTGAGAGAACAAAATAGGGATATTTTAGGAAAAAATTGACAAAACTTAGAATATTGTCTTATAATTAGGACCAAAATGAACCTCCAAATATTGTCTTATAATTAGGACCTGAGGGAGTATCACATAACATTGCAAATACAAATAAATAAATTTCGATAATTATAAATCAAAATAAGATATAAGATGTACTAACGTTTTCGTAAATATCTCATTTAAGAATTTGTTTTTCTTTCATAGTCCAATGAGTAATGAACTAAACTTTATTCTTATAGAGAAGATAAGAGATTAGTTGGGGCCAAAATAAAATATTATAAAATAAATACATATATATACTAATAAATTTTAGAATGTCAACTGAGGTCAATTGGGGCCAACAAATGGTTCCACCACTGATAGTTAGAGCTGGGAAATCGAGCCGGGCCCGTCGGGCCGGCACGTTAGGCCCCGGCCCGAGGGCTCGGGCTTGAAAAATATGCCGAAATTTGAAATTGGCCCTGCGGGGTAGGCCCGTAGGGCCTCGGGCTTAATCGGGCCGGCCGTTAGGCCCGAATTCGTAGCCTTTTCATTTTAAAAAAAAAAAAAAATTAGTCAAAGAGTGAAGCACGACCTTTACGCTAAAAGTGAAGCCCAATCAAATATCTATGAAATTGATGATAGTGATGAAGAAGGTGATAATTGACAATGATAATGGTATGCTTTTATATTTTATGTGAGTTATTTAATGTTGCTTAGTTTAATACTTCTTACGTTTTATGTGAGGCAATTGTGGACAATGATTTGTTTTTTATTACGAATTAATAAATGTGTTTATTTGTTGGATGATTTGTATTGTTTAAATATTAATGTTGATAATATTTATTTGATAGATTAGAATTTTAATAGTTACAATTTACTAATTATATTTCTTTGAGAAAAACCCGAGAAAAAAATAGTTAAAATTTGGAATAGTAATTTCCAGGCCTTGTAGGGCCGGCCCTGCCCCTGGTACTATCGGGCCGGGCTTTGAAAAACAGGTGTTTTCCTTATCTCAGGCCCTGGAGGGCCGGGCCCTGGAGGACCAGGCTAACCCTGATTCCCAGCTCTACTGATAGTACGTTGAGTGTATAAGTGATAGTACGTTGAGTGTATAAGTTGCGAAAAATTATTATTATTATTATTTTCTTCTCTTTTGCATATATGTTTCAGGCATCAGTCATCAAGAGCTGCCCCTGTGTAATGGTGATAGTCTTCTTCCAACTTCCAAGTTCTGTTTTCCACAATTTTGTGGGCAATATTTGCCTCAATTGTAGTTAAAGATCTCTGTCAGCACGGGTCTTAAGACTTGATATGGGGTTGGTTTGCATCATCTACAAGGTACTCCTTAAAGAATACTCATGAAATTGTGTTAGAGACAGAAAATTTTGTCAGAACACTTCTAAGAGTTTCATTATAACTTCTGAAATTTAGTGGGCTTTTAGTGGCTCAGAACATTAAATCAGAAAGCTCCCCCTTACTCCAATAAGGTTACCACTTAAGATTTCACAATCTTAAGCAACGTAACTCCATCCAAATAGTAAGAATGATGATATACACTTAAGTACAGAAGTACAGTGAAATAAACTCTTGTTTCAGCTTGTAGTTTTGGTGGATAATCAATTTTTGTATTTCTCTTCCTTGTCTTTGCCATCTGGAGGAAGGATCCTAGTCACATTCTCTTGACCGTTGGATCTAGGGATCTTCCCGTTGAATTCTTCCCGTTTGATGCAGCAGAAAAAAAGTAGTCTTGAGCTCTCCACCATATCTTGGGACTTTAAATTCTTTTTGCTTCCCTACACAAGACTTATTGATATACTCGAATTTTCAGAATAAGCCCAAAAAAAACTTTTTCAGATATTTTTTTTTCCTTCTAGAAATAATGGCATGGATTCTGATACGATGAACTTCTATCAGAATATAATATTAGAATAACACTGATACTCAAAATAAATTTGACTTTCTAGTCTTTATCCTTTTATCCGAATATTGTTTTCATATAAACAGCTTCAGATCTTTAATTGATCAATACCTTATATTTGGATATTTTCGAATTCTCAGAAGGTTATCCTTATATGAAAATTTCAAAAGCCTTTTCTTTTTCCAGGTGTATATGTTCGAATAATGATCCTTCAACAAATATGTTTTAACTCGTTCATTTTATGCTCACAATCGGTTAAATTATGAAGACAACTATGTAAATAAGATCATTAAATGATCTTGGTACTTCTTAAGCTTCCCATATAATAAGTTGTCCTACAAAACAAACTTCTTTTATAGTTTTCCTTTCACCAAAACATTAACTCTAACGTTTTTTTCATCACCATCAATGTTTACAATCATAATCTTGAGATTATAAACTATACAAATAGGCAAAAAAAAAAAGAAGTTTGGCGATGAAATTTAGAGACAAAATTTGATACATGTTTCTGTTATAAAATAGATGTCACTATAATTGATTAGCCACAGAATTTTAGTGATGAAATTTTATCGCTAAATTTACACTGCAAAAAGTAGAGGATTAACAACAGAATTTGATGATCTTGTTGTAAAATAGACTGTCAATAATTGATTAGTAATATCATTCCGTTGCTAATCCACTGATTTTTTTTTAGTAGCAGTGTAATTCAAAACTAAGTCATTGAGGGGTGTGGGCTGAATCTTTGTTAACAAGTCTAACATTCGTTGGCTTCCTTATGGGAATTCATTTATACATGTTGAGGACTTAGTGGAGAAGGGATTCAACAAAGGGAAAATTCTAAAATATCCCAAAACAAAATTTATTGCCAAAAGGTACATAAAATTTGTTTAAACACTAAAATGCAACCTATCTTCAGTGGGTGTAACTCTTCTTTAGCTATGTGCTGCCTACCTTTAACTATATGCAAAGCAGAGAAGACATTTGCATATAGTTGAAGATATGTTACATGCACCACTCAAGGACCTGGATGGCTGGATTCTTAAATACCTCTACTCAATAAATTTTGAAAAGGAGGGATTTTTCAATAATTTTCCCATGAAAGACACAGAAAATTTAAGGGAAAGCATTTTTCATTAAGGTGTAATGTTGGGGTCCTGAGTCAAAACATTGGTATGAGAAGAAGGTGAGGAGAGATCTTTCCCGTCAGAGACCCTTAGTACGCAATAATGCTTTGATAGGATATATCAATTTTATTCAACAATATGCCTTCATATAACTTTTTGAGTTCATGTGGTCGTTTGAAAATTCACCTGGTACAAAGGTATGGTGATGGAAAAGAAACTGCGATTATGAAGCTACACAGAAAATGAAACTTGTGTGGTTCATCTCATAGGCTGTGGCTTCAGTGCTGATTCGCCTCAGTCTATGTGCATGGTCTGTGCAGAAAGCTGGACCTCTGTTTTGTTCAATGTTCAAGCCTATAGGAATCATTTTCACGGTCATCATCGGTTCACTCTTTTTTGGGAGATGATTTTTGCCTTGGAAGGTAACATTTCAACACCATATACTCCCTGGTCCATTTTATAAGATGTCTTATAGAAATTATTCTTGATTTTTTTTATAAGTAGTTTTGACAATTTCAATGAGCATTAAATATTTTTTTCTCATGTATGCTCATATTTAATAAGTGTAGAAACTAATACAGTGTTGAAGTTTAGTGCGATTAATAAGATAATATTGAAAATCACTATAATTTTATGAAAAATTTAATATTTTTAAATTTTGTAATATATGTGATTTAATTAGAAACCTCTTCTAGAAGGTCTTATCCATTAGTTCTTAATATAAGTCCCTTTACAGAATCTGATAAAACATTCATGACACATTTTTCAAAAATACCTTTGTCTCGTTTACTCTCACTTTTTATACCACTCAAAGGATTTTTTTTTGAAAGTTTTTAAAATTCTTGACCTTTAACTAAATTTTTTTTAATATAATGAAAATTGTTAAGATGGTCTTATAAAAAAACTATAGGAGGGAGTATTTTGTAATACCCCATTTGGTATCTTGACATTTATTAGAATATTTATATGTAGTTCAGTAGGCAAAATATTATACTGATACAAAGCTTTTGATTACATTATAGGGTTACACGTAGGATCTATATATAATGTTTACAAACTTTAAACGTTGTTACAAAAATTCCTTGAAAAATAACCCGCAACCAATTCAGAACAGATCTGGTATCTCCATTTACCAATATTCGCTGCCTTGCCCTAGGAGCCACGTCCAATACACTCTTCATTTCACCAATAGTGACAAGAGCTGAGATCTCAAAGAATCTTAGGCTAACAATTAATTTCACATAATATACATGCCCAGTACATGATAAGGAACCATAAATCCATCCAAACAGCGTTAAGAAAGTACAAAACATAAACAATACCGAAAGCAAAAAAGGATCACGGATGACACAACATGGTTCACACGTACATATATGGCCACACATAGAAAGTGAGAGAAGAGTTACCATCTAGACGTTTTACCAATTCTCGGTTAGGCTCCTATTCCATTGATTGTTCCAAGAAAACGCTGGCTCCTATAAATATACATTCACGAACAGTGGGTTATAATTTATTTGACCCCTTTATAATCATAGAATTATAGGGTTGATTATCTTTACTACTCATTGCCCATACTTTCTTATTTTTGCAAAAGAGCCTATACTGCTAGATTGTTCACTTTTCTTTGAAAAATCTTAACTTAATCCACAAAACTCCAATCGAGGTATTTCCAAAGTCTAAACGACCCTTATTAAGTCCAGATTTAGGGAAAAGTAATGTCCTTAACCATCTGGATGCTCCTTAACCATCTGGATGCACAATATCCAAAAAACTTTCAAACAACCAAATTGTCCCATTGTGTTCTAGTTTCAATGCCATAATTTAACAATTCATATCTTGCAGTACACTAACCCAAACAAACATATTATGTATCAAATCAAAGCTTATGATGTCTACTACAATCCTACAAAATTTCAAGGTCATTGGACATCATTAGGTTTGTCAAACACATGACACACACAAACTGCCTCTAGGGAATGAATATGATAGCATTACTATTTTAACTTCAATTTTTGGGTTTTCAATCCAACCCTTCTAAAACTATAATTACAACATATTCCCACAAAATTTTGCCTAAGGAATCCATTTCTAACCTCAAAATTAGAAAATCATTCTCCTTCATACAAAAACAGAAATGGCTGAAATTTTAAAGTTTTTGACCAAAAATTCAGTTTTCTCCACCGATGCTTCCAGGATCGGCTTCTCACCTTTATCCCACAAAATTTTTCATTTTAAATTCATTGGAAGCATCAAAACTAAAAAAATCACACTCCTTCATGCCCAAACAGTGCCTGAACAAAATCAGGGCAACCACAACCGCTTAATAAAACCTCAAACCAATCGGTTCAAAATGAAGCATATGCTTACCTTATCATGATTTTGCGATCGGTTAGGAAATCTAGCAGCACCTCCACCATGTAGACAGCACCAAACACCTCAGATCAAGAATTCGAAACCATATAAACGTTTTGCTCATTGAGGGGAACAATGTTAGAGAAGACCTCAAGAGCTAGAAACGCTGAATCGGAGGCGAAATCGCCCTTGTCTCTTTTTCTTTCCTCTTTTTCTTCTCCACCGGCTCTTTTTGTCTTCATTTTGTTTTTTCAGCCTTCTTTCCTCCATTTAGCCCACTTAAATGGATGAGAAGGAAAAATGAGGATTAATGAATATTCATAATATATATATGGTCCAGAGCGTGTGTGTGTCATAAGCCAAAGAGTGAGCTTGTCCGACAAGTCAGGGAAAAGGATGGCGTGGCGCAAGTTCAAGAAAAAAGGAGGTGAGGTGGTGCCTCCCTTGACTCCTGGGTCAATGTTAAGAAAATTCAAGCACGGGTCCAGACCGGAGACGGGTGGATTCCTCGAAGTCAACCGCTACGTGGCGCATCTTGGTGCTGCTAACACAAAAGTAGCCTTGTACTTTGTCATGATGAGAGGACACATGTCATATTTCTATTGCACCAATGCAAAAGTGTGTCATGATAAGGGGACATGTGTTATATTTCTATTGTGCCAACGCAAAAGTGTGTCATTATGACCTTTTTTATTCGACGCAAAAGTGTGTCATGGTGAGGGGACACGGGTCAATAAAGCTACTTTATTGATGCTTACTCGAGATTTTGCTTGGATTTCACTTGGGATTGTGACACGTATATCGAGACCCGCTAAATGACATGAGATTAAAGTATGTATATGGGCCTCCATATGACGCCACATACCGGTTTCTTCTCCAAAAAACATAGGGTACATCTATGTGCCCTAAAAACGCCATGTGCACCACTATCTAGCACACTTTGCTCGTAGAATTGTTCTGAACCTTGTAATGTAGTTGGATGACATCTTTCTACCAATCCAATGACACCGTATAAGCATTCTATGCCTATATGCATCGCCACTTTAATTTTACGGCCTACACATACTAGGTCCACTATTCAGTATGGCCAAATCATAGAGTCCCTAATAACCTTTCTATCTCTCGACATTCTTGGGACTCTTCTTGAGCCGGACTTAGTCATCTGCCTAATACAGGCTTATCTTCAAATATCTAGCCCAAAATTCAAGATATTACATGTTTAGTGTTTTGTTTAAGTGGGTCTCATTTTTTATGTGTTTACATGTCTGTATGTGACTAATTTGACATTTGTTTTTTAATGAATTGAGTCTATGAATGTGTTTCTGATAACGATTTTGAATGAAATGTATTGCAGTTTGGTGGGAGCAATTATAATTGTGTTGGGATTCTATGCTATGATGTGGGGCAAAGCTAAAGAAGAGAGGAAGATTGAAGCAAGCTTTGAAAACTTGGAGTCATCTTTGAAAACTTGTTTTGTAGCAGAGGAGCAATATGGCAAGATTGTTCAGCAGAAAATGTTTTGAGGATAAGAAAGTTGCTGAATGTATGAAGTCAAATTCTCTTTTAACAAGAGAATGGGACAGTCCTATGGTGATTAAAAAACTAATTTAATGTACTTTTAAAATATTGTAAATAATAATTAATTCCCAACACTTGTTAGTGTTCGCTATCCGATGCTGAACTTGAGAAATATGACAAATCTTCACCTCCCAAGTACGCCTCAATTTATTGAGAGTTTGAGAAAATAGCATGTACACATGTTGTAATTGCTCTTACCCACCAAATATTCTTTGCATCAGATTGAAGAGTAACCTTCCAGAATCCAAATTTCCAAGCTAATTTGACCTCCTTGAAAATGCTCCAATTCTCAACTTATATAACACTACAAGACCCTAGAGCATGTGAAAACCCAAATGATGCCTTCACATCCAGCCTTAGATTGAGAAGCTGTCAAACTCTCAATATGTCTGAAAAAACTGCCCAAATGGTCCTTAATGTTGTGTGTTTCATCCTTTCTCTAGCCCAATAAACTTTTTAGGTAGATAGGTGAAAAAACAGGAAGGTCTGGATTGAATAATGTGATTGTGCTATATCAATAACTAAATCTTTCAACAAGTAAAAATAAATTAGGAAAATATGACTTTTAATTCTTAAACTTTATCTCAATTATTGATTTATTCATCAAATTTTGAATATAAAGAGTTTAGTCATTGCATTTAATTGATTTAAAGAATTGCTAAGAATTGGGTTGCTCTAAAAGAAAAAACTAGGAGGACAAATTAGTTCTAAATTAAGAAACTATATAGATTATATTATTTTAAGCCAAAGTTGAAGGTCTTTTGAATCAATAATTATGGAAAAGCTATTATATAAAAAATAATACAACAACAACAATAATAAAGCCTTATCATATAGGTTGAGTTGATGGTTACATGGATCATATAACGCTATTATGTTATATAAAAATCAGATCTTTACATATCTCATCAACCAAAAACTCTATTTGTATACTGAAAGTGTAGCTTAATGTGTGCATCTAAATGGATAAATAAATAAAATTGGGTAAGCTGAGTGGGACCCACACTGGTTTTCTTCAACTTCAACAGGTAAAATTAATTACAAAAGAGAGCAGAAGACCTGAAGCAAATTTGTTGGGCCACTCACTCCAAGGCCAATCAAAACCAATATTTGAATATGATATAATCTTTATTTCAAAAAAATAACCATGTTAAAGAAAGTAGGGAAAATTTTAGAAAAAGACCTTCAAAGTTTTAAAATATCAAATCAGTGATCTTCCTTTAAAGTGAGTTGTGAATTTCTTATCAATTATAGTTAATCTCTTATTAATTATAGGAAATAAATTTGATTTGGGATTTTGAAAATTTTGGAGTTCTTTTTCTTGGATTTTTCCAAAAAAAGTATCTCATTGGAATTGAAGAGAAGTGATTAATATTGTTATGTAATTTTAATTCTATGTTTTTAAATGAGCGACATTAGTTATTAGTTGCCCTAGTCATTAGTAAGAGCGGCCCTAGCCAAACATGGCCTTAGTCATATCTATCTATCTGACCATGACCATAGGCACCCCTGTTTTCCCTCTTTGTACTGTTTTTTCCAGGTGGTGTTTCAAGTTTGAGCTCTCTTTGAAGTTTCAAATCTTTAAGCTCCCAATACATTGTAAGTTTTTGAATTTTTTTAAGCTTACAAATTTAATTTAATTAGTAACATACATTTTAATTTTCTCAATTTATTCTTTTTTATTAATTTTATTTTGAAATCTGAAATAATATTGTGGTTTATATATATTGAAAATTAATTGAGAGAGAATTAATTGTTCATATAGGCCGTACATGAAAATATGAAGTAGTTCATACTTTTTTTGATATGTTTTTTATTTTACTCTTTGAACTGTTTTTTCCAGGTGGTGTGTTGAAGTTTGAGCTCTCTTTGAAATTTAAGATCTATAAGCTCCCAATACATTGTAAGTTTTCTAATTTTTTTAAGGTAAAAACTTTAATTTTGTTAGTAGCGTATATTTTAATTTTCTCAATATATTTTTATATTTATTTTATTTTGAAATATGAAAAATACTGTCATTTATGTATGCTAGAAATTAATTGAGATACAATTAATTGTTGATATAGGTTATATATGAAAATATGTAATAGTTACAATAATTAATATATATATGTGTGTTTTCTAAAAAATAATACTTGTAGCTTGCGTCAGCGAGCACCAAAGCAAGTCATATTTTTCATTTACTTACCTTAGCCCTTGCTGATGCAAGCACTACAACAAGTCAAATTTTTTATACTTGCTGTAATGCTTGCGTCAACAAGTGCTACAATTAGAAGCGACAATCAAGGCCGGCTGTAAAGGTCGAGGGCCGGCCCTCCGAGTCTAAGGAAAGAAAAACATGTTTTTTTCAAAGTTTACCGAGAGCACCAGGGCCAAAGCCGGCCCGATGGGTCCGGAAGTTACTATTCCAAATTTTAATTATTTTTTCTCCATTTTTTTAAAGGAATATAATTAGTAAATTACAACACAAATCATCCAACAAATAAGCACAATCACTAATTCATAATTAAAAGCAAACTATGTTTACAAATAACTCACATATCCTAAATATAAGAAGCATATCACTAAGTGACATTAGTACGATGACTATTATTGTCATCATCTTTTCCACTATCATCAATTTCAATTCAAACACATTTTATTCTTCATCATTTTGAGTAGTAGTCTCTGGTTCAAGAGTAAAAATATCATGAATTTCTTTTCTCGCATCATGAACATATCGATAATTTTTATCGCAACAAATAATAATAAACCAAATTATAAAATTAGAGTATAGTTATTATGTATCGTACTTAAATGGATAAATAACTCTATAACAAATACAAAAACATATAAATTAATAAATCATCATTATATATGAATCCATGCATCCAATTGTGAGTACATATAAGAGCTTGAATATTAGATAAAAGATTGGAACTTCTATATTTTATTAGAACATGTGGGGAAAAAAACTTTACTTGACCCTAACTTCAACTTCAGTCTTCAACTTTTTTAAGCAAACAAAAAAATTGAAGGGCCTAAAGGGCCGGCCGTGTAAGTTCGTGGCCCTCCAGGGCCTAACTTCACTTCTCACATCCAATTTCTAAGCCCGTCTCTTAAAGGGCCAGGGCTTAGAACGGGCCGGCCGATGGATCGGGCCGTTTTTGCCGGCTCTAGCTACAACAAGTATTATTTTTTAAAAAATAAATAAAAGTTGTAGTGCTTTTGGAAGTGCTACAGCTTGTTTTTGCAGCGAAGTCATATGTGTCACTTCTTAAGCGCCACAAATATTTAAAAAAGAAGCATATAACTTCCATTTTCTACAGTAGTGAAACAAAACATTAGAACTTATCAAATTATGAAATACTCTCGACGGTCCTAATTATAGGATATATTTAATTGATTTTGGAGAGATTAAGGAAATGAGTTAAATTAGTTATTTTTAGTCATTTACCTAAAATGACATAAGTAAAAGTGAATCAACAGCCCGTGCTGTATATCTTTTTGACTTAGAATTTTTATTTCCACACATTATATATACATATACATGTGTGTGTGTATATATATATACATATAAATCTACACACACACACACAACACTTTACACACATATATACACACACACATATAAGCGCGCGCGTGCGCTCGCGCACCCACACACACACACACACACACACACACACTTTATATATTTGTGTATAGACTCAAATACATATATTCACCAAAAGCCAAACACACTTGAGAAAATCAAATAGGGGTATTTTAGGAAGAAATTGACAAAAATTAAAATGTTATCCTATGATTAGGACCAAAACCAACTCATAAATGTTGTTCTATAATTAGAACCGGAGGGAATGTTGTCATATAATTAGGACCGGAGGGAGTATTAATTTGAACCTTTTATTTGTAATTCCAGGATGGTATCAATTGATAACATTAAAATATAGTCTTGATAGAACATTTTTTTTTCCTTTCACGAAATATGATTATCTTTGCTTCCTTAGGCGAGAAATTTGTGGATTTTTTCAATTATGTTGTTGGAAAATAGCATTTCAGACATTAGTTGGGTAAATTTTTTTGCAAAGTTAAATTTTGCAGTAACTTGAGTTAGACGACATGCTAATATCAAAGTTCTTTTTAATGCCATTGAAGAAGTAATCCAATGAGTCACTCCTTATGCCTTAATTAACGATCGTCAAAAACAGAAGAGAAAAGTCTAAACAAATTAGTCACAGATTGATCGGTATTCCTTTCTTACCTAATTAAGAACCTTGTGTTTTCAGACATATAAACAAAATTCCTTCTATATCAAACAATCTTCCAGAAAAAAGAAAAAGAAAAACACACAGAGAAGAACAAACTAGATACAACATTTATTTATGTTGTGAAATGGTGAGGAGAAATTTCAATACTTGAACAAGAACGAAAGATTCTTACTTACTTGAATGAACAGGCGGCCGCGGCGGCAATGTCTTGAGGAGTAGGTTGTGGTGGTTGGCCGAGTAGGCGGTGGTGATGCTGGAGGAGGAGAGGATCAATATGAAGAAGCTGATTGAAGCACGATAGCATCTGATGATGAGAGAAGAAAATGGGTTTTTAGTTACAGGGGTAGCTATGGAGAATATCAAAAAATTGTTATGGGCAATTTTGTCATGATGAGATACAAATTTTCTCTCCCTTAAAAAAAATAAAAATAATAAAAAAAAATAAAAAACCCAAATTTGGAGGGTTGAGAAAGTAGGGGAGAAGAGCACTATAAGACAAAAACTTTTCCCACCCCTCACCTCCACTTCTTCCAGCCAAATAAGGTCCTTACATATTAAACCCTCATTCTTTAAGTACAATATGAAATTGGCTTAGGGAGTAAGACGCGATCCTATCTGTTTATCTATTCTCTCGATCTGATGGTCACGTTTGAATCTTGCCTTATGCATACATTCCTTTTTTAGGCGCCTTTCCGCATCATTGGTCAGTTACTTCAAGGCTATCTGGTTTTCTTCCCTCTTATAACTTCTCATTTTCTCTAGCACCCATTCTCGAACCATTAGCTTTGAAGTTTTGAGAATTTTCAGCTTTTCGTTTACAAATTCTCTAAAGGTACTTCCTTTCTTCTTATTTGTTTTTTTCCCCTTGATACTTGGTGTAAATGGCCATGGCTTGTTGCTTTTGTGTTTTTCAAAACTTGGGTTAGGTTTTTTTTTATAGTTCTAGTTTCCTTTTCTGTGTTCGTGCTTGTTCTTGTGATTTTGTCGTGAGGTTGAATTTTCTTCCTACATTTATTCGAATTGCTTTGGTTGCAGGGGTCAGATTCTTAGACTTAACATCATGAACCACTAGCGTTGAACCCTTTTTGATTTCGCTATGAAACACGACCTCTTTGGTTTTGTCCTTCATGATTTTCTGGTCTTGGACTATTGTACCTTTGGCATTCTTGCCTACATGATTTAGTCTGCACCTTTTCTTTTTGTAGGTTTATAATGTTAGAATTAGATAGGTCATCTGTTAGTATCACTGGTTATATTGGGGGAAACCATGGGACCAAGGTATCTTCTAGTATGGATGAGAGACAGATCAAGATAGCAGGGGCATCGTCAAGGGAGACTAAGGTCTTAATGTAGTTTTTGAGAGTGCTAGTGTGTTAGTGGGATCCGTGGCTTCTACCATACATCATAAGAGCCTTAAGAGGGTTTGTAAAACCTACAACATCCCCCAGCATATTCCCATGAGGGCTCTTTCTCCAGACAAAAGAGTTGATTAGTACGTCGATGATTGTGCATCCATGTATATTGAACCTTTTAGGTATGGAGCTTTCCTACCATCACCCCCTTGATTGTGGGGTTATGTCGTCATTTCCATCTTGTCCCTTCTCAACTTATGCTCCATGTCTGGAAGGTTGCCATGTCAAAGGTTTTAGCCAAGTGAGTAGGGATTGAATTCTCAGTGGATGACCTGTTAGTATCTTATTATCTACTAATGAGGAAACTTGGGATGCACACCTTTTTTGATTAGACCAAACACACGGTTCCAATTAAGGGTTGCCAAATCAATGATAATGAGTCGGAGGAGAGGTTTGTATTTGTGGATTCTCAATTCTTGGTTGAAGATGGTTAAGGAGTAGGCACCAAGCGAAATCTTATTGGTAAGTTCTTCCTCTTTTAACTCGGGGTAGGTTTGATTGTTTGAACCATGCTAAATTTTCATACCATGTTTTTTCACATGTGAACAAGAATAGGAGGGCATCAAACGGTGGTATTGTACCATATTATCTGGTTGTCTTAGGATTTCAACTTGTATCAACCATTTGTTCTTCTTTTCAGTAAAATCAGTCTTGAAGGCTAAACCATTCAAGGTCCCAAATCTAGAGAAGGCTAAAGCGAGGCTTTAAACTAGGTCCGCTGGTTAGTCAAGCGCTCCTTATGTGCAACGCCAGCGGATTTTAAAGGTCTGGCCAAGGGTAAGACTGTGATTGGGCTCAACAAGAAGCACAAGAGACGGTAGTGGTTTCAACCTCCAGTTTCCCAGCAAAACTTCTCTATTGTCTAATACCTCTCATGAAATTCCGATGGTGTGTTGCTTCTTGTTCCATAATGACCTCGCTATATTTGAGGCCCAAGGCTTGGCTGACTCTTTGCACCTTTGTGTTACTCACACCTTCTAGGTATTGTTGTTTTCTTGGCTTTTCCCTTTGTTATTGATGTATCATATTTGTCTTACCGTTTTCATTTAGATTGCAGGGTTTTCAAAGCTTGTTATATCTTGAGAAGGAGTTCTAGAAGTTAGTAACGCAAGTGTCTGAGAAGGATAAAACTCTTCGGGAGTCACAGCGTGAAGTTTTGCTTCGTCGATTTATTGTTATACCCCTACCGGCCTCGCCCTTTCAAGTGGCGGGTTAGAGGGATCCTTTATATAGTTGTTACCTTACCTTTAATTATTTCCATATTAACATGCATAAGAGTGTTACACAATAGAGCGTTGGATCGGTTTGGACGAATGCATAATACTGGTAAAAGAACGATAATCAAAAATAAATAGTCCCTATAAGGTTAGGGTACAGTAATCCAGAAATAAGTACCGGGCAGAAAGTAAAACAATATATAGTCATCCAAAATGTAAAATACAAAAAAGTAATAGGGCATTCCTTATTTCTTCAACTTTCAACTCCATGCCCTACCTCATATCTTTAGCTCAGCTCAGCTAGATCCACTTGTGTCCCTAGCATGGTCTGGAGTTCAAAATTGAACCCCAGAGTAACTATAAAACTCATATACAATATGTAGCAGTGCATGTATGCAATCCACAATTAGGAAAATCACAACAACAATGGTGGTAAACATACCACATGCATTCAGAATCACAATCAACACACAGTTGGGCTGCCTTACCAAGGCAAGCCCTGAAAAACCTTCAGCACTAGGAAACAACTATAGACAGAGACTCAAACCCTAACTACACTGAATGCATCAACAGCTCGGTAGCGACCCAAGGACACACAGTCCACTATGCCTTACGGTAGTAACCCAAGGGCACACAGTCCACTAGGCCCTACAGCCCAAACACAATGTCCGAGACATGTTCCTCAATCATGGCACCACAAACATACAAAGTAACATAGAGTATGCGAGTAAACAGTTACTACTTGGCAATTTTATCAGAAATCAATAAATTTTCCCGGTGCTTAGAAATTTACTTTGAACACACGTTGACCCTAAATAAAGAAAATAAACTCCATTTTATTCACTTATAAAACTCTTCTCTTAATTTTATGAAATTCGCCTATTTTCCAAAAATTCCAGAAAATATGCTTTAACTTCAAAAATTCATAATTAATTCTAGAAAAATCCTTTTTGCATGATTAAAGTGACCATTGAACCGTAACATGTCTAGTTTTTATTAAAAATACTTTCAAAGGCCAAAAAAATTCTTAGGATTTTTCTTTGTAAAATCTTTGCTCATTGGTCAGAGTCAAAGTTCAGGTTTTTGGGCTATTTTCAAAAATTCATTTGTTCCAGTAAAAACATCGTAAAATTACAACATTATATACCAAAATAAAGCTCCAAATGTCTATTTTAATCCTGTAAAGTTTCATGGCCATTTGACTTCATTTGATATTTTAAAACCATTTTTCAAGTACAATTGCCCAAAATTTGCTGAAGTTGGCTTATTCACTTTTACTTGCAATTTAGGGTTTTTGAGTTCTAAAATTATGGTTACAACTTGGATCCATATAAAATTTCATTCTAAACACTTTGGAACCATCAAAAATATCAAAAACATATCATAAGCTCATATATTCAGTTCTGGACGAAAATCACTTTATGAAGTCAACCACCATAACTTTCATTTTTGCTTCATATTTAAGCTTCTCTTGGCTTAATCTTCTTTTTGACACCATTATCTTATATTTAATCATTTGATGCCCCTTTTTAGTAATTAGGGCAGAGCTTCCTTTTTAAAAAAAATACCACTTCTTTAATCAGTCATCATCATGAAAATTACCAAAATCCAAAACACAAGTCACAAACAAGCTAAGTTAGTGACTTACCCTTCTTGTATCTTGGTTCCTTTTAGATTCCTTCTTCTTTGAGCCACTAAATAAGGTCAGCCTTGAGCACAAAAGGACCATAAGAATATTAGGAGCCATTGAAGAAGGTAGAAGGCTTGTTTAACCAAGCTTTACACCTAACTCACATTGTTCTTCAATGTGTGTGCTTTCTCTTTCACAAAGTGTGAGAGTTTTCCTTGCACTCTCCTCACTCTCTTTTTCCATGGTTTGGGCAAGCAAAATAAGAGCTGAATGGTCCTTTAATAAACACCTTGGTTATGCAAATTATCCAAGTAATTTATTGTCCAATAGTCCAAGTGATTAATGGCTTGTTTTTCCTTCTTTTTCTCCAAGTTTTATTGACTTTATTTGACTTCAAAAAGGCTGCACGGATCTGATCCAATTTGGGCAAATTTTTATTCACTTCATGTGTCCTTTTATTATACATTTAGGTCTTATACAGGTACAAGGTAGTTGGATTTCAACTCATAGTTTTAAACTTTGGCTTCTTATCATAAATGCATCTTTTGCTTCTATTTTTGGTCCTTAAAGCTGATGCAATTTTAAATGAGCTGAATGAGGTTCAGTTTTTTTGTCCTCAATTGGCTTCAAAAAGAAGATTTTATTTATCCCTTGTTGGTGCTTTCTTATTGGTTAATTTTTCCT
Organism: Acacia acuminata; assembly: GCA_019022655.1. NCBI lineage: Eukaryota > Viridiplantae > Streptophyta > Magnoliopsida > Fabales > Fabaceae > Acacia > Acacia acuminata. Next base: position 3,416,724 of record JAFJYI010000036.1, read on the forward strand.
AAGTGTTTGACCCTTCATTTTGGCTTCACATTGACTTGAGATCATCCTTTTTCCCTTTCATTCTTGGCTGCAGAGAATTAATTCCTGATAGTGGGGGTCGGATTTTGTCTTAATTAGCTTCATGAATAAGCCTTTCTTGGTCCATACTTGGTCCTCTTTCATTGGCTACTTTTCCTTAGACTTTGACTTCATGGTTTGGCTTCATTTTGGCTTTAAATGTGTTTTAATCAGCTTTTTCCTTCTTTCCATTTTGCTTATGCGAAATTCATTCTTGGTGGCCAAGAATTTTGACTTCAAATATCCTTAATTAACTTAAACTACTCTTGTACTTTGCCTTCTCAAAAGTCCAATTTATCTCCCCAAGTTGCCACTTGTCCTCTAAGGTTTAATGGCCTGACTTGGTATATTAACATGTACTTTGCATTTGATTTCCCTTTTCTTCTCCTTGTGGATGACACATATGGTGCTTCTTGGAGAATATTTGTTGATTTAATGATGCTTCTTTACTCTTATTCAAGAAGCTAGCTTATGTCACTTTGATGATGTAATCTTAGTTAGCTTCATTCTCAAGTTCAAGTTCCATTGTCATTGATTTTCCTTTGACTTCTAACTATTCTTTTTGCATGGAAATATTCTTGGCTTAGGTTCTCCTAGTGTCATACGAAATTCATGATCCAAATAAAACAAGAATGTGCTTTTAATTTGAAAATTAGGTCACAATTATAGTGATTGTGTATTGTCTCAAAGCCTCTAAAATCATTGATTTATTATGTCATTCTAGCTAATTAATTTAGTCATAAGGTTCCAAGGAAAATAAATAATTTACTATAGCCAAATACTTCTCAATACTTCATTGATATATGCTTTGTACATTGTTTGCAAAAATAGAGGTGTTACATTTATGGTCCAAGCTTGAAGCTTAAGTGGAGCAATTATCCAAAGAACTTGTTAAAGCCAAATACAAACTGATCATCCTTGAGAATGAGAATGGTGGCTCTAAACAGTACCACGACGAGATCACCCTAGAATAGATCTTTAAGACCCGTGCCCAACTCATGAAAGAGTTCAAGGATGGCAAGTCGGCCAACTGGGACCCTAACCAAGCTATAGTTGAGTATGAATCATTGTTTGATGGTAAGCTTGAGGACAAGACCCATACTGGTATTGCTGAGGATAGTTTCACAATCACAGCCAAGGTTTGTCCTATGGTGGTGCTAAGGATGGTTTGACTGGTGTGCAAGATGGCAATTGATGGAAGGTGTGTGTCATCCTTCTTTCTTTAAACGTTGTTAATGTATTTTTGTTTAGCTATTTGTGGCCTTTTTGGGTGTGGTTCATTCCAATACTCTGACAATTCCTAATGCATTTATGTTTTAAGGATAGTAAGGTTGGCAACTTAGGAATGTCAGTCCTAGTTTAAATATGACTCGTTTAGTTTTCTATCATATCGTGTGCGTTCTCAAATTCATCTTTATGGTTGTTCACTTTTTAGAGTGTTTGGTACGTTAGTGTATCATTTTTATAGGGTCTTTACCAAGCATTCGATGTTAGTTGGTAGGTATGAAAGTTACATCTTCATGACCTGGTTTGTGTCCGCCATGGGACTCCCCTTAGGTGTGGTCTTCCAACCTTAAGAAAATTGGAGTAGAGAGCTCTTAGTTAGTTTGATGTTGTTGGCGTAATATTATACTTGGCGCTTCGATTTGATGTGCAAACCATAGTTCAGTAAGTAACTAACATTCACGTGTGAACTAAAACATCGATCAGGGTAAAGAGCATGGTTTTGTTTTGCTAATGACCAAATTAGATTGTGAGGATCAAAGTCACATCGCTTTTAGAAAGTACATTATCAAAGAATTTTGACTAAAAACAATTTCATAGTTGTTGGTTATGATTAGTTTTGATGATGTCTTATATGGATGCCATTATTGAAAGCAAAAAGATTGAGTAATATATTGAGTAATATAGTTATCTCCTACATTGACTAACTACTATGTTTAATGTAGATTAGTTCAATTTGAATCATAGAGATTAATCAAGAGGAAGAGGAGATATTGAAGAAGGTAGAACTTGCTAAGAATGATGAGTCCAAGTTGAATGACAAAGAATGATCAAGAGAAGAGAAGAAAGAGTTGGATTATGAAGAATAATCAAGATGTGATATTAAAGAAGGAAGAACTTGTTGAATGGAATGAGAATATAATTATTCAAGTGCTTATATTGATCCTAGAAGGCTCCAAGATCATATGGAAGTTCAAATGACTCAATTCAGAGTTAAAACAAGTAAATATAAGGTTTAGGACGAGAAAACTCAAGGTTTGAGTACAAACCTCGAGGTTTGAGTGTCTTCAGCATCTCTGGTGTCTCTGGACTAGCAAACCTCGAGTTTCCAAGTGAAAACTTGAGTTTGCAAGTGAAAACTCGAGGTTTGAAGTGAAACCTCAAGGTTTCAGCGGTCTTTAGCAACTCTGTTTTACGTTCAGCTCAGCGAGGTCCGGTAATTCGATGATATCTCCCAAACCAGAGATAGGATTGACATGAAACTAGTTTCATATAAAATAGACTTCCAATGCGTCATTTTGATATAAAATTCAAGCCCAAAGGAGCTCAGATCAATAAGCTATGAATTGTGGAATTTGACAGTGAAATCCAAGCCACACAGCAAACCAAGCTTCAATGTTTTGAGTGTATCTCACAGACTACAAATATGATTGAGCTGAAATCAGTGGCATATGAAAGTATACTCGCATAGATTTCCATCAAGAGTTGAATGGACTAAAACGGAGTTCAGACCAGTGAGATATGGCCTTAGAAAGTTGACAGTCAGTTCAGGATGTTGCAAAAATGCTGGTCAAGAACAACCTTCATTCATTGGATCATAACAGACATAATACAATGAATTTGGAGCTGATTATTCTTGCATTGGATTATTACCTCGAGCTTGGACATGCAAACTTGAGTTTGAAATTGGCCAAGAATTTTCCAAGTTTTCTGAACAAAGCAAAACCTCTAGTTTTTGTCTGAAACCTCCAGGTTCTGTCTCAACATGAAAATTCCAGGTTTCACAAATTTTGTGAAACCTTGAGGTTTGGTAAGAAACCTCGAGGTTTTGACCTGCCATAGAAAGTCCATGTTTTAGCATTTTTCAAAACCTCCAGTTTTACCTTAAACCTCCAGGTTTCTGTTTTGGCCCAAAACTCAGAATTTCAACGTTTAAGTAAAGCCTCGAGTTTTGGTGAAAACCTCGAGGTTTCTGGCATCCAGAGAGCAAATGAATTTTCATCGATTTTGAAAACCTCCGGGTTTCCGGAAAACCTCCGGTTTGTTCTTGGCGCGATTTTGCAAGGTTTCACATTCAAAGTGAAACCTCGAGGTTTCGATAAAACCTCGAGGTTTACGTCAAAGTAAAGAAAGGCGACGCTTTTGCTATTTTGAAAACCTCCAGTTTTGGAAAAGAAACCTCCAGTTTGATGTTTTGGACGTAAATCTCTTACTTGCTATAGTCCAAAACTCGAGGTTTGAAGAACAAACCTCGAGGTTTCATCGCGTCCTCAGAATTTCAAATCTGACGATTTTGCTATATCTTCTTGTTTGATCTTAATACTTACTATGATTAATCTCTAATGTTCCTAGACATGTTTAACCACTTTCTTAGTGAGTTTGGATAGATTAGAGAATGCTCTTTGAAGGTTTAAAACAAAAGCAAAAGTGATGTCGGACATTAAATGCAAACCCAGAAGTTGCATACTTTTGGGTAATCCATCTGCACACGCTTACAAAGAATTAAAGAATGATTTCCACATCCAGAAATTTGCTACTCCAATGAGACTAATTTGCGAGAGAGTCAACTCTCGAACTTACGTACATTTGGATTAAGTGAAGATTAGAGAGAGAAGAGGACCAAAGCTTAACCAAAACCTTGTCTAATGAAGGCAAATGAGTTATATTGAAGATTACAACGGTCATATATTGATCTCTACCTATAAAAGAGGACAGATTCAAGCAGAAAAATGTAGAGACACAAGCTTACATCTTCAACATGCTAATACTCTATTTTTCATGTTTAGACAGCTTAGAGAGTGAAGTGATTTGTATTGCTCTTCAGTGTTTATTCATTCACTTCTAAGAGAGAAGATTTATTGTAATCATTCTATCCTTCGAGAGTTACTCAAGATTGGGTGATCTTGAGTGGAAGCGATTGTGTTGATTACAACTTGTAAGGGGAGTGGATCCTAGTGAGAGGATTACTTTGAGTACAGAGTGTGTAATCAAGCAGTACACTGATTATAGTTTGTAAGGGGGAGTGAATCCTAGTGAGAGGATTACTCCAAGTACAGAACGTGTAATCAAGTTGAAAGAAGATAGTGGATTGAAAATCTCAAGTGGAGCTTGAGGACTGGACGTAGGTCAAGGATTGGACCGAACCAGGATAAATCTCAGTTTGCATATTCTCTTCCCTTATCTCTTATGTTTCCAACATATATGTTTGAATGACTATCTATTGCTTTATAACTCTTTATTGTCATACAAACTAGTTTTACTAAGTTGCAAAAAGATTTTTTCAAAGTTCCTAAATTTTTATACTTCACCCAATTCACCCCCCTCTTGGGTTCAGTCGGTTCTTACAATAGTTGGTGTGTCAATCGTGATGCAATTGAACCAATAAAGTCTTTTATTATGGAAACCTGTAAGAGTGTAAATAAGGAAATTTGTGGGACTTTTGGTATTTGAGTACCGAATGTAGCCACTATAGCTAAGAGCATCATTTGTTCATTGCAATTGCATTTACAACATGTATCATTATGCTCTTACACACAAGGTTATTAGCTATGGAAATATAGGAGGCAAATTTGAAAAGTAGAAATTCAAATTTGTACCTCTTAAGTTGTATGGCGTTCCAGCTTTATTGGACAGGTTTTCCATTCTTATCGCTCAGTTGGTAGGTGCCTTGTCCCATTATCTTAGTTACTTAGTAAGGACCTTCATACATCAAACCTAACTTATAATTGCTTTTCTATTTAGTATTCTGGAAAACTCTCCACAAAACTTGGTCCTCCATTTTGAATTGTCTGGTGCATACGTTCTTATAGTAGTATCGAGCTATCTTCTGTTGGTAAATCGTGAGTCTAATCAAGGCATGTTCCCGATGTTTGTCAAGTAAGACTAATTGATCAACTATGGGTTTTATGTTAGATTCTTCATCCGCCCAACTGTATCATAAAGAGGGCATTCCAACCTTGATTGGAATCATTACTTTAGATTCGTATACTCGAGAAAAGGGCATCTCCCTTGTTGATGTGCAAGAAGTGGTTCTAGTATACCCATAATATTGAAAGGAGCTCTTCGACCCATCTGTGTTTTGCCTTGTCGAGCCTTTTCTTTAATGAGGTAATGATAATTTTGTTGCTTGATTCTACTTGTCCATTCGACTTAGGGTTGTGTGAGGTGGAGAAGCAAAGTTTTATTCCTTATTTTTGGCAAAATTTTCTTAATTTACGCCCTACGAACCAGGATCCATTGTCACAGACCATCTCTTTGGGTAGTCCAAACCTGTATATAATGTTCTTCCAAACAAAGTCAATAACATCATGTTATTGCACTTGTGCAGATACTGCCTCGACCTACTTGGTGAAGTAGTTTTTCAATACCAATATGTAAATTACCTTCCTTGGAGCCAAAGGTAGTTTTCCTACCAAATCCATTCCCCACTTTATGAATGGCCAAGCTGGTGCGATGGTATGTAATGTTTCAAGTGGTTAGTGTGTCAAGTTGGTGAACCTTTGGCATCTATCACACTTCTTGACTAAGGTAACAACATTTTTCTGCAATATAGGCTAATAATACCCAGATTTGAGCATTTTTCACACCAAGATCATGCTCCCTGTATAGTCTTCATAATCCCCTTCATGAATTTCTCTTAGCATGTAATTGGCCTCTTATGGTCCGACGCACCTCATGAGTGGTCCTTCATATGATCTTTTGCATAATTTGTTGTCAAGAATACAAAATCAAGTAGGATGAACCTTTACCTATGAGCCTCATTCTTATATTCTGGGAGGACATCGTCTTACAAGTATCATAGAATAAGGGACATGTAATCCCATGTTAGATTATTTGACTGTACCAAACCTGAGCTAAGGTGGATCACCAAGAATCGTAGGTGAACCACTGATTCCAACATTGTTTGGTCAGTTTGAATGGAAGATCCCAATGTCAGCTTCGGGTTGTTGTCTCTACCAACCTGAGTTATTTGGAACTCCCTAAAACTTACCCAAAGAGGTCGTTGGCTTGTGGTAGGTTCACAAATGTAGGTATTTCGTCCGGTCCATACCATCGAGCTGCTTCAAGACCATTTATGAGTCGCACCTGAATTCCAGTCTTTTGACCCCAATTTATTTTGCAAGCCGCAAACTTGTAATCGAAGCTTCATACTCGCCACATCATTAGTACCTCTAAAACCACAAAATACAGACTATTGTATGGAGTCACTACTCAGAAACTTTAAAATGATAAAAAAACCCCGTACCTTTTACATTTGATGAACCATCCACATACAATGTCCATTTTAAGTGTTGGTTTTCACCACTTACACTCAGTAATTATTTATTAGCATATAATTGTATGTCCAGACTAAAATTATCTACATAATCTGCTAGGACTTGGGATTTTATTGCAGTGTGTGAGGTTATATCTAATTCACTTAGTTCTACAGACCACTTAGCTAACCTATGTGATAAGTCTGGTTTATGCAACACATTCTTTAAAGGGTAAGTAGTTACTACTATAATAGGGTGGCACTGAGAGTAGGGGCAAAGCTTTTTTGATGCGAAAACAAGTGATAAAGCTAGTTTTACAAGTAGAGGTACTTGGTCTTGGCGTCTAGGAAGGACTAACTTGTATAATAGATGGGATGTTGCTTTCCTTCCTCATATCTAACCAGAATAACGTAATGGCTTTGGGTGACATGGACAAGTACATACACAGTGCCTCACCTTCCTTTGGTTTTAACAGCAATATCACGTTGGTCATATAATGTTTCAGCTGTTGGAGAGCATTTTCACATTCTTCACTCCATTAGAAGCTCTTGTTCTTCCTTAAGGTGTCAAAGAATAAATGGCATTTCTCAGATGATCTAGGATGAATCTAGTCAGAGCTGCTACCTGACTTGTCAGCTTCTAGATGTCATTAAGTGAGTGTTTAGATTACTATGAAACTGTGGTTTCAGAAGCCATTTTCTGTAACCTAAGACAAAAATCCTCTTACATGCTTATTTATAAATTATAAAAGCTATTCTCTAAAAGCTAATCGAACACACACTTAAAGCAACTTGGGGATGGTATGTCGAGTATGACAATGATCTGGCTTGGATTTACCTTGATCTCCTTGTGCGATACAAGATATCCCAGGAACATCTCTGAGGTAACACCAAACGAACATTTCTTTGGGTTAAAATTCATGTTGTACTTACGGAGTAAATTGAAGGTTTGTTTAAGGTGTGCCACGTGCTGATCTGCATGGAGGGACTTCATGAGCATGTTGTCAATGTACACTTCCATGGTTTTACCTATATGTCCTGCAAACATCTTATGTACAAGCCTTTGATAGGTTGCTCCTACATTCTTTAGTCTAAAAGGCATAACCTCAAGGCAATAAATACCTCGTTCAGTTATAAAAGCCGTTTTATCTTTGTCATTAGGGTGCATTAGGATTTGGTTATAACAAAAAAAGGTATCCATAAAACTTAATAATTCATGTCCAGATATGGCATCAATTAAGAAATCAAGGTGCGCTAATGGAAAGGAATCTTTTAGGCATGCTTTGTTCAAATCAGTAAAGTCTATACATATAAGATGCTTGCCATTATTCTTTGGTACAACCACTACGTCAATAAGCCAACCTACGTATTAAACCTCCCTTAACGATCTAATGTTTAAGAGTTTCTGTACTTCTTCATTTATGATCTGATTCCTTTCTAGCGAAAACTTATGATGCTTCTGCTTGATTGGTTTGTATGATGGGTCAATGTTCAGTCGGCGTGTTATCACCTTGGGGTCTATAAATGTCATGTCTATGTAAGACCAGGCAAACCAGTCAATGTGGTTAGTTAAAAATGTGATTAAAACACCTCGTATATCGGGTAGTAGGTCTTCCTCGACATAGATCTTGCTTTTTGGATGGTCAGTATTAATGTGCACTCCATCGAGTTCTTTTATACTAGGTTGTTTTGCATTATTGTATGGGCATGTCCTACAATTGCTATGCCGACTGCTTATCTTTGATCTCATTGATCTCATTTAATTATCATACGTGTTGGGGGTTTGGAACTTTACTAGCTGTTGGAGGGTGGATGGTACGGCCTTCATCTTGTCGATCCATAGTCTCCCCAACAATGCCTTGTATGATGATGGCTAATCCATCACTTGCTTTTTAATTGGTAGGTTTTGTCCTATCGCCTAGTTTAGGAGGGTAATTTCCCTAATGGTCCTATCTGGTGCTCCATTCTCGAAGACTAGCACGAATCGTGAGCAAATGATTTGGGATTCCCACCGAATTTCTTTGACTATCTCGAGCTATATTATATTAATTGAACTACCTGGATCAACCAACACATGCTTAACATCAAAATTACCAAGGAACACAGATTACCAATGCATTATCCTGTGGTTAGTTCATATCGTCTATTTCTTCTTCAAAAAACGCAATATGACCACCTTTATGACTGGTTGGTTCATCTTAAGCTCGTTTCAAGTTAGGTTTCTTGGGCAAGAGTCTAACTTTTAATGCTAAGTATGTGATACCACTAATCATTAAACCCCCTGTTATACAATTGATGTTTCATGGATTCTTGGGTGGTTCCTTTGGCATTGGACCTGCATGATTAGTTCCGTTATTTGACAAAGTATCTTTACCTTTGTTGGTTAGTAAATGATTTAAGTACCCATGCTTGAAAAGTTCTACTACCTCAAGCTTAAGGGCAAGGCAGTCTACTGTCGATGGCCATGGTCTGAATGGAATTTGCACCATTTGGACCTATTAGTCCATAGGTTTCTTGGTCTTGGAGGGTCATTTCACATATCGCCCATTCTTTTAATGATCTTACTAATTCACCAAGATTGACTGAGAAGTTGTACTCCTCTATCCTCGGTGGACGTGTTTAGTTAGGTAAAGATGTCACACTATTGGTTTGTTTCCTCTCCTAGTACTTCATACGGTATGGCTCAGCCATCCAATTATGGTTAGTACATCTTGGGTTCCTGCTCTGCCTCTCCGTAGTCTGGTTGTCTTGGTAGTAGATTGGCTAGTATTCACTTTGTCATCCTCCCACTTGATTTGAGCCTGAGCTCGTGTGAACACGTCATCCATGGTATGGCATGTACACTTGGCCAATTCCTTATACAAATCAGAGTTAGGGAGAATGCCTTTCCTGAACGTCGTAATAGTGGTTGGTGCATCGAAATGTGGGATGTTTATCTTCTCTTTGTTGAACCTACCTACAAAATCACGTAGTGATTCACATTTCCCTTCAATGATTTTGTAGAGGTCATTCAGCTATTTCTCTAGTTTCTAGCTAGTGGAAAACGGTTGGACAAACAAATCATTTAAGTTTGAAAAGGAACTTACTGAGTTGGTTGGTAGGTTAGTAAACCATCTCAAGTTTGGTCTGACCAAGCTTGACCTAAAGCCTTTCCACATTTAGGCCTCACGTAACTCCTTTGGAATTGCTGCTATATGCATCCTTTGACGGTATTGTGCCATGTGCTCATCTGGATCCGTCGAGCCATCATAAAGTCTTGTATGAGGGAAGGATAATTTCTTCATCATCTCAATCAATGCTATGTCATTTGTGAATAGGGAGTCTTCAAAGCTATTAAGGGCGCTTTTCTTTATTAGTGATGGTATGCCTAGCAATCGTAATATCATAGCCTCTAGCTCTTGGTATTTCCTCTTTCATCCTCTATCATTTGATGATCTAGAGGTTGGCACGTTTGCTACTGGTAGATTGCGGTTTGCCCTTGGGTTTCAATGTTAGGTGAGCTAGAAGCGCCAGTTGCATTATGAGGGCCTTCCTAATTAACCTAGGGGTCTCCTTGATTGGTCTAAAAGCCTTCTTGAGCAGTATGAGGGGCTTCTTGGTAAGTTTGCGAATCTACCTGACCAGTATTGAGACCTGTAATTAGTAGGAATCATATTTTAATTTTCGTTACCTTCCAACTTTAGCTAATCGTATGTCAAGGGCATCCCCTACAGTCGAATGGGGGGAATCAGTGTGGTAGAAAACTGCCTAGAATGATGTGAACTAAGAGTGGCTTATGTGGTGAGCGATATGACTTGCTCCCGTAAGCTTGAATTCTCTTCCTCCAAACGTTGGAGGCGTTCTTGTTGTTGTGTAAGTTGTTCCTCTTGTTGCGAAACAAGCATGGCCTGTTTGGTTTCTCACCAGCTCGGCTAGTTTGGCGTGCTCACTTCGCAGCTAGCAATTGCCTCTGCCATGATTTATAGCATAGGAAAAAAGGAAGAGAGAAAGACAAGGAAGGACAAGGGGTTTTTCGAAAAAAAATTTGTTAGTTCCCCATGTACGGCACCAAATTGTTTAACCAAATTTCAGTAAGTAGAGATTTTAATTATTGGGTCATGAACAACATGCAATTTCACGAAGGACAATAAGAAAAATTAAAAAGGATGATGTTATCAATAGTTCGTTTGTTGCAATTTAAAAACCACAGAGATCAGAAGATGGTAGGGGACGTTAAGAAATACTAAGTAGGATTAGAGGAAGGGATTCGTAATGCTTGATTGACTTAAAAATCCATAGTAGTTGGATGTGCCTATGGGGGTCATTTTTTGAGAAAAATCCCAAAAGGACCCTAAGATTATGAAAATCCCAAAAAGGGAGTGTCCTTAGACAACTAAATCAACCACATTTACAACAAAATAATACCCGTTTACAAGCGTAATGCTTGATTGACTTATTATACTTGATCCTCCATAGTAGTTGGATGTAATATTCCCAAATCTAGGCATTTTCATTCATTCTATCTCGAATCTTCAAGTATCTTCTTGGTTGGTGGGTGGACGGGTATCTGGGTGAACATAGTCAAGATTCACGGCCTAGTAAATCAGTCTACTTACAATAAGCCTTATTTATTCCTTGTTCGAATCCTCCTTGTTGGGCTTGTCCTGTGTTCCATGGGCCTTACTTACCAGATATTGGGCATACAAATACTATCTTGCATGCATGGCCACTCGATAAAAGAATAAATTTGCCAATGATTTATGGTTGGCAATAGATGTATACTCCCTCGTTCCATCGAATATATTATTTCCATCGAATAAAACTAGTAAACTAGGTAATAATAAGTCCCAAGTGAATAAGGACGAAGAATATAATTATACAATAATATACTCCTCAAATTTCACTCATTCTTTTATATTAAATAATAATAAATTTCTTATCGTAAAAATATGAAAATTGAAAGAGTTATTAAATTTTAAAGTAAAATTAATAAGAAGATTGAAGATTTTTATTTAAATTTTATAAAATTTAATTTATTATTCCATATTCAATTATATTATAATTTTAAATTCAATTATTGAATATAATATTTCTAAAATTTTAACATAAGTGCTTTGTTATCCACGACCTTGGGGATATGTCTATTTCCGTTAATTTTACTAATAAAAAAACCCACCTAAACTTTTATATATATATTTAAAAAAAAGATAAAAGAATAAGTGGACAAGTAGTCCAACACAAAGCAATCATTTTACCTCACAACTTACCCACTTATTATTTTAGGAAAATTTTAATTTAGGACCATTGTAATGGGTTACCCACTTATTATTTTTTTTTTAGGACCAAAAAAAAAAATCACTTACCTTAAAAAATTTTGAAACTTCAATGCAGCCAACTAAAATTAAATTAAATTTTGTGGGTTAAACGATAATAATACTTTTTAGAAAAAAAAAAAAAAAAAAAAAAAAAAAAAAAAAGGTCAACCATCGCTGGCTAACATCAATGTCTTCTTACTTACTATATATAATTTCATTTTAGCGTAAGTAGTATAGTGAAGTTTTAGAATTTTTGTGGCGTAAATAGAAACCTTTTTGTTATACTGGCCATCAATTGAAATTTTTCCTATCATTTTCTTTAAAAAGATTTAGTGCTTTTGACTCATTTATGACATATTTTTGCGCAATCAAACTATTTTATCCTTATATATTTAAATTTAAAATTTCAGTTTCATATATATATATATAAATTTAATTATTGATAATGGGTTCGATCTGACGTGGTCACGGGGAAAAGACCTCGCAATGCACGCCTTTCATTAAAAATATGTTAAGTTTTGTTTTTTTTTTTTTTTTTTTTTTGGTCAACAAAGCCAAAAGTTTAGGCACACACGTTTTTTTTTTTTTTTTTCACTCCTTTTTCTTTTATAAGAAGCATAATTTTTTTCCTTTTGTAACTTGAATGTAATTTTCTTAAAAAAATTATTAACCGCTACATCAAACCCAAAATGAAAGATAAAAGGAATAATAACATGTTTGATGGGTTAAGTTTATTCTTATTTTAGATTTGATTTCTTAAGTTTCAAATTATAAATTTTAGTTCTTGTAGAAGAAAAATGGTTCTACTTTTTATTGAGTTATAGGGACTAATATTTTTTTAAAAAAAAATACTACTTAGAAAGGTTAAAATATATAACTTAAAATTTAAGGGACCAAATTAACACGACGAAAACAACAAATTAAAATGATGAAAACAACTCAACAACTAAACTAAAGATGATATCATCCAAAGATAAAATCAAACCAATCCTAATAAGAGTCTATCCAACTGCAACCTTTCATCTCAGAGTCTCTCATGTGAATCTGCGAGTTTCAGAGGAAAATGGGAAAGAAGATATTGGCATTTGTGGGAATGGTTGTGGCTGTTCTTATCCAAACAGCAGGCCAAGTGGTAAGCAAAGTTGCTATGAATGGTGGCATTAACACATATATCTTGATTCTCTACTCCTACGCTCTCTCCTCTTTCCTTCTCCTCCCCTTCATCACCTTCCTTCTTTACAGGTTCCCTTCTCTCTCTCTCTAACTTTCTCTACTTTAGATCTTAAAGTTTTAACAGTACTTACCGTTACTTATTGTCTTCTTCTCTCTCAGATCTGAAGCTCCTCCTCCTAACTTCCCCTCCATTTGCAGATTCTTCTTGCTTTCCCTCTTTGGGTTTGTACTTAATTAACTCTGCATTTTTCAATTGTCATAACACACACACACACACATATATATTGATGATATTAAATCAGTTAACTGTGTTGCAGAAGCGCAGGGACTGTATTGGCTTATGTTGGCTTAGATTTAAGCTCACCCACACTGGCCGCTGCCTTGTTGAACCTCATTCCTGCTTTCACTTTCGTGCTTGCACTCATCTTCAGGTTCTTCTTCTTCTTCTTCTTCTTTTGGCATTCATCTTTCACTGCTTGTGATATTTCAAAATGGAGTATTAGTAGGCAAGTGCTATAATTTCTTCTTATTTTTAATTAAGTTTTTGTTGTTTTTTCTTTGTCGTATAAAAAATCAACACTATTAAATGTTATTCAAAGTTATTTTAAAACTACAAGGACTATTACAAACATAACAGAGACCGGCCAAAACCACGGGTTTCAAATTAGAGAGATCACAAAATGAAGAGAGAGTATAGAAATCAAACATGGTATCAACCCTTTTTCTTTTTATTATAATTTCATTAATTATAGGTATTACTGCATATAATTACAATTTGTTTCGTAACCTTCCCCTAGCATGCATCTAATTTATTTTTCCCACAAGAGTAAGTAAAATCAGAATTAACTATATTAGAGATTTTATATAGTGCTGAAAACATATGGAAGATAAGTACCATCACATAAAAAAATTCGGGATTTAGCAATGAGGTCGAAATTGCTAGTGAAAAAAATAGTTTAAGGACAAAATTAAACTACAAAACATTTTAGAGTACTGGACAAATCTGAAAAAAATACTTCAAGGAACTGTATAAACCATAAAATATTTTAAGTTGTTAGACGCACTTAAAAAAATACTTTAGAATGGTGGATCAATCTTAACCCTATATTTTTTTCTACATTTGACACTTGTGTTAGTAAATGGTGCAATAATTTTTGTACTGTTTACCTAATGTCACTACAAAAAAATTTTGGATCAGAGATGGAATTACCGTCAGAAATAATCACTCACGGAATTCCGTAGATAATAATTACTAATGGAAATTACCCACGGAATTCTGTCGGTAATTGAAATTTACCCATAGAATTCCATGGGAAATATCTTCTACCATGGTTTTTTTTCCCTTGTTTTTGCAACAGACTTTTTCTGTTGAAATCCAATTACTAATGGAATTTAGTGGGTAATTCCATCGGTAATTTCAATTACTGACGGAATTTTATAGGTAATTTTTGTCGGTAGTACAAAGTTTTTTTGGTACTGTGTTGTAATTGTAGCATGTGAATTGAATCGGTTCTGTCTCAATTTTAATGGTTCAGGATGGAAGTGGTACACTTCAAAGAATATAGCAGCCAAGCCAAAGTGTTAGGAACTATAGTATCAATTAGTGGAGCATTTGTTGTGATATTATACAAGGGCCCACCAATGTTCAAGGATCATTCTTCAGTATCTCCTTATAAGCAGTTTTTGTCATTAGCACAATCCAACTGGGTCCTTGGAGGCTTTTATTTAGCTACTGAATCCTTATTCGCTGCACTTTGGTACATTTACCAGGTTTTGTTCATTTTATTTGAAGCTGCAAGTAAATAAGTATACTGTATATATATAGAGTGTATAAGTAGAGAAAATTGATTTTTTTTTGGGTTCTCTTTTGCAAAATGTTTCAGGCATCAGTTATGAAGAGCTACCCTTGTGTAATTGTGGTAGTCTTCTTCCAAATTCTATTCTCTACAATTTTGTCAGCAATATTTGCCTTAATTGTAGTTAAAGATCCATCAGATTGGGTCTTAAGACTTGATATGGGCTTGGTTTGCATTGTCTATGAGGTAATCCTTTTCTTAAGGATATTCATGAATTTGTTTTTCACTATAAAATTTTACAATTAGATTCTGGAAATTATAAACGATATGAATAGTGTGACCCAAACCTGCATATCATTGAGGGTTATGGCCTGAATTTTGTGAACCAGACTAACATTCGTTGGCTTTCTTATAGGAATTCATTTATACTTGTAGAGTACTTAATGGAAAAGGGATACTGAAAGAAGGAAAAATTTCTGAAAAATCCCCCATTATAAAAATTTATTGCATAAATGCATCTGAAATTTGTTCAAGGACCTAAATGCAACCTATCTTGAGTGAGTGAAACTCTTTTTCACGATGTGTTACCTATCTTCAACTATGAGTATAACAGAAGATATTTGTACATAGCTGAAGATGTGTTACACACAACCAAAGAATAGTTGAGTCTGTTCAAGGACTTGACTAAATCCTTAGATGCCTTTGGTCATAAATTTTGCAGAGGAGAAACTTTCAATAATTTTCCCATGAAAGAAAAGGAAAAAGTATTTTTGTTTAAGGTGTAATGTTGGGGTCCTGAGTTCAAATGCGTGTATGAAAAGAAGATGAGGAGAGATCAATCTCAAATTTTAGTAGAAAAAAATTCTTAAACCATTAAAATGGGCCTTTAGACTGGACTTGGGACTACCGCTTTACAAATTCTTGCACTTTGTAGACCGGATGTACAATGTCTAGATAGGTTGTTATTGTGACTGGTCTAAAAGGTTGACATGTATATTGATATTTACAAAATGTCATCACTCACATTCTTTAAACTATTTCTGAAATGAAAGGTTTAGGTAGGGCGGTTTTAAATGCTTTTTCCCCCCTACAAGTGTCATTACATACCTTTATAGTACTCAGTATTGCTTTGGTATGAGATATCAAATTTATTCAATAACATGCTTTCACCTAACTTTTGAGTTCATATGCTTGTTTGAAAACTTACTTGGTACAAAGTATGGTGGTGTAAAAGAAACCACAATTATGAAGCTATCCAGAAAATATAATGCTAATTTGTGGTTCATCACATAGGCAGTGGCTGATATGGTGATTCGCTTCAGTCTATGTGCCTGGTGCGTGCAGAAAGCTGGGCCTCTGTTTTGTTCAATGTTCAAGCCTGTTGGAATCGTTTTCACTGTTATCATGGGTGCTCTCTTTCTGGGAGATGATTTTCACCTTGGAAGGTAACATTTCAACACCACATACTCCCTTCTGACCATTTCATAAGTTGCCCTTCTAAAACATATTTTTGGTCCTTTTTATAAAACGTTTTGGAAGTTTCAATGAGCAGTAAATATTTTTTTTCCCTCTATATATACCCATATTTAGTAAGTATAGTGACAGAGAGTAGAAACTAATATGACTATTTTTGACGTGCTCACATATCTGTTTGTGATAGAATTTGACATTTTTTTAATGAATTGAGTCTACCAATGTCTTTCTCATTGTGTCATTGATCACAGTAAAAGATTTTTGAATGAATGTATTGCAGTTTGGGGGTTCAATTATAATTGTGTTGGGATTTTATGCTGTGATGTGGGGCAAAGCTAAAGAAGAGAGGAAGGTTGAAGCAAGCTTTGAAAACTCGGAGTCATCTTGCCATACTGCTCCTCTGCTGCAAAACAAGACTTAACAAATCACTGCTATATTCTCTCTATGTATATAGATATAAGCAATTTAATTTTGGAGGTCTACATGGAAATGGCTTGCACAAAAGCTGAAATCTTGTTCAGCAGACATTTTGTAGGATCTGCAAGCTGCTCGTGGTATGAAATTAATGCCTCTTTTCACCGACCGCTTTGATTGACTGGCTAGGTCGTTCTAGCTTAACCAATAAAATTGTGGGATTGAATCATTGTTTCAAAAATTGGATGGGACACCAAACTAAAAAGGTCAGTGGTTCATGATTTTCGTAATTAAGCCAGTTAAACTGGCAATCAAACTAGGACGTAATAATTAAATAAAAGAATAAATTTATGCATCTATAATAATATATAGGGTAGAGTAGTGGCATCCAACACTTTGATTTTATTTCTCGATAGTATCCAAAATGCCCTAATCTTATATATAGTGCATCTATTACCCTTTGGTATTATTGTCAAGTTAGAGATGTAGCACCTGAAACATATTTATGACTTAGGGTGATGGATGCATTGTAAATATGATTAGGGTGTTGGAAGTATCAGAAAAATAACATAAAAAATGTTGGATGCACTATATATAAATAGAATTAGGATGTCGGATGTAACTGAGAAGTAACATAAAGATTGTTGGATGTTACTTTACTCTAGTGTATGAAAAATAAATTCATAATAGGTCTAATTGTCGACATAATATTTTTTTTTAAGATCATTCTTTACTTTGAAATATTTTTTTTTAAGATCACAAAGTTTTTTTTTTTTAATCAATCAGTAACTTTAAGTATTTTAGTTTTGTACATAAATTTATGTAATTTGTTTTTTGTATTTATTATGAAATTTAATGTCAAAAATATTAAAAATACAATCTTATTCTTTATATACAATTATATCAAAAGTTAATATCTTTTTTAGTAAATTTGACTATGAAAAAAACTATTCTGATAACAATATCAAAACACTATCATTTTATCAAAATTATTTTTTTCAATGATCTATTATGCAAAAAGCTATTCTAAAAAAGTCATGTTACTAAATCCAAAAAACTATTTTTCAGAAGCTCAAATCCAAAAGTGATCCTCTACCCATTCCCTTCATTGAGTAAAATTAATTACAATGGACACTTAAAATAAAACTTATTTTTTTAGTACAAAATTTTTGGCAGAGCAGTGATCCTAGGCCTAAAAGTTTAAAAGAAAAGAAAAGAAAAAGAGTACCACTATCTTCAATGGCCACTCTGCCCACTCAATAAAAGGATAAGTGGTCCAACACGGTCTCTCATGTGAGTGTGAGTTTTCAGAAGATAGTGGGCCTGTTTGGGTTGTCTTTTTTATCAGCGTTTTAGTGTAAAAAATTCGGTGGCTTTTAAGCAAATGAGCCAGTGAGAAAAAAAGCCCACCGAGCCCTGTTTGGATTATCCAGTACGTTGGCTGGACTTATCTAATTTATCCAAACACCACCAGACTTAATCAACACCCCAATTTAGAGCTTTTTTGGCGTTACGTTACTGGCTTTTTGGAGTTCTTAGCCCTTTTCACGTGAAGGGGCCACCACCAATAATCGTTGTTCCTCTCTTCTTCCTCTCAGTTTAGAGCGTGGACCCCGCCACCAATTTTTTTTTTTAAAAAAAAAAAATCTTTCCTTTTTTTTTCCTTTTTAACAATTTCTATATTTATTCTTTCAATTTTAAATATAAATATCAATAATAAATACTTTTATTTTTTTATTTTTTCAATTTTAAATATAATATAAATTTTTATCTTTATTATTGCAATATATACAACTAATATTAATATATGTAGTATCCAATAAGACTTATGCCCTTTTAGTCATTTTTCATCTTAACTCACTTTTCAAATAATAATCCAAACACTCTTCAATTTGGAAAAAAAAAACCACTTCTACAAAAGCCAAATGGGCAATCCAAACACAAATCACATTTATAACCTGACTTTTTTTCTACCGAGTTTTTAAGCCACCGTTCCTACCGCTAACCTAAACAGGCCCTTGGAATTTGTGGAAATGGTGTGTTGATATTTTTTAAAAAATAAAGTGATGTGCACTTTTTAAGTAAAGTCATTCCTTATAAACTAAAGAATTTATGTGACGAGTTATTAGGGAGTTATAATACTAAAGGTCGTCAATATTATATCTCTTTAATTTCTAAAGAGATGTATGGAAGGTTAAAACCCAAAGTTCTTGATGAAAAGTTGTGTTTATTTTTTTAAGAAAACCTATAAAAATGTAACTCTTCATAGAAACCCTACTCAAGTCATGATTTTATTTCCGTGTTTGGCTATGGTAATTTTAATAATAGATCCGTGGTTCTTTATTGGTTGACTCTAGTAAATATATCCATTGTGATAGTCTATTCATGTGAAAGCCTATAGCCAAGTTTATAATGAAAAGTTGTGACATATTGACTTGAGATATACTTATGTGAAAGATTTGATTTTAAATGGAGTAATTTCTGTTAGTTATATAATATCTAAATTAAATCTCCAGACCTTTTGACAAAATGTTTGATAGGATGTAGTGTCAAAAACATCAAAAGGGATGAGATTGAAGTTATATAAATCTTGATCACCAATAATGGAAACACAACTCACAATTAACTATCATATCATGTCTTGAGTTCAATGTTGAAAATATATTATCGGAGTGATTGTAAGTACCTGACTTTTTAATACATCCCAGATTGGAAAGTACTTGGTAACCATGAAATTAAAATTAAAGGAGGGAAGATTGAACTTTAATTGCCTCTTAATAGACCTGTAAGTATATATTTGCTGAAGTATTTATTATGGTAGTATGCTCTTGATGAAATCTACCTATATGTGAGTGAAGTGGATCTACTTCTAATATTCCTATGTCTTGACTCTAAAAAGTTCTCATGAAAAGGATACGGAGACAAGGCCATAAACAACATTCCATTTAAAGTGGCATAATCTGACCCAAGATCGCATGCGTAATTCATACACACATATTCATATGGGATAATTGGTCTAAAACTTAGTCTACTATATTATATTTCAGGTGGGTGAAACTATATCCAATTTAGGTAAATGTTCAAATTTTTGAGATACCTTTATTGAAATATGAAATTTTTGAAGTGATAAGAGTTTTTGGTTATTTTAAAATGGTGACAGATTGTTGGAATATTTTAAAATGAAATTATTTGTTTTTGGTAAAGTTATATCCTTATAAATTAAGGAATTTATGTGAAGAGTTATTTAGGGAGTTATAATACAAAAGTCACTAAGGTCATGTTTCTTTAACTTTTAAAGGCACATGTGAAATGTTATAACTAAAGACTATTTTGGTGAAAGGTTGTGTTACTTTTTTAAGAAAACCTTGCATATCATAAAAGTGTAACTCTTTATAAAAAAATTTATTTAAGTTATGTTGGTTTATGAGAGTTTATGAATCTAACATATGATTATTATTTTTAATTGAAGTGGTATTACTTTAAGAGGCACAACTTTAATTTATCACTTCATGATCTATATATACTCATTTCCACCAGTCCATTCACACATCAGATATCACACCACACAAGAAATGATGTATGTGAGAGACAAAATGGAAAATGCTCTAACATTTAAATCCACAGTTCACCTTCAAATTAGGTTTTACATTTAGCATCAAGATAAAGATTCCATAAAAGAATACATCATGGTGGCATTAGCGATGTACGTACAAGAGATTGATTTAACTTGCTTGTAACTTTAAGGACAAAAAACTAGGTTTTCCTTTGAAATTTTATGATGTTACTTTTTATTTGTCAATAAATTGAAACTATCCAAGTGCAAGAAAGATCAATAAAAATCTTCCACACTTGATTTGTTTTTCTCTATTGGTGATGGACCAGAAAAATTCTGATAGAATGACAATTCAATGGTGACTTTTACCCCCCAAAAAAAAAAAAATTAATAATGATTGGGAATAAAAAGTTGCGCCACAAAATTCACTTCCAAAAACTTTGTATTTTACTCTTTTTTATCTCTGTTTTATTATAATGAAAAAAATTCATAATTTTGCATGCCTTCCTTGTGAGAGAAATTTTCTGTTTAATTTGTCATCTAAACATTACAAATTTTTAATTTTTAATCTAACCGGTCCAAGCTAGATTTGATTTGTCCTAATCTTGCCAGAGCAATGAGTACGTAGTAAGATGTTTATCACTATGATGAGCATTAAAACTGGCTTAAAAGAGACTATGCAATAAAGTAAAACCTGTTAAATGTCGTTCATTCTGTGATAATTAAGAATACGTTTATACTCCTTCTGGTCCTAATTGTAAAACCTAGTTGACTTTTTTTGAAGAGATTAAGGAAGCTAATTAAATTACTTTAGAGTATTTTTATTTTTATTTTTTCTTCAAATTAATTAATTTAACTAATAAACTAATATATAATTTAAAGATACACAACATATGAAATGGTTAAGTAACTTATTTAGTTTCCTTAATCTCTCCAAAAAAAAGTTAACTAGATCTTATAATAGGACCGGAGGTGATATTACATTTTCTTTTTCAATTTGACCCTTGTGTTAGCTAAATGGTGAAATTATTTTTGTACCACATACCTAAAGTTTTAAATGCAGCATGTGAACTGAACTTGTACTACTGTGTCAATTTTAAAGGTTCAGGATGGAAGTAGTACATTTCAGATAATACAAAAGCCATGCTAAAGTGTTAGGAACTATAATATCAATTATTGTAGCATTTGTCGTGATATTCTATAAGGGCCCACCAATATTCAATAATCACTCTTCAGCATATCCTTAATTATAAGCAGTTTTTGTCATTAGCACAGTCCAACTGGGTCCTTGGAGGCTTTTATTTGGCTACTGAATCTTTCTTGTCTTCACTTTGGTACATTTATCTGGTTTGTGTTCATTTTCTTTGAAGCTCCAAGTAAATAAGTAACGCATATATTGAGTGCATAAGTAGAGAACATTGATTATTATTCTTACTTCTCTTTTGCATTATCTAGCAGGAAATCCTTTGTTACGAATACTCATAAAAAAAATTTCCATTATAAAAGCTTACAATTGCAATCTTGGTAGCATAAACAGTATCAACAGTACGTTAACCTGGCTCTAATATCATAAAGAAGTATAGAGTGTATTTAACTGTCATGAGAATAAGGAATGTACAGTACTACAGTGTAGTATTTATAGAGGGAGCAGGCATGTAGCAATGAATATATACATATATATATATATATATATATATATATATATATTTTTTGATATATAAATTTTAGGAATGGGGTTGGGTTCACCCATAGTCCCCAAAGCGGCAGACGCTTGGAGCCTAGTTAAATAAGGTATATCTTGGATTAGAGAGTACACATATTTTTACCTCTTCTCGGTGTTTCCACTACTTTGTAGACTCCTAGGATGCCTCCTCCAACGCCTTGACCAACTTCAGGATCGAATCCCCTCCCTTTTGGTGAGAAAGTCCGACCTCCTCACCAATTAAATCCAAATAGGAGGGGTTGTAGCAATGAATATTTTTTGATACATTGTAGCAATGAATAGTGAACATGAAAAGAAAAAACACTAAAGCACAAGGACACAGCCATAGCCATAATAATAGTATCACGATTGGCTAATAATTAAATGGGCCTAGCCCAATCTAAGTCACGTCATCAGATGTGGGCTTCTCTGTTTTTCTCTAGGCTTCATTGTTTATGTTGTAGTAGAAATTACTCATCTCGTATCAAGAAAAAAAAAGAAGGGAAATTACTCATCTGGTTTTTAATATCAGATATATTTACCTCATTAGATTAAGAAATTTAATTGATTTAGTTAACATGACATTTATTTTTTTTAAAACACCTTACTCATCCTCTTTAATTCCCTCATTTCCTCTTCTTCTTAATTATTGTTGAGGGATTAATATCAATAGGGATAAATTAGAAAAAAGATTGGCAAATATAAAAGCTACTTCCTTTGGTTTTTATTATAGGATACCAGCTAACAATTCTCACAAATCAATAAAAATATTTAAAGTCAATAAATTTTTCCTACATTAAGTAACTTCCAATATTATTCTTACTAATTGTACTAAACTCTAATATTATATTAATTACTACTCTCACTCACTACCCTTATTAATTATGGGCATATATGAAAAAAAATAACTAATATACTTTGGAAATAAGCAAGTTCCTTATAAAAAAGACTAAATATCATTATTAGTTGATGTCTTATACTAATGACCAAATGGAGTATATATTATATTTAGGACTAAGATTAACTCCCCAAATATATCTTATATTAAAGACCAGAGGGAGTATATCCTTTAGCGGTGTGAGCTGAATCTTTACTAACTAGACCAACACTCATTGGTTTAATACTTAGTGGAAAATGGATTAAAAGAAAAGGAAATGTGTAAGGGATTACTTCAAAGTGTAATATTTGGGTCTTGAGTTCAAATGCGGGTGTGAGAAGAAGCAGAAGATAAGGAGAGATCTTTCTTATTACACACCCTTAGTACTACTCATTAGTGCTTTGATACGAGATACCAATTTATTCAATAATACGCCTTCACTTAACTTTTGAGTTCATAGGGTTGATTGAAAATTTAATTGGTGAGAAGTATGGTTGGTGGAAAGGAAACTGAAATTATAAAGCTACCCATAAAATAAAACTTGGGGTGTTTCTAGATATTCACAATGCTATTATGGTAATTTGCTAGCATGCTAACTTGTGGTTCATCACATAGGCATCAGTCTATGTGCATGGTGTGCGCATAAAGCTGGACCTTCGTTTTGTTCAATGTTCCACTACTACAGATCAGACATACATAACGTTTAATAAATAATAGTTATATCGAATGAATGTCATGTATATCAACATGAATGTCGTACAAGGATATATAAAACTTAAAAGTAATTGTTATTCACACGCACTATCATGTATTGAGAGATAGAATTAAAACCAGAAAAAAAAAAAACAATTGTAATTAATAAATGTCATTTATTTGGTTAGAAAAATGCCAGTTCTTCAGACACAACCGTCATTTTACACTTACAAACGATTCATCTTCCAACCTTATATCAGTAAAAACTCAAACATAATGGTTATATCTATTGCCTGTAAAGTATGAACGATGAGATGACATTTCATAATAAATAACCATCATGTAAAGAATAAATCTAAATAGAATTTTTAAAAATGTCTTCAAGTCCAACACCACATACCAGTTCTTCTAATTAAATTAAATATTTTATACCGAAGTATTCAACTCTATTGTTGGCTTATTCCCTTTGTTCTTAATACTTTTACAAAGAGCATATTTTCATAACATCGCCCTTCTGTCCATGGAGGCTTTGCTATAGGTTTTGACCAGCCTTGACCACTCCACAAGGCATCTTGATAGACACGATCATGGTATGAACAAGAAGTTGGACCTCATCCTTCATCATAATCAAGTTGTATATGATTACTTCCAGATCAGATCCTTCATCTCTTTCTTTAGATGTCGATGATGTGCCGAGGAGGGGAGGGCGGGGAAGAGAAGGACAGTAGTAGTGGTGATGACTGAAAACCACTAATGCTTTTTTTATTTTTTGAATATTAAAAAATTAATCGTTAGGGCAATGTAGCCCAAAAATATTAAAAGAACCAATTGTTACTTCACAGTATTAGTAAACAACCATTACTAATTTAGGAGACATGTTCACAATTATTAGCAAATAACTGTTACTTATGTTAATCGTGACAATTTATATGGACACTGTTTGGCTCTATAACACAACTCTTTCCATTCCAAAGGATACTTTCTACTTGATAACCCAAAAAACCCTTTCCATTCCACGTCGATTTAATTTACAAGAAATGATCTTTAAAGGACACATGGGCAAGTTTAAAGGAATTGACTTCTCTCGTTTGCTCTCTAGATCAAGGTGGACAACTTACTAGAGAAGAATGAATCGATGATATAGCAGATCCTTCTTCTTCAAAACTTTTTATTTTTCATTTTTTTTATACACGCTCTTTTTTTAAAAAAAAAAATTGTTTATACGATGGGGTTGAATAATTAACTTAAAAAATTATTTAAAAAAAAGTCAAATAAGTAATGGTTATTATGTCAAACACGTCATTTTTTAAAGGGATTAAGATTTCTCCAGTGACTGGAGATAAGACTCTCTCTAATAAGCCCCAAACTACACCATTTCACCCTAAACAAAATTAAGGTGGCCGCCTGGGTTTTTCCACACGGTTTCCGATGACTGAACACCGACGGAGTTGACAATTCGAAGCTTGCGAAGAGCGAACTCAGCATAGAGTTGGACAATCTTGGAGTCATCGCGGATGACGGCGATGGGCCCACCGAAAGGGGCACAAGCAACTTTGTTGCGACCAAGGTCGAAGTGCTTCCATCTCAAAAGGTAGATTTCGGGCTTCCGATAGTACTAGTTGTACAGGAGCTGCAACTCCACAGCGACCGAGACATTCGCCATCGGAGAAATTGTGTCTTT
Source organism: Acacia acuminata (assembly GCA_019022655.1). Taxonomy (NCBI): domain Eukaryota; kingdom Viridiplantae; phylum Streptophyta; class Magnoliopsida; order Fabales; family Fabaceae; genus Acacia; species Acacia acuminata. Next base: position 3,441,915 of record JAFJYI010000036.1, read on the forward strand.
GGGAAGGATAGGATTCAGTCCTTCTTACTGAGGTGTGGAAAAGAAGGATTGAAGCCAAAAAGGATCACGATTTACTGCATAAAAAAAATGATGAATTGGATTAATCAGAAACCTAGATTATGATCCCAGAAGAAATCGAAAAACCTAGCTAAAATGCAAAGGAAGTAGAGCAGACGTAATCCATTGTCGTTAGAGTCTGGAGGTTCATAAAATTGAATTAATAAAACATTAGTTGGTTTTGGTTCTACGGAAGTACAAATTGTCAAACTGCACTAAACTATATGGCTTTGTGGTGTTCTTTGAGGGGACGAAGCGGGTAAGATAAAAGAATTGATCGAAAATTTGGTTGATGAGTTATTAGATGTTTTTAATTTTGTTTAGGGTGAAACGGTGTAGTTTGGGGTTTACTGAAGAGAGTCTTATCTCCAGTCACTGGAGAAATCTTAATCTCTTTTTTAAAATACCATTTTAAAAGCTAACTATTGTTAATGAAAAAAAAAACCATCATTTTTTACAAAATCTAATAATTATGAGATGTAAACCTATGAACCTTTGTCTATAGGTTCATTACAGTGGTAAATTAAGAACAATAAGAAAATGCCACCTTTCATAGCGGTTCTATATTTATAACCATAAGCAAGTTTCATTAAGTTTTTACAAAACATCCGCTATCTTGCACCTCTTCACATTCTCAAGTTATTACACTTAACACAGTTGTCTTTATTCGAATGTTACTAGCCATCCTTGGAACCCCACAACTCCGGTTGACTTTTCTGGTCGTCGTTAGTCACTTTCAGATGAACTACATCATCAACCGCTTTCTTTGAACTTCAATCTGATAGCTGCGCGAGTCATTTGATTTCCCTAACCTGCGTTTTCATTTTGGAGCCCTAGCTAGGTCGCATTCCTTTGTGTGCTCTATTTTCCTTATTTTAAGGTATAATTTCTCTTATGCATTTTGTGTTCTCCTTTCTGCATTCCACATCCTCCTTATTTTTCACCTCATCTTGCCTAGTAAGGTTTTGACCTTAGTCGTGCAGTGTGTTTTTCTGCAAAACCCATTGCTCTTTTCCTTGTAGCTGACTTAATGAGTTTTGTTTTCTAGTTAAAATAGCCAGTCCAACTTCCTTCAGTATTGATAACGTCCCTAGTTTTGAGAATTCCCCTCATACTAATGTCGTCCCTAGGAAAACTAAAACGAGACCCATAAGAGGTGTTAGAACGAGTGCGATATATTATAAGGAGAGGCCGATGTGCCTTGACTTTTGAGAACGAAGCAATCGTAGGGGAAACTTTTTTACATGACATGGAATGAATATCAAGCTCTTGAACCGTCACACTTCATCAGCTATATCGTGTAACGACAAGGAACAACATTCTTATCATGGCGGGTAACTGACGTTGGGTAGAGAGAAATTACACCGATGTTTTTTGGGATAATATGAGGGTAAGGTATATATCTGCATATCGTATAGACAAAACTACCAGCAAGTATGTCCTCAGTAAGGCTGGGCAATCACTATGCACATTATGTCATGCATTGTAAAGTCGTATTTGCATAACTATGAAGAGGCTGATGAGATAAAAGTTCCTATGGATCTTCAGTCCACTATCAAACTGGATAATTGGAGAGAATTTGACATTTCATGTTGCGACTTGTCATTCGAGGTAATTGTTACTTGCAATTCATAAGACCTACATGTATTTGTTTAATATTAATTCGAGTATTGTACGTTTTTGTAGGAATTAATTCGTGTGAATGAAGAGGGGATGAAGAACAATAAGTATCCCTAAAAAGGAGGGCAAATGAGTTTTGTTCAGAGTGCTCAAAAGTTGGCTGCTAAGAATGAGGACAATAGTAGACCGCCCTATCATGAACTTTGGTTGATGGCGAGGTAAAATAAAGATGGCACTTATAACAATCCTCAGATGAAGGAGGTCATCGATAAAATGATAATTATTAATATTTGTCTCTGATTCATGAAAGTAATGTTTTCAATTAATTACCAATATTTACATTATTGTTAAATGCACATCAAGCCATGTCCTAGGACGTTCTGGCTTGAAGCTGATGAGGACCTATTGGCCAAGACATTGGGGCTGACCACCCTAGTCTTCTTAGGGGTGTTGGCTATGGATTGACCAAAACAAAATATTATGGTCAGTGGCAGCCTCAAAGAAATAACTAGGATGAAAACTATGAAAAACAGTGTGATGAAATGCATAAACAAGTATTGTTTCTCATCCAGAAGCATTGAAGGAGAATTGTACGAAGTAGCAAGGGGAAAGGAAGCTTTAAGTCCTAGAGGTAGCAGCACATTTCCAAGCCTTGATCTGCTTAAAGGCTTGGTGGATATTGAGTGTTTTTCTGATAACCCTAGACACCATACAATTGCAACGGGCCACATGTTCAACCGCCTGAAGGTTAACATGCTTCATTGTGAGCCTATCCTTCTTGAGCATGTGAAGGTACAAATCAACACTAATATTGACCTCATCTATCTGCTCCCATTGCCCACCAAAGATGTATATATAATGGGAGGGGCTATGGTAGGCTTTGGGCCTCGCCGTCTACTTAGAGTAGTGGCGGAGCCACGTTATTGCAGGTGTCTGCAAGTGCAGACAGAAGATTTTAAGATATGTATATTTTTTAGCAAAAATCTGTTAGCATGAATGGGGCCATAGCTCATTGGTAGAGCAATTCTCCAAAGAGAAAGAGGTCGCCAGAACGAATGTGTGCCCTTTTTCATTTCTCTCTTTTTTTTCTTCCAAACTCCTTATGAGAAACACATGTAGCTTTTTTTTTTTTTTTCCTCCAAGTTTTTCCTCCTTATGAAAACTCATTTCTTTTTTCTCTCCAACATTTCTTTTTTTTTTCCTCCAAGTTTTTCCTCCTTATGAAAACTCATTTCTTTTTTCTCTCCAAGTTTTTCCTCCTTTTGCTCCTTTGCTCCTTTGCTCCATTGTTGATATTTAACTTTTTAATACCCTATCACATATGCCAAACCATAATAATTTTTCCTTGCATGTTGTTTTGGAATTTGATTGTGTAACATCTGGGTATCTATATGTCATGGGATTAGAGTATATTGTTTTGTTTAAATTGAATTCCTCGGAAATACTTTTCAATTGAACCCCATTTCTGGTCTTAAACTTTACGAAGGAGTGGGTTGCCTTTTAATTAAGTTGAAGTTTTCTTTTGTTTTAATGGTTATACTCTTTTGTTTTTTAATGCATTTAAAATTTTCCTTAAAAAAAATTTCGGGAGCAGCGCCCACCACTAATTGTGTACCCACAAATATTATATCCTGGCTCCGCCACTGACTTAGAGCATGCAAGCCGACCAAGAAATCCACTCCTTAAAGAAGCTCCCTACCGAGTCTAAGCCCTTACACAGTCTAAGTCCCCCACTCAGTCAAGCCTATCACTTAGTCCAACGGGAAAAGTCATTTTGACAACATGAAAAACCATTTTGACAACAATATTTTCATAGGAAAGTTATTTTAACAACATGAAAAACCATTTTGACAATAAAACTTTTTGGATATTGGAATTCCGTAATTAATATATTAAAAAAAAAAAGTCTCTAGAGACTTTTTTATAGGGGATTTGAGGTATAGACTTTTTTTCATATTTTTTCTTTTCTTTGGAACCTCACTAAAATTTTCCCTTTTAACTTGCAGCAACCATAAATTTCAAGAGTCAAGGTTTCCAAAGGAAGGATCCAAACGCAATGAGTTCCCAAGCTGGTTCAAAGCCAGAAGAACAAGATGGTTACAAGTTGAAGGAGAAAAAACTTGAGCTGGGAGAAAACTGGCCACGTGGTGGATAGCGTGGAGGAAGTGGGTGGATTGCAAGCGTTAGGACCAGAAAGTGAATGCACATAGACTCAAGCTATTAGAAACATTACAGCCATCAACCATCTTTGAAGGAGTATCCTGGTTCATCATCTCTTCCTAGGAGCTGAGAGATAACGAGACTGGACCAGAAGATGATTTTAGTTGCACTATCAATAATCTCTTTAGTTGACTGGAGAGGAGGGCTGTTCTTGTTCAAAGAAGCATTCTTTTCAGTGAACCATAGAAATAGAAGAAATGGACTCTGCCACATATGATAAATTTTCATCGTCAACTCAGCACCTACCTCACCCTCTTTAGTCAAAAGTTTTAAACAAAAGGTTAATAAAAGAAATTGACGAATGTAGCACTTTTCCCCCCTTTTTAAATGTTAATATTTGGGAAAATATGGCATTTTTGCCCCTTCACCCGTTTTTATATTGAAAGTATATCATCTACTATCTTCTATTAGATCTTTTTAATTGGTCCCTTTTTTTTGACAATTTTCATTGGTCTAACAAGATCCTTTACAGACTTTTAAACCTGGACTAGACTGGGCACACCGGTTCGTTCCAGGTATCAACACGATCTAGTAATTGTTTTCATAACAACAAAAAAATCAATTTTTTTTAAAAAATTTTATTTAGAATTTCGTATTAATTACCTTGAAATCTTTAATTTCTCATCGGTTTGGCCTCCTGTTAGTACCTTTGGTTTGACTCAAGTCTAACATTTGACCTAGTATCTTGACCATTTTACCAGTCAGTGTGGATTTCAAAACCTTGAATAAAAAATCCATGACACTTTTTTCCCCAAAAAATGCCCTTGTCTCTTTCACTCTTGCTTTTTCATCCTCCCTATTTCTCTTCCCCAATAAACTAAAGCTACCATACCAATCAAAGGATTGTCTTTGAAAGTTCTTAAAATATATCTGACATTTAACTACATTTGGCAGTAAAAGATTTTTGAATGAATGTATTTCAGTTTGGTGGGTTGAATTATAATTGTTGGGATTTTGCGTTGTGATGTGGGGCAAAGCTAAAGAAGAGAGGAAGGTTGAAGGAAGTTTTGAAAACTTGCAGTCATCTTGCCATAGTGCTCCTCTGCTGCAAAATAAGACTTAACATGGAAGCCGCGAGCACAAAAGGTGGAATCTTGTTCAGCAGACAATTTTGCTCTCATAAGCTGTAAGTCTTAGTCGTAGATTTTATTGAATATTGACAGCCTTGATGGCAATGAGAACAGTGCAAGAACTTTTGTTGATTGTTATTTATGGACTGTGTAAAACATTTGAACCAAAATAATTAATGAAGGAGCTGATTTTTAGGTGGAATCATATGCATAATTATGCAAGTTTGAGGAGATACCATTACTTGTTAATTCATTAGTTTCACAAGACTCTATTTCTTGTTATAACTTGAGCAAAAAAAAAAAAAAAAAAATTTGTTATAATTAAGATTTTTTCGTGGGTGTGATTTTAGTCTTGATTTTATTCCACACTTTCGCAGCAACTCAAGCACTGTGATGACTAATAATGTTTAACTCTGCTTCAAAATGTGTAGCTGTCTACATATAATACACACATTTGTTTATCTATCTTCAACCCGGTGGATTAATGTGGGTCCACAGAAGTAGTTTTCCCCTTTATGATTGACATAAAGGGCAGTTTAAAAGATGAACAATAAATTCTAGAATGGCCTTCCTTCTCGCTCTCTAAATACCCCCCTCCAAAAAAAAAAAAAAAACAAAAACAAAAACGACAAAAAGGTGGTTATTTTTTATGTTACTTAATGAAAAATCTAAGTTGGTGCTCCATTTTCATGTAGACAATCAAGATGATTTGTCGGATCATAGGTATGTCCCTAAATTCTACAACTATATATATTGACTAATTAGCTTTTAAAACATAGATAGGACTTTCTCTTTGTTCGGTTCATAAGAATATCAAGAGAATCACCAATTCTCAAATCTATGCCAAGACTCTTTATATATTCTCAAACTCAAAATGATCAGTAGTAGAATCATGACCAACAAAGAGAACAACTAATAGATAGGGCAACTGATATGCATAGAAAATTGAAGTGCTTATAAACCAGAACAGTACAAGCCATTCAAGTTTTATATAAGATAAACTGATGGGAAATGATACCTTAAAAAAAGTATCTTAATTATTTAAACATGCATATTGATATATGATTATATAAATTAAAGCTGCATCTGGGATTTCTCTCTCTCTCTATGCCTTCTGAATATAATCATCAACCTCCTTGAAGTTCTTGACAACAAAATCCTTAATGACATGTGGGTCAGCGACCTCTTCACTTGCCTTCTCATACTCAGACGCCCACTTCACAAGGCTCCCTTCTCCCTTTGGGGTCACACTAATGTGTCCCTTGAAGCTCTTGAAGTATTTGAGTAGGTCGCCATCAATTACACTGTATGTCACTGTCTTCTTTGCATCATCAGCTGCTTCAATCCTCTCCTTTGACATTTTCACTATTGGAGAGCCTATAAAACGATATTGACATCAATAACTATTCAAATATTGAGAAATAGGTAGGTAAAACAACCAATTAGATGAGCTATACTATTTGGATCAGAAAATACTCAAATCTGTATTAATGGATAATACTAAATACAAAATAGTTATGTAAATAATAGGTACTAAAAATGAGGATTTAGATAATCTCTAGATCTATTTTTTCTTACTTTTCTCATTTCATCGTCATCACTAATTGAAAAATGAATGGTTCAAATTTAATATGTTATCAAATCATTTTCCCCCTATTTTCATGTAAGTTATAGTTGTTAACTGTCCAAATCAAATTGTAATTACTTATTTTTAATTTTTATGTAATTTTATAATTTAATTATATACAATATTAAATCTAAACCATCTAATTTTTAGTCAAAATGTAGGGATGGGATGAAGAGAAGAAAATAAAAGAAAGGATGAAGAGACAATCTAGATCCAACAAATGATGGTAAGATTGAATAAAATGAGTTCAATACCCCTTAAGCAAAGTCCATATTCTAACCATGTTGAGAAAATTAAATTATATCCCGTTTGGTCCAATAATATTCAAAGACTCTATATATAGTCTCTAATATAAAAGTTAGTTGGAAAGTTGGATTTGGTCCTGAATATAACAGTTAAATCCATTGTTTCTTAAATTTATAGTTTCAATATAAGAGATGATATTTTAGGAAAATTAATTAGCATACTGTTTGTTTACAAACAAATAAACTAATTTCCTTAATCCTTACAATTAAATATCTAACTCATATATTAAGAAATGGAGGGAGTATGTAACTGTATAATAGCCGGTAACATCAGATATTAGATCGAGTTATACCAAAAGATAAAGGAAGTGCATGTAAATAATTTACCTTCAGCATAAATAATTTGGCGAACAGAGCCAGGAGCTTTGCCATCACCTTCAAGAATTTCAATGCTCTTGTAGTCATGAGAAAATACCTTGGGGAAGATGATGGTGGAATCCCTAATGATTTCCCAGAACTTGTCTGCATGGGACTTCACCTCTACTTCTACCTCAAGCTTTCCAGTGGCAGCCATGGCTTCTCAACACAACACAGACACTGAATATGGAAATGTGAATATATAATATGAGACGAGGGTACCTGGGAAAAAGAACAAGTGGGTATATATATAGATGGAGTTGGCCACTCTCCTATACTATTTCACTATTTCTCTCTGTTGCCATCCTTTTCCATCAAACACAGTCGTTTTTGTCTCAAATAAGCCTGCTAAAAATTGTGTCAGCATTTCTACCCTTCATTAATAGGAAGGGAAAATTTCATTTGAGGGGCCAACTTAATAAGATTTTTTTCATGCCAGAAACTTTATTAAAAAAAAATAAAATTCAACAATAATTTAATATTCTGGACTAAATTTAAGAATTTTAAATTTTATAATAATTTAAGCAAAGGGAAAATTAATCTTTTGATCTTTATAATTTGGACACAGTTGTAATTTAATTTCTATACTTTGACTTTGTCTAATTCAGTCTCTATAGTTTTGATTCAGTTCTAACTCAACCCCCTGAATTTTAACTCACTCCAATTTAGTTCCTATAATATTTTCTAAATTATAGGGACTAAATTATAAAATGGTTTAAATTATAGGAACTAAATGGTTTAAATTATAATATTTTTGCTTTACTCTAATTATTACTTCCTCTGGTCCTAAGTATAAAACAAGGTTGAATTTTTTAGAGAGATTAAAGAAGCTAATTAAATTAATTTAGAATATTTTTATTTCTTCTCCAAGTTAATTAGTTTGGCTAATGAACTAATATATAATCTAAGAATATACAATATATGATATAATTAAGTAACTTAATTTAACTTCTTTCATTTCTCAAAAAAAAAAAATAATAATTATGTCTCATATTTAGGACCGAATGAAGCATAACATTAAAAATTTGTAATTTAAAATTCTTAAATTTAGCCCAAAAATTAAATTATTGTTGAATTTTAATTGTTTATAAATTTTATAAAGTTTTTAGCATAAAAAAATCTTGTAAAGTTGGCCCCTCAACTGAAATTTTCCCTTCCTATAATCAATGGCATAAACACTGACACAATCTTATGAGGCTTATTTAAGACAAAAGTTATTGTGTTTAGTGGAAATGCATGGCGGGGGAGAGAAAGCCCGTTTGGATAAGTTTTTTAAATTTAAAAAACACTTTTTTAAAAAATCAAAATTCTAGTTTTTTTTTAAGCTTGGAAAAAACAATGAAAAAAAAAAGGTGATATAATTAGGAAGTTGCTCAACCACCTCTTTATGAAACGGCATGGCTTTCAAGAACTGTCCCCTCAATCACATGACGCGAAATGAATATCGGACACCCACTCATATTGATTATGATAATGGCTTCGCACAGTAAAATGATATCATTAAGGTATTAAGGTACTAAAACTTGGACCGGTCACTAAACCGATCAGTCTTGGGTTAAGGGTTAATGGGTGACGGAGTTAGCGAATGAGTCAACGAGGGCCTAAGATGAGGTATAAAAAAATTAAAAAATAATTAATTTCTCATCACACCAACCTAAATTTGACATACTATATATCATTTCAATACTTTGGATCAGTGACAAAATATTAATATATTCCAATACTTGTGACATATCAGATATTCTTAACAATTTTCTTTACAGCCTACATTTGACATCCACTAAGCAGAGCCAACTGAAAATAGAGAAACCACAAAATGGCGGTCGACGAGCATAGAGCACCGAGAAGTTTGAGGAAGTTGAGTTTGACAGTGGAAAGAGTCGGAAATCACACATACATTGTTTCAAATCTTATATGAATCAGATTGCATTCTTTTAAAAAACAAAAAATTTGAGGGAGAAATAATTCTTTAAAAAAAAAAAAGGTCTAACCCAGTGACCCGTCCGAATTACCCCGGGTCAGACTGGTTTTACCCTAAACCGGACCGGTTTCGCAGCCGGTTTTCGGTCTGAACTGACTGATCCGGTCCGATTTCACAAACCATGGTTACGATATATCACAACAGTTAATCCCCAATACACAGTGCTCAACTCCAATCTGGATTGTCTATATTGATTTTAGATGGTATATATTTAATTTAGCTTTTATTTTTAATTAAATTTTTATTTTAATATATTTATAATTTGAAATAAAAATAACTTTATAACTTTCACTTCTCAAAAAATCAAATTTATCATTTTAACAAAATTTAAAATATATATTTTTTAAAAAAAAAAAATTTGGAGTATTCAGAATAATATGAACATTTTAGATCCCATCACAACAATTGTGCTAACCACTGTGATGAGTGAGCACTTAATGAGAAGCCCAATACAACTTATAATTTTGGTTGTGTAATATAATTTCAACATAATGAATCAAAAGCCAAAGGAAGTTGGCATAGATGGTAAGAGATTTGGTCAAGTGCCAAAGGAATTTGTGTTCGATCCCCCTACCGTCAGGCTCCTTTAGTAGGCAATCTCATAAATCCTCATTAAGTGTTCAAAGAGTTAGGGCACATGGTGGGAGATCGATGTCGAATCTCTCCAAAACTTTTATTTATAAAAAAAAAACATAATGAAATCGACATATGGACAAATATATCTTCCTTGAATCAACATTAATTTTATACCCTCTAATTTTGGCATCGGAGAGGTAAAAAAAAATTATTTCAAAATTATTTTAATTTTTCTTGATAAAATATAAATTTATATTTCATTAAATAATTTCTCGATGACATACCAAACAAATGTTTCGTAATCATCATTCCAGTATACATTACATTTCCTACAATTCTTTAAACCAATCGAGCGTAAGGGTTAATTTGTGGTTCAATCAAATGAAGTATATATAAAAATTAAGGTGATCTAAGTAGTTTGGGTTCTGTACACAAATATGGCACATTTTTAGTTAATTGGACCAAATTTTTTGGCTAAAATTTATTGCATCAATATGAACTTTAATGAAGTGATGGTGGTTTTTGAGCCAACTCACATGGAAACGAGTCTATATATAAATTAAATGTACAACAACAATGTCGGTGATGCTAATAAGTCTGCAAAATTTGTTGGCCGCCATTAAACCTTGAATAGCATCCATTGACAGCAAAAACTCATGGGAAGGGCCCTATACAGCTATACTTGAAATTACAATTTGGTTCTCCCATGATACTCCTCTCATCATATTTATAAGGCATTTCCAATATGATTCACACAGACCCAAAAAAAAAAAAATATTAAACTTCATTAACTTTTTTATGAAATTTAATAACTTTTCAACTTTATCCCTATCTAATATATATTATTACATCCCATGAGAACAAAGTCGATAAAGTAATCAATGAAAGGCAAAATTATACATTCATATAAAAAGTTTCTCTCTACCCTATATAGGACTAAAAAGATTGTTCTCTGCCTCCATTTTTTTTATATTGAAAAGTTTAGGTGGGGTAGACACGATACCCCCACAGTGGCTAGCAGCATATCTGCGCTCAAAAAAAAAACGCTTACAGAGGTACTTACAGATCGCCCATCAATGAGGCTCTCATATCAACCAGCGGGTATCAAACCTCCTCTTTTTTGGGATGAAACCGACGCCTTAACCAACTGTACCAATCCTCACTGACCCCTCCTCCATTTGATTCAATAGCTATTTCATTTGTTGATATCATTCAAAGTTTTGTAAATTAAAACAACAAAAAATACATGTAACTCCCTTAAACTTTAACTCGATTACATATAAATATATAATTGTTTCTATAAATTCAAAAATCGCACGCTCAACTTTCAAATATTGACCACTAAGCCTCTACCATTAAAATGACTGATAAATGTAATAGAATATAAGCCACATCGCATTATTTAGAACTACTTGATAAATGACATATAACTTTTTCATTATAATTATCCTAAATTAAAATTCAGACCTTTACTAAAAACGATAATTTTGTCATTCTACCGACAACAATCCCTAATTTTCATCGTCAAAATTTGGGATTGTTTGCCGGTAGAGTGACAAAATTCAGAGCAATCAATTGCTGCCATTGTCTATAATTAATTTATATATATGAGTGTGTATGTGTGTGTATATATATATATGTATGTATGTGTGTATATGTATGTATGTGTGTATATAATAATGTGTATTGTTAGAAACTCTCTTATTATGTACAATTAATATGGGTATCTTAGTCGAAAAATTATAAATTTAGGAGATAAAATGGATTAAAAGATTATATTTAGGATCAAAGTGAATTATAAATTTTAGGAGATAAAATGAATTAAAAGATTATAATTAGGATCAGAGTGAACCTTTGTCTAACTCGGGTTGAGTTTCTCTCATAATCACTTTCTTATTATCCCTCATCATCTCTAAATCATATTCATCCAATTAATCACAATACCACTTTAACTTTTCTCTCACATTTTCAATCAATGGCCCAGATAATGCCAATAAGAAAAAATGAGAAAGAGGATTAGACACTGCCCATGTCCATGTCGAAAGTGATAGATCATAATTTGCTGGTTGAATTTTTCTATAACAAATTTCACTTAATATTTAATATTGTTGTCATAACAATTTAGATTCAAACATTGCAAGTTCTAAATGATAAATGTTTTTAACACTGGACTTTTTCCTACCCACAAAATTCAAATCCAAAATTTTATGTAAATATTTGAGTGCCTTTGCCGGTTGAATTTCTCATTATTTACAGTTTTGTGGAAGTATATCACTGAGATTGGCCAATGAGTTTCTGATTTGCTATTGAAGCATTTATTATTGGGAAAAAGATAAATTATCGTTCAAATTAAGCGATTTTTTTTTTTCAAAATTTTTTCATTATGTATCTTTAAATTTGTATAATATTTTTTTTTTTTTATCTTTTAGTTTTAGTTATTATTTAATATTATGTTGATTTCTATTGTTTTATTTTTTGTATCTCATTTAGATTCAATTTCATCTAGAGATAGAAAGCTCAGCCTTATTATATTTAGTAAATAAGTCAAACTAATGTTCAGGCCTATTGTCATGATTATTTAGGTAAACAGGTCATGTCTATTTTCATAAAGCCTAAAGTCTACTAGCTTGGCCTATATAATTATTTTAATTTATACAATAATAAAATTATATATAAAATATTCTCTAAATAATTTATAAATTTACCAGCTTAACTTTAATCTTAAGTTTCACATCCCATGGTCAATCACACTCACTCAACCCTTACATCCACCAATCATTCACCCCTACCTCTCTTCGCTTTGATCGCCTAGCTCACTCCCTCTTCCTTGATTTGTGTCATCCGTTAAAACATAATCATTATTGTAATTTTATTTTACTATCAAATGAAATATTATAATCTTTATAGGAGGAGTTTGTCACAGTTTATTTGGGAAAAGAGAAAGATGTCAAATCCAATTTTATATGCGACTTATTACACTTAATCAATTTTACAAAACAGATATCATTAATCAATAGACAATTAGTTTTTCTTATTTCTACTTACTTGAACAATTATTGTCACTAGCTAGGCATTCTTTTCTTTTCCTTACTAAGCCCTTATATTACGATAAGAATGGATATTAAGCTTTTAAAATATGACATATGATTGTAAATAGGCATGACGGGCTATATATATTATATGGAGGCATATGCTTTAAAGTCTTTTTAAATACCTAAATTTTAAAGTACTTCTTTAAAAAGATTTCAGGCAATGGTAGGCCTTTTAAAGGCCTAGATCTAAGCCTGAAAAAAGTATATTTACATGCTTAAACCCAAACTCGAGACTTTAAATCTATGTTACATGCCTAGGCTAACCTATTTCCACCCTAATTTGATCTTTATTCAGATTTATTTGTATTCCTGGAATTCTATTTTCTAAACTTTGACTATTAGTTTTTTTTTTTTAGAAAGGCAAAATAAAATTAAAGGAACTAAAGTTTACAAGTTACATATAAATAAAATACATAAACTAAACTTAAGGGAATTATAAAATATAGGTGTAAAAATAAAAACTATTCAAACCAATTCCAAGAGTTTAATTTGAATAAAATAATATTTTAAATGAAATTAAATATTAAAAATATATTTTTACCTTTTACCCCCTTTCTACTTGGTTTTGGGTTGAACACTGTACATTGTATATGGGGAACAGGAATGAACAAAAAAGAATGTTGCTGGCCCAAAAAGTAGAAAGATCAAAAGAATCTGACCCATTTTTTCTGTGAGCCCAAAATAATAACGTAGTCCTACGTGAATGCGGAAAACTAAGCAACCTTTTTTTTGCCCGGGTAAAACAAAGCTGCTTTTTTTTTTTTTTTTTTTTTTTTTTTTTTTTTTGTGTGCCCAGAAGTAAAACTAAGCTACTTACACATATGTTAGTTCTCTATGTGTTTTGATGATGAGTGACAATTGTAAACAAGCTAGGAGTTTTGTCTTAGTAAGTTGAAAAACTTTCTTGTCAAGACAAAACTCGAGTTTTGTTTTTAAAACTCGAGTTTTGATCTTGCGGAGAAATGCTCGATTTCAATGATCGAGCAAAACTTGAGTTTTGAGAAGAAACCTCGAGTTTTGTGACCTACGAGAGAGTACCTAGTTCTTCACTCAAGTCAAAACTTGAGTTTAGCATGTAAAACTCGAGTTTTGTGAACAAAGACTTTTAAATTTTCAAACTCGGTCTTGCGCCTTAACATCGGGAATTTGATTTATTCATTTTTTTTTTTTTTTTTTTTTCACTTTGAGTGAAGTGAAAACTCGAGTTTTGAATTCAAAACTCGAGTTTTGGCCAATCCGAGAGTATTACAATTTTTCAAAGTTTTCATGATAATATGAAAACCCGAGTTTTGATTTCAAAACTCGAGTTTTGTTCAAACAGAGAACAACTCACTTTACTAAATGTTTGAAAACTCAAGTTTTGTTTTGAAACTCAAGTTTTGGAGTTTTGGACTACAACATATTATTTTTATTAACGGTCAAAACTCGAGTTTGGTTTTGGAAACTCGAGTTTTGAGATTCACTTAAACTTTGGTCCAAAAGCTCAAAACACGACTTTGCTCTCGGAAGATGAAAACTCGAGTTTAGGTTTTGAAACTCGAGTTTAGACTTAAGTGCACGAGTTGCAAACTCGAGTTTTGATGAACAAACTCGAGTTTCTAACGCCGATTTTGAAATTCGATTTCTACGATTTTACAAAGTATTCTTGTTTGATCTTAATACTTTCCAGGAATATTCTCTCTATACCTAGCTATGTTTTATGATCTTATTAGTGAGTCTCAGGTGATTTAGAGAATGTTTTTGGAGTGATAAAGCAAAAAGCAAAAAGTGGTTCAGAACATTAAATGCACCGTTCGAGTGTTGCATTACTTTGGCTAATCCATCGCACACGGCCGCAAAGCATTAAAGAATGTTTTCTACAACAAGCAACTGTGTTTCCAACGGATTAATTTGCGAGAAGGTCAACACGGAGACTACTTGGCCGGTTTGGATTAAGCTAAGATTAGAGAGAGAAGAAGCCAAAATCCACTTCCTAACCTTGGCAGAGTTTCTCCAACGGATCTGTTGGGATAGCAACGGTCATTTAATGATCTCTGAGTATAAATAGGACTGCATTCAAGTCTTCCCAATAACTACAAAAACTGAAAACGCACAAGCATTCAAGTTTCTCAACTACCTTTCGGTTTTTCACTTGTATTCGTCTTTTGACATTATAAGCTTCGGTGTTTATTATTATCCACTCTTAGAGAGAGCTTTTATCGTAAATCATTTATTGAAAAGAATCACAAGTCAAGGGACTTGGTGATTTGGGAGTTCATTGATTACAACTTGTAAGGGGGAGTGAGTTCTAGAGAGAGAACTACTCTTTGAGTACGAGTGTGTAATCTTTGTGATAGTGGAAAATCCCGGAGAGTCCGGGGGATTTGGATGTAGGTCAAGTTGTTAAGACCAGAACCAATATAAATCTCGTGTTGTTTGTTCTTCCCTTTACTCTGTTCATCTCTGTTTTTGTTTTCTAAAAACAGAGCAACTTACAAAAGTTTTTAAAATACCCAATTTACCCCCTCTTGGGTATATAGCTCCACTTTCAACATACACATTTTTGGATATAGTTTTTATAATTTATAAAATAAAAATAGTTTTTGGAAAATAGCTTCCGGGATTTACGAGGTAAAAATAACTTTCGTAAAATAGATTTTAAAGAATAACTTTTGGATAAAAATGATAGTGTTTGGATAACTTCAAAACCTAAATTTTGACAAAAATTTGATAAATACTCCAAAATTGTTCAAAAGCTATTCTATGTCAAAACCTAGGTTTTGCAAAAGTTTTTCAAACACTCCAAAATTGTCCGAGAAGTTATTTTGTATCAAAATTTAGGTTTTGACAAAAGTTTACCAAACACTCCAAAAATTGTCCAGAAGTTATTCGTATCAAAACTTAGGTTTTGAATCCAAAACCTAGGTTATATAAAAAGCTATTTTTTCAGCTTTTTTCTCTCTCCTCTACCATCATCAAGTATCTTTTCAGTACTAATCAAGTATTCTTAAATATTTTTTTTAGTACCCTTCAGTACCTTGAAATATTTTTTCAAAATTAGTGATTACCATGAAATATCTTTTCAATATCCTAAATTTTTCTTGAAGATAATAAAGTATTTTTTTCAATATTCTTAAATATATATTTTAGTACCTATTACTACCTAAAATTTTTTTCAAGATTAGTTAGTATCTTGAAATTTTGTTTTAAGATCATAAAATAAATTTTCAAGATTATGAAGTATTTTTTTCAATATCATTAGGTATCTTTTTAGTACCCATCATTATCTTGAAATATTTTTTTAAGATCAGTCATTAAAAAGATACTTAAGGATAATTTTTTTAGATCCCACATTCTTATATTTGATATCTTTCAAAATCCCACTTTTATTTATACTAAAGAATACTTAATGGCTTTTTGTGAAGAACCATAATATATCGACAAATTATATTTTATATGATATCTTTCATAGTCCCAACTTTATTTATATTAAATAATAATTAACAGTTATTTGTAAAGAATCGTAACGTATTGTCAAATATTTTTTTCATTGTTAAGTATTCTTGAAGAATATATATAATGGTTCATTGTGAAAAACTTTTAAATACTATAAATAATTTTTTTTTTCCAGAATCATGTATTTTTATATATGACAGTTATTATTTCTAACGGTTAAGTTCTTAGAAAAGGTATTTAGGACTAAACTTTACGGTTAATTTCTATAATCGTTATATATATATATATAATTTTTTTTTTCTTACTAATATAAAGTTATGAAGATAAATCGTTTAAAATTGTTACATGAGGGTTATTTCGTACGAACCTCCATTTTTGTCATTAAATACATGATGGTTAATAATTGCAACCATTATATTTTTATTTTCGAGAATTCTATCTCTTAATACATGAGGAAGCACATATATTAACGGTTATGTATTAGTATTATATATTCTTGCGTGACCTCTACCTCAACATATGTGACGTTTATTTGTTGTAACTATTATACATTAAACATTATATATGCGTGTATCTGTAGTAGTGTAACGCAAAAAATAGTTAATTTGACACGGTAAGCTTCATTGATAGCTAGGATGACACTTAGAATGTGATAATTCTTTTTAAGAGTCCTTTTGCAATTGTGTTGATTTTCTTAAAATATTTTTTTTACTCATCATTTACATTTAAACTATCTCTTAATGAAGATAACAGAGATAATTTGGAGAAAAAATCGTGAATTTCTATTATAAATTCCCAAACTAGCTTATATATTTAATTATACAGTACTGCTGGAGGGGGCAACATGTACTTTTTGAGTATTATGGTATATTAGTGCATGCAATGGTGGAGCCACACTGTTGCCTCTGTCGCAATGAATATTTGTACTGAAAGAGAGCGAAGAGTGTGGGGGAAAGGAATGAGAGATGAGGGTGTAATATTTTTTTATCCCATCATCTTCGGAGAAGGGAAATCCAAAGTGACCTTATTTTTTGAATATATAGTACCTTTGGACACTTATTTCTCTCGCTCAAATGGGAAGGCTAAGTCGTAGCTTGTTACTTTCTGTCTCCACATAAGTCATGTAATTTCAATGCCTTCCTCTTATTATTATTATTATTATTATTATTATTATTATTATTATTCCTCTTCCTCTTAATGAATAAAAAGAAAAAAAGGAAATTGTGTGCCGCCTAAACCCAAACATACCTAAATCGATCTTGTCCCTCGTCTGCACTCTAAACTCCTTTGTCGCCTTCGTTCGGACACGTGTGTAAGTGTGGCTCGCCACCGGCAACTCTCTATCCGATAGGGCTCGGGAAGCTACCGTGAAAAGGAAGGATATTGTTTATCTATTGGTATATTTGTTAATAAAGTTGGTACTCGTTCTACCGCAAAGAATCTGCTAGTGTTGAGAGGGTTTTTTACGTAATGACTTTTGTTAAGGATAAGTTACGCAATCGGATAAGTGATGATTGGTTTAACTCATGTATGCTAACTTATGTTGAACGTGATGTGTTTGAAAATATTGATGATGAAGATATAATGCAATATTTTCAAGGAATGAAGAATCGAAGAATGCTTTTGTAATCGTTTGTTGTAATAGCTTAGTTGAATCTTGATTATTATTTTTCTATGTTAAGTTGAAGTTTTCTTTTCTTTTTTTGTTTATATTCTTTTATTTTTTAATGTATTTAAAACTTTCCTTTAAAAAAAAATCTCCTTGAATCATCCTCACTAATTGTGCAGACACAAACAAAAAATCCTAATTGTGCCACCGACTGCATGCATATTTAATTTTGTCCCTTTTGATAGCATATAAAGCAGCAACCCTATTACATTTCATTCTCTCTCTCTCTCTCTTCTTTTAGTTTATGAGGGAAAGCTTGATTTTGAGAATTACATTACACAAAAGATGTACTGCTAGAGAGGAACTATTGGGAGAGATCCTCTCTCATGCAGGAACCACAATCATGACTGTTAGATGTGGTAACAATTATGTTGGCATCTTGATTATATTTTTTTAAAAAAATTACACCTAAGTCCCAAACAAAAGAAAATACGATAGAAATTTCTCTTGAAATCTCTAATTTATAGTGAAGTCCTGTGGGATATTTATGTAATATATTCTAAGTGTGAAAAATCCAAAATAACGTTAATAAATACACCATGTTACTCTCTCTTTTAATCAATATGGTTATTTTAGACTTTTCACATTTAAAATATATTACAAAAATATCACATGGGACTTCACTGCAAATTTAAGATTTCAAGAGATTTTTTGTTATATTTTCTCTTGTTTGGGACTTGGGTGCAATTTTCTCTATCTTTTATTCCTGATTTTTTAAATGATTTATCATGTTTATAGTAATATAATAATTATGTAAAATATATTATATGCTTGTAAGTTTTGAGTTTACTTTAATTATATAGCTTCATGAAAATATAGAAAGAACTTAAATTTAGTCTATAAAAGTTTGAAATTTAATTTTTTAAAATTAAAATAAGAATTTTAATAATGTTACAAAAAAAAATTAAAAAAATATTGGAGGTTGTGCTAACCCACAAAAATGCAGGCTTTCCTAACATGTAGTCATCAACTTGAAAGCAAGGGACTCGATGGCCCACGAATTGGCGGGTCGATGTTAGTGTTATTCTTAGAGAGTTTAATAGAATAGTGGATGCTTTGGCCAAGAGAGGCATTTCAAATTCTATTCTTTTATGAGTGTCCTATTAGCTTTAGGGCTTGGTTAGACTATGAGTGTTTAAGATCCAATTCCCCTGTTGTGTAATTTATTTCTTGTATTGTAGGCTTTTATGCCATCATTTATAGCCAAAAACAAAAAAACAAAACAAAAAACAAAAAACTTATCAACCTACAACTCACCATGAGTCAACCTTTGACAAATGGATTGCCCACTTTACTGCCTCTTTTATGATACTCCCTCCGGTCCTAATTATAGGAGCACTTTTATAGTGCAATTTACACTATAAAATTGCTTCTATAATTAGGACCGGAGGTAGTATTTTTTTCCAGTCAACCATAGATGGGCTAGCAAAATAAGCCAATCTTTGCTCATATGGGGCTTGTTTGGGTTGGCGGTAGAAATTTGTGGCTTAAAAGTCATCTAACTTAAAAAAGCTAGGTAGGAAAAAATTCGGGTTATAGATAATGATTTGTGTTTGGATTGTCTATTTGGCTTTTTGCAGAAGTAGCTTTTTCCTTACCTGAGGAGTGTTTGGATTGTTATTTGAAAAGTCAGTTAAGATGGAAAATAACTAAAAAGGACATGAATCATATTAAGTACTACTATACATATTAGTTGTCTTGTAATAAATAAAGATAAAAATTTATATTTATATTTAAAATTGAAAAAATAAAAAATAAATGTATTTATTATTTAAAAATATATTTATATTTATATTTAAAATTGAAAGAATAAATATAGAAATTGTTAAAAAGGAAAAAAAAAAAAAAAGGAACTAACGCAGAAAAAGCTGAAAAGGAAGAATGATTATTGTGGTGGGCCCCTTCATGTGATTGGGCTAAAACTCCAAGAAACTAACACAAAAAAAGCTGGAAATTGGAGCAGTGAATAAGCCTAGCAGCGTTTGGCAAAATGAGATAAGTTGCTAGATGATCCAAACGAGTTCGAGTGGGTTTTTTGTCACCTTTGGCTCATTTACTTAAAAGTTCTTGATTTTTTTACACTAAAATGCTAATAAAAAAGACAACCCAAACAGCCCCATGATGAGCTTCTTTAGTGAGATAATCGACACACTTAAACGGGTTTCATGTGGTCCATATTAGAGCTCAGTGTCCCAATCTGAGTAAAAGGCATTTAAAAAAAAAATATTTGAGACGAATTATAAAAGGCCTTGTAATGAAAATCATGAAGGAAAAAAGTCTTACAATGAGAAGTCGATGGAGTACAAATTAAGATAGCAACAATATTTTATCTTAAAAATCAAAATAGGTCGCCAACCATGAATTATAACGAATGAATTCACCATTAATTAAGAGATCGAGAAATTCAGTTAGGGGAAAAAACAGAGAGATGAAGAAATTAGCGGCCTTCTTGTTTCTATTTTTTTTGTTTTTAAAAAAAAATTAGAAAATTATTTTCAATTAGTTGTTTTTTCAAAAAAAATTAGAAAATTATTTTTAAAACCTAAAAAATCAAACCAGTTTTTTAGGAGTTTTTTTTTTTTTTTTTTTTTTGGGGAAAATCCACATGGGGGCCCTTTTTGAGAAAAATCCCAAAAAGGGCCCCAAGATTCGACAATCCCAAAAAGGGTCCTTGGGCCCTTTGTGGGATTTTTAGAATTTACATGAGTTATAAATGTGGCTGATATAGTTGTTAGGGGTGATATTGTTGTTAATGTGGTGATTTAGTTGTTAAAATATTGTCGTAAATGTGGTGATTTAGTTGTAAACGGGTTAAAATTTTGTTGTAAATATGGTGATTTAGTTGTCAACGCAAATTCGAGAAAAGGCCCAACGGTCCTTCCCGGGATTATCAGAATCTTGGGGCCTTTTTTGAGATTTTTCTCTAAAAAGGGCCTCCATGTGGATTTTCCCCTTTTTTTTTTGGACGCCTCCACATGTCTACTATCAACATCACATCACCGTAGAGAGTCCTGGAACTAAAAATGAGTTCTCCAACCTTAGCTATTGCTGTAGCGTCAACCACCAAGGAGGAAGATGACCTGTTGCAACGTAGTGCAAAGAAGATTAAGAATGGGGCAGTCTCCATTGATGATGGGGAGTGGCCTGTGGTAGGTAAGGGAGCATTGAAGAAGGTGGCCCGTGGTCAAACCTTTGCTGATACGTTGAAAGGCATTAATGAAGAGGGGGATATGAGGGGTATGCAGGAGGAAGTTAACCCTTTGTCGGATGATGCCTTCTCTGATCACTCCATGAATGACTCTGGCAAAGAAGACAATGAACCTCAATGTGTGATTAAGGAAGATCCTGAGCATAATTTTCCTAGCTTTTCGTTTTCTGACAAGATGAAGAGGAGGTTGTATAAAGCCTGGAGTAATGCTGTTATAGTTAAACTCCTTGGCAAAGAGATTGGTTATAAGCTATTATTGTCTATTCTGCAGTCCCTCTGGGCAAAACGTGGAGTCATTTCACTCATAAATATAGGCAACGGTTTTTTTGTGGTGAAACTCTCGAACAAGGATGATTATCGTAATGCACTCACGGGAGGCCCATGGATGATCTTTGATCATTACTTAACAGTGGACCGTGGGAACCGCAATTCCATCCGTGGAGAACCAAGACTAATAAGGTTGTTGTGTGGGTTAGACTTCCCAAGGTGTTTCTTGAGTATTATGACCAGGAAGCCTTAACATGGATAGGGGATAGGATTGCCCAAATTCTGAAGATAGATATGAACACCTCCGGCCAACTCAGAGGGCATTATGCTAGGATTTGTGTGCTGATGGATTTGGAGAAACAACTGATGGCAGGATTCTCGCTGGATGGT
This sequence comes from Acacia acuminata, assembly GCA_019022655.1. NCBI lineage: Eukaryota > Viridiplantae > Streptophyta > Magnoliopsida > Fabales > Fabaceae > Acacia > Acacia acuminata. The sequence goes on from JAFJYI010000036.1 coordinate 3,463,789, forward strand.
GAGGAGTATGGTCTTCAGTATGAGGGGCTCCATGGTTTGTGCACACATTGTGGTATCTATGGCCATAGTGTTGTAGAGTGCCCATCGAAGAAAAAACCTCAGATTTCAGGGGAGTGTTCGGAATCTAATAAGAATCAAGGGAGTGGTGCGGGGGCGATATGTGAGGAGATCAAAGGGGCTGATGTGGATGTTTGGCGGGTAGTAATGAAACCAAAGAGACAGAAAAAAGTCTCTAAAGAGAAACAGGGGGCTGCCTTAATGCCGAGCGCTGGAGGGTCTCGGTTTGAAGCTCTGGCCGGAGGCGACGGTGAGGTGGAGGAGAAGTCTCAGGCGGTCCCGTCACCGGAGGTACAGGAACTGGTTGAAGTTGGTGAGCGGGTACACAAGGGATCTTTGAAGAAGGGCGGCAGTACGATGAAAGCTCTGAAGGTGAAGAAGTCCAATGGTAAGAAGAAAAGTGAGAAAAGTCAGAAGGTGGTGACTGGGTCTGACATATTGAGTGATGGTAGTCAGTACTTGAGGAAGGAGGAGCGTACAAGAGAATTAATGCCAAGGAAAGCTATCAGTGGAGAAGAGCAAAAGAGGGGTTCAGACGGTGCGGAGAACGAGGGGAAATCAATGAGTGCTATCGGTGACAAATCTAAAGGGGTGGATATTGAGAGCTTTGTGCCTATTCAAGAGACGGCTTTTTCCCTTGATGCGCTGGAACCAGGTGAGCTGGGTCGACCGGTGGGGCTTCAAGGTAAATTCTGGAGTGGGCCGGAGGATACTGGGCCTGACCATCACATGGTGGAGGATGACTAGGTCACCTACGTCGCTGAAGTGTCACTTGAAAAACATAATTTTTTTTAATTTAAAAAAACCATTCAAAATATATTTTTTTTCAAAATTTGTTTCTAAAAATAATTTATAATTTTTTTTTTGATAAAAAAACATAAAATAGAAACAAACAGCCCTATAACATTTTGCATGCCTTGCCTTTAATTCATTTTCTAATTAAATTGAATTGCGCGCATGAATGTATAAATATTTAATCAAGAGAATCCAAGATGTCCAAATCATGCTCGTGGCCATTTTGGCAGAGACCCAGAGAATGTAAAAACATTTTTCTTAAAAAAACTATATTTTAAAATATTTAACTATTTTTATTAATTTTTTTCTAAAAAAATTAATTTGAAATCTATGGTTTATATAAAGCCCGAGATAAGTTGCATAGTTCATTACGTGCCCATTTGAGACGGCGGTGATAAAAGTGAATTTTTTTTTTTTTTTTTTTTTTTTTTTTTTTTTTGGTAGATGGACTTTTTGCAAATGAAAGATAGGATAAAAGTCGGATTATAGATGTGATTTATATTTGGGAAAACGGTGCGATTTAAATAACTTTTTTTTTTTTTTCCCCATATGGGCTCTTATTTTGAATAGCGTTTGAAAAGTCAGTTGAGATAAAATATGAATGAAAATGACATAAATCTTATGGAATAAAACATATATATTCTAGTTATATATATTGTGATAATTGAATACAAAAATTTAATTTTAAAATTGATAAAAAACTAAATTATTATTAAAAAAATTTAAAAAAACTCTAAAGTACTTAATTTAATATATTCTAATGGATAAATTAGAATGTATAAACATGTATATTTAATAGTACATTGCATTAGATCACTTACCTCTAACATTTTTTCTCCGAAACTGAAAAAAATGATTTTCATCAGAACTGACTTTTTTTATAGAAGCCCATCAATCATTCAAAGTATCACAAATAGTTCAAATTAGTTTTTTTCCCCCTTCCGCTGAGCTTATTTCATTGTTCAGTGGGTTTTTGAGGTGTTTCAGTACTTTTTTTTGTTGCTCAAAAGGTGTTTCAGTACTTTGCCAAACATACCCATATGAGTTTTCATCGATTTTTATGTGTGTATATATTAAGAAAAATGAGTAAATATTTGTTCATTAAAAAAAGTTAAGTAATATAGTACTCCCTCCGGTCCTAATTATAAAACATTATTTAACCGATTTTGGGAAGATTAAAGAGAGGAATTAAATTAGTTAATTTTACTCATTTTCCTAAAATATCATTATTAATTAAAAAGAAACCTAAATTGTCTCATTCTTTTACTGTAGTGGAAGTCATAGAGATGTTGAATTGGCATGGACCACATGGCTTGGGCATGACCTGTATGCCTCTTTCTTTTCTGTTTTATTTGCTTTAAATGCAACAAATTCTTTGGCTCACAGTTTCAACTTCAGCCATGTGAAGCCGATTCCATTCTTGCTATTAGAACATGTGTTTTATAATTAACTACAACAATTTATATATATATATATATATATATATATATATATAATGAATTAAATTTATGAGTTTTATAATTAACTACAACAATTTTTATAATTGAAATAAATCAAATCAAACTTGTCAATTTTTAGACAAAATTAAATAATAAAAAATAATTCTTAAAATGCAAAATACCGGATTTTTGTAAAAAAAAAAAAAAAAAAGAGCTAAAATGTTTTGTTGTCGAAAATGTTTCAGAACAAAAAAAATAAATTATTATTTTTGAAAATATTTTGATAATATATTTTAACGTAAAAAAAACAATAATTCCTAATAACATTGTCTAATCATGTATGAATTCACAATAGAATAATGAGTTGAGGTGTAAATTGGTTAACCAAGTGTTACATTAAGAGCTCCTAGGCACAACAATATTTTGAAGGTATAAAAAATACCAATGAAGAATTGAAATAGAGCAAAAATACTAATAAAGAATTTAATTCTGATCATAGTAGCACAATCACCCTTTTGGTTTATTCGCTAAAGTTATAAATTCTTTATTGATAGTTTTCCCTTTCAATTGTTTATTGGTATTTTTGATACATTCAAAACATTGTTGTGCTTCGGTGTTTCTAAGCGTAATCGGTTGGCTAATCTACACCTTAACCCTATAATAAACATACAACTTACCCTTTAATTACTTTACTAATCTCTCATATAGGATCTGATTAATCTAATTTTGCTTTACCATTGGTGGTTGAATAAAAGTTGTAACCGACATTAGTTGATGGTGAAAGTGACGTTTAATTTGCAAACTTGTATATCACACACCAATTGAAAGATTAGGAAACAAGACAATTATAATATTCGTAATGAAGGAAAACACCCATGAAAGCTCTCTCCCAACTCCCATCCTCGTCAACATTTCAAGTTTTCAACCCTGGAATTAGTGCCTTGAACGAATTTATATCACACTGATAAACCTATACACATGTACTTATGAATGGTAATTAGTAATTAAATATGTGATAATTTTTTAAATTATTCTTATAATAATAAAATTTTCTCTATCTACATTTACATATCATTCTTACATTTCTCTCCATCTTTCTCTTTTCTCAATGAGAATTAAATAAGAGTAAAATTGGAAGACATTCATTAATAAATAGGGTCAAGGTGCAGATTTGCCAACCAATTATTACCCGAGAGGAGCGTCTCCAAGACAAATAACTATTGAGGGGACTAAAATTGCCAATCAACAATTACAAAGTGAAAAAAAAAAACACAATTTGGAGCAGATTCGCCAACGAACTATTACCACATCTTTGTCTTGGTGTCTTCGTCTTCCATTGATTGTCACAGTGTCGGCGACATTGGCATTTCCAAAACTTCTATTGTTGCTGGGTGTTCTACTCACCCTCTTGAACTCATCCAGTAGTCCACAGCGTTCGACAGACACGCACCTTACACCCTGGTTCCATCCCTTCGATGCCACAAGCAGCAATCGCTGCTGCCACAATACCTGCTTCCATGGGTCCCATCTCTGTTGGTGTTTTCCTTTTCCAACAAGAAGGCTTAACCGCTCTTTTCTTCAAAGATTTACGCCATCGTTCTACGCTAGTGCCTCATATTTTAATAGTTATTTGGTTTTTTTTTTTTTTCATTTTTAATAATTATTTAGTGTTTTTTTTTTCACTTTTTAATTGTTTATTGGCAATTTTGGTACCCTCAATAGTTATTTGTGCCAGATGCTCCTCGGGTAACAGTTGGTTGACAAATCTGCACCTTCACCCTTAATAAATATCTAATTAAGTGAACTTATATTTAGGACAAAAGATTTCTTCACTACGTAAAAGACTTATAATAATAAGGACGAAAGTGGCAATCCCTCTAGTTAAAAATCACTACTACATATTTATCTATATTTAGCGGTATCCAAGGGATATATATATATATATATATATATATGGTTGTCAACCGTTATTTATTGGGTCATATATTTGATGGTTTTTAATCAATGATTGTAACTTATAAAAGACTATATTCAATGGTTGTTCGTTAAAAAATGTGAAATATATTATCAAATACATTACGGTTCAAATGATGAACAATTATATATTTGACATAAGTTTTGGTTATCAGTAAGGTGTATATTTAACGTTATTGGTAATTAACCGTAAAATACACACAACACACACACTCTTAATGGTTGTTTTAAAAAAATGATATATGTGTCAACGTATTACGGTTATTAGCTAATAACTATGAAGTATTGTGGACAATTTTATTTTTTTAAAAAAATTGGGGTTCATTTTCGATAACCCTCCATATGCATATTACATACTAATGTACATTATAGAAACCAATTACAAATCCATTCCATGAAGTCATCAAAAAGTACATAAACAAAAATGTGCATTACTGAAACCAAAAGCTAATCCAAATTACCAACAAAAAGTAAATCAGTTAGAGCAAAAGAGAAGGAAAAAAAGAGAAACTAAAATAGAATAAACTCCGTTATGCTTCCATCCATTGATGATAAATTATTATAGCCAACTCCTCAATGATTTCTTCAATTTGTCTAGGTGAACATTGCTCAGAATATATAACTATCCTCAAAGTATTGTACGCAAAAAAAAAAAAAAAAAAAAAAAAAAAAAGGTGTTAAAATATATATGACTTGACTTTTAATTTAACTTAAAGACATATAAATTCATATATATACATAGCTCAGTATTAATTGAACCGGGATTGTAGGTGATTGGGATTGTAGGTGATTATGTCCTTCATGACATAATACCCACAATAAGAGCTCTAATTTGGTTGCAGCAGACATGATAAGCAAACAAAATGAAGTGTATCAGTCTAACGCAAAAAACCAACTCTGACAAATTTAACACAAAATTGTAAGTATTGGTGAATTAGCGCTACTCTCTTTCACTTGTAAGCGGATGCAATGCCTTTGCTTTTTAATGAGGGGTAGCCGAGGCCTTCATCCATGGCATAATAGTAAACAACTTTGACAAGATCATAATAAGAAATTAAAGCACCAAATTCATAATAAACTCTCACAGGACAATAAGAAATTAAATTACCAAATTTAAATTCATCAACTTACTTATTAAAAACCTTAACCATCTATGGTCAATTGTTTGCATCCCTATGAACCAAATCAAAGCACAAAATCCTTTGCATGAAGGGAATTAGCATGATGAGGATTCAATGACCCCTAAGTACAATAAACATAATGAGAACAAAACTAAGGAAAAAAATAATGAACATCCAATTTAATGAAGTAGTATATTCACCCCTGGCAGTACGACACCAAGAAATAACTGTCCTTCCTTCTTTGGTGCCCTTTTAATGACCATATCCTCTAGTTTCCTTGTTTTTCTCTCCACAAAATCTGGCTTATTGCCCAGATTGTCCAACATTCCTTAATACAAGTGCAGTTTATGGAATAGGAACGTGTCCTGTAGGCCATTGCAGGCTACATGCTCCTTGTAAATGTACCTTACATACAAAAACAAGCAAATTAGTATTTATAAATGCTATGACTAGCTAAGTATTCATTCCAGTAGAAATACTGGATATAAAAGTTACAAGCACTTGAGCTAGTCATATCGTCCATGATGATCTCTTTGACTAACACCCGATTGATGGCTTTAAATATGCCTAATTCCCCATATATATCTTGCTCAAAGGGGACTTGTTTGGTGTAGTCTTCTCACTCATGGTTTGTTTTGGTGACTACGTTATCCTATGCCTCAAGAACCATCTAGTGTTTACTAGAAACTAGCAGAACTGGTGAAATAGGTGGTTGAGGCACAAACATCGAACCATGGCTGGACTAAGCTCCCACATTGCTCTTCCTCCTTTTTGGTTAAATAAGTTGAGAAGTTAGAAAAATAGTTACTATAAACTTCATTAGTAAGCTCAAAAGATGACGATATACCTTTTTTGTCATTGATGGTATGACAATAATGAGTCGAGGCATGCAACAAAGCTAAGTGCAACTCCTTCCACTATATCTGTGTTTAGAGTGGGTATTAGAAGGGCATATTTAGGATTGGTGGCTGTCTTCAACTCTATCCAGTATGATTATGGGGGAGGGCAAGTTGTGAATTGTGTTCTCCCCCTGGAAGTTGTACATATGGCCTTAGAAACCGTATGTCGCTTGGGGCTATCTGCCACACACTCAACCTGTGCCTCACCTATACAGAAAGAAAATACAATTAATGTAAATCAAAAATATATAAAGCATAGGCTTTCGTCATGAGTCATACCACCTCAAGTAGAGTCTAAGAGGGGAATGTGCATTTATCTTTGGCACTTTGGGTGTGAGCCATTCCCTGCTTCCCCACAATGTCTTGGCTCATTAACTGATCAATAACAACTTGTTGTGCTTCAACCTACTGCTTCATCATTTCGATCATCTCCATATACTGTTGAATCTTCTGATCAGACACCCTTGTTTGCATCTTCCACTTCCCAAAGTATTCCTTTTGTCGACTCCATAGCCGACACCCCTCAAAAGACCACTATGGTCAGGACCCAGAGCCTTTTCCAAGACATCCTCATCCCAAGGAAGCTCACCTTACTCTAATTCTTGACTTAAGGTCTCATGTAGCAAAATCAAAGGTTAAATACCTTTTTATATGAAAAAATCAATTATAATTGAATCAAAATCATTAATACTTACCATTCTTGAGACAAACTCCTTGACTCAAGGATTGTCAACGTTTCCCTCTTTGTTTTGCCTTGCAACAGCCCAAAACACTCCATGGTTGATAGTCACATTTGATCCTAACCTCTGCTTCTCTATCAACTGCTGCTCGATGTTTGCATACCATGTGCGGTCTCCACAAAGAATGTGTATTCAATGTTCTTCACCCTTTCATGTTTACCCTGCTTAATGCCTTGAAATCTAGAAAGCACCATTATCGTACAAAAGTAGCCTAGTGGGGCTATTTGACAACTTCCTTTAGCATATTTGGAACCACAGACTCATGCAAAGTCGAGTTCCAAAAAATAATATTTTATCCTCACAAACCCTCAGATGAGCGCAACACCCTGCCGGCCTTATCGAGCACATAATCCTTCTTCTTCTCATCTATGTGGAATCCAGTCTACAAAGCACACAAATCATTGTTAGTGTTACACTACAACAACAAAAAAAAATTCGAATTACCGACGAAAATTACCCACAGAATCCGTCGGTAATTGTATTTCCGATGGAAAACGTCCATCACAAAAAAAAAAAGTGGTAGAAGACATTACTAACGAAATTACCCACGGAATTCTGTTGCAATTATCGATGGAATTTCATGGGTAATTTCTGACGGAATTTTTTCCGTTAGTAATTATGTTCTTGATTCGAAGTTTTTTTGTAGTGTTAGGTATACCGGTTAACAAGATACTATTAACTATGTATCATTATGTCTTATTAATACTTCTTCCCAAACAGCCTTCCTCATAGACTCGGTTGCCTTCTTCTAGTTGTTCAAAGTGATAGGCACGTTGCTTTTTGCCGCATACCTGAGGTAGCTAGCGAACTTATCAAATTTCAAAAATTGCCATTTCTTGTTCCATATCACATTAAGTTTCCCTCCCCTCTCTCTTTGCTTTTTGGATCTCCTTTATCACAACAAGGCCCTTCCTTAGTGTTCTTTCCTCTCGTTCTGTAAGTTGTGCGTCATCATCATCCTGCTCGCACTAAAAGGGTTGGCGGAGGGCATGGAGGGGTTAGGACTCTCAGTACTTGAGCCACCATCGAATGCCAACATATTAACCTCTAACAAATATTAAATCATCATTCTAACTTCTCCAATCATAAGCAATTAAAAATTTAAGACAAGAAAGTAAATTTCATATCCAGTTTGCCACTCATCATCAAAGAGCTCAAACAAGGTTTGTATTGATTTGATTTTTGTTCCTATGGTTGGCTTATAATTAGAAGAATTCATCACAGAGATCAAGCACAAATAAGCACAAATAATTCATCACAGAAATCTCTTCCATTTAAAATACCCATATCAAAGACCAACTTAGTTTGGAGTTTAACAAAAACATGAGGCTTAACTTGTGCACTTGTAACACCTAAGGCAATTATTATTTTACCAGCCACAACATGAGGAATGGATGTTATAGTAGCAAAATATCCACAAATCACAACATCATCTCCAATTGTATTAAATTCATCCACAAAAGCAATTAAAAATAGAAAAATAAAAAGCTGAATATATTTTGGCTCCAACACACTAGACAAAACCACATGGCTACTTCAAACTGATATAACAATGAGACAAAGTTATAATATTGGGATTTCATTTCATTCAGTCTTGATAGAACAAACGAAAGAACGATTCCTCAATTTCAATTCCTCAAAGTAGAACCAAATGGCTCCTTTGACCTCTAAACCCAGAATCTAGAACGGACTCATAAGTACTCTAACCGAACAAATCATCTAGAAAACGCAATTTAGAGAGTACGTATTTCGACTTTACAACAAATTAAGACCACTAAAAAGTCACTTTATAAATGTGCGACTCAAAAATGGAGATTCGAAGAACAACAAACACCTTCATGGACTGCAATGAACACACAATGGAGGAGAATGACAAGTCCAGGAATAACAAAGAGTGAAATAGTGGTGAGGATACTGGAAAAGAGTAGTTAGAGCTGTTCCAAGTACCTGGAGAAATGGTGGGAATTTTGTAATCACGACATAATATGGTTCAAAAAGGGATTTTAAAGATCTTTATTTGACGGTTTATTTTGGAAAACCGTCAAATATTTTAGTTGTCATGGTGTTTTGATAAACAATCGTCATATATTGATAGCCTATATTTAACGGTTTTTTATATACAATCGTCAAGTAAATGGTATTTTTTCCCCCAAAAAAACAAATTTATATATCACAGTGGTCATATAAAACCTTCATATATTGCCTCATAAACTTAACAGTTGTTTTAAATAACCATTATATATTTCTTTTCCATAATTCCACCTTTTTACATTTAATGGTTTCATGAAAACGGTTAAGTATGAAGTGTCAAATATGTACGTGATTCTGTAGTAGTGAATATAAGGCAGTTTCTATAAGAAATCTGTAGTCCATAATATATATTCAAGTTATCTAGAGAGTTAAATTAATTACAATTTCTCAAATATTACCCTATTTATTAGTGTTACACAATGTATATTGAGAAAAATGTGAGGTAAATTTAAACGGATTTGAATATGGGTTAAGAAAAAAAATTAATTTAGGAGAAATTTAATGACTTAATTACACTTTCTCAATTCTGGTGAGGTGATTTACAGTTTGGAGAAAGAAAATACACACACAAATGATTTATTAATATTATTTCTCACCCGGCCAAATAAAGGTAAGCACACCTACTTTTGCTTTGTGTTGGTTCTCTTTTCCTTAAAGTACATGCTTCATATATCATATCTCTCCCTCTTTGTCTCGTCTGTCTCTCAGAAAAATCCAGGTTGTTGTTACGTTGTTGCCCAATGTGCTGTTGAGTGTTCTTCTCATCTAACTTCACTTGCTCTACACGTACTCTCCATCTCCTGGATTCTCATGCCATGCTCTTTTTCTTTTTTGTTTTATACTTGAAAACTCTCCTTGAGCCACGCAAACTTTTTCCAAACTTATTTACTCGATCTATCTTCTTGTTGTGACCCTGTGTCTGTCAGGCTGTCATGAAGTTACAGAGAACCATATTAATTGAAGGTAGATAATAAAGCCTGAGTCATCATTCATTATGCCATTTGGGTTTGTCTCAGCCTGGAACAAGAGACGTAGAACCAAGTCTCAGGATCACACTGACCCTTGTAATCTTCTTATTCTTCTTCTTCTTTCTTTTGCTGCTGCAACTGGAATTCTGAACTTTGTTGATTTCAGGGATATATAAACCAGTGGAGTTATGGCAGATTGAAGATCAAACAGGTCAACGACCAGCAAAGAGGAGGCATGGATCGTCTGTGTTCACACTCAAGGAGATGCAAGAAGCAACTTGTTCTTTCAGTGATGATAATTTCCTCGGAAAAGGAGGTTTCGGCAAAGTCTATAGAGGCACTTTGCGTTCTGGAGAGGTAATTATATCTTATGTTCAATATACTTCTCCGAATTTCTCAGTCACACCACCACCACCACCACAACACGACCTTGACCCACCATCAGCTATATGGATCATATAATACCATTGTGATCTATCATTTGATTAAGTTCTTAATTAAGAGATCCTACTTAATAACGGCATTGACTGTTCTATTCGGTCTTCATTTACCTCTTTCCAGAGGACTCCATGCTGCTTGATCTTCCTTCCTCACCAGCACACATCCAATAGCCTTCTCTATATGTGTTCAAACCACTTCAAACGATTTTCTACCATTTTTTGTTCACAGGAGACAACCTCAGATCATAGCATGTCATATATATTCTCGGAGTTGTGGAAGTACATATGTATATTGTAATAGTAACATGTCTTGTTGTTATATGTGAAGGTGGTGGCGATCAAGAAAATGGAGGTACCAGCATTTAAAGAAGCAGAGGGAGAGAGAGAGTTCAGAGTGGAAGTGGACATATTGAGCAGACTGGACCACCCAAATCTTGTTTCCTTGATTGGTTATTGTGCTGATGGAAAACACAGATTCCTGGTTTATGAGTACATGCATAATGGCAACCTTCAAGATCATTTAAATGGTTTGTGTGTCTTTTGTAAATAACCCTACTCATCAAACAACAAGAACTCTTTTTGGATGATAAAGATTTGTTGTAATGAGTAAATATTGAGTCTTTTTCTTGTTTTGTAGGCATTGGAGAGAGAAAAATGGATTGGCCTTCAAGACTGAAAGTGGCACTAGGGGCTGCAAGAGGCCTTGCTTATCTCCATTCAAGCTCTGCAGTTGGAATTCCTATAGTTCATAGGGATTTCAAATCCACCAACGTTCTCTTAAATGCTAACTTTGAAGCTAAGGTTAATTAAACAAATTCTGTCAACAGAATTAAACAATGGAAGCACAAAGTTAGAAAGGTCAACTAGTTTTTTTAATATGCAGATATCAGATTTTGGTCTGGCTAAATTAATGCCTGAAGAGCAAGAGACTCATGTCACAGCTAGAGTACTTGGCACCTTTGGATACTTTGATCCTGAGTATACATCGGTATGCATTTAACTCTATTCAATATAATATATTAGACTTCATACCTTTAAAACCAATAATCTCTTTCAAAAGTAATACAGAACAAGCAAGTTTAAAAACGGATGCGCCATGAACAGTTAAAAACTCCCTTAATATATACAATCCATAAGAAGAGTTTAAGGGGAAAAAAATTATAAATTTGAATCACAAAATTGATTGAGTATTATATTTAGAACCATAGTAAACCATTCTACTAGCTCTTATAATATTTAGATCACCAGCCGGAGGAGTAATTTCTTTCATGTTGTGTCTTTGTTTGTATGTTGGTATGCAAGAGTAGTGATCTGATATTTTTAGTATTAATATATTTTGGTTGGAATACAGACAGGAAAACTGACTCTGCAGAGTGATGTGTACGCATTTGGTGTTGTTCTTCTGGAGCTCTTAACCGGACGCCGAGCTGTCGATCTCAACCTCGGTCCCAACGATCAAAACCTCGTCTTACAGGTACATACGTACGTACGTGCCAAGTGAATGTACAGGTTGATATTAAAGGAGAAATGATCATTTACTTGTTTTGTTTTTATGAAATATTGAAAGAGACTAACATATAGTTGATGATATGATATGATGTGAATCAGGTAAGGCATATATTGAATGATAGGAAGAAGCTGAGGAAGGTGATAGATACAGAGATGGCCAGGAACTCATACACCATGGAATCCATAAGCATGTTTGCCAATCTGGCTTCAAGATGTGTCCGTACTGATAGTACTGAGAGGCCTTCCATGTTAGATTGCGTCAAAGAACTTCAACTCATTATATATACCAATTCCAGAGGCCTCGGAATGCTTTGCATAGTTTCGGAATGATTTAGTTAGTACGTTTGAGAATATAACGGCCTTCTCTCTTGGTTTCTAAACTCTTTTCAAGTCAAAGGACTTCCTTTTACCTCAGAAAACTTGTGTAGATCCATAAAGGATGGTTTTATTTACTATGTGGGGCCTCTAGAGGCTGTTTGGATAATCTAACTTAATTATATTTTTCAATCTTCGTCTATTTTTTTTTTCCCACTACACAAAGTTTAAGTGAATTGGGTTTTGTAAAGTCAAGTATGTTTACGGTCTTAAAGAGCAATTATAGATGTTGTGTACCATACCAAACTCATAAACTATTTGGATTGGACTAGAAATTTGTTTTCCCGGTTGGGTGGTTAATGATCTGCAGTTTATTGTGAAATACATTTCATTGATTGATTGATAGGAAAATCTTTAAATTTAACATTAGCATGTGAATTTAAGATTGGGATGCTGGATTCCGTGTCACCATGATTTCTCTATTTTCTCATATAAACTAGTAATTTTAAAAATACTGCTATTAATATGCCAGAAATTTTTATTTTATAAATACTAATTAATCATATAAAATGAGTTTATTAATTAATTTGTCAATAATTTGATTAATTTTATAATTATTTATCGAATACATCCCTCTCATATGGCATTGTGAAGTGTGAACCAGGATCCGCATGCTTTTTGCTCACATAAAATACGAAGTTACGAACCATCCAAATGTAGTTCAAACAGTTCAAATTTGAACTTTTTAATTATTTTTTCAAATGAAACATTTATTTTTTTAGGGGAAAAAAATTCTTTTAAGGGTTAGGGGCAAAAACGCTCATATTTTTTTTTTTTTCAAAAGTACATTTAACATCATATATTTTTTATAAGGCAAAAATGTCTAAAAATGCTACATTCGATGGTTTAGACTAGGGGTGTTCATCACCCGGCGCCCGTCCGTCCGCCTCGCCCATTGAAAAATCGCTCGCCTTGGTCCAAGGAAAAGTAAAAAACTGGGTTGGGCACAAAAAAAGGCATTTTTATGCGGGGGTGGGCATCGGTATGGTATGCCGCCCGCCCATTTAAAAAAAAAAATAGTTATAGTATTTTTTATTTTTTTTAATAGAATAAAAATTTATTTATATATATATATATATATATATTAAATAGGGTATTCTATATTTTTTACAAATTATATATAACTTATAATAAAAAGATATCCTCATTTCTTCATCTCTTCCCTTTTCTCAACTTGGATGCCCTAAACGTTCATTCTCTCCTCTCTCGTTCTCCACTTGCTCTAGCTTGATGATCTTCCGATGACTACCTCTCCAGCATCCGAGTGCTTAATAATCGGTTACTTAGTCTTCCGGTTTCCAGTGCTGCTCATCATTCTCGATCTCTCCAGTCTCTACGGTGCATCGTCTTCCGATATGATTTGAAAATTTGTTTTTTTCTTTAGGGTGTGGTAGGGTATCGCCACTTGGGCATGTAAGGGCCGCCTGCCCGATCCCATTATTACCCGCCAAAAATGTTAGGGCTTCTATCGGACAGTAGCCGGACACTGGCAAGTTTTTGCAAAAATGATCTTCCGGGCGGGGGCATCGGACAAGGGTCTCACCGCCCAACCCCGCCCATGAACACCCCTAGTTTAGACAAACGGTGGTTATTTTTATATGATTATTTAAAAAACACCCCACATCCTCTATCGCTCTCTTTAGTCAAAGTCAAACACCGCCCTCTCTCCCCCTCTCTTTCTTTTTCTCTCTACTCCATCCACCACCGTTCTTTTCCCACCCGCCACCATTCTCTCCTCCCCCACTCTTCCCCAAAACCGCCACCTTCAACTCCGCTGCCTCTCTCTCCTCCTCTTCTTCTTCCACCACTCCCCTCTCTGTTTCCTCCATCACCTCCTCCTCTTCCACCTCTCAAACCGTCTACTTCGACGTCGACCAACTCCATCACCACCTCGCTGCCGGTGACTTCCGCAAGGCCAACAAAGAGACTCGTTGCGTCCTCATCATTCTTTCCGGCGACGATGCTCAGAAGCGCGTCCATGTCTTCTTCTCTGAAGTCCAATTTATCTCTGAAACTGACCTCAAAACCATTTCGGGCAGAGTGTGCAGAAGACGATATTCCAGAAAGCAGAGAGGGACTTCACCAAGTTCTTCCTCAAGGTTGGTTGGATAAAAAATCTTGACACGGAGGTGGAACTATCTGGTGATCGACGTTTCAATTCTGTTGCAGTTTACGGTGAGAGAGGGGGAGTGAAGGAGGGAGGGTGTTTGAGTTGGAACTGGGAACGAAGAGTGGAGGAGTGAGAAAGAGAGGAGAAGGGTGTTTTTTAGAACGGGCTGGGAACCGGCTTGTCTGCTCTGTCCTTGTTCTTACTCTTGCTCCACTCCTTTTCTTCAAAACGGTGCCACCGTTCTAGCGCTAAAACAGTGCACATGCACCTGGTCCCTTCTTTTTCAAAAAATAAAAAATCTGAGTAGTGACTTACTAAAAAGATATTTTTGGATCTTTGATCTCTGGTTGATATTGATGAAAAGCTAATTCATAATCTTGATAACTTATTTTATAATCTTAAAAAAATCTACTTTCAATATTAGTCAAGATTATCATTCGAGCAGAAAGAATCATTTTTTTTATATATATATATATATGAATATTTTTATCCCTTAACCCTTCTTTTCAATTGAAAAAATCGGTAGAAAAAGTTCCTAGTTGAAAATTTTATTAGTTAAAATATCTAAATTTAATTATTAGTATTTTTTTAGGGTAAAATTCTACCTAAAAATATTTTTTGAGACCCTAAAATAAGTTTTCAAGATCGTAAAGTATTTTTTTTAGTACCATTAGTATATTGAAATATTTTTCAATACTAGCCACTATCTATTGAAGCACCATTTAATACTTATATTTATGATCAATTAGTATTAAAATATTTTTTCAAGACCCTAAATAACTTTTCAAGATCATGGGGTATTGTGTCCTAAAAAGTATTATTTTTTTTTTTTAATATCAATCATTATTTTAAAATATATTTTTAGTATCGTTAGTATCTAAATTTCTCAAAAGTATTTTTTCAATGATCTTAGTCAAGTATCTTTAAGTATCCTTTTAATACCAAAGTATCGGTATCCTAAAATATTTTTTCAAGATCCTAAAATATTCTTTAAAGATCATGAAGTATTTTTTTGGTTTTGATTAGTAATCTGAAATATCTTTTTAATATCCGTCACTACGTCTTTCTAAAGAAAAGGAGAGTAGTGGAGAGTAAGGATAAAGGAGGTCTAAGTTATGATATTTTTGTCTTATTTTGAGAAGTTCATAGGAATTTTTTGCCTTCAAGGAATGTATGTGAGGCCAATACATTTTTGAGAAAAGTATATGGGTATTTTTACCTTTTAACCTTTTATTTTAAATTGAAAAAAAAAATTGGTAAAAAAAGTCCTCGTTAAAAATTTTATTAGTCAAAATATCTATATGGTGTGTTTGGAATAGTGGTAAAAACTGATTTTTTAATATGATTTACGCTTTATAAAATAAGTATGTGAGAAAAATTTAGTCTTGTCTTACGTGAATGTGTTTTCCAAACGCTAACTCAAATACACACATAAACTTTAAGACATTTTCTAGCCTCTGGTTCGTTGAAGTATGAACATACTCGAGCAAAATTGAGGTTATGTTAAAAAAAAAAAAAAAGTAAAGAGAAAAATATGGAAGGGAGTACTGTAAAGGAAAGCTTTCTAAAATGGTAAAAAAAGTTTACTACTTTTTGGGAAAATATCAATTATTATATTATGATGATAAAAAAAAAATAATAATAATAATTTCCATTGTGTTTTTTTTTCTGCCATTGTCGGTGCTCCGGCTAGTGTCGGTGCTCTGTGGTTGACTGCTTGCGTCTCTCTCTACACTCGCTCGCACACATGAAAACCAAAACTGATAACATTTTTTTAAATTTTTTATAGCATCTCAAACAAGAAAATATAATTATGATTTTGAATCTTGAGGATGGCATGGTTATATTAATTGAATCTCTTGGTCCAAAACAACAATAATTGAATCCAACCAAATAAAATAAGGGCAAGCGAGCCACTTGCTAGTGAATGATTCAAAGGAAATATGAGTATTGGACCCACCAATTCTAGCCAAAAAAACAGACATACACATATAGAGGAAAACAAAGCACATTTTTCACTTTGTGACAATTTGGAGGCGTGACTTCTAACTTGTTTTGAAGTTTGAACAAATTAACTTAAGTATGCCATTTCCAATGTGATTAAACCTAATTATGCATATTTCAAATAATCCCACTAGTATATTTTCAATTTTTTTAAAGGGAAAATTTCATTTAGCCCTAAAAAATGTGACTTAATTTTATTTAACCCTAAAAGATTATGAAACTTCACCACCCTCTTGGATCAAAATGAAATTGAGTTTTGTGAATGAAAAGACAACTATGCCTTTCTTTTACTTTTTCAAAACAGCATTTACAAAACAAATATGAAAATTCACAAGAGAAATATAGTCATTTACAAGACAAATATAGATATTCGAAAAAACTTAGGGAATTAAAAACATTTTGACCATTTACAAGACAAATATAAAAATTTACAAGACAAATATGAGTATTTACAAAACAAATAAGACAATTTTATTGTCTTGACACCTACAAAACTCAATTTCATTTTAACCCAAGGGGATACAATGTAAAAATTCATAATCTTTTAGGGTTAACTGAAATTAAATCACATCCTTAAAAAAGCTAACTAAAATTCTCCTTTTTTTTTTTCAATTCAATTAACAGAGCCAACACAATCATATCAGAATAAAGAAACAGAAACCTTTTATTAAACCAGATATTTCAAATCCACTACATAAAGTAGATAACTAGTAACAAAAGAATATAATCAATAAACCCCAAGGTAGTAATATTATATTTAATTTCTAAATATACATCCATTGATTCCCCAAACGTAACAATGATCTCTCCCAAGAACATGCCTCTGGTTCCTTTCATTTTCCTCATTAATATCTGCATTTCCATTGTGGGACAGCACAGCCCGATCTCAATTAAAACTAACCAATCCTCCCCCAGAACCCCCAATTTTTTTTTTTATTAAAAAAGGAAAACAAAAAACAAAAATAAAAACTCTCTTCCAGTGCAATGCCCATCATCCAAATGGACCAAACACTTCACACAAGGCTAAAAACAACAAAACACAGACTAATTGAAAATAACTCAGAAGTTCAACTCCTCCTCATCTTCAACTCCAAGCCTCTCATCATCAATATATCTGTCTCATGTTCTAGACAGAGTGCTAATTCCATGGCGTATCAAAGATATCAAACGATAGAATTGGAATGCATAAATAATAGTGAGACTACTGCATCCATGTTTCATTGATTTGGTCAGAGCTACACTTGCTGCTTGATTAGATCAACTTACTTTAAGTGATTTTATGCCGAGAGGAATTTTGCCTTGCAAAACGATGGGCACTTGATTCACCCGATTACTTCTCTGGGCTGATCATTATTCCAATTCCTGATCATCTGCAGAAAAATCTCATTCCAAGTATCTATAGGACCAGGCAAGCACCAATGAACACAATCATTTTGAACTCTCTCTTTAACTCCATCAGCAAATGGAAATGGATACATGTAAGCACCTGGATGCCCGTCTGGTCTCATCAAAGCCAATTTAGTCACATCCAATACCTCCAATCCAAATTTTCCAGCATTATAATTAGCCCTAGCAGCTTCAACTTCTTCAACCTCAATCTTCCTCATATCATAATCCATCCCTTCAGGCTCCTTCTCTAACAATGGCTCGGTCTTAGGACACGCCCCAAGCTTATCCCACTCTCCTTCAAAATGAGCAGGAGAAAATGTTGTCACTGTCACATTAATCCCATCATCACGATTATCAAGACTCCTCCTTTCAACTATGCTCTTAAGGGTTGTCCTTAGAGCCTTCCTTAAAACTTCATAGAATCCAATTTCTGTGTGGTTCAAACCAGGACAGTAATGGCAGCCTAAAACTGAGTCACCCTCATGGTAAACAGCAGGATGCAGAAACCAGTGACCTATTGAAAGAACTATCAAATCTATTTGGTTCAGATCTTTTGCCCATCTCTCATCTACAAGATCTAAGTACAGTTTATTATGATCCGGTCCTGTGCTTGATTTCTCAACCCCTTTTACCAGAAATGGAGACCAGTACACAGATATTGTAACATTGTGAGAAGCAAAATGCCATTTTCGAAATTTGTTGTCTTCCCATTTCTATAGACCAGATTTGGGGTTGAAACAGTGGATAACATACAGAGAAGTGACTCTAATTGGTTTCTAGCCATGGAATCGCCCACAAAAGCTAAGTGCTTGTGGTTGAGAAGTTGAAGAAAAGATATGGGTTCAAACCTTGGGAGGTTGCAGTGTGTGGGTTTCCATCTCCAATAGAGATAGCTTGTGTCAGGTCTTCCGTGGCGGATACAGTTCTGGCCTTCCTTTATTGTTCCACAGGTCGTGCCGTTGTATAAAGGGCCTCTTGTGTCACGGATCCATTTGCCATTGAAGTAGTCACATGGTGGAGTCTCATTGGGTTTTTCTTCTTCTACAATTTAGCAAAAATAAATAAATTAAAAAAAAAATTACAACCTCAAGTTGCTAAATGAGATTTGAATCAAAACCCATAAAACAAATCTGTAATCTACCTGATTCTGAAGAAGAAGAGTGAGATGAGAAGGTGATGGTGGGTTGAAGAAGATGGGAATCCGGAGGAGGAGGAGGAAGACGAAGAGGGTAAAAGTACAAACGAAGGAGGGCTAAGGGAAGAAGAGCATAGAGAGCGAAGAGGAAGAGTTTCTTGGGGAAGGAGAAAGATTGGACTTTGAATAATGGGTTTGTTGATCCCATTTTCATACGGGTCTTCTTCTTCTTCTCCTCCTTCTGTTATGCTTTCTGCTTTCTTCTGTATCTTTTTCTGTGTTCCCAGACTGGAAAGTGTCTGATTTTTCAATTTTGTTGATGAGAGATGAGAGAGAACGTCGCAATTTCTCATAACCTTCCTATAAAGGACCAGTCTTCATATATATATATCTATATGTACAGGGAAAAACACTGTTATTGGAGAAGTGTATCCTCATATAACACATACATGAAATGATGGGACCCATATATATATGCAATTAGTATTATATATATATATATGCCCCACTATTTATTTAATCTTCTTCTTCTCATACGGTGAGAAGTTTAAACTCCATATATATATATATATAGATTATTTTGCTTATAAGTGATTGTCTTGCCAATTTGTTTTGTTATTCCACTTTTGTCCTCGTCCCGTGTTGCTGTCAATAAAATATCCCGATTGACTCAGAACAGGCACAGCCGCACAGGGACAAGACCAGCAGGTCAACACAAGCTTCCCAGATTCACCGATATTCATATATACACGCAAATGAAAAATACAAATAGTGCGGTATATGTTATTATCACTATCAATTTTAATCATTATTAATATTACTACTATTTTTTACTATTAGATCAGATTTCACCTACCTTTATCATTTCCCTCTCCTATTGAAATTTTGATTTAATGGTGAAAAAAATGATAGTAATATTAGTAGTAATCAAATTGTTAGTGACAATATTTTAACCTTGTAATAATTCTAATCATGGATTTACTTCTTTTTAACAATGTTTGAAAAGTTAGATTACTCTAAATGAGTTAAAAATATTTCACTCCTTTATAGTGATAGAAGATATTATTATAATGAAAATTTTAATATTGAATATGATAATAAAAATAATAAAAATTTTCAATTTTAATTTTCTTATAGTGTAATTGTAATAATTTTTAAAATGATGCTTGTAGCCCTGTAAAATGTATAACTGGTCATTTTAAGAATTTTTTTATGTAATTTGTGCATGTTAATATTATATGAACTCGGAGACATAATAGGAAGAAACTCAAAATTGATTTTACCTCCATAAAAAATAAGTGATAATTTAAAAAATATTAAGGTGTTTATCCAAACACATAAATAATTAATTACACAGTATTATATAAAGAATACAATGATATTTTATTGAGTCACTATTACAATAGGCAAACATTGAGCTGGAAAGCAAGTGACTATCAGAATCATATTTTTCAAAGAAAAGATAGAAAAATTTACGAACCGTGTTTTCTCTGTCACGTTGTGGATTTGACTTTCATTTTTTTTTCCCTTTACTCTCATTTTCTCTTTTTTTTTTCCTATTTTTGACAATTGGATGAAGATCTCAACAACACAGATTTAACATATTATAAAAATATTATCATAATTTTACTTTAAAGATATAATCTGTTAAATTTAAATTGTTAAGATCTTAATCCAATGGAAAAATAAGGGAAAGAAAAAAGATAAGGGAAAAGAAGAATAAGGAAAAAAAGGAGGAAAGCCAAATCCATTATACAAGGGCCTAAAAATGAGATTCCCAATAAATATGTATAGCTAAGTCATTAAATTAAACCTTGATCTTTCAAATTCAATTTATATGGCTTTTTTTTATATATAAAAAAGTTTAGGTGAAGGTAGACATAGGTACTCCACTAAGGTCAGGGCATGCCTCCAGGATCAGAGAGCGCTTACAAAGGTACTTGCAAATTGCCCATCAACAAGGCTCCCCATATTAACCAACGAGTATCGAACCTCCTCCCTTTTGGAGTAAAGGCGTCCTTAGCTAATTGTGCTAGTCCTCGTTGGCTCTATTTATATGGCTTTAATTTCATTACGTGTGGTCGAAATTGCCATTACCATTAGCTTACACTAAGCCATAGTACCCAATTAGAGGAACTCATTGGGTCTTGAACTCATTCTCGGAGAGCTTAGGATGCCTGAAATAGACTTCCTGACAACTGGGTTGGACTCAAATAACTTGTCATATCTTAGCACTAAAAGAAGGAAAAAAAAGTTATCAATGGACGCTCTAGTGCTATCGTCGCAGGAAAAATAGCCAGTGCCACTTTCTCAAGAAGAAGACGATTTGCTTGCTCGAAGCTCCAAGAAGATCAAAAATGTCCTTAACGATGACAATATACTGACTGGTCATTTGCCAAAGCTGGGAGAAAGTTCCAATGCTGCTTAGAAGGGAATCCCTTCATTTGCTGATAAGTTGAAAGGTACCTCAGATCATGAGAACCAACTGGATGAAGATAATGGACCGAGAGAAAAATGCCTTATCCGATGAATCCTTGTCTGATGGTATTTATGAATCGTCAGATAGGGAAAAGGACGGAAAATGGTGTAAGATCACAAAAAGTAAATCGAGAAACTTCCCATCCTTTAGTTTCTCAAATATGATGAAAAAGCGTTTGTACAAGGCCTGGAACAATGCAGTTATAGTGAAGCTCCTGGGTCAGAATATTGGTGACAGGGCATTAGAGAGTATATTGCAGTCCATGTGGGCTAAAAGAGGGATCATCACCTTGATAAACATTGGCCATAGTTACTTTTTAGTGAAAATGACCAATAAAGAGGACTATATTAACACTCTTACCGGTAGACCATGGATGTTATATGATCACTACCTCATTGTGAAACCATAGGAGGCTAGCTTTAGGCCTAGACAAATCCTCCATAGAGAAGGCTGCAATCTGGGTTAGGATTCTTAAGTTTCCTCTAGAATACTATGATGAAGTGGCATTGACGCTAATCGACAATCGGATAGGATCAACAATTAAGGTTGATATGAATACTTCCTGTCAACTTGAAGCCATTTTGCACGCATCTGCGTTTTGGTGGAGCTTGGGCAACAGTTAATGCAGGGGTTCTACCTTGATGGAGAGAAATTCTTTCTTAAGTATGAAGGCTTGCACCTATTGTGTACAAACTATGGAATTTATGGTCATCGGAAGGAAACATGCTTACAGGGATGAAAGGAGGATATGGTGCCGCAAAACATCCCTTGTAACGTCCCGAAATTTATTTAGAATAATGATAGGATAAATTAATGGTAATTAATTTACCAAGAAAATTTATTATTAGAATAATATTTTCTAATGTTTGTTAAAATAATAATAAAAAAATGTAATAATAATAATTTTTACTATTTTAATATATTGTATAATATATTATAATATATATCTATATATATATATATATATATACACACATATTAGAATCGTGGTTGGCTTAAAGTTAAAGGGGGGGGGTAATAAGATTCACCCTACCCCAAATTTTGCCCAACCACCCTAATTTCACCCCCACATTTAGCCCCCATTTTCACCCTTTTACCCCCTCCCCAACCATTATAAATACGCACCTTCGGGTGCGTATTGAAGCAGAAACAACCGAGTGTGAGAAAAATAAAGAGAGGAAAGAAAGAAGGAGAGAGGGAAAGCGTAGAGATAATTATTTGGGGAGACTGGTAGTAGCTTTTTAGTGATTATTTGGGAATTAGCGAGTAACATATAACTCGAATATTCTTTCCATATACTTGTTAATTGTGTATGATTATGAATTATTTTGTTATATGGACTGAATTATATGTATATGTATTATTATGACAAAAGTCAAAAACTACGGTTTGAGCCCAAATAAAATTATAGTTTTGTGCCATGAAAATTACAGTTTTGTACCCAGCTAAAATTACAGTTTTGCCCCTGAACTTCAGAAATTACAGTTTAGTCCCGAATTCAAAATGACAGTTTAGTCCTTTGAATTTCAAGAATGATATATTGGTCCGTTGAGATTTTATGAGATATTTGTTATGGGTTGGAGTAAGAAGGAATTTGAAATTGAAGCTTGTGATGATATTTTCTATAAATGTAATGACAATGATCTTGATGGGAGCTTGATAAGTGGAAGCTTGATATTGGTCCCGAATTCAAGATGATATTTTCTGGGTTGGAGCAAGAATGACATATAGTTTTATGATACTTGTGATGATATTTTCTATAAATGGAAGCTTATTTTAATATACTTTATTTTATCATGGCGGCTGTATTTGTGATGGGTTGAAGTAAGAAGGAATTTGAAAGATAAGATTTCTTTATGTCACCACTTGGTGCACACTTCGGATGGTACTTATCAAAGCCCATCTTCCATGTTTTCCTCCAATTTGAGATTACATTGGAGTTGTGGGACATGTCACACCTCCTTAGTTGTTATTTTTAAGTAGGGGAGCCATAGTCCATACTTAAGCTCTATACCTTTGGCCAGGTGTATCTTAGGTTTTGTTGAGCTTGGAACCATCCAATCAAATAAATGAGTTTCTGTCAGACTATATGTTAACCTATGACTCCAGTCAACGGTACAAGGGTGGACGGTGATATAAGGGAGGCTGCATATTGCATGTTATAAATTGTATAGTTCACAATTTGATATAATGATTATTACTTTTGCAAAAGAATTTTATATGAGAAATTATGATATATATATATATATATATATCGTGTGTGTGTAATCAACTCCTTCTTTTTGTCATATATAATTTGCTTGTGTACGATAGAAACTTTTAGTAGTTACTGAAACGTGAAATCTCATCCTATATTAACATTTTTCAGGTGAACATTCTATTAGGGAACAAGGGAAGGCACCTATGGAGTGAGCTTTTAAGGGTCATTTGTACTCCTGTAGCTTATGTTAGGTTATTTTTAATTGTACTTAACTCTGAAATATTTTGGAAACTTATTTGACTTCGTATTATGAATTTCATTGAAATGGCTATGTAATGTAATGATTTAGATATTGATCATCCCTGTTGGAGGTACTTCAAATATTTTGGCCAAGTTTTCAGGTGTTGAATTTGGGGGTGTTACACCCTGGGAGCTAAAGGGGATGAAATGATGAAAGAACATCATGAAGGTGAGGAGGAGCAATGGCGGGTGGTGCAAAAAGCACAAGGACCGAGGAAATTGAAGGACAAGGCATCAGATGTGCCACGACAGCAAAAGGAAGGGTCACGATTTAACATCCTGGCTGATGTGGCATACTCATCTATTTCCCCTAATGAAGAGAGAAATGGGAATAAACAACAGAATATGGGTTTGGCATGTTTACATACGGGAAAGAAGAAAGGTAATTCGCAGGTGGATGTTAGCGAGCTGCAATAGCAGAGCAAGGGCAAATTCGTTAGGGAGATAGTGGAGCAGGCACCAAGAGGAACCATACGAGGAACAAAAGGGTGGATAAAAGATTAAGGGATGAATTAGGAAAACAGGAGAATGGTGGGACCTTGATGATCACGATGGGCAATGCAGAGGATTCTAGTTTGGGCTATGATATTGTGCTTGGTGGCCCAAGAGAAAATACCAATGAGGATGATACCATCCTCTATGGCCCCAACAATGAGATGCTAATTTGTGGGCCTCTAGCCCCTGACCCAAGTGACGAAGGAATGGAGGAAGAAGGGCTTCAAGTTGAAGTTGGAGCAAGCCCAATGGAGGACGATGTAAGCCACGGTTGTAATGAGGATAGTATTGTTTCTCTGGTCCGGAAACTCCCCTATAATTGGGCGTGTTTCCTCTACTTTATTTTATTAAAGTTTTTTTATGGATCAATTGATGTATTGGAATAATAGAGGCTTGTGTGGGCCGGGCCTCTATAGGAATCTTCATACCTTAATCCATGGGTCCAAACCTGTCTTAGTTGTGCTAGTGGACACTTGGATCTCGAGATGAAACCCGCATCCGTCATCTTCTACCTCTTGGTTACGATGAGTTTGCGATGATTTTGAGCGAAGGGAGATCGAGGAGCTTGATCACTCTTAAGAAAAGTAGTGAGATCTCTATATCTATTATTGAGGAAGACACACAGTTTTTCCACTTTTGATGCTGCGTTCCAGGTAACCCTGAATTTTTGTTAACCTCTGTATATGTGTTACCCCATTCTAATTTCCGTTCCATCTTATGGGATAAATTGAAAATTTTGGCTAATTGTATTACTATGCCCTGGGTTGTTTGGGGGGACTTCAACGATATCCTCTCCTTATCTGAACGATTTGGTGGAGCATGACGATACACTTCTCGCATTGGCTGGTTTTAGGACAAGGTTCGATTGTGCGGCCTTAATGATCTGGGTGCGTTAGGACCCAAATTCACCTGGAAAGGGCCACAACTGGTTGGATGTCAAAGGCTTTTTGAACGTTTGGATAGAGCCCTAGTCAATAATTGATTTCCTCTCATCTTTGCCAAATGGCGCTGTTAAGGTTTTGCCTCGCACTCAATTTCTCATATCATAACCCGATCTTACTAAAATTGGGCACCCAGATTAATGATCGAAAATAGAGACCCTTCAGATTTGAGGCCATGTAGATGGAGCACAAAGGATTTAAAGGCTTCTTGTCTGATCAATGGAAAACTGATGATGAACTAGATTCAAATGTAAATTCTTTCCAAAGCCAAGTAATGGAATGGAATAGGGATACATTCGGCTATGTTGAGTATAGGAAAAAAAATTATTTTGGCAAGACTTAATGGTGTGCAGAGGTCCCCAACACATCCTTTTTCCTGATATCTTCACAGACTTGAGGAGCAGTTACACTTGAAACTAGAAGAATTATTAAACCTTGAAGAAATGAAATGGCATCAAAAGTCAAGGGTGGAATGGGTTGTTAAAGGAGATAGAAATACTAGATATTTCCATCTCAAAACCACTATCGAGAAGAAGGCACAACAGAGTACTAATGCTACAAGATGAATCTGTTGTTTGGGTTAAGGAAGCAGAGGATGTCAAAAACTTAGTAGTCACTTTCTATAAAAACATTTTCAGGGAAGAGGACCATGTAGATCAGCCTCTCTCCACGACGAATAACTTCCCGGAAATTGATAATGCTAGGATGGAAGCCCTATCATCGTCGCCAACAGTGAAAGAGATACATGAGGTTATTAAAGCAATGAGGCCCTTTAAAGCCCCCAGGGTGGATGGTTTTCCACCTATGTTCTACCAAATGAACTGGAATCTGATTGGTCCGACGGTATGTAAATTTGTCATTGCTGCTTTTGAAGTAACCATGGATATTACTGAAGCTAAAAGAACTTTAATTTCCCTTATTCATAAAAGAGATCAGCCTCTTCAGGTCTCCCATTTCAGACCGATCTCCCTCTGTTCTGTACAATACAAATGCATCACGAAGTTAATCTCTTTAAGGTCATGGATGAACTAATCTCACCCTTTGACAGAGATTTGCCGTAATTTCCCAAAATAACCAGATTAGAAAAGGATTTGCAGTATAATGTAACATGGGTTGTTTCCCAACGAATTCACAGTCGGTTCAATTCGAACAGCAATAAAACAGTAACAGTAAAATGGGGGTTTTATTTTTGGTTCAAACAGAATTAAATCGAAATAATAGAGATAGAATGAAATTAACACGAGATAAACAGAATAAAGAAGATTAACCCAGGATTTCGAATTCCACCCCTTCCTCGGACGAAAATAGATTTATAACCGAACTCGTGATCGAACGGGCATACCGAAATCTACGCATTTGCCCAGAAATTCCCTCAACCGAACAATCGTTCAGAATTTGTTCGAATCGGTGGCATATCAGCATGCGATCGCACGGTGATACTTTAACCTAGTTCGAACTACGTCCTTGGGAAATGTCGATATGGGTTTTTAATCAAAAACCCAATCCAAATCCAAAAATCGAATCCGATTAAAGAATGCAGAAAAGAGTTAGACGGTTACCGATTAAGCGCGAGTCCTCTGGATAGTGGAATCTTCAATCCATAGGTTAATCACAGTAGCTTAGCTAGTCATGATTATACAGAACGAAAATCGAGAAGAAATTTCATCATGAACATGAAGAACACGAAGAATAGATGAGAGAATCTGAAAACTCCTATTTTGATCCACTAAAATCTAAAAACGTGAATGAGAATGTGTTTATGGCTGCTGCCTCACTTAACCTAAAATGGCAAAAAACGAAATGGGGCTCCAATCCACAAGTCGGGCCCGTAACGAAAATAAAATAAAATGGGCTTTAATTACAAAATTCGAGCCTAAAAATACATATGACTTCGGCTCCAAAATCAACCGCCCTCTTGTCCGAATTTGCTCTTCATGTCTTCATAACAATTGTAGCTCTCTGAATCATCTGAAATATGAGACAAAAATGAGGCAAATTCGATGTCTGGTTCAAGAGTTATGGTAAAAATGGTGAAGCAATGTAAAACTGGAATTTATTATTAAATAATGGCTAAAATATAATAAAAGGCTCAAGGCCCAAATAAGTATAAAAGCCATTATTTATTAGCTAAAGAGTCCTAAATTATAAATCAAGAGACAAAAAGTAGTGTATGAAATATTCAATTATCACCCTTCCAAGCCAATTTTATTCCGGGAGACATCTCCAGGATAATGTTATTGTGGGACAAGAGATTTTACACAAAATGAAAAAGATGAAGGGCCGAAAAGGATTCATGGCAATGAAGATAGACTTAGAGAAGGCCTTTGACCGTATCAGAAGGAGCTTTGTTCGACAGGTTTTAAGGGAACCAGGTTTCAGTGATAAGTTCATAGACCTCATAATGAACTGTATCTCTAGTGTTTCTCTGAACGTACTATGGAATGGAAGTACTACTGAGTATTTTAAACCTTCAAGGGGTATTTGTCAGGAAGACCCAATCTCTCCCTTCCTGTTTATATTGTGAAAAGGTCAATCTGAGTAAATCTTCTATTTTCCTTTCACCTAAGGTTTCACCTGCCTTGAAAGGAAAGATTGAGGAGATCACAAGTTTGAAAATAACTTGTGAGATAGGAAAGTATCTTGGCTTTCCCTTATAACACAGAGGGAGACATTCCAATATGTAATAGACCGTGTGAAGGATAAGCTCTCAGCTTGGAAGGCTAACTACTTATCATCAGCAGGAAGGTTAACATTAGCTAAAGCTGTCATGGGTTCTATCCCTATTTTCCCAATGCAAGTGGCTCAACTACCGATGAGCATCTGTGAGGAAGTTGAACGTTTGCAATGTAATTTCCTTTGGGGAACACTTCAGAACAAAAGAGGTTTTATCCCTGAGGTTGGAACAGATTAGCAATACCCAAATCTCATGGTGGCCTAGGTTTCAAAAAGCTAACCTCCATGAATAAAGCTTTCAGGAGCAAGCTAGCTTGGAATTTAATCAAAGGAGCAAGGGGCTATGGGCTAAAGTTTTAGAAAAGAAGTATATGAGAAGGAGTGACACCTCTCTATTGAATGCTAAAGCAACGGATTCACACTTATGGAGGTTTGTGTGCAGACAGTCCGAGATTGTGGAATCAGGAACTAGATGGCAACTCAGAAATAAAAGTTCTACACTCTTCTTTTCAGACCACTGGCTTTTCCCTGACAAGAAACTTAAAGATTTCTATATTCAACCACTATCTACAGAGGAGGAGGAGAGCTCTGTGGCTGATTGGGTCTGCTATGGTGCTTGGGACCTGACGCGTCTATCTAATACTGTCGCTGGTGAGATTATTCAGAGGCTCATTGTTGTGTACCCGCTTTGGCTTATACTGGGGATGACTTCATGATATGGAATGGCACTAAGAATGGTATATTTACATTTAAGAGTGCATACTATCTGATAGAAAAACCACTTGTGAATCTTTTTAATCAGGTACACCGGCTTATTTGGTCATGGAAAGGTGCTGAAAGAATTAAAATGTCTCTTTCGCTTGCCTTCAATAAGCGATTACCTACAAAGAAATAGAGAAGTAAGTGGTTTTCTTCAAGTTCCTTGTGTGATTTCTGTAAAAGGAATATTGAGGATGAGATTCACATTTTTCGTGATTGTCCTTACGCTTCCCAGATTTGGCATCAATTTGTCAACCCACAACATTTGACAACCTTCTTTGCTACCTCTGTTCAAGAATGGATAACAGCAAATTTGAAGCAGGATTTTAAAACATCTAAGGATAAGAGCTGGAACCTGATGTGGGGAGTTACCATTTGGCTACTATGGAAATGGAGGAATAACTTCATTTTTTATGGTAACATTCAGAAGCCATCTGATCCCTTAGTAATTATTAACAGAATATGGCGTCACTTCTGTTTTAATTCTGCTCTCGAGGAGGGTGAGCCTATTCAGTATGTGGCAACCCTGGCTTAATGGATTCCCCCACCAAAACCTTGGGTCAAAATTAATGTTGACGGTGCGGTGGCCCTGCACATTGATAAAGCTGCCTGCGGTGGGGTTATTAGAGATTACAAAGGTAGTTGGCTAATGGGATTCTCCCATACTGGGGACGATGTGGGGCCTATGAAGCAGAGAAATGGGCTGTATTAATGGGATTGAAGATAGCTTGGGATGAAGGATTCAAGCATGTCATTCTAGAGTCTGATGCCAAAGCCTTGATTGATGATTTGGTGCTCGGCATAGAATCCACTGGTGGCAGCATTGTTAATCTGCAGATCAGACACATACTAGAAATGGAATGCATGGTTAAGTTACAATTTACACCCAGAGCAAACAATGGATTAGCAGATGCCTTAGCAAAGGACGGCTTCTCGCATTCATCTACTTTTTCTTCTTGTCCAACTCATTTAAGGACAGTGTTTTTAACCGATTGTATGAGACTTGATCCCCTTCCTTTATTTTCTTAATATATCAAGGTTGATGCCTCTCTTATTACAAAAAAAAAAAAAAAAAAAAAAAAGTCATATCTTAAATTTTATTCTTAGAATTTAAATAATTTTAGGAAGATATTAATTTGTGATGAATCGAACCTTACCATGTTATTAATTAAATAAAGAGGAATTATTACTATTTTTTCCATGATAAATTATTAATACTAATCATATATTTTTCTTTTAGTTAAATATTTTAAGTATATAAAATTATAGATAACAAAATCTAAAATTTCTCTATATCAAATTTTTATTTTTATTTTTTTAACTTTCTTCCTAATTTATATCATAAATGTTACTACCTCCGATTCTAAATATAGGATAAAGTTTGTAGTACAATTTTCACTACAAACTCTTAAAATTTTTATTCCTAATGCACATAATGTTAAAATAATGAAAAAAAGAAATTGAAATGCAACCATAATACATTAACTAATAAAATCCACAGCATTTTAAATTCTTAATTTCAATCTCTCAAACTATTGAACATCATAAACATTTATAATCGGACAAGGAAATTATGTCAAGGCAGTAGTCTGCAGGAGACCAAAAGTAGGAGTAGATGTAGATATAAGAGCACTTAATTGATTGGAACATATACATGAAGGCATTGAGTTGAGCTTGCATTCTTTGTTCAAATTGTGCTTGCTCTTTTTTCATCTTTGCACAATCTGCTACATGTTCTTCTTCCATGTTTGCACACTCTGATGCAAGATTTTCTTCCATCTTTTCTCGCTCCTCTTGAATTATTCTATGAAACTCTAATTGCATTTGAGTGCGTACTATACATGCTCAAGTGAACTTTGCCTAGATTGAGTGTGAGCTCTCTTCCTTGGGGGATGTGCTCCTTACCCTTTCCCTCTGACATATCTTGACCTCTCACCAAGAACAACCATTAATATCTCATCAGAGGCCATATGAGCATCACTCTCTAATTCCCATTGTTCACGGATTTCCTTGATACAAGTCTACAATTAAAGCATAAAAGTAATAGAATAAGAATAAAAATCATTAATTGAACAAGAAATATAAGAATATAAAGCGTACATGAATCTACTCAGAATATGAATCTGCCCACACTAACTGTCCATTTGCATTCTCTCTGGTATGTGTTATCTACCACACCAGATCAGGCGGCGCAGGTTGTCCAGTTGCGGGGTCTTTCTATAAAGCATAACATACAAATACATACAATAGCATTTCCAAAGATAACTAACGATGCAAAATAAAAATTTAATTGAAGGGGAGAGATTGCACTTACTGCAAGGTGGTCCATTTTATCAAATGATCGAAGACCATAAGTATGTTTTGTCACCTGCTCCCACTCAGGTTTTGGGCTAACTATGATACAGGGCTTAGGGATCCTTTCTTGTCAAGGGACTATGATAGTCCTAGCATTAAGGTCCCCCTACTTAGCCTAAAAATCAATTGTGATGAAGCCTTTTCACCTAATGAGAAAGATGTTGCAATTGGGGCAATATGTCGTGATCATATTGGATTTTTTAGATGGAGATTTATGGATAAAATTAAGTCAATTTCTACTTTTATGACCGAAGCCTTGGCTTTGAAACGAGCCTTACTTCTAGCTGTGGACCTTGGACATGACAAAGTGGTCTTTGAAACTGATTGCCTCTCTCTGCTTACTTGTGTTGAGGCATAGTCACTGGATTTGTATGATTGGAGGTGTAGGAGTATTATCTAGGATGTTATTTGTCTTCTGTCTTCTAAGGTTGTATTCTTTTTGTCCTTTAGCCCAAGAGGGGGTAACCGTGCTGCAGCCTCTTCTTGGAGCTGATGCTTATAAATGGATGTGCTCTATTGGGTGGGTTTTACGACCAACACCTACTTTGTTGTCACTTCTAACCTTAGAGGTTCAGAAGACTAGTGATAGTGTTGATAATTCTCCGCATACCAGTCCTTCATTAGATGGTGGCTAGTTTGATTATTCTTGTTCACATGTTTTGTTTTTCTCTTGTTTGTATTTTTGTTTGATGTCATGGTTTGTTGTTGTTATTCTGTTTGGTTGTTTTTCCTCTCTATAATCATCACTTTTTGTGAAGTTTATTAATAAAATCTTCTGTTGGCCAAAAAAAAAAAAAAAAAAAAAAGGAACCTTTATTCGATGACTTTGAATGTGAAGTACTCCTCCGGTCCTAATTATAAGAGCTAGTTGACTTTTTTGGAGAGATTAAGGAAGCTAATTAAATTATTTTAAAGTATTTTTATTTTTATTTTTATTTTCTTCAAACTAACTAGTTTAATTAATAAACTAATATATAATTTAAAGATATACAACATATAAAATGATTAAATAATTTATTTAGCTTCCTTAATCTCTCCAAAGAAAGTCAACTAGCTCTTATAATTAGGATGAAGGAGGTAGTAGCTAACAATGTAACACGAGAAGACACAATAAAGAAAACATGACTAAGCACAAGTGGTAAGCGGCTTGTGTCGCCAGCGAGCTTGAGTCTTGAGTTTGAGCTTTGTGAATGCGAAAAGCCCTGCTAGGAGGCTCACCCACCATAAGGGTGCGCGACCGGGTTAGGTTCGGATTAGTCAAGACGAAGCCCTTGATACGGGATGGGCAACAACAACAACAAAAAAAACACACAACTAAGATCCCCTGTAATGCCTCATACACCGCGTGCTCTGCGGATCTCCATGTTCATGGTCAACCTTTGTTTTTATTTTGACCTTTATTGGTCAACCTTTGGTTCCGTCATCGTTATTTCAAAAATTTTATATTTTGAAATCATTCTAACATCTAGTTGTTTAGATGACAAGTTTTAGTCATGAACTTTATTTTATAATTAAATGAAAAAAAATTAATAATGAAAAACTCCCTAGCCAAAACAAATAATGCAAATTATAACAAAAAAAGGTGCATTAAAGATGTGATCCAAATATAAATATCCTAAAAATAATAATGGATTAGAAGACAAAATTTGATCACTTCGTCCTAAAATAGTTTGTCATTAATTGACTAGTGACGGAATTTCATCGTTAAATCAATTTAGTGACGGAATTTATCATTTGTATATGATTATAATACAAAAATGGTAGATTAGCGACAGGACTTAATTACGCAATTTGATGATTTTGTTGTCAAATAGGTTGTTACTAATTAGTTAGAGACAGAAATCAGTTTAGCGATAGAATTTCATCTCTAATTTGCTGTTTTTTAATCTTGGTCAACTGTGTGCATTATTATTAGTCCACAAGAAGCTAATGAGGTTTAACTCATTAATTAATGGGAAAATCCTTTTAAGGTCCTAAGGGACCAAAAAATGTCAAAAAAGTCCTATAGAAAATTTTGATTTCAAAAAGGTCCTAAAGAGTTGATAAAACTCACAGATGGAGTCAATGTTGTCAAAATCGAGTTTCTACATAGAAATGGAATAGGTGATGAAAACATAAATTTTAGAATTGACCAGGGATGGAACCAGGAATTGAAAAAACTGAAAGTTTTATGATTTGAAATATAATTTTCCAAAACTTTGGATTATATTCTATAATTTTAGGGGGGCGGGGGCCACCCCTAGCCCCCTAGATTCGTCCTTGGAAACAACACGAAACATATATAAAGTTTCGATTAGTTAAGGTCATAATACAAAATTATATATGTATGCATGTAAAAATAAACATAAATTACTACTCAAAATTCAATGAATAACTTTATATTTAAAAGATATAAGTTACATAATTATATAAAACATAGGTCCAAAAACATAGAAAAATTTTAACAACTTCTACAACCAAGTTCCAAAACATTAAAAGAATAAAGTTTATCAATTCCTAAATTATATTACCTCGGTCTTAATTATAAGACCTAGTTGACTTTTTTTTGGAGAGATTAAAGAAACTAAATAAGTTATTTAATCATTTTATATGTTGTGTATCCTTGGATTATATATTAGTTTATTAGTTAAACTAATTGGTTTGGAGAAAAAAATAAAAATAGAAATACTTTAAATTAATTTAATTAGTTTTCTTAATCTCTCCAAAAAAGTCAACTAGGTTTTATAATTAAGACCAGAGGGAGTATCAATTAATTCAAGGCTAAAATATACATTTGGTCCTTCATGTTTGCCTCTTGTATCATTTTAGTCCCTTAAGTTTGTAAAGTACACGTTTAATCTCTTAATGTTAACACCGTTAGTTTGACTTGACGGAAAATACTAACTCAACAATTTTAAGCGATGACTATGTAATTAAAAAATGACCAATCATGTTTATATGTTAATATTTTAAATTCTATTAATTGAAAAATATTTAATTTTCACAAAGTATTTTACAATTTTTCACAGTTTGTGAAGATTAAATATTTTTTTTTGTCAAATAAGATTAAATATTTTTCAATTAATAGGATTTAAAATATTAACATATTAAAATACTAACATATAAGGATAAATGATCAATATTTAATTTCACAAAGTGATGACTTAAAATTGTTAAGTTAGTATTTTTCGTTAAGTCAGACTAACGGTGTTAACATTAAGGGACCAAACGTGTACTTTACAAACTTATGGGACTAAAATGATACAAGAGGCAAACATGAAGGACCAAATGTATACTTTAGCCTTAATTCAATCAAACACATCACCTTGCATGTTGCATGTCCTCAATGTCCTCTTCTCTTGTGCCGTGA
Organism: Acacia acuminata; assembly: GCA_019022655.1. NCBI lineage: Eukaryota > Viridiplantae > Streptophyta > Magnoliopsida > Fabales > Fabaceae > Acacia > Acacia acuminata. Next base: position 3,498,326 of record JAFJYI010000036.1, read on the forward strand.
AATGGTGCGGAAGGACCAATTGGCCTGTCGGTCCTAGCTTTGTTCCTTTTGTGTTGTTTTTAGGACTAGTCTTTATGTTCTAGGTCCTATTTTACCACTTCAAGCTACGGCTTACTGTTTTATGCAAAAAAATGTCCTCTTCTCTTACTTTTATAACAAGTTTATTTACAAAACTTGGAATGTCCAAATCATGACCATCCATAGATTCCCTTACTTCAACTTCAATTAAGCTTTGGCATCAACATCTAAGTTGTTTATATCTTCCCAATCTTCTTCATTTTTCACTATCCAAACATCATCGGATGGAAGATTATTAAAATTATATGCATGAGAGTTTTTAGCTTTCTTTTCCTTACCCAATCTTGAATTAGCCATCACAAAAACCGTAAAAATAGGGTCTTTATTTCTTGTCTTTTTTTATTTTTTGTTTTAAATAAACATAATAAAGTAAAAATTGTAAGAACTTACGTTTCTACGTGGTGTTTTTACCCGTTTTTCCTAATGACCGTTTTTACTTGCGTTTTAACACGTATCACTCCGGTAAAAACATAATTTTTACAATAATTTTTGACAATAATGGATGAAGTTGTTAATAATCTATTAAAAGAGTTGTCAATGAGATTTTTTTTATATCATAATTTTTTGACATTTTTTTGGTCTCTTGGGACCTTAAAGGTATTTTCCTTTAATTAATTTTCCCTTTAAATTATTGAATTAATTTGAATATGTCCACTGCATGCCCATCTAAAGTATTTGTTACATAAAACATTGAAGTTAGAATTGAGGAGTGAAGACTGCGTAAGTTTGGTACGAGGGATTTGGATTGAAAGGGGAGGGAGGGAAAATTTTTGTAAGTTACATTTTGAAAAAAAAATTAGACAAATGAGATTATAAGATTTTAATTTCTTTTTCATACTTTTTTTATTTGACATATTCTCTTCTTTAAAATTTTACAACCCCATTCCTCTATTTCAAAAAAAAAAAAAATCCAATTCACAAAACTTTCCTCTCCCATCTCTTTCAAATCCCTCATACCAAACAGGCCTAAATTAGAATCTTATATAAAGTTAAAAAAAACTATATGTGCAATTTAATTTTGTCTGATTTCTTATTTTAAAAACAAAACAAGGTGGTCTAAGTACTGCTTAGCTGTCATTCGCCCATTATTTTATGAGGCCAGAGAAGTCAAAGTCACCATCACCGGATCCGGATCCGGATTGAAACCTTATTTGGGCAAGTGGCTTATAATATATTATTATTAAAATTAATTAGTTATTATTTTATATATTTTAATATATCATATTTTTATGTTCAATTTAATTATTGCATTCATGTCTTATTAGAATGAAGCATACATATCAAATGCGTCTCCAAGTAACTCTATTCCATTTTAACTCTTTTTTTATAAAAGACAATATTGTTATAAATATTATATTTGTGGATGTTTATATCTCCTATTATTTCCTATTCTTCATAGTTTCCTATTCTCACCCATTAATCACTATGATTATGGAATCACATTTATTTTAGATTAGAGAGTTGTGCCTATAAATAGAAGGCATATGTTATGTATTTGTGACACATTGGAATACACTGGAATAAGAATTACTCTCCTCTTTCTCTCTTCTTTATTCTCTTGTTCTTATTCTCTATCTCTTATCTCAGATATATCGTTATTTTTATAACACGTTATCAGCACGAATACTCCAACGAAGGTATAATCGTTACTTTAACGATTTCATCTACTTTCTTTAACTATACGTTTATTTCATCTATATGGGATAATCTAAGCCACTATATGGAATTAAAGAGATATTTTTACCCACTATATGGAATTAAAGAGATACTTTTACCGATTGTTCTTAACATCGGGTTCCATGGCTAAGATTAGAGATTATTCTTTGTTTTTGTATATTATTTTGATTTCCTTTACAAGTTATTTTATATTTTATTATTGTTGATTTGACTCCTACATGGAAGGTTCTACCTCCTACATGGAAGTCTAGATTTAAGTTTTCCTTATTATTGTTTTAATATGACTCATACATGGAAGGTTCTACCTCCTACATGGAAGTCTAGATTTAAGTTTCCCTTTTATTGTTTTAATTTGACTCCTACATGGAAGTCTAGATTTAAGTTTTCCTTATTATTGTTTTAATTTGACTCCTACATGGAACGTTCTACCTCCTACATGGAAGTCTAGATTTAAGCTTTTCCTTTCATGGCCAGAAGCCATATGTCTCTATTTTCTTATTATGAAATTACATGACCAGAAGTCATATTTCTTTTACTTTTATTTTAATATTATGTGGCCAGAAGTCATATACCTTTCATCTTCTATCCTATTGAATGGCTAGATGCCATAATTTTTATCCTGAAGATAAATGGCCAGAAGCCATAAAATTTTAATCCTTTTACAATACTTTATGAATTATTTTTGTGAATTTGCAATTTATTATCATTAGTACTTTTATCATTATTATCATTATCATTCTATTAAGATTTTTGATAATTCCCATTTATTTCTTTCATTAGTCTGAACCATGTCAAAGCTTGAAAACCTTGTAAAACTTGATTTTGTGGCTCTTGACATTACCGGAAAGAACTATTTATCTTGGAAGCTAGATGCGGAAATCCATCTGAATGCCTATGGTCTGGAAGACACAATTAAAGGAGGGAATCAGACATCTAATCAAAATAAAGCCAAATCCATGATTTTGCTACGCCGCCATTTGCATGAAAGTCTAAAAATCGAATATTTGACCCTGAAAGACCCACTTGTTCTTTGGGACAATTTAAAAGAAAGGTATGATCACCAGAAGATGGTCATCCTCCCAAAAGCTCGTTTTGACTAGATGCATTTACGCCTGCAAGATTTTAAAACTGTGAGCGAGTATAACTCGGCCATGTTCAGAATTACTTCTGAATTAAAATTATGTGGAGAGAATGTTACTGATGAAGATATGCTAGAAAAAACATTCTCCACATTTCATGCATCCAACTTGCTCCTGCAGCAGCAATACCGTGAAAAGGGTTTCAAGAAATATGCTGAATTAATTTCTTGTCTACTTGTGGCTGAACAGAATAATGAGCTTTTATTGAAAAATCATGAATCATCTCCAACAGGTTCGGCTCCATTCCCAGAAGTGAATGTAGTAACTAATGAATTTTTTAGTGGTCAAGGACGTGGGCGTAAAGGTGGCTACAGACGTGGACGTGGTCGTGGTAGACGTAGTAATTACCGTTATCATGATGGTAGAAGTAATAATTATAACTCTAATACCCACCAGAAGAGGAAATATGATGAAGGGCAGAAAAATGAAGATGGTGGTCCTTCAAAAGTTGAGAATAAATGTTATCGGTGTGGTATGAAGGGGCACTGGGCTCGTACCTGTCGTACGCCCGAGCATCTAGCAAAACTTTACCAAGCCTCCATTGAAAAGAGTGCAACTGATGTGGAAGCAAACTTAATTTTTCAAGATGAAAATGTTGAGGCACACAAGAATGATGATGGTATTAATGGCAGTAATGTTATGGCACACTTGGAGGTGGCTGATTTTTATGATTAGATGATTTTGGTTGGAAGAACATTTTTTTTTTTTTGTTTTAATGGCTTTTCGAAGTTAATTTATGCTTTAGTTTATGCTTTACTTCCATTTCTGTTTTCATATGCAATAAGATCATGGTTGCTCATCATGTATTTTGAATTTTTTTTAATGCAATATTTTTTTAGAGAAGATACTTGAGCTTTAAAGTGATATATAGGTTAATTGTCCTATTATATATTAATTTGTCTTTGAAATACAAATATCAAGGAAGTATGATTATATGACTCACACTTGAGGGGGAGATTGTTAGAAAACAAGTGTGAGTTCGAATACAAGTATGAGCTAATTTTTGAAAAGTTATATACTTCTCACACATAGTTTAATAGATCTCCCAAAATGGATGTCGAATATTGAAATGTTTATTATTTGTTGAAACATATGTTACAATAAACAAGAAATTTACTGATCCAAACAAATTTATTGTTGGCATGACTTGTTTTATCATCCGAGTCATAAATATAATGTAAATAAGATTACGTATTGACATCCGTCGAAGAACCGAAGATTCTTCATGAATAACCAACATATTATTTATGAATTATGTCTTTGTCATCTTGTTCTCAAAAATAAATTGTTTGCAAGACTATCATTGATCATGATTAGTACTGGATTTCAGTATTTCTGGAAATATATCAAACAAAATTATATGGGCCCATTGAAGTAGCATGTAAACCATATAAACTTGAAAGATGCATCTATGAGATGGTTACATGTGAGATCATTATCTTGCAACCTGAAGTTTGTAAGAATGTTTGCAACCCGAAGTTTGCAATAGTGTTTGAATGAATTAAGTGCACAATTTCTAGATTATACGATCAAGAAATCATGAATTAAAGCCTCCATAAATAGTTAGATCAATGAGAACAAAATTTTTATGTTGGTATATTTGATCTTACATATTGCAGCACTTATATAAGCCAACAAAATTCTCCCGATATAATTGGCTTTAGGTCAAGAGCCAGACAAATTTCTATCTCAAAAGGGTTGAATGTGCAATAATTATTAATCCACCACAATGCACATAGATGGATTTAGAGAGAAAGTTGAGATAAAAGTTATGTGAAGATCTCCTTTTAATTGTTTGTTTCTAGATGAAACAAAATGATGTTTCTAAAGGAAACACATGGAGACTTATATTAGTCAATTGATATTTGACATAGTTTTCTCAACAAGGGGGAGAAATTGAATAGCTGGAAAAGAGAATACATGGAATGCATTATTATAGCAAAGTATATATCCTCAAATAAAGAAGTATGAACCAGAAGTTCATCAGGTAATGCATTCATGATATATTTGCCAGATAGAATTAATGACCTAAATGAGATTTATTAAATCTCCTATTCCAGCTAAAAATGTTCCAATTAGTAACATGCCTGAAGCATAAGTAACTATTCGGTTCCAAAGATAAACATTATGGATAAATTGGAGCAATAATTAAGATGATCATATTAAGGAGGGAGATACTCCAGAAGAGTATCGAGACATAACTTATTGTAAAACCTCAAGAGAGGTTCGAATTACACGAGTAATATTGATATTGTTATGTCGAATTAGAAAAGTAGAACCGAAAAGATAATGTTGTCGACAACAATTTTGATGATGATATCACGTGATCAAATGAGGATATTATATAAAGCTTATTGGCCAAGAGGATAAGTGAAATTGAGAATGACGCAAATATAATCATATTGTGATAGTTATGGACCGAAGTCCAACTTTGGATATATATGATTTTGTGGTGGATACGATAAATGGCGCGGTTTATGAATGATAAATTATGCATATATTAGATATTGTTATATAGCATATGCATATGGCTTACTCAAGGTGCCAGAAGCACATGTCCCTGAAGGACTCAAGGTGCCAGAAGCACAAGTCCCTGAAGGACTCAAGGTGCCAGAAGCACATGTCCCTGAAGGACTCAAGGTGCCAAAATCACATGTCCCTGAAGGGCTCAAGGTGCCAGAAGCACAAGTCCCTGAGGACTCAATGTGCCAGAAGCACATGTTCCTGAAGGACTTAATGTGCCAGAAGCACAAGTCCATGAAGGACTGAATGTGCCAGAAACACAAGTCCCTGAATGACTCAAGATGCCAGAAGCACATGTCCCCGAAGGACTCAATGTGCCAGAAGCACAAGTCCCTGAAGGATTCAAGGTGCCAGAAGCACATGTCCCTGAAGGACTCAAGATGTCAGAAGCATCTAATTCAAAGTTCTCGAGAACAATACTTACTAAGTTTTGTATGACTTAAATCTATCAGAGCATGTATGATATAATCATTTTAAAGAATATCTGTTGATATGCATCTAGATGTAGCATTGAGAATGCTTAGAAATCATGTTAGTATTATTATGATTTTGTTGGAAATATTTAGTTCTTGCAGGTACACAATAGAATGTTTGATGACCAAAAAGAAAATATGTTCAAAAGACATTGAAAGTAATGTAGTCATCAGGGGGAGCAAATCTGATGTAATTAAGAGGGGGAGATGATACACGTTATACTCTTTTTCCCTTATCTAGGTTTTGTCCCACTGGGTTTTCCTAGAAAGGTTTTTAATGAGGTAGCATTAGAAAATGTATCAATGGAGGATGTACTCTTTTCTTTGGCTAGATTTTTATCCCACTGGGATTTTCTAGTTAAAGTTTTTAATGAGGCATATAAATAATGGACATCCAAGGGGGAGTGTTATAAATATTATATTTGTGGATGTCCATATCTCCCATTATTTCCTATTCTCCATAGTTTCCTATTCTCACCCATTAATCACTATGATTATGGAATCACATTTATTTTAGATTAGAGAGTTGTGCCTATAAATAGAAGGCATATGTTATGTATTTGAGACACATTGGAATACACTGGAATAAGAATTACTCTCCTCTTTCTCTCTTCTTTATTCTCTTGTTCTTATTCTCTATCTCTTATCTCAGATATATCGTTATTTTTATAACAAATATGATATTAATGAATTTTTTTAAGGTCTTTCAAGTAACAAAAGCAAATAATTAGAGCCGGTAAACGGGTCGGACCCATCGGGATGGCCCGTTTAAACCCCGGCCCTTTAAGGGCGGGCTTAGAAATTGGAGGAGTGAGATGATGTTTGGCCCTGGAGGGCCAAAGGCTTACACGATCCAGCCCTTCAATTTTTTTATTCTTTATTTTTTAAAGTTGAACACTTGTTGAAGTTGGATCCTTCAATAATTTATATGTATTTTTTATTTGTTATAGAGTTATTTATCCATTTAAGTACAAATACATAATAACTATACTCTAATTTTATGATTCGATTTATTATTTGTTGCAGATAAATATTATAGATGTGTTCATGAAGCGGGAGAAGAAATTCATGATATTCTTACTCATGAATCAGAGCTTACTACTCAAAGTGAATAACAATCAAATGTCGTTGAAATTGATGATAATGGCGAAGATGACGACAATACTAGTCATTGTACTAATGTCGCTTAGTAGTTAGTAGTATGATTCTTATGTTTTATATGAAATATTTGTGAACATAGTTTGCTTTTGATTATAAATTAGTAATTGTGTTTATTTGTTAGATGATTTATGTTATAATTTACTAATTATATTTCTTTGAAAAAAATAAAGAAAAAATAATTAAAATTTGGGATAGTAATTTTCGGGCCCGGCCACATGCCCTGGTCCGGTGCTCTCGGGTTGGGCTTTGAAAAACATGTGTTTTTCTTACTCCAGCCCTAGCCCTTCACGGGCTAGCCCTCGGCCCCGATTGCCGCTCTACAAATAATGCATATATTCTGACTAATAAAATGACTCTAAATAAAGGAAAGAATAACTCGAATAGCCTTCAATGTAAATCCCTTTAATAAAGCAACAATTTCCTATATGGGAATCCTCAGGAAAGCTTTGCTGACACAAGTTATGCTCAGCTGTTGTTGATGAGATGGTTCATGAAGATCTGAATTTGTAATCCAAAGAATAGCGGCTCTAACACATCTAACATGGAATGAAGTACCAGAAATACTTGCATTTTTCCAGATGAAGTGGATAAGAGGAGATCCTTGATAGCAATTGTAACATTCGCAAAAGTGTCCCCTCAGCTTTTTAAAGTGATGCAGGATAACATTCCATTGATCAGCTATAATAGAATAATCTGTGTTGGCTATAGTTCTTGTGTGTGCTTTGAGTATCAGATTTCGATGAGCTTGATCTGCTAAGTTGACAACTGAGCTTTGCCATTTGACTTCTCTAATGATCATTTCTGGTGTTGGCCTTTTTCCTTGGTGAAGTGTTGCATTTCTATTAGTCCATAAAACATGAATCATAAGAATAATGGGCAACATAAGACTAGATACATTGTTCTGATGCAAATAAAGAAGATTGTCTAAATGAAGAAGAGTGTCCTTGAACCAAGATATCAAGGCCTCATAATCTAGTAGAAGTACTCTTATATCAGCAAGAGAAAACCAAGCTGCCCTTGAAATTGGGCACTGAAAGAAAGTGTGCTGTACTGATTCATCTTCCTCACATCCAAAGTGACAACAGCCTCTATAATTTATATGTTGTTTTTGAAGAACATCTGTAGCAAGAAGAGCATTGTGAAGTAATTTTTCGTAGCATCCGAAGAAATTTTGGCATGATAGGTAACTTCCATAGCATTTCCCATAATTTATTATGAATTGACTGTGAATTGTGAAAGTTATCCAATTTGAATTCCATCCTTGACCTTACAAGAGAGAGTGTTGTTGGATATGGTAGTTTTGATGATGTCTTATATAAATGCTATTATCTAGAGCAAAAAGTTTGCATACTACATTTATCTTCTACTTTGACTAATTCTTATATTTAATGTAGATATGTGAAGTTTAATACAATGAAGAATGATCATGAATGGAGTTTGAAGAAAGAAGAACTTGTTAAATATCATGAGGATATCAATATTCAAGTCTCTGTGATCAAATGGAAGTTGGAACGGCTCAATTCGGAGTTAAAATAAGCTTCCTGAAGTCATTCTTGAGTATGACGCGAAAATGGTACTATTCATGAGTAATTCTTGAGAATCAGATAGCAATTCTCGAGAATCAATGTGCTTCAAAGCAATACTGCGTTCCCTTCTGTTTTTGGTGACCTTTGGTAATTTGATGATATCTCTCAAACCAGGAATCGGATTGAGACGAAACCAGTGGCATATGAAACTAGACATCCAACACGTACTTGTGAAAAAATTACATGTCCAAAGGAGTCCAGATGAGTGATCTATGAATTTTGAAGTTGCAACACAAATCACCGTCACAGTCCGAGACCAAGCTTCCGTAATTTGAGTGTATTTCACAAACGGCATATCCAATTGAGCTGAAATCGGTGCCATTTGAAATTAGACTCAAATACCTTTCCAAAGACATCAAGAAATCAAAAAAAAAAAAGATCAATTGAAGGAGATATGATGTTTTGAAGTTGACGATCTGTTCAGGACATTGGAAAAACACGATCAAGAACTATCTCCATTCAAGCGATGATAACGGATGAACTACAATGAGTTTGGAGCTGATTCTTCTTGCATTGGAAAGAAGGCTTTAAAGAGTTTCAGTATTTGAATCAAGATTAACTCACTTGCATCTCCATGTGAAACTGATTCTGAGTATGTTAAAAAGATTCTCGAGAATGAGGAGTAGATTCCCGAGAGTGAGCCTTCACAAGGCTTGAAAATTTCATTAGTCATGATTCTCGAGAATAGAGTTATGATTCTCGAAAATTTGCTATCAGTGTATATATATCTATCCTGCAGAGTAATTCTCGAGAATGGATTATGGATTCTCGAGAATGTGAACCAGCGTCTCAATATCAAAATGTCGATCAAGACAATTCGCGAGAATGTCATACTAATTCTCGAGAATGAAAGCTAGCGTCTCAATTCCAGAATATCGACCAGAACAACTCTCGAGAATACCCAACTGATTCTCGAGAATGGGCGACAACATCTTATCCTATGTTTTGATCCAGGACAATTCTCGAGTATATACATATGATTCTTGAGAATACATCTTCTTTAAATACTCTACTTACATTCGCTGGTCTATCATTTCACTCTTCAGGTTCTCGAGAATATAAACTTGATTCTCGAGAATGGTCAGATTAAAATCCTTCTTTTGGTCCTCTGAACATAGAATTCTCGAGAGTGCATGAAGCAATTCTCGAGAATTGTTCTTCATATTTCTGTCAGTCTTTCCAGTAACGCTAATCGACATGATGAATTTAATGGGTCATTTTATAATGTTCATTAATCATATCTAAACTTATTTATATCATGTTTAATCATCTTCTTGATTAAGTTTCAGCTGATTAATCAAGGCAATCTCGTTTTTGAACGAAAGCTAATCCAACGTGGCAGACGCATTAAATGCGACTCAGAAAGACAGAGCTGACATTCGGAATTAAAGCAAGTGGCAGACGGAAACATTCTTTCGAGGAATACTTAATCCAGCTATCACTCTAGGTCATTATCTGCATTAATACAAACGACGGAAGATCATTAAATGAAGCAACGGTCGACTGCTCACAAACGGAATGCACCTGTGCCTAACGGAAATACAAAGAGTCACAACGGCTAGTTTACAAAGCTTCTCAACGGTCATTAAGGACGATCAACTATAAAAGGAGAAGGACTCAAAATGGACAAAAATATACATGAGCTTGCATTGTCGAAATGTTGATATTTTGAATCCAACGCTCAACTCATATACTCTCTGTTTCACAATGTTTACATAGCTTTCAGTAGAGAGTGTGATGATCGATTATGTACTTCATGATTATCATTCATCTACTCTGTGAGAGAGTCTTATCAATCATTTTACAATTCGTTCAAATCTCAAGATAGAGGTATCTTGAGTGTGGGTGTATCAATTACAACTTGTAAGGGGGAGTGGAGTTTGAGTGAGAGGACCATTCTTCATCTACAGAATGTGTAATTGTATCCTTACTGTGTGTAAAGGAGAGTATCTCGGTAAGAGATTGTAAAGGCTGCACAAGTGCCCAACTAAACTTGTGAGGTTGTAAAGGCTTTTCTCTTGTGCCCGGTTAAACAAGGAGATAGTGGATTGAAAATCTCAAGCGGAGCTTGGGGACTGGACGTAGGTCACGATTGAGCCGAACCAGGATAAATCATAGTTTGCATATTCTCTTTCCTAAACTCTTATATTTCCAAAGCATATATATTTGAATGATTAACTATTGGTTTATAAAATATTTCTGTCATACGAATTGATTTCATTAAGTTGCGAAAAGATTTTCAAAGTTCCTAAAGTTTTATCGAACACCCAATTCACCCCCCCTCTTGGGTGATAGTCAGGTCTAATAAGTGTTTGCAACCAAAATGTAAATATATGGGGATAAGGGGTCTCCTTGCCTAATACCTCTATTGGGCATGATCACATTTGTCAATTTACCATTAAATTGCACCTGGTATTAGATAGTGGAAAGACATTCAGAAATCATATTGACCCATTTGTCTACAAAATTCATGCTTTTCAAGACTGCTATAACAAAATTCCAGGATAGCTTGTCAAAAGCTTTTGAGAAGTCTACCTTAAGTGCATCTATTTTCTTTCTACCTTCCCTTGATGAGTGAACTTGAGCCAACAAGTCATAGGCTAATATTATCATAAATTAGTCTTACTTCGAGAAAAGCACATGGATTTGCAGATATTACCCTGGATCGAGATAACTTGAGACGATTGCTGAGAACTTTAGATATAATCTTGTAGATTACGTTGCAAAGGCTTATAGGTCTGAAGTCTCTGGAATCTTGAGGTCTCTCTGTTTTAGGCAGCAGTATAATGATTGTCTTGTTCATGGATTTAAGCAAATGTTCATTCTGCCAGAAGTGAACCATACATATGATATCTGAACCTACCAAATCCCAATGCTTCTGATAGAAATGAGCATGAAATCCATCAATACCTGGTGCACTATCTTTAGGAAGATTGAACACTGCTCCCTTAATTTCTTGATCGGTGAGGGGCTGCATAAAGTGGGATATTTCAATTGAAGAGAGGAATGGAATTGGGAGATGTTGAAACCCTTTCATAATGTCCTCCACAGAAGATTGATTTGGTTGTTGATATAAACTCTGAATATGAGATAGAGCCATTTCTGAGAGTTCAGATTCATCAGATGTCTATTGTCCATCAGGTTTGAGAAGGCTTCTAATTTAGAGTAGGATCTTTTGTTAACAGTAGCATGAAAATAGGCCGTAGTCCTTTTCCCTTCAAAGTACCATTTCAACTTAGCCCTTTAAGCCAAAAAACTAGCTTCACAATCATACAGAAATTCAAGGTGATGTTTGGTATCCTGTAGCATACTCATTTTGACAGAATTAGGAACACCCACAAGTAATATTTCCTTGGAAATGTTATTCTAGACTTGTTCCACTTGAGCAATTCTGGCAAGCAGATTACCAATACAAGATTTACTCCACTGAGAGAGAGTCTGGAGAGTTCTAGATAATTTCGTATGAACACGAAAAGATGGGGATCCTGAATCTGACTGATTCCAAAAATCTCTGAGAATAGCTTCATAGTCCAGGAAAAGGAACCAGTAATTCTCAAATCTTCTGTCTATTCTTTCTGAAAAAGTTCTCAGAGGAATAAAGAATGGGACTGTGATCAGAGTATTGGAAGAGTGACAACAGTTGAGGATGGAAAAGCTTGCAACCAATCTGAATTGCAGAAGGCTATATCTAATCTTTAAAGAATGACATTATCATCCTTTCTATTATTAGACCAAGTAATAGCAGGACCATGTTGAGAAATCCTTATGAGATTATATTCCTCTAAACATTGTTGGAATATAGAGATACTAGTGGAAGATCTGGAACCTCCAGATTTGTTGTCACTTGACAAAATTTGATTAAAGTCCCCTATTATTAATAACCAAGGATGATCAATGGATTCGCTGGTTTGTTTGATCCGATCCCAAAGAACATATTTAAGATGGGAGTAAGGAGAACCATATACAAAGGTATTAAAATGAGAAAAGGAAGCTTCACTACTAGATACTTGACAAAGACAAAAGAAGGGGGATTGATCAAAAATTAAAACATTCAAGGATCTCTTCTAGAAGACTAAAGTACCACCCCCTCTCTTCAAAGCATCAAAACTAGAGAAGCAACTAAAACCTAAGAATTTAAGCGGTTTACAAGTAGCTTCAAAAGAGATTTTAGTCTAAGAATTTAAGCGGTTTACAAGCAGCTTCAAAAGAGATTTTAGTCTCCGACAGATAAACGAATTCAGGATCATGAGAACTTATCGACTGCTTGCACCGTTGTACTGCTGTGGCCTTCTTGAAGCCCCGACAAGTCCAACTGAGGACTCTCATGGCTCCCAAGGAAGCTTTACATGAGCCGCTTTGACAGAATTGAGAGTTTCAAAAGAAAGTTGACCGTGAACAAATGAAAGAGTGAGAGTTTCCAGTAGATTCTGATCCAAGTTAGAAGGTGATAAACGCACCTCCTTAGATTAAGGAAAACGATCAACAAAAAACTGCCATTCAACAAAGAAATCAAAAGTGTTACAAGACTGTTTCCTAGTATCTTGAGGTTTGACAATTGACTCTTGATCTCTTTCCCAAACCAAAGAATGATGTAAAAAATCCTGAGATTTATCACCACCATTACTTCCATTATTGGCTTCATAAAAATCAACTGCACATGGCAAACACACTTTCTTCAATGTTGGAAATGAAATCACAAGATCCTCAGATGATGAGAATCTTTTCCTCTTCCTTCTTCTCACGATACCAATCTTGATGGAGCTGTCCGCATGATCATTCTTTGAGAAATTTCTTGCTCTCTTGAAGTGCAGGTTATCAGAAGATAATTCCTGGCCATGCTTGCGCTTTCTATCAGGCCGAGTATCATCAGTAACATGTAATTTAGTTCGTTTACTAGCCATGTTGGCCAAACTAGAAGATTCGACTTTCCGCTTAAGCATGCACCTATACTTAATATCATCTCGAAGAAAACAACGGTGGCCAATAGCAACTCCCCTCGTCAAAACCTTTTGAGGACCAATTATAATCCCAGTCCTTTGAGCAGTGGAAACATAGAGTCCAGAGAAGTCATCATATTTGGCACTACCTGACTTAGTACCCACAACAAAAACATGAACTTGAGGCTAAAGATTAGAAGAAAATTTACAATTCCTAGCCACATGCAATACATAGACAACAGGGACACATCACACATCCTACTTGCGCCAAAACAAGGGATACCTCCAATATATTATCATCCAACAGCTGAAAGTGAGTAGAATTAATAGAGTTGAGACCCAATTCTGATATACATATTTGAATGCGAAGACCATAACTGCTTAAATGACTGTCCTCATCATACCAAATGAATTTACCCATTAGCTCTCCAAAATAACATGCTGTCTCCATATTATAGAATTTTAAAGGCAGACCATGAATTTGGATCCAAACTGTGCAGTGCTGAACAGTTTGGATCCAAATTCATGGTCTGCCTAAATGGCCCTCAGTGAATGCAGATCTATCACTTTTAGATAAGGGAGGCATTTTATTAATCAATAGCAGAAGCTCAAGGCGGTAGCTGATAACCACAAACCAGAGAGCATGAGATTACCACAACTTCACAACCAGAGATGAATTAATCCCCAATTTTAATACACTAAAAATTCACTAGATGTTCCCATTGAGAATCTGCCAGCAAAATGAGATTAGATGGAACTAGATAGAATCATATCATAGTGCCGAGCAAAATCTCTGCAGAGTTTACCTTTCACAGGCCAAAGAGAATCAAAATACCCCCATTCAGCAATGATGACAGGTGAAATTAGAGAAACAAACGTTTTCGCACAACAAACCCAGACCAGTACAAGCTTGAATCAGTCTTGCGATCAAAATGAGACAAAAGTTTTGCGAGATGTACCGATAACATTTACTGTTAGAGAGACTCAGCTCTCCCTTTTTGATTCCTTAGAGCAAGAAACAAAAACTTAGTAGGATGAAGCCATAAAGATGGAGAAAAAGCATACTGAGAAAAACAGAAAGAGTAATCAGAAGCTGGTCTTCTCGATCTCAGAGGTAGATGAACGGAGAGGGTAGGCGGACGGCATTATCAACAGAGACGATATCCTTCGCATGCAAAATCGATCACTGCCGCTCAAGGAGAAAGCACCACCAAAGAAGCCACAAACTTGAGTAGATACCTGATTATAACCATTGACGGAATGAAACTAGAGATAGCCACTTCAAAATCAAGAGAAGAAACTCAAAATCGCAAGAGATCCTCGACAAGTAGTCTGATGAGAAATTGAGAATGCAACCGTCCCCCATACCATTACGTAAACGGGAGCGTCATTACCAGTTCATCTAGGGACTAATTTAAATAGGTATATTCTTACAAATATTTTTTGACTTGCAAATAATTTACAATTCAAAAGCAAATATCTAGCAAAGTAAATTCTTTTTATGTTTTGATCTACTCGTCCACAATCACCTTTCCCATCTTTGAGCTTCTTGCCTATGCTGTAAATTTGGCTATTTGGAAAAGGTTGGGATTCAAATGAATCCAATAGTAACGGTTAATCACTAACATAAAATGCAGACACTAAATATCATCAAACACATTCAACATAGATAAACATGATATACAGCATAGTGCAATCATAAAACCCACCGGTCATTCCCACAGCGTTGGGTATTCAACCGTGCCTCTGCCCTCTCATATGAATGTTTAATATGGTTCGCGACCCAAGAACCCACTGATTCATTAAGCCTTACTGCCAATCTCATGTTCACAACACAGATACACAATGGTTCACACATGCATATAAAGGCATATATAGTATGTGAGAGAAAAATTAATACCTTGAAGTCTTTCCAACTCTCGATCCTATTCCCAGTCTCTTGGGGGTCACAGGCAGATATCAAATCCTATAAATTAATATTAACATATAGACGAATTATTACTTATCCAAATTCTTCAATATTTTAAGAGACTAGGGGTCATCTTTATTGTTAATTTACTAAGCCAATTTGTAGCTAATGGGCCTACACTAACTCTAAGTGCTTATCTTAACATTTGAAAGTTAAATTTATTACAATTGCCTTTACTTTCTTGTTTTCATATATCAAGTCTATCTTTGCCGAATTTTCACCTAACTTTGAAAATTCATATCTTTATGTACAAATATTCAATTGCGGTAATTTCAAATATTAAGTCTACTTTTATGGAAAAATGCTTCCCATTGCCACTTGTACTCACAGAAATCCATAATTCCCATTAGGGTGGAATAGAATGTCAATTATATTTTCTAAGTAGCCTACAGGTACTAGCGGATTTAATGTATTCTAGTTTCGTCAATTCGAAATAAATTCATGCATGAGTCTTTGCTTACGGGTAGACCTTAATGACACAAATTTATAATTGTCTGATTTACATTAGTAAACATATTATTTTATATGATGGTTGCTTGCCTATTATGGTAATTTTGTAAGCATAATTAAATTTTATTTTGACTTTGCAACATGATTGTTATCTGTTCAATTGTTTAGTTTGATATAATTTCTTAGAGACGATTGTTGACCCTACAAGGAGATAAATATAACTCATTCCATTAAGATAAAACTGACATCAAGTTCCAGTACTTATGATATTAGCATGAGAAATGAGATAGCATTGTTGTCTAAATAAAGAAATCTCAATTAAGAGCTGGTATGGGAACATAAAGAATAAAACAAAGTTAATGGTTGTTGATAGGCTAAATGACAAATCTAAAAATTCTCATTTATGTTATTGCATTGCTTTGTTGACTATAAAGTGATTCTCTATGAGTAAGATGTCTCCATTAATCTTGGTAGATATCTCATGAGCCATTACTGATCTTTTTCATGAATATATGCATGGATATTAAGTAATCATTGAAAATGTGTATATATAAGTTTCATATTTGTAAAAGAAAGAGATTCTAAATAAGGGCTATCAAGCTACCAACTTTAAAGCCATAAAGTAATGGACATACAAAGTTTAATATGTCTATAATTATAGACTTGATTAGAGGCAGTAATGGATATACACTTACCATTGGTTATGTTCTAATAGATGAAATACTTCATTCTACTTATACTTGGCTCTTCAAAGACTTGAATACTATTTACTTTATAATTAAGTAGTGTCATTTGACACTTTTAGAGTATATAAAACAGAAGTGGGTAATTTAATTTGATAAACAGATTAATATACTGAAGTCAATTAAAGGAGATGGATGACATGATGTGCATATGATTGGGGACAGTAACTTAGCCTACTCAAGACAATAACATATCTTAGATGAGATTTCGAAAAATTCACGTTTAGACCCTTTTAAAATATGAAAGATGGAAGCTCAATTTATATATAATTGTCTTATAAATGAAAGAGTGTGGAAGAAAAATATTCTGAGAGACTAGGATTGTATATTTTGGTGAAGATACATAGAGATCTTGTGAATTTTAATGAGCTGTCCATTTCATTTTAGGAATTGTGCAGTAATTTTGAAATGCCAAATTATTAAGAAATGACATGAGATTAATAGGAATGATCAAACTCATCCAGGGTGGATCACACATAACGGATTGTATCCTCTAATTGTGATGGAACATGACACTCTCCTTGTTGAGATAAATGTGAAACATAATGATGTTCTAAAATTTTCAATTGGTCAAGCTTGAAATAAGAAGTATCAACATTAAGGACTCTATTAATTATTAGGAAAAGTATCCTGAAACAAACAAGGGATATTTCAAATTGATAGATGATGCTCTTATTATGTAACTTCAATCTATTAATAGATTGAGTTAAGACCAATCACAATTCAAATTTGACAATTATTGGTAGTAATTTGGTACCAACTACATCATGTGCTTCAAGTTATCTGACTAGAACATAAATATTGAGATTGACTTGAAATTCTAAATTAAGGTATTAATTCATGATAGATGTATGAGATCTTAAGGTAGACAACAACATATAGATATTCATAAATTTGTTGGTGTGCAACATTGAGCAATACAAAGAAACTTGTTTGTTGAAAGTTCTCTATCAAGAAGGAATTAATATAGTGAGGTATTTCCTCCTAAGTTGATATATAGATCCTTCTCATGATATTTAATGTCAATTTTGAATTGGAATATTATTGACATCTTTCCATTATAGACACAACGAGAGGTGTGTAGAATTAGAAGAAAGGATCAAATAAATTTTGAAGAGAATTTAGTTAGCGAGACTAAGAAACCGTCCTCACAAGCATGTCTCACATTAGTGATAAATAAGGTGTTATGATGTAATCACATAATAATAAGGTTGAAAGCATCATATTCTTGTTTGTATTACTAGATTAATGGGAGTTGAGTCATTAATATTGAACACAGGTATGGTTCATTTATTGCTTGTGTATTTTTTACTCAAGGTGTTACACATAACACAATCACCGTTGGTCATATTTGTGATATGATTAGGTTAAGTGTAGTATTCTTTTAAAATACATAAAGAGATTATTCTCAGAATACTTGAGAATGTCATAAATAATCTATAATTATAGTCATCTGAAAATTAATAGATAAATGGTGGTTGTTGTACGTAACATTTATTATGAGAATATGATTTGGTTGTCTATATGTCTTTAATATCATTGTATTCCAATCCTTCCAATTTAATTTCTTAGGCGTATGGTTGCTTGAATGTACACTCAAGCATGCTATGACAATGCAAAGGAAATTTAGGAGGATTATAAAGTATATTCTTGCTTAAATAATAATTGAAAAGCTGCAAATCATGAAGTACATACAAAATGTGCATTAAGTCTCATGATCTACAAATATGAGAATGATTAACTCTGTTTAGTTTAGTGTGATGTGTTAACTATAAAATAGTTAACATTATGATGCATCTTTACATTTACCGAACAAATTGCATCATAAAGGAGTACAAGATTGCTAAGTAGCTACTGATTACTTAGCTCTACCATGAATTGCTTAATCTAATCATTCTTGGAGGCCAGTTATGAGATTGCCGGTGAAGGAATTTCATCACGTGGTTTTAAATTAATTTAAAACCATCAACGGTGTTATACAACCATAAAGTCAATAGGTCATAAACACATGATGTATAGATCTTTAAATGAATTGCATGCATTTAGAGAGATTAAATGATCAAATACATTATTTGTGAGATGGAGATGGCTCACATTAAGTAATCTAGATGAGGTATTATCAAATGATAAAATTCAAGTTAGAGTTTGTTATCTCATATTAGTACCTAGTTATCGAGATTGACAAACATTTAAGTAGGAATAGAATAAACATTTAAGTTTTATTCAGTAAATTCTAACCTATTAAGTAAGGGTGCTATATAATATAGGGAAGGTAATACTCGACTTAAGAGGATTTATTGCCATGATTCTAACAGCATGGCCTTAATTGATTTGGATAGGGAAACTAACATATGGTTTACAAGCCAAGTAGGAGAATGTGCAATATTTTATTAAATATTATAATTATTATTAGTTATTAATTAGCTAAATAATAAAATATCCTAAGTGTGATCTATAAGTTAGATCTAGACCTAAATCAGGATTACGATAAATTTTTAGTTGGCCATTTAAGTGACATCTTTCACAGTGAGATTACACACATGAAGTTTACAGTTGATTGAAAATACTATAGCGACATAAAAGCTTAGTCTCTCTTGAGATTCCCTAACTGCGACGGCTCTTAACTCGGCTTGTCCTCGTTGTGCCTTACCATTAGTGAAAAGACCTGTCAACAATCTTCTAAATTTGTTTCTATTTTGCAATTTTCTTTTAACAGAGTCCATGAATTCTCTCGTGATCAAAGTTTAGCAATGTCGAAAGGTATTCCTTATAAGTCCTCCACTATTATTTCGACCCCTGCCATGCAACTTCTGTGGAACAGGATAATTTGTGACTTGTTTTTGTATTCCATGAAATGAATTTTGTCCTACAATTGTTGCCTATGTTTCGACCCTTGCCATGCAACTTCTGTTGAACGAGGATTAGGCGGAGGAATTCAATCCAACTTTGTAAGCAATGTCCTCATATTTCTTATTCTTTTCTCTCTTTTATGTACATGGATTAATTTTTTTGTCTACAACGTTTGGTTTTGTAAATTGACATCAAATTTTACTTTAATCCTTAATATTAATAGAATTATTTTCATTAACAAAAATGTTGATTATGAAATTAAATGTTATCACATTAATTTTTAATTTAAAATTTAAATTTATTTAAAATAGAATATAATAAATATGATCTTTCAACATAACAACTTATCTTTAAAAAATATAAACATATAGTACATTAAAGGATTTAAATGTGTTAAATTGGTATATTCTATTAATAAGACTAATGATATTAACATTAAGTGACTAAAAATACATTTTATTAAATTACGATGCTAAAATAAGAATTTATGTAAATTTAAAGAATCAAATGTATACAATAGCCATTTTTTTGAGTGTAAATGTTATCAAGAAAAAAAATGGAAAAATTTCTTTAAGGTCTAAAGAAATCAAAAAAAAAAAATTGTCAAAAAAGTCCTATAAAAAATTATGATGTCAAAAAAGTTTCATTAAGAACTCATTTAATAGGTGATCAACAATCCATCGGTGGGTTATAAAAGTTGTTTGAGATTTTTTTAACATCAAAATTTTTTATGAGACTTTTTTAATAATTTTTTAAATCCCTTGAGACGTTAAAAAAAATTATGTCATGGCTGACATAACTCAAGATCTGGATCTTGTCTTTTTTTTTTTTTTTCTGATAATAAAAGATCTGGATCTTGTCATTACAATTCAAAAAACAAAGTAGGTCCTAGGTTAACCCAAGCCCACATGTTGTGCAGTTCACTTTGGGTTAGTTTCGAGCCAAAATCCAAAGCAAAATCAAAACCATAATGAAATCAAACTCAAAACCAATCAGTCAGCGAAAGCCCCATGCCCCAAATCCAAAATCAAACTTTCGTCGTCAACCAGACTACGAGGTTGAAGGGTGCAAGCTTGCGTCTTCTGTGAGAGACAGGGGTAGTCGTTGCAGTACTAGAAAGCGAAAGAAAGAATGGCGATGAGTGGTAGCAACCCAGTGGAATTGCCTGTCGGGTGCTTGCTATCGATCAAGACCACCTTAGGCGACGAATTCGAAGCCCAAGTTATTACATTTGATCGCTCTTCGGACATCCTCGTACTTCAGGAAAGTTCCAAACCTGGACCTCATCGAAATATTCGGCTGTTGAAGGCTAATTATGTCAAAGATTTCACATATTTAGGTCAAGCAGAAGACCCACTTGATCCAAAGAACTGCTTCCTTGACCTTAGTTCTCTCCAAGCCAGGGAAGAAGTAGCAATCAGGTATTTTTTTGATGCTGTTTGGATTCTGAAATCATTTCACGTTCAGTTTTTCAGTTTTGTTCTTTCTCAATGTTGTGCCTGCGTTATTCGTTAGAATAACTTGTGATCCCACATTATTTTGATCTTAAGACAAGCAGAGGCTGATGCTGAGAGGATTGGTGTAGGTGTTACCAGCGAGGCGCAAAGTATTTTTGATGCTTTGTCTAAAACGTAAGTTCTGTGCCCTTAATTTAGCTTGCAATGAAATTTTAACAGCATTTCCCTAATTAGTAATTATTGAATTTGAACAATGTGGAATACATGTTAACAAAAAAAAAATTGGTAGTATAATTGACTGGAAGAGGGTGTATTGTAACTAAGCCAGCTTATGTGTTATGGTTATTAGATCAAGAATAGAGTATAGGACAGAAAGACACAAGAGTAGGAGTAGAAAGACACACTCGTCTCTCTCCCTTTCTCTTCCCAATTCGTATAATTTTCTCTATCATTATGAGTATCAGCGTGGCTTGTAAACGATAAATAATGTTACTCTAGCCTTTCAATACACCCTTGATATATCATGGTCATCAGCACAGATTTACTGATATGCTTTATGTAAATAATGTTACTCTAGCTTTTCAATAAACCATAGTTGTAGTAAATGTGATGTGCACCTTGGAAGTCCCTGTTTCAATTATTGGGGAAAGTGGCTTTTTTGTTGGCAGGTTGATGGTGGTTCATGGTTAAAGGATAGGTCTGTAAATAGAGAAAAAGACTGTACAAACTCTACTTATTCTTAAAAATTAGTCTGCTAATGTAAAGTCTTAGATAATGGATATGTATAAGTTAAAATTAATTCATGTTGTTTTAATTTCCGAACTTCATTTGTTATTAATGAAACTGGCCTGGCATCCCCCATGAACCGAACCTGCAAGCCTGACAATGCTATAAAAAGAAAAGTAGTCATAGCAGGCGAAATAAGTGATGTTAATGTGATACATGTCATCTGGCAAAAGTCCTGTACCTGCACTTAAATATAATACTCTCTCAGTCTTAATTATAGGAACACTTTAAAAGTGTTCCTATAATTAATAGGTATATTTTATTTATTTATTTAATTAAAAAACAACTGACCTTGAATATTGAATTATGTCAAGTGCTTTTTCAGAATATTCTTGTTCTGATTTTAGTCTTTCCTTGTCTTTCAGTTGTACCAGTGTTGCTGTCAGATGATGGTATTGCATTTAGATATTCTACATTCACATAAATATGAAATAATAAGATCAATAAGAAAAACTATATACCTTAGTGTTCTTGGTTATTTTGAAATTAAACTATACCGGGAGTTCTATGTTGGTTGTACTTACAAGCGTTAGATGGTTTGATGCTACAAACGTATTTCATACAGGCCATGATCATAAATCTGGTTGTTGAATTGGTGGAGGTAGTTAGAAATTTTAAACTCAGACTCAGGTTGCTTTTTGACCTTTAGGACTTTTGGGACTTGTATGCATGAACATGAAATCTAGTATTGGTTACTTAAAATTTCAGGTCCTGACTTTTGCTAAATGGATTGCATGAATAGATTTCTGCTGCCCTGTATAGCTTTCTCTTTTAAAATCTATTAAATTTTCTTGGTCATGTTTTTGTTCTTGGGGAAATTATTATTAATGATTCACATTCAGTTTCGTTTTAACTGCTATCATAAATATGTGATCAGGCTTCCAGTTCGCTGGGACAAGACTGTCATAGTTGTGATGAATGAGGTGCGTGTTAGCAGTCCTTATCTTCCCGAATCTGTAAGTGGAGGCACTCCAGCTGCGAGAGAGCGGGTGAAGAAAGTGGTAAGATGTTCAAGTGATACCACAACATTGTTAGGCTTAGTTTGTAACAAAATGTTTCCATTAATGGCACAAAAGTATTCATAAACACCTCGCATCATGCTCAACTTGTTGGCTCCTCACTGCTCCTTGTACTGTATAGTTTCTCAGGGAAAAATATTTATGAGAAGCAAAGTGAGAGGTTGAGAAAGAAATCTTATGTTTTCTTTGGTGTTAATTATATTAGAATTTCAGATCACATCTAAAGTTATTATGTTATTTGAAGTGTTGTTGTGTTTTATACAGTTATTCAACTTGTATTAGGCACAGACACAGCCTCAAGTTCTCATAGTTAAACACAAAATTCTCTAAACTTGAATTGGTTTTTTGAAATAAATATATGTTCATGCTGCTGATTTTGGTCTCTTACGATAAAGCTGTTTGGAGAACAATGGTGCAACATTCACTTAAAAAGTTGACTTCTTTCATTGTCTGCAAACAATTTCATGGGAAACTTCTATCTGCCATATTGTTCATAGCTGATAATTTCATGTTCCCTCAATGCAGCTCGAGTTAGAGAGGAAAAGATTGCAACATCGCAGAAGCAGTGGTCAGTGACAGCGAGGTCCCACATTTTGCATGCCCTTGCATTGAGAAGTAAAATCCAAGGAGTAAACATGGTGGAAAAGTTGCAATTTGCAAAAGCCATGTAAAGTACATGAGGAGGATTTTGCAGTGCATGCTGAAGAGTGAAGATGAATTGAAGCCTTCTTGAGAGCTCTCTCAAAGTTGTGTGTTGCTTGTGGATTTCAGTTGAGGTAGTAGTCCCTCTAGTTTCTTCATAACAATGAATGCTAAAAATGGAATCAAATATCTCTTTAGAACCCCAAGTAGATTGGTGGGTTTTACTTTGCAGGTTTATGTCATTGTGAGGAATACTTGACATGAGCCCAAAAATGAGTTTGAGATCTTTCATATAAAACAGAGCAACCAGTTTGGATATATATATATATTCAGCCAACCACATACTCTTTTTCTGGGAACTTGTCAAGTTATTGTTTATTAACTTTTTACATGATAATTTACTTCCTTTTTTTGACCATCATGATACTTAGTGTAGCACTGTAGCGTAGGATTAGAACCATGGTGGAACTTGATTGCATAAAGAGTATGGGTTTGTAATTCTTTTTCCCCCGTGGTTTGGATGGAAGGAGAAGTGAGAGGAAAATAGAGAGAGGGAGAATAATGAGGGAAAACTTCCCAAAATAGTAAAATGTTTACTATTTTGGGAAGTTTTCCCTCCTAATATTCTTTTCTCCCTAATTTTACTCCCCGTCAAAATACAGGGTAAGGAAAAGTTTGGTTGAGTTCGGTATCAGAAGTTTCATGATAGATCTCAATGTCCCAAAAGGACCTATGGAGGTATCAAAGCACCAACAATCACATCAAGTAAAAGATTTAATTACATTCTCTTTGGTCATATGAGGTATGGGTTATATCCTAATCAATTGGGACAACTTCCAAGCATCTTGGATTTTTGATGTTTTCATCAACTAAAAAATTCATGAATAAAATTCTCAAGTTGGTGGCAGAATTCAAACACACTTCATATCTTTTGAGGTATGAATTATATCCCTAACCAATTGGGCCAACTTGAAGAAACTTGGATTTTTTTTTTAATTATTATTATTATTATTTTGCAATCAAAATAGTGGATGGGATTAGTGTTTAAAAAAAAAAGTACCTACAGGTTTAAAGTTTAATTCTTGTAGATGGAAAAAAAAATTTTTTTTTTAAAGGGTTGTCTCTTATTATGCTCAACAATGCCAATACATATTAGATATTTTTTTCAAAAAATTTAAAAACAATTATAGATTACTTGGTAATAAAATTCCCATATTGGTAGCTAAATTTAAATGCATACCTTATTCACAAATAAAGTATGGTTTCTAATTTTTAATATAAGATCTACTTAACTAATTTGGATATGTTAAAAAAAATCGTTAAATTTTTTTTTTTTTAAAAAAAAAAAAAATTATTGGTTTCCTGAAAACACCCTCATGAATCACTTGCATTTAAATTATCCCTTAATGTAAACTCTTTTAACATATACAATCAATATGCACAATCAATAAGGATACTTTAAAAAAATGATAAATGTAGGAACAAAGTGGATTGAGATCTTATATATATAATCAAATTTATCTCTCATTTAGCTCTTATATTAGGGTTAGAACTAGTATAAGTTAGATCTTTATTCACTAAGTTAATCTAGAGAGTCTTCGTCCTTTTGGCTGCCTGCCTTGCCGTTAATCAAAAGTTCAAAACAAGGTGGGGGTAGGAATAGGATAATCTATTTGGGATTTATATTATGAATTTTCAAGATTTAATTGTGGGATTTATTGTTTTGCGCTTCAATTATTTTAATGTTTGTCCACTTAACAGAAAAACTTTGAACAAAAAACTAAGAAAGAAAAGGATAAAGAAAACAACATTTAGAAAGATCACAAAAGCTTACCTCCTACTTCCACACAAAACATAATCTAGAGGCCCAACAAAAAAAATTTAGCATTTGGAGCTTATGAATGTCCCCATAAACCAAGACATCCTCCATCTCTTGTTTGATCAACATAAGGCCAATAATTTAATTTTTTAAAAAAGGCCAATAAACACCTAATGCAATAATTTGGGTGCCCTCAATTGAGTCTTTCTTAATAGTGGGATATGAATCATTAGATTGCGATCTAATGATGTTGAGAAAAAAGTAATTAAATTTGTCTTATTAAGCTTTCATTTGTATTTTAATGTTTGTCCACTTAACAGAAAAACTTTGAACAAAAAACTAAGAAAGAAAAGGATAAAGAAAATGAAATTCCACACATTAAAAATTCATTTTAAATATATAAACTAGCATACCATGACAGAAAAGAATAATTTTGAATCTGTAAAATTCATTTATCTATAAAGTAGCATAAAATAATTATGCAGACTGAGAAAATTAGTCTTAAATAAGGGTATTTTATAAAAATAAATAAATATATCATTCATCCGATCTTAAATATATGACCTGGTTTGTAATGTTCATTACAAACTAGATCCTACATTTATTTATTATATTCATACTTAAATAATTTAGAGATGTTCTTTCTGCAATATACATCCAACTTCAACTTTTATTTTGTGAGTATAAAGTATAACCTTCTTTTTAATATCATTTCTTTTTCATTTTATTCGGTACAAATATCTTTCTATTAGAAAAACTTTTGCTTAAGAAACCGTTGAGTGCTAAACATGAATACATCTCAAGCAAAAATTCAAACTTTAATTCGTTATATTGTGAGGGACTGACTTCTTTCATTAGACCCAATCCTTCTTTATAAGATAATTATTTATTTATTTATTTATAAGATAATTTCTTTTGTAGTTGTTTGTGCATCTTGGTTTTTTTTTTTTTTTTTCGGTTCCAACATCTGGGGTGTTTACATCGAGGGACAAGACAACATAAGTAAAATGACAAATTTGCCTCTCATTTCGGCACACAACTTAAACCCAAAGGCCAATGTCCGAATGTTTCTTTCAAATCGAAGTAATTATACTAAAATGGAGCCTTCTACATCAGCCCAAAACAAGGGACTTGGCTTGCTGCCGCTGCGGGCGGGGTTCCCTAAAAAAAAAACTGCGCTGTCTTTTAGCGTAGTTTTAAGAAAACCTTTTGCTTTCTTTAATTTTTTTAAGGCATGACGGGTATTGAAAAAATACTTAGGATATTGACAAGTATTAAAAAAATGCTTCATGATCTTAAAAATTATTTTATGATCTTAAAAAAATATTTGAAGTATATTTTTAATACAAATCGTTGGTGATCGTGGGCATGTAACCTAAAATATTTTTTCAAGATCCTAGAATAATACTTCATGATCTTGAAAAATTATTTTAGGATCTTGAAAAAATATTTCAAACTATTGACTGATACTAAAAATATACTTCAGGATACTGACTTGTACGGAAAAAAAATATTTCATGATTTTGAAAAATAATTTTAGGATCTTGAAAAGATATTCTAAGGTACTAACTAATAGTAAAAGTATACTTCATGATTTTTTTAAGATCCTAAAATAATTTTTTAAGATCATAAAGTATTTTTTTAGCACCAATCACTATCTTAAAGTATTTTTTAAGTACTCGTCAGTACTTTTTTTTTTTAAAAAAAAAAAAAAAAGCAAAAGGTTTTCTAAACCTAGGCCAAAACAGGGCAATTTTAAGAAAAGAATGGCAGCAGACGCTATCTCACAGCAGATGCAAGCCAAATCCCAAAAAAATGCAACACAACTTCTTTTTTAAAATAATAATAATAAATTTTTGATTTTTTTTTTTTTATATTTGTGTGAATTAGTTATTTACCTCCTATATTAAACATGAGTAAAAATATAGGGTTAAGTACCAATTTTGCTATGAAAGTTTCTTTTGGAGCAATATTGCCCTGGAGGTATAAAAACGTAGCAATGTCTCCATTCTGTTAACAGCCCTCATGGTCAAACGTTAGTTGACCCAATTTATGCTAACATGGATTGTCTACGTGGCATCATTATTGTTTCTTTTTTTTGGTTGGGTAGCAATTTTGCCCTAAAACTACACGCCAAGGAGCAATGTTGCCTTGAAAGTTTTTTTTCAGTCTCAATGTTGCCCCAGAAGTCTAAAAACATAGCAATGCTGCCCATCCGTTAACAGCCCTAATTAATTGTATTTGATACTTTTTGTAAGCTTTATTCTCTTAGTCATCTCTGCTTACAATGCACTAGAGATTCGTTAATCGTTCACGTAGATAATTTTGCAGGCGAGTGATTATTGTTTGGAAAAATTCGTTGAAACTACCTGCAACGTATTCGTTTGATCTTGTGTTCGGGCAAATTCATTCTTATTTTTTTGTTTGATTTGTTCGAAACATTTTTCTTGACAAATTCTGCAGGCGAGTGATTATTATTTGATTGGGGAATGTCTGCGATGGAGGACGCTATGGGGGAAGAAGGAGTAGGCTATGTTTGCTTTTTAAACAAACAAACAAAATTTGCCACCCCTACTCCCTCCGGTCATGATTATAATTATAAGATCGGGTTACTTTTTTTTTTTTTTTTGAAGAAATTAAGAAAACTAAATAAGTTACTTATTCATACTACCTCCGATCCTAGTTATAAGACCGGATTGACGTTTTTTTGAAGAGATTAAGGAAGCTAAATAAGTTATTTAATCATATCATACTTTTTAGACTTTGGGGTAACATCGAGACAATAAAAAAATTTTAAGGCAAAATTGGTCCTGAGAGTGTACTTTTAGGACAAAATTGCTACTTAAAAAATTGACAAAAATGCCACGTAGATAATCCACATCAAGTATAATTGGGTCAACTAACGTTTTGAACATTAGGGCAATTAACGAAGGAGCAACATTGCTCTAAAAGAAACTTTCAGAACAAAATTGCTCTTTGACATGTACTTTTAAGGTAAAATTGGTACTTAACCCAAAAATATATGAAGTTGAGTATTGTTGGGTTGGCAAAAAAGATTATTGTTGGACCTAAATACAACTCTTTTTTATCACATTTTTTGTCTTTTACAAAAACACTTTTAACATTTCCTAAAACCCCACTTTCCATTAAAATAAATTAATGAGGTCAACAAGCTAACAACAACGTGGCCATCATAAAGTCGTTGTGCCATTAGGTGCAGGCCCCATTTTTATTCACAAAAGTTGAACACTCATTTCAAAGTTTTTTTTTTTTTTTTTTTTTTTTTTTTGCTAAAAAAATTTTAGGAAAAGAGGTTGGGCCACCCATGATACCTAAGGCGGGGCGCTTGGAGCCCAATATTCAATATTTGGGGATGCGGCGTTCTTTTACCTCGCGTTTCAAATAAGCGTTACACAGCCTACCTGGACCCTCAGGATGCTTCCTCAAAGCGGCTTCGCCAACCAACGCGGGATCAAATCCCCTCTTTAATGGTAAGGAAGACCGACCCCACACCAGTTCATTTCAAAGTTTTTCAATAGCCTAAGACCCTGTACCTGGAGAAAAAAGAAAAAAAAAAAAAAACACCAACCCCGAAGACCCTTCGGTTTTAGTGCTACAAGATGTGTTTTTTATAACTCTAGGTTGGTATTCAATCCCCACCACTCCTCGGGCATCCCTCATCTATTATCCTATTTAAAAGTTTTGCCGTTTAAATTTTTAATTTTATCCTCGTTTAAAATTGGTTTTAAAAGTAAATATGAATAAATTCTTTTTCTTTATTATAATTAATAGGGGCATAATTGTAAAAATTATATTTATTACCCTTAAACTGGATTTATAATAAGAACCAAAAGTTTTGGTCAAAATAAACTTATAAATACAATCATAGTAGTAAATTAAAAGAAAAGAAGTTCTCATTCATCTTTTTTATATAACAATCTATTATTAAAAATTATTATGTATTTCAAATCGAGTGTATTAAACTCAAATAACAAAAATTATTTTAATATAATTTTTTATTCACAAAAGTTGAACACTCAAACTTATTTAGATTCAACTCAACAACCATTAATTATTAGACAATTTATCTTTAAAATGTTTCATTTGGGATCTACTTAATACTAATTTAATTTAGCACGCATTTAAATAATCTATCTATAAACTTTTAGCAAAGGAAAGAAAAACACAACACTTAAAAATATGCAATGCTCTCCATGAAAAATATTCTCAAGTACTCAATTTCAATCTATCTTCTTTGAACAAAAACTTATTCCAATTCTCATCAAAAGGAATCATTACATAGACCAAACTTTCATTTGAACCACAACCACTTATTAATTATATATCTTTTGGACAATAATTTCCCTCGAGCTTATAACCTATATGTATATTATTAATAATTTAAAGTATCATATATCTTTGCGACCAAATCTTTTGAAGATTCATCAACCTTGGAAACTAGGTCTCCTTTGTAGGACAAATCTGCATTAGAGAATTAATGCATCATTATCTCTCGTTAAAAACCCAAGTGTTCGAACAGCATTATCACTTCGTAAGACACTTTTTAGAAGAATTTTTTTTATAAATAATATACCACTTGATAGGTGTAATTAATTTTTTTCCAAATTTACTTCTATTATAATTTATTAGGAAGAGATTTAAAGCCTAATGTAGTATCTCTTCATACTCTTAAATCACTACTAGAAAAAAGCCTGGAAGACAGCCACATATAGACATCTCTTAGCGGAGACGATTTAAAAATTTTGTAAATACCATTTCAACTTTAGACTGGACTTGCACTAGGTAAGTTTAAATAATATTTTCTAGGTTGGTTGTATTTTTTTTGAAGAGTATAAGCAAACAAAGCTTGAAATGATGAAGGAAGGACTAGATCATGGAAATCTAGTCCTTAATACATTAAATGCAAAAAAAGAAGAACTAGCAAAAGCAGACCAATCGGTCTCTAAGAAAAGTATCTTGACATCCCCTGGGAACAGATGCAACAAAAATCACGTCAGCGTCATTAGGGGCGTCGTGGCCCTGTATGGCCAAGTAGTCAACACAGGAAATGTTTCCTCTCGGGGTGTAATGAAGCTCAACACTCCAATCTCCAAAAATAGGTCTCTAGTCTCCCATATAATTCCTCTAAGGGGGTGATCAGCATGATAGTCCCTCATGATAATGTTGATAGCATCCATCGAATCCGAGTAAAGGGCCACTTTTTGGAAACCCATCTGATGACCCAACTTCAACCCTAACATGATGGCGTGTATTTTTGCTTCAACAACAGTGTGGAGGCCAAGAGATTTGTGGAATCCCATCAGCCAGCAACCATGAGAATCCCTCATCATGCCTCCGCAAGCTGCTTGATACTGGGAACGCACAGAACCATCAACATCGATGCGGACCACGTTTTTCGGAGGAGGAGTCCAGGCTTTTTCCACATCCCTGCCGAGATTGAAAATTTGGTGCATTAGTGTTTGATTAGATGTACTCTCCATGAGAAGATAGTTACAAGTGTGGAGTAACTCCCTAGTATCCGTGTCCTCGCCTTGAAAGAGGAACTTGCATCTAGACGTCCAAAAGACCCAGCATGCCAAGCTAAAGGTTTGTTGCCAAGAGAAATTTTGGAAGCGCCCTTTCCCAGGATTATGACTGGTGTTCCAATTAAGCCAAGCCTACAAGTTTCTGTGAAAAGCGAGAAAAAAGGTTAGGCATCAAAATTTTTTTTCCACGGGTTTTTGCTCTTTCACAATATCTGATAACATATATCACATTTTCCTCACTAGAACAGTGGAAGGGACAAAGGTTCCCATCCGTGAGGCCTCTCCTAGCTCTTAGAGAGTTGGTAACAAGTCTTTCATGACCGACCTGCCACATGAACATTTTTATTTTCTCTGGAACCTGCCACCTCCACAGAAGGGACCAAAATCTATTTGTATTTGTTTGATCACGACCGGAAAGATAGGTGTAAGCAGATTTAACATTGAAACACCCATCTTTAGCAGCTCGCCAAGTGAAACAATCTGGAAAGTGATTAGAAGGGATGGTCATCCTGGAAATAGAGTTTATGATTGTTAGAGGTAAAATGCCCCGCCATCCATTAGTGTTCCACCTTCCATTACTCATAATATGATCCCTAACCGTGTCATCAACATTAATCGAGGAAGGGTCCTGAACAAAGGTTATGAGAGGCCGGTCAAGCGGAAGCCAGAGGTCTTGCCAGAATTTAGGTTGGTTGTATTTATATCTGGTCTAAACGTACAGAAAAACAATTGGACCGGTTGTCCGCACCCGGTGTAAAAAGTAATTTCTAAACTGTTTGTATTTTCTTCCGCTCTAAATTAATTGTGTTCATAAATTGGTTTCAATATGTTTGGTCTAGAAAATCATAATTTAGAACTGCTTACACATTTAACCAATTTAAAAATATATGCGCGCCTAATAGACTTTTGCACCTAAGACCTTGAGAAGTGGCAGTTCATTGCAAATATCTATGTGACCTTTTTCACCTTCAATCTTAAGAAATGAATACTATGAAAGGATATGAGAGGATATATCTATATGAATCTATTTCAATAGTTAGTACTCCCTTCGGTCCTAATTATAGTAAAAGTACTACTATAATTAGGAACAGAGATAGTATTATATTACCTATGATCTTTTTGTAATGATCTTTTGAGTTTACTGTATATTGATATGTTGTCTTGATGTGAATTAACATTTTCCACAATAGGAATATGGCTGATGACAGTGTCAATCAAATAAGGCAAACCAATAACCCACATGATGAGGCTGCTACATTAGTCTGGTCCAACCACCAGTGATACACAAATCATTATTATCTTGAACGCTATGGGACATCATAACTCAAGCTCGTCTGCAAAGGGGATGCCTCGTGGTGATCAGTCTGAGCCAACATCCCGCCTTAGACAAAGAAGAGGTAGGAGGGGAACCAAAATGAGAGAGGTCAACTTGTCTCATAATGCTAGGACAAAGATTCCGATTTAATTTACCAATATGTGGAGGCTAACTAGGGAAAATGCAACCACCTTTGAAAGTTACCTTAATATCCTCATACGCACTAAGGTGCTGATCACCGCAAAGACTTGGGAAGTGGTTTCGGATGATGTTAAGGACCAACTTTGGTAGATTATCTTGGTATAAAACACACTTTGACCTATGTCGTCTAATAATAATAACTGATGTTAATGTTGCTAATCATTTCAATGGCATGTAATATAGCTCATGTATGATGTTTCAGATACTTAAGCGTTGAAGAACAAGACCCTCTCTTACTTGGTTGGATGTTTCTGGGTGTTCAAGACATAATTAGCAAGTGATTTCATTCATGTGCAGATGGAGGAAGGAAAGCCTTGTCCTACTCAATTTGATAAGTATCCTTATGTTATAGATGAAGATTAGGCATAATTTTGTTGCTTGCATACTACGCCAGAAGCTATGGTGAGTTTAATTGTGTTAGGTGCTATTTCCCAAGGATTCCTTTTAACTGTTAATGGTATTTGTCTTTTACGATTCTCACTTTTAGGAACAAAAGGAAAAAACAATTTAGAATGGTAAAAAAATGATTGTCCACAAACAATATCTCGAGGTGGTTATGCAAAGGCAAATAAAAACCTAATGGAGGCCAAGTAGAGTAAGCTAGAAGAAGAGCGAAAGATGATCCTTCAGTTGTGCTTTCTCTACCTCCTCCAATCCAATGCGAAGAGAATGGTTGTATGCTCACCAAACGAGGAGCAGGTCATACACGAGTGAAAATACTCACAAAGTTACTGAAAAATTGTAAGACACGTTACTAAATTGGTTACATCAGATAACTAAACACAGTGTTCATACTTATATTTGTAATATATATATATATATATATATATATATATATAACAAGAAGAGCTTAATAACAAGTACCCAAGGGAGCCTTCAAACCAGAGGGGAGGAATGACTTTTTGACCGTTGCAACAGGAAAACAAGATCATATGGAGGGTGTGTTAGGGTTGTCGGACAAGGGGTTAGCTTAAAAGAGTATTATGAATAACAAATTTCACGCACTCCCTAGAACTTACTAACTAAGGAGGAGGTCGATACGTTGTTAGCCACTGTGAAGGCAGAGGCAGAAGCTTCATTTAATGCCCAGATACAAAAGGTGAGAAAGGAGATGGATGCAATGTTTACAACAAGCAGATAGGAACCAACACCTGTCACAAAGACACAATCCCATGTAGCTCTCTAAAGCATTAAAGGGAGTTGTTGCATTGCTGACCATTTGTCAAAGGGTCCTATCAACGGTCGAAGATGAATATTGGGATCTATATCTGGAGCATCCTATAGAAGACAAGTAGCAAGTGGCAGGGTCCACAACCTTGGTCTAACCATTTACCATAAGGAATTTAAAGATGATTAAGTGAGGGTATCGGTTGTCGAGTTCGTAGAGTCAAAAGCTCTTGTCCTATTCCCCATTGACAATATGAATTTAAAGATGACCAATTCATGCATTCAGCCGTGATAGTGAAAATGTAGTTTTTATCCGAAAATGGAAGGAGAATGAAAAATCGTAATACAAAACGTAAAGTTTTTAATACAAAATATAGTTTTTATATATATATATATATATATATATATAAATTCAAAAAAGTAAGGCACCTGTCATCATTCACACATATACTGATCAATGCAATATCAATCAAAATATCCAACATTGTCATTGATCAAACCATATTTTTTATATGATTTTACATGATTAAATTGGGATTTTTAATGCATTTTCTGGGACATTTTTGCATGATTAAGTACTAAGTTGAGTTAGGGACATTTGTATTGAATTAAGTGTAATTAGGGGCAAAATGATCTTTATTTTTTATTTACAGAAAAGGACCCAGATGTTTTTGAAATTGCAGTTCTACCCCACAAATAGTTTGAAAATTCTCACTTTAATCCCTCTCCAGAACTTTTAAAACTTTAACTTAAGTCCCTTAGTAAACTCTGCCTTTTTTGAAAAAACGCTGTGTTTTTATGTTGAAACGCGGCGTTTTTACTCTAGAACCGTTTTCTTCAACACGAAACACGTTTAAGGTAAAACGGTGTTTTTAACATTTTAAACGCGTTTTTGACTACCATGCATTCAGCTATAGATCGTGTAAGTATTGTCTTCTAAAATAATGTAAATATAATTTAAATATTTATGATATTGTAACATACTAAGTAATTAACTAACTATGCTCACAAATACATGTACAATATATTGCAAAAATTAGGAAAAACAAGTAATTATGCATTCCTTTTCCTATTGCAGATCTCCCCAGACCAATACTTGAACACCTAAGATTTAAGGCGTGCCTACATATCACAAACGCTGGACCAGAGCAGAGCTGAGTGGTTAATGGCACTATTATATGATCATGAGTAAGTCAAAAACTTTCATTTCATTGATCGCCTTAATAAATGGTGAGTTTCGTTTCATTTCATCACTAAGATTCTTACTGAAAATTTCTCATTGTTCTCTTTATTGTGTTTAGAAAGTGAATATATATACTACTTGCTTTGAATTGTTTCAGATGTCTTCATCAACTCCAACATCGACCTCTCTTCCTTCGATTTCAGAACAAATAAAGTTAGTTCTACATGTATTTTCTTCTTTCATTGTAATTTAATCATCTATGTATGGTTCTAGAATAATGTACGTATTTGTATTTGTAGCAAACTGATGAATGCATGATTGTAGAGTACATTGTTTATCTGTGCGTG
This sequence comes from Acacia acuminata, assembly GCA_019022655.1. Classification (NCBI taxonomy): domain Eukaryota; kingdom Viridiplantae; phylum Streptophyta; class Magnoliopsida; order Fabales; family Fabaceae; genus Acacia; species Acacia acuminata. Next base: position 3,533,394 of record JAFJYI010000036.1, read on the forward strand.
ATTTTACTTTTTAAGATTTTTTATATTTGTTTTATAGATAAGCACAAAGTTGATTATTGATCTATGTATATTGTTCAACGATATATAAGAATTGTGGTTCTCTACGAACAGGTCATTGAATGCAAGGCATAATATACCTGATGGATATATATAAAAATAAAAAAATAAAAAACTATAATGGTAAAAAAAGGTCTAAAACAAACTCATTTAGACCAGTTACACTTACAATAAAGAAATGTTCAAAAATGTATAATTACATCATCCGGATTTGTCCCCCTGCCGATCTTAAAAGTCGACCGTATTTAAACCTTCTAAACCAACATGTCTTAAAAATACAACTTTCTAGATTGAACTATAAGCCTGATCTAAATATCAAATTTTAAGACTGGTTGTTTATCCAGCCTTAATAAAGACAAATTTTTTAAACCCGTCGATACAAGACCGGATCTAAACCTAGTCTCAAAAGCCAATTTCAACCTATCTAAAATGGGGGTTTTTTTTCCCAACTAGTGAATATGGATAAAGTTGAAAAGTATTTTATTTCTATACAAAGTTAATGAATCAACCAATTCTTATTGATTATGATAAAATAGTTAGAAGCAACTTATAATATGGACGAAGGTGAGTATATTTATAGCGGGGTGGGAGTTCCAAAATTTAGATAGACAGAGAGTTCAACACACACCCTAGCTACTTGTAATTGCATATGACAAAATTATAGGCATGTATATAAGAGACAGAGAATCAAAGTGGGATTTTTATTTATTTTTGATTTTTTACATTCAACTATTTTTGGGTTTTCGAGATTGAACTGTTTAAGATTAAATAAAATGAAAAAAATTTGTTAAAAGAGCCCATGAAAATGAAAAATTGTTCAAGAGAAATTCGCAATTAAAATTGCCAACAACAACAAAAAATACTAAGTTGAAGAACAACAGCATTTTTTTCCCTTCATTTTTCTCCATCTTCGAGAAACCATTTTCGTCAGGATCTCTCTATTAGTTTTTTGGACCGGACCATCAGGATCTCAGTCATTATAAATATATATAATTCAGTGGCTTCTATTTTAATAAATTCTTTTAAAAGGACAATTTTGGATGGATTTTTGTGTCGTGTAGTATTGTTAATATAGAAAGAACGTGGAGAAAGAAACTGTTAAGAGCAAGTTCATCACGAAACCAAGAAGACTCTTTCAGAATTCGACGTTTTTTTGACAATGAAGTCTGAATTGATTAACTAATTAATTAACGAAAATTAATGTTTTAACTCAAAATACCAAGCCAATTAATTATAAGGAGCAACAAACTGTACTATAAAACCTCAAATAAGTTCAAAATATATGAAAAATAGTAATTTTGATTTGAAACATGACCTAACATTACAATATTGAGAGTGTATAGGGGCCCCAAATAATAAATATCAGTAGTTGCCTATTGATGAGCAAGGAGGGTTAAAACTATTTCTCTCTCTCTCAATATATATATATATAGACACACACACATACATATATACTCCATCCCGTGTCCACAGTATAGAGCGTTTTTAGAAGAACAACTTAGTTTAAAATATAAATCACTTGAAAGTTAATAAATGCACATTTTTAATTTTTTTCTGTAATTAATTCTCATTTCTAATTTTATCCACTCATTAAATTTTTAAACACATTTTTAAGTAAAGATAAAAGTGAAAAAAAAATATCATTATACGATATATTTAATGAGTTACCCGACACTTTATATTTCCCACAAATTAGTTAAAGTGACCTAAGTTATTAATAAAGGAAGTATGTGTGTGTAACTTGAGGGTGGATTTAATTATTTATTGTCTCATAAAAGACAAGTTAATTTATTTGAACAAGAATGAGTCCATTTTGTGATTTAGAATTTAGAGCCAAAAAGTCTCCTCTCCCTAACAATTCATCATCACATGACTTTCAGAAACAGACATTATAATCAGAGAGAGAGAGAGAGAGATTTATACCCATGTGACTCATGGAAGTAGAAAATTTCAAACCTTTTCATTGTTTTATGTTATATATAAGATTCTCACCAACATTATTTCTTTGATCTTAGGAGGCCTATGGTCATTGTATCGAGGAATTTTGACCAAATGTGTCTCTTCTGATTGAGTAGGTAATCCTTCAATATTTATTATAATGCCATTTGTTACCATATCCATAATGTTGAGATCAACATGTGGTAAAAACAAATTGTAATAGCCATTTATGAGGGAGAGTTGATATATATGGTGTCTATTGAAGAGAAAAAAAAAAAAACCTTTAGAGTTGCTAATGAAGAAGGTAGATCAGACAATATAGAGTTGTTTGAAAAAAAGGGAAAGGAAAATAAAAAAGAACACATACAATGAAATTATTGAAAGGAAAATAAAAAAGAACACACACAATGAAATTATTGAATGGGATAATTTATCCAAAAATTGATTATTGGTAGAACATAATCACATCGCACAATTTATTTATTGCTAACCTCACCTATTTGAAATGAGGCAAGTTGTGGTTATTGTTCTTTGTTGTAATATATATTTCTAACTAACTAAATCTCCTCTAATTAAATGAATAATCTTAAAATTTTAAAACAACAAGTAATGTCCCACTAGTTTCAAAATTTCAACTAATTAAGTTGATTGATCATAATAACTTTTTTTAGCATGTTTCAAAGATATAAAATTGATTTATGAATATACTTGAGTTATTATATTGCTTTTTATTGGTCCCTCTCACTACCACAACTTGACTCCAATATATTCTCCAAAAAAATTGCAATGAACATAGTTACTGTGATACTCCCCCGATTTTCAATGTAAGACATATTTATTAAATTTAATTATATTAAAAATTTTAGTTAACTTAATTAATATGACATGTTTTTTTAAACACGCTAATCATTTTCCTTAATTTCATTATTGCCTCTTTGAATTGATTATTATTAAAAGAGCATCCATAAGGGTAAATTGGAAAGAGATTGACAAATATAAGAAATAATACTTATATTTAGAAGTAAGAGCAACTCTCCAATTATGTTATACATTAAAAAATAGATGAGTAACTTCATCTTCAAACTTTTGGTCATAAAATTTGAGCATTTCTTTAAAATTTTGATATAATACACACACAATATTGCAGCCGTCTGCAGGAACTTATTTTATATCAAATTTCAATGCTAATCCTATTAATTAATAATTCCATAATGTGCTCATAATGATTTCATCCAACCCACTTTCAAATTTCAATATATACCACTCAAAGGGGAAAAAAATAAAATAAAAGAAAGCCTATAACACGTAGTAAGTTCTATCAACCAAACAAATTAAAGATTAAATCCTCGTTGTTGCTTTCATATTTTTATATGTCAGCATTCCCAATATCAGTCTCAATTATTTGCCTGATTCCTTCTTTTGAATTGGCCCTTGAAACTTTGAGGGGAAAAGAAAAGTTAGTTGTGCACTCTGTATTATATTCCCCACACTACTTTCCTTGTTCAAATATGTACCTCTTGGATTGGTTGAATTTGATTTTCTTTTCTCTTTTCTATTTTTCCCCTCAGATTTCATGGCTACCAAACAGGGTTTTGAACGCCTGCAGGCTGCGGTTTCTTTCTTCGTTTATTTTTTCCCCCTAAGCACAGGCATCCTTTTATTAAAGACAATTTTATTTAAAGTACTATCAGATACTAAATGTAGAAACCTCTCCTAGAGAGGATTCGAATCTTAGAACGTTTTTCATTAGACCCAACTCCCATGGGTTAGGCTACAGTTTTTGTTTCAAGAATAAGCTGATACTTTGTCATTGTCCAGTCTAAAAAAATCTCATTTACCCTCTTGAATTAGCCTCCTTTTTTCTATAGAAATATGGAAAGGCTTGTTGAATCCTGAGGATATGTTTTTGCTATAAGGAATATTCATAAAAACGGTATTAAAACCCAACTCTGAGCTGTTGGTGACTCCAATAAACAAGTGAACTAGTCACTCTGAACTAGTAAAAAAATTTAGACAGATGGACTGAGTTGAATTTTACAGTTTTTCTACTAATTGAAGCTGAAATAATGTTGTTTTAAGTTTAAAACAATGAACCACTAATCTTTGAAGCACTAATATTTGAAACGCCCCGGCCTCAACCTATTTTCATTACTAGTTAATTATGCCTCAAGCCAATTTTTAATAATTTTCTCCGATATTTGTAATATATTAGGTTCCTTTGGGTAACAAAATTTCTAAATGAGGACTTTAAACCAGTTTTCTCTTTAAATATTACTGTTTTTAAATTATGTGTGAATATTTTTGTATATTTTAATTATGACTAGGTTGATCTAATTCAATTATAATTGGTTCATTGGTCATTGAACCACTATCTGAACTAATTTAGTGGCTAGTCGGTTTATTATTAACTTGTTAATTATGTCTCAAGCCAGATTTTTAATAAGGGTGAAGGTGCAAAAATATCTATAAATTTTTACCAAAAGTGCATCCAACATCATATACATTTCGGAGGTGTAAAAATACCCATGAACATTCAAAATGATAGCAAAAATGCAAGTACCTTTAATTTTTTTAGTCAGGCTCACACTCTTTTTAATTTTTATAATGATATTAGGTCAAATTTAATGGTCCTGTTATTTTTGCTCTCATTTTAAATATCCATAGATATTTTTGCATCTCCAAGATACATACAGTATTAGATACAATTTTGATAAAAGTTCATGGACAGTTGTCCTCCTATTCCTATACAGGCTATACCCTTTTAATAATTTTCTTCCTTGTAATATTCCTAACAGATGCTTTGTCATTATGCAGTGTGAAAATTCTATTCACAATCAATCTTCAATCTTATCGAAACTTTGGTGGGAAGGCCAAATTTTGTCTTACATTGAATCTAATCCTTGACTCAGTCTGACTTAGCCGGACATGTTCCATATATTCTGATCTCTCCACGTGGCACTCTCACTGGCTCAGCTGTTTGTGCCTCCTCTATAATCAATTTTATCAGAATTGGCCTAATCTCTTAATATTTATTTATTTAATAAATAAATAAAATAAGATGCCCCATAATCTTACTAGATTCACTATTCACAAATAACAAAATCCCCAACATTTTTGTCATGACCCTATAAATGTCACTGTACGTTGAGAGCTAGAGCTTGTTGTTTTCACCAAGACAGTAACCTCTCTTCATTCCTTCACCTTCCCTCAACGTCTCTCTAATATCTTCCATATCCTTTTTCTTCATCTTTGTCTGCATTTTCAGAAGGGGGAGAGAGACAGAGAGAGAGAGAGAGAGATGGGGAATTGTCAAGCTGTGGATGCAGCAGCACTAGTGATTCAGCATCCCTGTGGGAAGATGGAGAGATTGTACAGTTCAGTGACTGCAAGTGAGGTGATGAGGATGAATCCTGGTCATTATGTGTCTTTGATAATTCCACTTCATCAACAACAACAGAATCATCAAGATCAGAATACTGTGCGTATCACACAGGTTAAGCTTCTTCGTCCTAATGAAACTCTCACTCTTGGCCATGCCTATAGGCTCATCACTACTCAAGGTATGTACAAATTCCATGTATACTAATGTCCATTCATTCTTTATTATGATCCTTTTATCAAAGTGTCATGAGACTCCGGTTACAAGGCCTAGGGCTCTCCATCTCCAATGACTACGCTTTTGGAGTATGGTTTTCCCACAGACTTGTGTTTGTTACTGAAGGATCTGAGGTTTTTATAACAGTTTCAGGCTCATAGAGTCTTTAATTAACCTTTTGTGTGTTTTAATTCCTGTGGTTTCAGAGGTTGTAGACGTCCTGAGAGCAAAGAAACGTGCAAAGACAAGGAAGCCAGCACAGGCAGAATCATCAGTACAGCAAGAAGGAGACAATTCTCACACAAGAAAGCCATATCAGGTGTGTGTATATATATATATATGAGTACTATTTTATTTAATATTACTCCTAAGTAGCTGGTGAATCCCACAGACACAACACAGAAAAATTAGTGTGTGATCACAGCCAGACAGACAAAAGCTCAACTGTTTTGACCCATGTTTTAGTTAGAAACTAAGAATTTCAAGACAAACTCTTTTTTCCCTCTGATGTTGAAAGCATATATATAGATACAAGTAGGCTTATCAATTATCTGTTATATGATGAATTTGCAGGCAAGGAGGGGAGAGAGACAGAGGGTAATTAGGGAAAATTCTGGGAGTACATCAGTGTGGCATAAGTCATGGAGACCTTCATTACAGAGTATATCAGAGTCAGGGATGAGCTCAACGGTGAAAAGCTGTGATATTATTCAAAGTGGATGTTCACAATAATAATAATACCATTTGATTTTTTAATGAACATGGCCTTGATCTTTGGCAAGCACCAGAGAGATTCTACTTCTCCTTCTCCTTCTACTACTACCTCAGTTCCTGATATACCTGGGCACCACAAGATTGATCTGTTTCATCATAACCATGCTCCAATCAGTAATTTAATTTGTATAGCTCCAAGCAAAAAATAAAAAAGCAAAAAAAAAGAGTCATGAATTTATAAAAAAAATCTAGCAGATGTTGAATTCTGTGATTGATATATAAAGGCATCCATCCACCTTCTTTGTTTTTTTGTTTTTCTTTTGTTCATAATCAAGTTTTGCACAAAGCGTTAGTGATAGATGGGACTTTGAAAAGCTAGGAAATAAATGGCGAAGTAGTTATGGAGGAACAAAAACCAAAGTCAATAAGGGGATAAAAAGGCATATGTATAATATATAATGTTTGCTTTTTGTAATTGGCAAATCATCAAATACCTTGCATGCAACGCTAGATGAGTGGTAAAAAGATGAAGACTTGTAAAGTGGGAATCACTTTTAATCACTCATCTTCTTCATCAACATCAACATCACGAAACTGACATCCTCTTCAAGATCCCAATCCATCCAGGCAACTTGTTCTCTCCTTATCCATAACCAGTACGATTAACCCATATTCAAGCACGAACAAATACAAACAAAAATGGTTTTTTTTTTTTTCAAACGGTTTTTTCCATCCGAACCCAAAACCTCTTCTTCTTTTTCTTAATTGCATTTTTATCGAACCACTCGATAACCGGAAATCGCATTTGATTCAGACTAATCTGAGTCAAGTCAAAACAATAGTAATCTCTATCGCTCATGGTAGTAATTGTTAGTAATTTGTTCTCTCTCCCCTTTGATTTGAACAACCGATACGATATGAATGTGCGCTCGCGTATTTATGATAAGTGGCTCCGCCAATAATGATACAATAAGGACCACATTACTACTTTTTCACAATAAAAAATTAAAAATTTCACTAATCATGCCTCAAAAAAATAAAACTCACTATAATAAATATCCATTTGGCTGAAGCAACTTTTTGGTTTTAAAAAGCATGGATTAAATTTTTTTGTTGGTGATAGAATTACTCTCAATTTTGCCCCTATGGTTTTTTTGTTTTGTTCTTTTGTTCTTTTTTTTTTTTTTTTGCCAAGGTCTTCACGTTTATTCATAAACAAATCATGTGCTTTCTTATGGTAGATACAAATAATCAAGTTATGTAGATGAAAAAATTAGTTTAAATTAGTTGAAGAAGATAAATTTTAAAAATACATTTTGTTTTCCAAAAAGGAAGTGAATAAGACAAATACGCGTGTGAGGGATAGTTGATGTTTCTAAAGTGTATCTTATAAATAAAGACAAAACACTTGGTTCAATTGTAATCAGGGATTCTATCCTCTTATAATTTAAAGTTTCAAGTTTGAAGAAACACAAATATTAAATGTTTGATGGTAGGGTTTTGATTTCTTTGTGGTCCTACCACCTTGCCTATTTTAAAAATTGTACTTGTGTATATGTATATGGAATGAAGGGAGTAAATAAATTAATATTCTTTAAAATATTTTAAAAATTTTTTTTAAAATTTAAATTCAATTAAAAAGAAAAAAAAATCTTTTTTGAAAAGAATTTAGTGAAAGAATTGTTTTACAAATTTGTTCATATTGTTTTACAAATTTGTTCTATTACAGAAAAGAATGCTAAAAAATTCTAAAAAAAAATTATAAAAAAAAAATAAAAAGAAAGGAATTCAAAAAAGTCTTCATCCTAATCAGAAAATTAATTTTTTCTAAAAATTCTAAAAAGCTATATATATATATATATATATATAATGTATAAATGTATGTATGAGATAGGAGCCCATGCGATGTGGAAAACTCAACCCAATCCTTTTTAAAACTCTTTTGTTTTGGGTTGGTCCAAATGGAACAAGCAAGACTAAGTTCACCCAAGCTGATCTAGTAGACCATATGATGAAATAAATTAAAAAATTTATTTAAAAAAATTGACCCTCTCAAAATTTTTATAACTATATGCTATTATTTCATTAATTTTTTTATAGTGTGATGTTATAATCTTTGGAATTAAACTATAATACATTTACTTCATTTTTCTAATTTTTTTAAAAAATCAAATTTTGAGTCAATTATTACGTCATCGATTCAGCTAACAATATAATCAGTGAAAAATGAGATTTGATGTTTTCTTTAATCTAAGATCTCAAAACAATTATTGATGGTTGATGTTGTGAGTTACGTGAGAGGGGTGATAATGAGATGAAGTGACTAGTGAGGATCTTAATTATGAAAGAGATATTTATAGCAAATTAGGGGTCAATTCATCATCATTTCTTCACATTCCAACATCAAATGAAAGTTTTCTCACAATTTTGTTTTTGAAAATTTTGTGATAATTAATTGATGATGATTCCGCATGCCATTGTATTGGGACCAGACTGTGACCATTGATGCAAATTGTATGATTTTCTTTGTCAGGTTTGATGAATATTTAGGACAGAGTCTTTGCTTGTCTTAAATATCCGCGTAGTTTATAAATAAAACATAATTGTAATATAACTTTTGTAGCATTATAAACTATGGAGGTATATTTATACTTAAGACCAAAGGTAGTATATAAAGAAAAAATTTTACTAGAAATTTTGAAAATATAATTCATTTATAAAATGCATTACCTTCATCCAAAATACATTATGTCAATAAGTAATTATATTGATTTTTTATATCTGTTTTGAATTTGTCTGACTTTTTAATAAGTTAAACTTCTGATGAATTTATTATATGTGTTAACATTAAATATTTTTTTTTTCTCTACTCATTCTCTCTCTCACAAACCCTTTCTAACATTAGGGGTACATTTTTAAAAAATATTTCTTATATATTTATTGTTTTTACTAGTTTTTTATCTGCATTATTTGATTATTTATAACTTAATAAAAATGATAGGGGTATATATTACTTTTACATAATATTAAGTTACAAATCAATTTAAAATTTCAAACAAACTTCAAAAGAATGAAATACCAAAAAAATCTCAATGATATTTGTCATAAAATATATAAAGAAAAGCAATCCAATCAGATTAATTAATAGTACTGTTAATAAAATATTTTTTTGGGTCAAATTTGCCCTCATTTTAATTTTGATCCTTCAAATTTTAAATTATAGTGTTGGTCTGTCAAATTTCATTCTATTTAAAACGTTGATCTTTATAATTTAGAATAAAAGCTTGATTATTTTACTCTTTGAGTGACCAAAACATATTTTTTAAACTTGACCGACCAAAATCATTATAAGAACAAACTTAAGATTTCAAAGATTGTATTAACATTTATATTAAAAAATTTAATACGTATGTTTTGAGTTGTTAACACATTGTCTGTTGCTCAACCTGATGTAGCTCAGAAGGCTTAATTAGAATCAAATTATCAAACTTTATGAAGTGATTCCCTTAGTTCAAGAATAATTATTCAAAATAAAAATAAAAAATTCATAATTTTTTACGTATCCCTCTGTTTTGCTTTTTTTCGCCACAAGTTATACTTATGTCTTAGTCAAAATTTATAAATAATGAGCTGATTTCTAGATTTATGATAAATTCATAGTGTACGTGTTTTAGTTTTCTTAGGATAAAGAGAGCTAAATAATAACGCCACAACTTTTTCTTAGGTTGGTCCCCCAATCCAATGGCCTAACCCAATGTATTAGATGCTTACTAAACTTTCATGGGGATATTTATGCCCATGGCCATGATGGAGAACAAGTTTAATTTTTCTATTTTTACTGCAGAATTTTTTTCCCCCGCCATACCGACATAAAAAAGTGAATATGAAGATAGAGAAAATATTAATGCAACCGAGTCACTTTTATGTAAATGTAGCGAGAAAAAATATTTCAAAGAAAAGTAGAAACATTAAACTCTTTAATTATTTTGTCCCCAAGGAAAAACAATTTTACAAAGGAAAATTAACTTTTACAAAGTTATTCTTATGAAATGTATCCTCTTAATTTTGTCATCAATAATCACTTGAGTATTCATTTTAAAGGTGGAACATTAATTTTAAAAAATACATTTGTTATATTAAATTTTGAGTTAATACATTCTTTAGTCCCCTTAAGTTTTACCTTTATTTTGGTTTTAATCCCTCAATGAGAAAAATAATCTAGGTTTTTATTTAATTATAGAAGCCAATATTTTAAATAGATTGAAACTTGAGGAACTAAGGTATATGATCTGGAATTAAAACTTAAAGAGGGATCAAATATTGTATTAACCCTAAAATTTCTAATAATGCATTTTCTTATATTTCATAAGACATAAAATGTACATTTAATCTTTGTTATCTTCAAATATCAATCATAATTATCAAATTATATTAAAGGGGTAATCTATAAGTTAGAGGGTATACAATTTTCGTCATGTTTAAGCAAGTTGATGTTTTCTATTGCAAGAGAAATATAGCGTGGGTTGGGTTTCTTTTATTGTCTTCAATTTCATTTTCTCCTCATTATCTCATATTTACGTTAGACTAAACAAAATGTGGTTCATCAAATTCAATCTTTTATAAAATTATTTCTATTAAAAAAAATTTTAAAATTTTAAAATTTGTTCTATACTCTTCATAATTGCAATACATTAAAAAATATTTAATTTATAAAATATAATAATAATTTTATAAAATATTAAATCTAAGCCGTACATTCCATAATTTAAGGGTGAATATGAGATGATGAGAATATAAGGAGAAAGAAGATAATAAGAGCATCCTCTTCCATATAACACATATTTAGAATCAAGTTTGGAGGACCAAACATGCATCCCAACAATCAAAAGTCAAAAGTTTTTAGCTTTTTGTGATGTTAGGATCAACTTTTTTCAATTAGACTTTTAAAGAAAAAGTTGCCTTTAAGCCATAAACAAGAATTTCATATTTTTGACTTTTCTACTATAGAGAAAAAAAAAATAAGTTTTTATTATGAAAAGAGAAAAAATTAAATAACTCATAAATAAAAGATACCAAATCCCACATTCTTTTATTAAAATAACATTTTCATCCTTGTGCGCTTGAATATCGATAAATCAATAATTTGCAGACGACCTATTTTATGTGATGGCCTGATTAGACATTCAAATGGGAAATGGTTTTGAGGATTCTAAAGGAAAATGGGCTTTTCCCCTTCAACTTCAATAGGGTTATTAGCCCTTTGACATGTCTACAAATAAATAGACATGGAAATAGGTCAGGTCAGATCAGCCTTTGATTAAATAGACTTGAGTCTGTAATGAAAATTTGAAGCCTGAGCTTATGCCTGAGCCTACATGTAGGCTTTTTTAAAAAAAAAAAAAAAAATTAAAGCCCGAGCCTACATGAAGTATAGACAAGCTTTAAACCTTTTTACATGCCTACTTACAATCTAGAGCTCTAAAAAGGCCTCATATGCAGTCTTAAAAACCATAAATAAGCTTTGAACTTACTAAAACCTAAATAAACGGGCTTTTGATAGGTTTTAAAGCCAACGTATTTATAAATTGTAAGCTTTAACATAAAATTAAAATAATCATAATTACTAATAATAGAAAAACATATCATAATAATTTCAATATACTTATATCAATATAGTGATAAACCTAAAAATTCAGCATCCATATCACCATAATGAAAATTGTGTAGAAGACCAATTAAACAACACAATAACATCAACATCAAGGCTTCAATATAATCTCCTCCTATTTTGATTGCTCCTACATAATAAAAGAATAATTTAAAATAAATAACTAGTCCCAATGATCTAACACAAGTCCAACAAACATGCAACAAATATAAAAAATAAATAAGTATACAATATTCATACCTTCAATTTTCTCTTCAACCCATATTTGTGATGAAGCCAGTCCCCACCACATAAAAGAATTTCAACAGATTCTTTATTCAATCTAGCACGATATTCATCTATATAAAACCTTAAAACTCACTTATAATAGTAAGAGTTGACACTTTTGAAAAGAGGAAGGAAAAAAAATATAACCTTCAAAATCAAAAAAAAAAAAAAAAAAAAAAAAAAAAACTTTTTTGGGTTAATCTTTTGAAACCACAGTTTCGTGGTTTTCCAAATACTTGCTTTGATTGGGTTAATCTTTGAAACCTTTTTGGGATGACAAGAATTTTGTTGGCTGTAGTCTTAAGGGATGACAAGAATAAGAAAATTAAAAATTTAGATAATGTTGCAAGAATGCCGTATACCAAACTACCATTTTTTTCACCGTTCTCTCTTCACCACCCACCTTCTTCCTCATTGCCGACATTTTGCTTCCACCAAAGAGAGTCGCAATGCAAGGGTATAGTGGATGGGATTCTGAGCTAGAGAACTCGACTCGGAATAGTGAAAAGGAGGAAGGAGACCAAGAGGTGAACAAGGATCATTAAGCCCCTTTCTAGTTTTCCGGCACATTCACGAGTTTTCCAACAAACTTTTGAATTTTTCAGTATTTGTGGTGCAACATCCTAATTTTTATATCAGGATTTAATTATAAGAAAGAAAAATTAATTAATCATAATATATGAATTAATTATGTAATTATCATGTAAAATATCATTTATGATAGTAAAAAAAAAAATAGTGGAATAAAGATGTGGAAATAATAATATTTTTTATTGTTGTTAAAAAATAGTAATAATAATATCAAAATAGTTTTTTTAAAAATAAAATAAAATAACGGTGGCTACACGTGCTGTCACCTTAGTTGCTTGGGGAAGGGGGGAAAAAAGTTACTTAGGGAGGAGGTAATTAATTCCCCAAACCATCTCTCCTCCCATCTATACTATGGCCTCTCCCATTTCATCTCAATTATAAAATACCTTTGACTAACTTTTACCTTTAAATGTTTTTTTGAAACTTCATATAGGAGTTGTTGTGTGCCACACACAACGTGGTTTGGCCCGTGAACAATCGATTATATAAAAGAGGTGCAATATTTAGGTCATACCGCTAATGAAGTGAAGAATAAGATTTATTAAATATTTTAATTCAATAGATAATGATATATAAAAACAAGAGATCTAGGGAGGCAGTTTAATTAGATGGAAGAATTAGGAGGTAGGAGTGTGAGTGAAATCTTTTCATGAAATGGTTTGCTTTGGAATGTGAGGTGTGAAAACTCTCATCCGTAACAAATGCCGCAAGATAAATACTTAATATGATGTTAACTAAATCGTAAAGAAAGGTATAGGCTGTTTGTGATAACTTGAGTGGTAAAAGTGACTTTTTTTTTTTTTTCGATAGACTTTTGTTAATGTGATTTGTGTTTGGCATAACTTTAGAAGTCACTATGAAGCCAAAGAAGCTTCAACAATGAGCTTAAAAAAAACCCACATTAGACTCAGAAGCCTATCAAACACTGATGCTATCCCAAACACTCAATTATCATGTTTTCCTCTTGACGAGCTTTTTTTCCCCATCTGATAGACTTATTTTCCCATCAGATGCTATCCCAAACTTTGCTGCCAACTAGTTTATTAATAACATATATTGAATCAAATATTGCTGCCAACTTTAAACTTTGTTGTTTTTACCTGTTATGTAACTCAAAGTCGCAACCCATTAATTACTCATCACTTTCGTCCCATCCATGATTTTGCCTTTGTGTGTTCCATTATGTCTTACTCAACTTTATTGTGTGAGATTATGCATAAAAAGTGGCCGTAAAAATTCAAACGTATAGGCTTTTTCCCTAATGATTGCATGGAGGACAATGCCTTTCCATCGATCTCCTCAAAGATTTCGTCCTCTCTTTATTCCCTTACACCAAACGCAAAAATTCAAACATATTTGGGAAAAGGAAGATATACGCTTAATGGACGAGGATCATGACGTGATGAGGTAGGGCAAGTTGCTGACAATTGATGGAACCAGTCTTTTTCACTTGTACGGAAACAAAACCGTCCAGAATTAACATTGATTGAGAAGATGAGAGAAAGGTTAAAGTGGTATTGTGATTGATTGGATGGATATGATTTAGAGATAACGAGGGACAATGAGAAAGAGATTATGAGAGAAACCCAACCCGAATTAACATTATTGTCATCTTACTCTGCTTACTTACCAAGCCTTGGGTTTCCCCACATTTCTTGATTTCCAAAATGAATTGGTATTGAGAGCCCCAACAAATCCTCATCCTTTTACTCATGATTATGCATCTTTTAGAGTCCGTACGGTATCAAACATTATTACAACCCCATTGGTCCAATTTAAGTTGCGTTTGCTTCATCATCCCAACGATCACAAGTCCTATTTTTAGCTATGCATTACATACTTTAGATGGAGGCTGGACCCTGCAATGCTCCACATTTAATTGATGTATTTTGAAAAGGTAAAAATATCAATAATTAAACAAAAACATTCACTTGCATTCTTTTCCCACGCTCTTCATTGACGTATGATACATCATTACAATCCATAGTTAACATATTTAGCATCCATAGTTTCCTAGAGGACGAATTTGACTTGATTTTGAAGTAACGACTGTGTTCGTACGAACATTAAACAAAAAACAAGCGGTTGTTCCCACATACCCTTGCGAGCTAGGAACCATCCTGGTAACGGGATTTTGTCACCAGTAAATAAATGGATATATTACTGTCATATATTTTTCCGAGTTGGAAACTGAAAATTTACCTTAAATATTGGCCAAAAAATAATATTAATTGAAAAAAAAAAAAAAGGGGTAGGGGGAAAGTGAATGAGGGTTATCTCATCTTACTTCTACACCTTATTTTTTGAGGTTTCTTCTTGAAAGGCATTGGATTCAATATACGCTTGAAAGGCGATAGATGCATCCCGCCTGTTGTCCCCCGCTTCACTCTGGATCTACCTACAGATAATGACAATGCAAAAATGCAGCATATCAGTGTCTTTGTTCCATAAATAATGTTCAAGATGCAAGATACTGTTTATTAGAGTTACAGGAAAAACTGACTCTGCGAGGAAAAATGGAGTACAATGAAATTACTTATGACCCACATATGAAGGAGATATACGTTTCTACTCAGAATGGTGCACCTGCAAGGACTTGATAACTTGAATGCAAAAGAGCCGGTCTGATTTTGAAAATAAACTTTTTTTTTTCCTTCTTTTTGGTGGCTCAGCAGTGTGAAAAGAACGCATCAAGAATAATTATCTCAAGTTGCAAGATTGCTTAAAGCAATATGATTATGATCCAAGGAAGCATATGGACAAAACAATGAAAAATATGCTTAAGACTAGCTTATGATAGTAAGAGTCGACACTTGTGAAAAGAGGGGGAAAATATATATATAACCTTCAAAGTCAATTAAAAAAACAAAACTTAAAGTCTGGGGGTACCTGGCAAAGACTGGACCTTGCCATGCTGATGAGAGTTAATACAACCTTCCACATGCATTTGATCTTCCATAGTCGCATCTGTTGGTATTTGTGTTGCTATTGAATGATCATATTCTATTTTTACCTCACGAGACGTTTTTTGAAGCATCTCACCAAGTTCAACTGCTTCAGATTCATGCCTTTTCAGTTGTTCATCCGCCATTGAAGTTTCACATGTAGATTGGTTCATCTCCAAGGCTGTAAGCTCTCCTATTACAATATCCTGCTTTGGCAAAACTTCCTCAATCTTGGCGATGCCTGCATTTAAATTGATGTCAGAGGTTATCTTAACCTTATTATAATTATATGCAGTGGCAGGACAGTCAATTTCAGCAGATTGTGGGAAGAATTTTTATTTACCATTAATATTGTGTGCGTGCTCTAGTTTGGCATCTGCGGCAGATGTGTCCAGTTTCTCATTCTCCGCTGGTATTACACCATCCAATGCAATACTTGAGATGCACTTATCTGACTGATATTCAAGTGTATTTGCCTTTAAATAGGTGGGATTTTGATCTAAATAATTTACACATTTAAGCTCTAAATTTGTACCACTTGTTTGAGCCTTTATTTCTTTACTGACTTTAAAAGCTTCAGAAGAGCCATTCATACAACTTTTCAGTGTAAGATTGTCACAGCCAGAAGTATGATGTATTGTCGGAGCATCAGATAATCCTTCATCTGATTCAGGACAAACATCAACAGTGGTTGACTGCTCAGCTGGGTTGTTAAGCACAGCTGTTGATGGAGTTACTTTTTCAGCAACGTGCAGGGGATTATCATTATTTTCAAGTAAGGTAGGAGAAGAATTACTAGCAGACAAGAAATCCCTGACTTGAAAACCATGAGATGGTATGCTTCCAATTGCAGAAGCAAAGTCAATGGCTTTTGTAGTTTTTGATGCATTATAAGCTAAAGAAAATGACTTGGCCAAGTCATCCAACTGCAGATCACCTTCACCACTGGAGACAGGATCCCAGTTTAGTAACTCTTTATGCCAACCTTCTTCAGACTTAGATGCTGCACCAGGTGGTAAAGCTTCTACTTTTATTGCCCCCTTGTAATATTGCTTTTTCCTAAACGAATTTGTTAAAAGAGTCCTGCAAACCAGTTGAATGATACACAATATACCTTAAACAAAAGAACCAGACGCTTTAAAGATTTTGGCAAGTTGTCATACTCATACCTACAATTTTTAGAAATAGCTGCTTTAGCTTTCTCCTTGGAAAGCCCAAGTAAAGACGACAAATTAGCAACATCATAAGGCCCTCTAAGTTCATTAGCAGAAGGAGCAGCACTTGATAGTATGATGTTTCTTCCTCGAGTCCAATCCACCAACAACTATATGTTTAGATAAGATTGTAAGTTTTTCATTCTTGATAATTTGGGCATAAATGAGTAAGATGTGAGACTATAATTTGAAATCCAACACTATAACAAAAACAAACTTCCATGACCGTATGTATTTCTAGGTCTCCAATCAAAAGTTGAAACTCAAGAAAATTAAAATGGCTTTATTTATCAGCAAAGTGAGCCTAATATATAAGCCTGCAAGGTATAAGTGGCATCATGTCTTCCATGTGCTAGTTTAAAAAACCTCTTATCTAATATGAAAGGCGTATGAGAGCCATGCAAGAAGAGAAAAGATGGCAACACTCCCATTCACATCCTTTAATCCAAGAGAAACGAACCCCCCATCCCCCACCCCTGAATATCCACGCAAGTTAATTAACTGGGCCATATGACAAAGTGATCAAGACTAATCCAAATCTTCTAATGCATTTAATGATTTAGTTGTTGGAATAAATAAGAAATATAGAGGGTCGCTATTACCTTAGCATTGCATATCAAGTGTCTCCTTATTTGAGTGTCCGAGATCAGACCAGAGTAAATAATTTCGAAACAAACTCCTCGCTGCATATCAATAAGCCCTATGTTAATTTAAATGTTCTAAGGATCATTGAAACGTACTTCTCATTTATAAAAGAACAAAAATTAAAACAAAAAAGTCATAGTTTAGGGCAAACCTTAACAGCTGCTTTGACCATAGGCTGCTTCAACCTAAACGGCAACTTGCCAGAGAAATCCATCGAAATGATATCGACCTACAATAACTTTAAAATCAGAGTTCACTCTCAGGATTTTCAGTTGTTACTATATAGCCATCGTTATCATTATCTTTGATACTTTATTTATCCCTCCTTTAACACATGCCGTTTAGCAACTGCGATGAGACTAAAATTGATAAATCGCAAGCTGCTATTTCCATGAAAAATCTGTGACTAACACAATTATGAAGAAGGGGTGCAGAAAAAGGAATTATCCATTATTGTTTCCAAGAATCATGTATTAGAATACAAACGAAATATAACAAACCTCCATTCTCTCACACGCTTGATCAAACAGGTCCTGATTCAATGGCCTAACGGCCACCAAATCGTAGGTCTTCAAAATGGGATTTCCCGAATTAAGGGCCTGAGCCTGCGATAAGCTGTCCACGCAAATAGTAAGACGCGTATACTGACGGAATGGGACAGTCGAAGGGATTCCTAGAAGATCACGGTGGAGCTTAACGGATAGGGAAAGAGCCGGAGCAACCTTCAGGAGAGATGAGAGGGTGAGAAGAGGGATGAAGCAACAGTGCCTATCAGATATCACACCCTTGATGGTACGGTTATAAGCAACTCCCGAGTAGCCCAACTCCATGGCCTTCACCACAATCTTTGTACGTTGTCTTTCAAGAGTGGCCCTGCCAGTCGACGAAGGGTCTAGGTACGGTATATTTAGGTCGAAGAAACCCATGTCTCCAGCACTGAAATAATTTGTTGTTATTCTGAATAAAGAATTTTTGTCAATCTCAAAGCAGTTCTCCTTCACCTTCTCTGCCCAAACTAACTGTTAAATGGATTTAGACTTGCCCCTCTAGCTCGTCCAGCTTTTTGTGCATTCCGTATCTATCATCAACCCTAAGCAGAATAAAAATGGACTAATGCATTGGCTATACATGTGCGCATGCGTAAAATACCATCAATTCTCGAAGAGTTTACAACCTTACCTCTGATTTGAGATCGTTTGAGCGACCAACAGTGGTTGACGCAGGTGGCTGGTAGGCAACAACTGGTTGTGAGAAAAAGGAACGCGCCGCAAGGCGGAAGAAAGCAAGCGCGAGCGGCAAGCTAGAGCGCGCAGCTAGCTGGGGGAGTCATTGGCGGCAGATATAGAGATAGTGACTAACCTAACCAAATAAAAGTTAAAACGTAATTTCGGATTCAGCTGGCAAAAATTGAAATCTAAGAAATCTAAACCATCAAAAATTAATTTAATTCAAATGGTGCATATTTATATTTTTAAAATATTTTATTGAGTATTAAATTTAAAATAAAAATAATCTCTTAATTATTATTATTTTGAAGTGATAGTTTATTAAAAATAATTAGTTGAAAATATTCAATCTAGATAGTTTATTAAAAATAATTAGTTGAAAATATTCAATCTAGATAGTTTATTAAAAATAATTAGTTGAAAATATTCAATCTAGATAGTTAAAATTATAAAAGAAAGACATATAAATACCATATGAAATTCCAAAAAACATAAATATCTCTTAAAGCGGAAAAGAACATAGAGGTAAGTATGTAAGAATTTTCCAGAATTTGTAACCTTTAACAAAATTCGTAATGGGATTGACAAGATCAATCATGAGTTTGACAAGATCCGTAATGATTTTAATAAGAGCAATAATCCTGACTTACATGTTTTCATTGGCAAACGTTTTTATCAAAACCATTACTAAATTTGTCAATCTCATTTCCTCAGTCTCTAGCGAGTTCATGAGTTTTCCAACATGCTTATGAATTTTCCAGCATTTGTGGCCTTCGACAAAATTTGTAATAGTTTTCACAAGAACAATAATCCTGAATTACATGTTTTCATCAGCAAACACTTTTTGTCAAAACTATTACTAAACTTGTCAATCTCATTACAAATTTTGTGAAGCTCGTTCTACTATTCACTTTCCTCCTCAGCCTCCGGCAAGTTTATGAGTTTTCCGGCAAGCTTTTAAATGTGGCATTTGACAAAATTCGTAATAGAATTCATAAGATCAATAATGAATTTGACAAGAGCCATAATGGTTTCCCCAATGGCGTTTGCTGATGAAAACATGCAAATCATGATTATTGCTCTTATCAATCCCATTACGAATTTTGTAAAAACTCAAAAATGCTGGAAAACTCATGAACTTGCAGGAAACTGTAGAACTTCACCGAAAATTGAAAAAGCCATAATGATCCATGTTCACCTCTTCGTCCCCTACCTCCTTTTCACTATTCCGAGTCGAGTTCTCTGACTCGGAATCACGTCCACACACCCTGGTGTCACAACCCTCTCTGGTGGAAATCAAGATGTCAATGATGAGAAAGAAGGTGGACGGTGGAGAGATAAGAATGAAAGGAAGGGTAGTTTGGTCTTTTGCCTAAAATTTTATATGGTATTTCTATGTCATTCTTCCAACATTATTTAAATTTTTCATTTTCTTATTCTTGTCATCCCTAGGACCACAGCTAGGGGTGGAAACAAGCCAGGTTAGGTCAGGCTTCACCCTTAATAGGCCAGGCCTGTATTGCAGCAAGGTGGTCTGAGCTAGACCTGTGGCCTGTTACAGGCCTTATTTTTTGGGCCTAAGCCTGACATGTATACAGGCCAGACCAGGTAGGGGTGGAAACAGGCCAGGCCTGTGTTACAATAAAGAGGCATGAGCCTGGCCTGTAGCCTGTTGGAGGCCTTTTTTTTTTCAGCCTGAGCCTGGCCTATATACAAGCCTGGCCTGGCCTGTGGCCTTTTAAGAATGCCTGTATTTATTAAAATTTTGAAAGCAAGCTAACAATTTCATTAGTTGAAAAAGCATATGACGATTCAAATATTTAAATTCAAACTAAATAAGATAGGCACACAATACTTACGAATTTGAAGATCTAGACTACTTTGCTCATTTTTTGGCATTCCAAACATGAACATACAGAAAATTAATTAGAGTATCTTAAATTCAAAATAACTAAAACACGCATCCAATTCATTTTCACAGGATATATAAATAAAAGGTTAACATAAAGAATTGAAGAAGGCACAATAATGAACAATACAACGTTTTTGTACCTGTAAGTGCAGAGACCGTTTTCAGAACCCTCTGTTTGGCCCTGTCATCGTCCAAATCTAACTTGATCACAGCAAAAGACATTGATTGTTAATGATCTTCTCAAGCAGTTAGATATGCAAACACATAGCAGGAGAGAGATGAGAACAAATATATCTGCGTTTTTTGGGATAAACAGATAACAAACATATCTCACTCTCATGAAAGAAAATGCAATGACACAAACCAGAAAAACCTTTAGGCACAAAACAGCAACTTGAAATATCAAGAAATGAAATATATAAGGAACTTCTGTTTTAAGTTTCCCATTTCTTAAGTCATCAAGGCGACCATCACCTCACAAGATGTGTTAACAAAACCATAATGTTTTTGGATGCCAAGGTATGTTAAATCTTCTAAAGCAAAATGAGTAAGCAGAACTTAAATTTCAGCCGCCCCACACTAAAGTGGTATACATGTTACAAATTTACAATGAGCTCACCTCTTCCTTGAAGTTCAGGTCATAGGTTTTGTACTTTTGTCTGATTTGTAGAATTCAGAAGCAGCAACATCCATTCCAATGACAACCTAAGAATATAACAGGAAATTGTCAAATCCCCCTAAATGAGGCGATTAATATAGTTTAAAGAACCATAAGTAGAATTAAAGTATGGAAATAATAAGAAAACTTACTTTTCCTGTGTAGCCAGCTTTCTCTATGGCAGTTCTCAGGAGTTCCAGTCCTTCCTTGTTCTCCTGAAACCGCAGATATAATTAGACAATGTATTGAAGAAACCGCAGGTAATCCAAAATTACAAGAACAGGACCCAAATAAAGCTGAAGTATTGAATTACTCATTAACTTATATTGACAAAATGAAGCATATGGAAAGTGTTAAACACACTTTGAGGCAATAGTCTCCTTGCCACAATGGTTGATATGCATTTAACTTTATGAACAGACAGCACAGAGATGCTTTTTGTGAAGAATTGATGAAAAGAACATAGTGCAAACAGAAATAAAGCTGGAGACAAGAAGCACAGAGATGTAAAGTTTCCTTTTTTTTGTAATTTAATTTTAGGAAAGCAAAAGCAGAATAAACAGGACAGAATTTGATTCCAAATATACATCATGAGGCAGCCATACCAAGTGCTAAAAAAGTTATATCTGCCATCACAAGCTACATACGCTTCTGATCAAATAGGATTTGATTCCAAATATATATCATGAGTCAGCCATAACGCGTCTTCCCTAGTACGCACAAACTAGCTATGACGACCCCGATTATTATCTTGAACGAGTGGATATGTAACAATGCATATATATGCTGTGTGCATTAATTAATTGCTGTTGAAAAAAACACGCACGACTTTGCATCAGATTTCATAGGAATTTTTGCTTTTGTTTTTCTTGGTTAAAGCACAAAATTAATTATATGGTGTGCAATGCATTAAAGGAGGAGAGGTGAATTAGTTAAAAGGAGAAAACAAAACAATATTGCTCGCTGCACCTTTTTTCTGTTGCTGTTCAGACAAGGTTCCCGATTCCCCATATTTAATTTACCATGAACATCACAGAGACGAACTCAGTCTTGGCTTTTCTCCATTTAATTCCAAATTGATGCAATAGCTTTTACCATACTTTAATAATCATCAGGAAATTGGTAAAAAAGAACAATTACAGTAATGAGATTCATTCACTATTCACTATGCGAATCATAATTATAATTATAAGAACAAGAATAGCATTTGAGAGAAAAATCTCAAATGAATCCGATCAATTTAGCCACACACATAAATAAGTCTCTGCAGAGCAAAAGTATGATCCTACATTATTCTGGGAAGGAGAGAAGGATAGGAAATATGAACAGGAATGGCATACAGTCTACAGAACACAGATACTTCATGTCCAACGATAAGGCACCATTCTTCCCCTGAATATTCTGCAAACGATATGATCCTACATTGCCTTCTTCAAATTCCATGATACTGAGGAGTGCGGACCCCTCTATTATTGCCATTCGCCAAGCACAAATCTGAACTGCCAAAGCATAATGCAAAATGGCATAATTTTTTTACTTTCGCAAATTGCAGCTTAATGGCATGCTTTTCTACTGATATAGAGAAAAAATAAGATAATAAAACATCTGCATAATTGATTGAGTTGGTAAATCGAAGCAGAAGCAAACGAAAACGAAAACGAGAAGCAAATCGCAAGAAGAGAACAAGAAGAATGGATAATTTGAGAGAGCAAAAGCAAAGAATCAATCATTCACCTCTCTAGCACAGAACAGCAGAAAAAAATCGCAAGAAGAAATAAACAAACCAGCAAGGTGATGCAAATAAAAGCAGGAATCCAAAATAAGAAACACAACCTGGTAAGCTCCGGGGTCAGTCTCCTTCCCCTGTAATCCCCCCTCGCTTCCTATAGTACTTTCCTTTGGCTTGGACTTACAAGAGTTGTTGATCTGCAACGGCCGACGGAGAGGGGAGAGGACGGTGACTCGATGACTCCGAGAGAGAGGATAGCTGCGACGACCGACGAACAGAGGAGAAGGTGGTGACTCGGTGAGCACGAACAGAGAAAGTGAGAACCGGAGGCAGAGAAGAGCTCCGGACGAACAAGGGTTATGTTTTAATGGAGTCTGAACTCCGAAGAATCAAAGATTTAGGATTAAGGGGGAGATGGCCCATCAGCATGGAGTCTGAATTCATATGCATTTAACTCTACAGTTTCAAAAAATTCATATGCATATTTAACTTCAGCATCTCTCTAAAAAAAGTAATGAACCTGAATCAGCTTACGATGTTTTTGAAGGCTAAAAAACTACCTACAGCTTTTTGAATTGAATTCAAGCTTTTCTTGTTAACCAGCACCAATCATGTTAAGTAAACGAAATGATAGATGTTTTTTCCTCACATAAAAATAAATATCAGCAAGTGATCGAAATTCCTTTGAGTCTAGATAATTAATGCCGTGGAGCATTGAGTCTTTACACGCCAAATGTAAGTTGGTGATTGTACATAATAAGGAAAAACAAAAACAAAAACAAATTCACAGGATAAAAGCTAATTCAGCTCCAGAAGTAATACACCCAAATGAAGCGTAATACACACACCAAAAGTGATCATCAACAATGTAATACACACAAAACAAACATATGTGGTTATAATTGAAGCGCAAAATCTGGTGTTCCAGAAGTTTCTTATGCAATCACATACCCAAATGAAAATTCAACCCAAGTTGGGGAAAAAACAGGGATAAAGCAATGTGCACACGCAATGCAACACACCAAAGTTGAAGCTAACAGTGTGAGTGATTCAGAGCTGATTGAGAGAAGAAAAAAAGATGTAATCCCACCAAAATCAGCATCATCTAATGTGGACTATCAAATATGGTGGGCAATATATAATCCTATTAAATTTCCCATTTAATTCCAAATTGAACCAGAAGAAGCAAGGTTTAGCCGAACACTAAACCAGCAGAAGCGAATAAACTGAACGAGGAGAAGCAAAGCACATGAAGAAGCAAGAACAGCGGTCGAACGGACTGACACGAAGAAATTAGGGTTAGGGACACTTATTTTTTTTCCCAATACCTTGGCTTATTTTGAAAGAAGAAACATGAGGGTCTGAGGGAGGAGCGGAGGGCAAAGATGACAAAGATTTGCCATATCCCTCAAAATAACCAAATTCAGTATTAATCTCACGACTTAACCTAACAACTCTTCTAGCAGTAAGAATTGTTCTTTCTATTTCAGGATCAAATGGCAACAAATCTTCTAGATTAGTAGTACTCCTAGTACTCATGCAGCATAAACACAAGGCAGAACTTGCAGGTACTCAGAATAACGAAAATGCCACCGGACAATCAGAATAACGAAAATGCCACTATAAATGGTAAAAAGTAGAAAAACACTAAGACAACACAAAAACACAAAAACAACAACAAAAGCCTAGGTTAGACATTGACTAAAACGGGTCCAGAAACACTATTGAAAATGGAATATCACCTAGAGGGGGTGAATAGGTGATCTTTAAAATTTAAAAACTTCTCTCTTGTATAAACGAAATAGAGACCAATAAGATAAAAGAACACAAGACAATTTATACTGGTTCGGTCTAATACTCTGACCTACGTCCAGTCCCGAACACACGAGATTTTACTATTCCTCAAGAACAATTACAAACTTTGTAAACGTAGGATTGTCCTCTCACTCTCGGACTACTGTTTGCCCCTTACAAGTTGTAATTAATACACCCTCTCTTAAGGTTCCTCAACCTTAAGATACAAATTTGACAATGAAATAAATGTTTAAATACTCCTCACGAGTTGATAAAAGAATGAACACCGAAGTGCAATTTATGATACAAATGAAACGGCGAATGATGTTAAACTCGAGTTGATTGCGCAAAGCATTTCGGTAGTTGGCAAATTGAATGCTCCGGCTATTTATAGTTGATGCCATTAATGACCGTTGGTGAAGTTCATGAAATAGCCGTTTAGACTCTCGAATGTGTCCTTTAAACAGATGAAGGTTCATCAAGAGTTTCGCTCGTTTGAATGGTACTTATTTGGAATTTTCGAGGCCGACATTCTCTTTCATTCCTTTTGCATCTCCGTTGTGAAATGGCATTTAATGCGAGATCAGAGAATATCAGAGTTGGCTTTACTTCGTTCAGAACATCGGTGTCCGAGAATATCACGGTTTAGGTAGCAGCATTTAATGTCTTTGACAGCGAGATTGCTTTATTTAAATTGGTGGTAATCCATGTCTAAATGATGCGAAACTTATAAATAGATTGGTTAAAAGCATTTGGTAATCACAATAAGTAATAATTAGAAGAGATTTTAAACATTCGGTGATTCATGAATCTCGTAGACGGGATTTAAAAACGAGATGATATTGCTTGAGCAATGATCCATACTTGCTCGAGCAAGCTCCTTTGAAATCTTTGAGGAAAGTGCTCTTTGGTCGGCGATGCTTGAGTAGCAAAATTCCTTTGCTCGAGCATGTTGCTCGAGCATGATCTATATCATGCTTGGCCAAGCTCCTTCGAAACTAGTGAAAGTGCATCGTATTGTTGCTCGAGCATGCTCCCAACGCTTGCTCGAGCAAGCTTCTTTGATTCGGTTGAAAGTGCTCGGAACACGATGCTCAAGAATGCTTTCCCGCTTGCTCTAGCATGATATAAATCATGCTCGAGCAACCTTTTTCAATCGCTGAAAAACACATGCTTGCTCGACCTTGCTCGAGCAACATTTTGTGCTTGCTCGAGCATCGGCCTTTTTTCCTTTGCTCGAGAAGGGATTTCAAGCAAACCAAAAATACACGGGTTGCTCGACTCTAGCAACCTTTTAAGCTTGCTCGAGCAAAGTACTCGAGCATGCTTTTGCCTTTGGTCGAGCATGCTTTTCTCGCCGTTGCTTTGATCGCCTTGCTTGATATTGCTCGAGCAAGACCATATGGTTTCTTTGAAGCAAGGTTCCTCCGATCACATCCGATTCACCTTGCACATGATGTTGCTTGAGCAAACTTGATTCTTTGCTCGAGTAACGTTCAAGATACATTTATCGATTATATCCAATGTTCTTTGCTCATTTTAATTTAACGATTTGGAAATTGTAATCATCAAAAAACACACAAGCTAACATTCTCCCCCGTTTTGATGATGACAATTTCGAGAGCTAGTTTGAAAAATAATTGATAAAAATAAATTTTAGAATACAGTTAAACCGAGTGAACAAAAGAGACTGAATTGATAATTGATTCATAATAATATGTTCAATTACAATCAACTGACAGAATAAGTTTAATACAGAGCAAGGTTAAACAATCAAAAACAAAAACAAAACAAACTGACAACCCAGGCAAACTAGCTACCTACTCTCCCCCTTTGTCATCGACAAAAAGGGAACCCTGGACATGCGTAGAAGGATCCTCAACAGGAGGAGGAGGACTGTCAGGAAAATCAGAAGAAGAAGAAGATGGAAGAGGAATAGTGGAAGGATCAATGAGAGGCGGAGGAAGATTCGGATTCACAACTGGAGAAGAAGGAGGAGGATGAGGAGCAGGGCTAGGAGGCTTCTCAGAAGAACCAGAGTATCTAAGGCTTTGTGCTAAAGCATCCAGAGTTGCATCAAAGTTTTTATGCTGCTGGACAAGAGTCTGAACCTCGGTCATGAGTTCTTGTTGTTGATCATGTAGAGCAGAGAAGTGCTGACTTGAAGTCTTGGAAATCTAGGTCTATTTGGATGCCAAGATTACTCTTGAGGTCCAGCATATCTTGATGAAATCCTGTGATCATCTTCTTGGTTAATTCCTGATAGACATCTAGGGAGCGCAACACAGGAGCCATGGCTTTTTGAATGGCGGCCTCAACAATAGCCTGAGTAGCAGCCTGTGAAAATGATGGCGCTGGAGCAGAAGTAGATGGACCAGCCTTAGAAGACTCGCTTCATCCGGGAGGTTGAGAGGCGAGATGGCATTGAGACAAATGGCTTAGACACCGCCGGGCCCATTTGAGAGAAGGAAATAGGTTCCTTACCCTTCCCTTTCTTTGATGTCGCCTTAGTGAAGGATATCCTCATATTTTTCATCTGTTCCTTCCCGAGTAGCGGAGGATACACTTCTTGGTCGTCTGAGAGATACCAAACATTGTTTGCCTCTAGTATCCAAGAAATCAAGGAAGGGTAGGGAATCGTGGCACGGAGCCAAACCTTAGCCTCAGAGAGGAATGCCATCATTTCTTTGAAGATCCACTTGCCTATATTCCGTTGCTCTATGGAGACTAGTGAGGCAAACCGTTCAAAGTCTTTTCGAACAAAGTGAGTAAAGCTCTGGCCTTTCTGAGCTAGGCTTCGACTGTAGACATACCAGAGGACTCTGTACTCGTCTTTCATCATGGCTGGTGTTACGTTAATTTTTGTGCCTTCCATT
This sequence comes from Acacia acuminata, assembly GCA_019022655.1. Taxonomy (NCBI): domain Eukaryota; kingdom Viridiplantae; phylum Streptophyta; class Magnoliopsida; order Fabales; family Fabaceae; genus Acacia; species Acacia acuminata. Next base: position 3,561,223 of record JAFJYI010000036.1, read on the forward strand.
GGAACATCCGGGAAGAGGATATGATGACACTCAACAGGTGAGAGCTTAGGAGGATCTTCAGGAATGTCCACAATACCCAAAATCACGTTGAGATCGTGAGCTGTTATCTTGATTTCTTGATCTCGAGCCTTTGTAACCAACACATCCTCGTCAGATTTGTTTGCGTTTTCTTGCACATACATGTTATGGTAGAATACTCGTACAACTTCTGGGGAGTACGGCTTGCTTATACTGAGGAGTGGCATGAACTGGGCTAACCAATCTATCAAGTCTAAGTTGAATTTGTCTTTGAAGTAGACTAAGTCAACATATACAATCGAACATAAGGGTCTAGACTCATAATACCGCGCAAACAGACGATGACCATCTACATCAATATCACCAGTAATCATGTTTGGTAAGGATTCCAGCAGCTTACCATCCTGAGGACGACTCGTCGAAGTTTGTTCGTCTTTATTCTCAGACTCTTGGGATTTGAGTGAAAAAGAGACTTTGAGCTTCTTGCTTCCGGAACCTTGTGATTTCTTACTAAGGGATGGCTTGAGAGGTTGAGGTTGGTCCTCTTTTGATTTACCATGAATCTCTTCAAATGACCTCTCGGTGCCAACGGTCTTCGAAGAAGGTGGGGATGGTGACCGAGATCGTTTGGATTTTCCAGTAGGAAGAGACCCAGTATTCAATTGAGTTGTTGGAGATGACGGTTGCACGCTCGTCTTTTGCTTCTCGATTAGCTTGGACTTGGAAGATGATTTTGACGATTTCGACGAGGATTGGGATTTTGTGGGTTTTGAAGTTTTCTCCAAATATGCAACTTTGGGACGGTAGTATCTAGATTTCTTCCCGGGAGAGTGTGATTTGTCACCTGAATCTGCCATTTGAAGATAGGTAATCTCAAAAAAAAAAATGAAGGCTTTGATGGTGTGAGGGTCCGATTGGGAGATTGAGAAATGGAGGGAAGTGGAGAGATTTAAGAGGAATTAATCGGTTGGAACAATTGGATTTGAAGAATCAAACGGTTGTAACGTGAGCAATTTGAACTAACGATTGTCAAACGGACGTAATCGAAAATTGAATTTGAGAGAAAAAAAGGGGTTAGGGTTTCAACGGCGAGAAAATGGGTTTTTGTCAAATGAAACGACGCTTTCTCTTAAAAATCCCGACTTCCGTCTTTGCTCGAGCAGATAAATTTTCATGCTCGAGCATAGTTCGTGCTTGAGCAGACTTCTTGTCTTGCTCGGGCATGATTGAACGCAAGGAAAAAGATTTATTGAATAATAACAAAAAAAAGATCTAACCTCTCTTCAAATGTGTGCTGTGAACATTTGATTTATAACCACATTTTAAAATATTGAGACTTGAGATTGATCTTCTCGCTCATCTTGAACAAGATTCATCAGCGAGGCATGCTCGGGCAAACTCTGGAGGATTGCTCGAGCCTTGATTCCTATTTTCTTCATTTCCCGTTCTTGCTCGAGCAGGTGTTTGTGCTTGCTCGAGCAATAGTCAAAATTGCTCCAGATTCAGAAGGTAGCTTCCGTCGTTGCTCGAGCGGGTATCGAGCTTTGCTCGAGCAAACACCATTGTTTCTTAAATTCAGGAGTGCAACATATGACGTTGCTCGAGCAAGTTGCATAGGTGTGCTCGGGCAACATTCTTCATTAATTCTGCTTCTTCTTCGCTATTGCTCGAGCGTCGCTATGAGAGCAAGCTGCTTCTACCTTGGCTTTTTCTTTGCTTCTCGATGCTGGTCGGGCAAATATAACAAATATGCTCGAGCAAGCTTCTTATCTTGGCCTTTTCAACACAGCTTCCTCGAGGTTGCTCGAGGAACAACAATTGGGATGCTCGAGCAACACATTCTCTGTTGAACTCTATTTTAATTCATATGAGCAGAGCATCCTGCAAAACACTAACAAGAAACTCCGATGCCAAAGTCAATATTATTCTGTTAGGAGTAGATTAATTACAAGATAAACACTTACAATTCATTGGGATTAGCCATTCCCAATTCTCTCTGAATGAATAAGAATTGCTCTTTAGCCAGCAGTTTAGTGAAGATGTCGGCCAGTTGAAGATGTGTGAGAATAAACATCACTTTGATGTCTTTCTTTTGCAGGTGATCACGAATGAAGTGATGTCTCACATCGATATGCTTGGTCCTTGTATGTTGAACTGGGTTTTTTGCCAAGCTGATCGTGCTCGTGTTATCACACAGAATTAGGATCTCTCTCAAGTGAACTCCTAAATCAGATAACTGTTGTTTTAACCACAAGACTTGTGCACAACAGCTTGAGGCAGCAACATACTCCTCTTCAGTTGATGACACAGCCATAGTAGTCTGTTTCTTACTGAACCATGATACAAGTGAGCCTCCAAAGAACTCACATTGTCCACTGGTGCTCTTTCTGTCAGTTTTATATCCAGCGTGATCAGCATCCGAGTATGCAACCAAGAACTCTTGTTGCCCTTTTGGAAACCAGAGACCCAATTCCTTTGTGTCTGAGAGATATCGGAAGATTCTCTTGACGTGCTCGGCGTGTGATTCTTTAGGAGCCGATTGGAATCTCGCTCACATTCCCACACTAAATTGTATATCCGGCCGACTAGCAGTCAAGTAGAGCAAAGACCCGAACATTCCTCTATATTTAGTTATATTGAAGTCTTTGCCTTTCTCTTCATCGGCATCCAACGAGGCTGTTGAGCTCATTGGAGTGTCTGCTCCATTACAGTGCTCCAATCCAAACTTCTTGAGCAAATCACGGAGATATTTTGTCTCGTGAGATGAATATCCCATCCTTCCGTTGCTCTATTTGTAATCCGAGAACGTAATTGAGCTCTCCTGTCATTGACATTTCGAACTCACCCTGCATCTTCTTGGAAAACTCCTCACAAAGAGAGTCATTAGTAGCACCAAATATTATATCATCCACGTATATTTGCACAATTAGGAGTTCATTAAGCTTATTAGTTTTGATAAAAAGTGTTGTGTCTCGCTCTTCCTCTAACAAAACCTTGATCTAGAAGAAATTTACTTAAGCGTTCATACCAAGCTCTAGGAGCTTGTTTGAGACCATACAAGGCTTTCTTAAAACGATAAACATGGTGCGGATGATGTTCATTTTCAAAACCAGGAGGTTGTTCAACATATACTTCCTCCCGAATAAAACCATTTAAGAAAGCGCTCTTTACATCCATTTGATACAATTTGAATCCTTTGATACACGCAAAGGCTAAGAGTATACCTATTGCTTCCAATCTAGCCACTGGAGCAAACGTTTCCTCATAATCAATACCTTCTTCTTGATTATAGCCTTTGGCGACCAATCTAGCCTTGTTGCGGACTATAATTGTGGATTCATCCCGTTTGTTTTTTAATACCCATTTGGTGCCAATGACCGTATGGTCTTTAGGCCTAGGTACCAAATTCCAAACTTGATTTCTATCAAATTGGTGTAATTCTTCTTGCATTGCTAACACCCAATCATTATCTGATAGGGTTTCGTCAATCTTTGAAGGTTCAATGTGAGAAATAAAAGTTGAAAACGTTACTTCATTTAAAGTGCTTTTTCTGGTCCTCACCCCTTGATTAACATCACCTATTACTTGGTCTAGGGGATGATTCCTTATGAACCTCCAAGCTTTGGGTTGAGATTGATCAGGGTTTTCTAAATTATTTTAAGGATCAATTTCAAAAACATCTTTAGAAGTTTCAATAGAAGTAGGGGTAGATTTTGGAAAGAATTGATTCTTGAAAACATTTTCTTCATCATCATCCAGAGATTCGTCTAATTTGGATTCACAGAACACAATGTGTATTGATTCCTCAACCACACAAGTACGCTTGTTAAAAATTCTATATGCCTTCCTCCTATTTGAATACCCCAGAAAAATACCTTCGTCAGATTTGGGGTCAAACTTTCCCAAATTGTCCTTACCATTGTTGTGAACGAAGCACTTACAGCCAAAGATATGAAGATGAGCCAGGTTCGGTTTCCTCCCTTTATAGAGCTCATACGGAGTCTTGTTAAGTTTCTTCTTGAGATAGGCTCGGTTTGATATGTAGCTGGCTATGCTCATCGCATCTGCCTAGAAGACTTGTGATGTCTGATTCTCATTCAACATTGCACGAGCCATCTCAGTTAGTACACGGTTCTTCCTTTCGACCATACCATTGTTGTGGTGTCCTTGGAGCCGAGAAATTGTGATTGATCCCGTGAGCATCACAGAATTCTCCGAATGCTTGATTTTCAAATTCACCTCCATGATCCGTTCGAATAGCTATAATACAAATACCTTTCTCGTTTTGCACCTTATTGGCAAATACAACAAACAGATCAAAATTTTCATCCTTGGAGGATAAGAAAATAGTCCAAGTAAAACATGAGAAATCATCGACAATCACCAGAGTATATAGATTTCCACCAAGACTTCTAACTCTTGCAGGTCCAATTAGATCCATATGAAGTAACTGAAGAGGGCAGTTTGTCGAGATTTTAGGTTTGTTTTTAAAAGATGATTTAGTTTGTTTACCTCGTTGACATGAATCACAGATCATATCATTTTTAAAACGAAGTTTGGGTAAACCAATCACTAAATCTTTTCTTAGCAACTTGTCTAGCCGATGCATGTTGACATGAGCCGACGCTTATGCCATGACCAACTTTCATCTAAGTTGCTAACAAAACATTTTTCGAGTTTAGTTTTGGTAGATCCAGGGTATAACAATTTCCCTCACATGGAGCTTTGAACAATACCTTCAGTTTACTTTTATCAATTGGGAGATCGTCTTTGTTGACAATGAGACATTCTTCGGAATCAAAGATGATCCAGTTGTTCTTATCGGCACTTTGACTCACACTCGAAGATTGTGACGGAGGCCTTCCACAAGATATACATCCTTAACTCGAGGCCCGTCTTTTGCACCGATTTCACCAATGCCAGTAATTTTTCCGAATTGATTTCCTCCAAAAGTGACTCTGCCTCCATCTTTAGATCTCATAGCAACAAACTTTCCTACATCTCCCATCATGTGTCTGGAGCATCCATTTGTCGATATACCACTTGTTGATCCTTGATGCTTTCAAACGTAGCTGCAAAAACATAGGAGATCAAGCTTTAGGTACCCACCTTTTCTTGGGTCCTTTGGGGTTAGTCTGGGCCTTAGGAACATAGGTTCCCTTAGGCACCCACTGATAATTACCAACCGGCTTATCCTTCCTATCGTTTTTATGAAAACACGATGAGGTCGTGTCCCTTTCGGTTGCGAGTAATTACAATGTGCAAATGGGTTTGAAGAGTGGATTTGTTTTTCGAAAATAATTTAAATAGGATTTTCCACCCGTTTTCTTCTTGCCTTTTTGTTTATCAAAAATAGGATTATATCCTATTCCTAAACGATCGTTTGTAAACCTTTGTGCTTTCAAAATCACATTTAGCATTTCACTACCTCTAGTGAACTTCTCAAGTATTTTTGTAAGATACGCATTCCTTTTCTCCAAATCCAGGCAATCATGACAAATAAGATCCCCACTCGTGAGATTTTCAACTTGCATTTTAAGAGTTAAGTTTTGCCTTTTCAAATCTATACATTCATTACAAACTTCTATGTATTCGAGTGGATTTCATTGTATTCATCAAATAATTCATCATAGGTTGGTTGTATATCATGTACCTCACTGTCATTTTTGGTTGGCTCTTCTTCTTCTGCCACCAGATAGATGTTGGCAGTCTCTTTCTCTTCTTCGCTCTCTTCTCCTGAGGAGTCATCTCCCCAGATTCCTGACACATATGCCTTCTTCTTAAATTGATAAGACTTCTTCTTTTCTTTCTCACTGTCTTTCAGGTGGGGACATTCTGACTTGTAATGACCAGGCTTCTCACATTTGTAACAAATGACTTGATCTTTGTCTTTGAAGTCATGTTTGTTACTTGGATTCCCTCTTTGAAATCTATTTCTGAAGCCACGATCCTTTCTATAGAACTTTTTAAATTTCTGAACAAACATGGCCATCTCGTCATCATCTTCATCATCCTCGTCCTTTTCTTCTTTCTCCTTCAGGGCATTAAGAGAAATTCCCTTATTTTGGCTACTGTTGACATCGTCCAGATCCTTTTTGAATCTCAGTTTGCTTTCATATTCAGAAAAACTTCCGAATAAGGCAGCAACTGAGGCCATTGATTCTCCACGAGCCTCCTCAATTGCAGTGACCTTTGCTTCCTAGTCTTTTTTCAGAATATTGAGAATCTTCCTGACTTGAGGACCTTGTTTATATATTTTACTCAAGGCCGCCAACTAATTTGTTAGATGAGTGTATCTGAGTTGGAACTCGGCGATGGTTTCTCCTGACTTCATCCGTAGTAAGTCATACTCGGTGGTCAGAGTGTTGATACGGTTCTCCTTGATGCTGGAAGTACCTTCATATTTAATCTCTAGAGCCTTCCACATTTCTTTCGCGATTGACAGATTACATATTCGAAAGTACTCCTTTTGACTGAGAGCACTTTGAAGCATCAGAATAGCCTTACTGTTGAGAGTGATATTTTTCTTATCATTCTCATCGAATTCAGCCTCTGTCTTTGGAACATTAATTCCTCCTTCAGTTTTCACTAGTACATAGTCTCCAGTTTCTATCACTCTCTAGAGACCATATTCAGTAGCCATCACGAACACTCTAAATTTAGCTTTCCAAAAGGAATAATGTTCCTCGTTGAATCCTGGGGGTCGGTTGATTGAAGCACCATCAAGTAATATTCCTTCCATGATCTTTCTCGGGATGTTAAGCCCAAATGAGAAACCAAAGCTCGATACCAAATGAAAATGGAATATCACCTAGAGGGGGGTGAATAGGTGATCTTTAAAATTTAAAAATTCTCTCTTGTATAAATGAAAAAGAGACCAATAAGATAAAAGAACACAAGACAATTTATACTGGTTTGGTCTAATACTCTAACCTACGTCCAGTCCCCAGAACACCTGAGATTTTACTATTCCTCAAGAACAATTACAAACTTTGTAAACGTAGGATTGTCCTCTCACTCTCGGACTACTATTCGCCCCTTACAAGTTGTAATTAATACACCCTCTCTTAAAGTTCCTCAACCTTAAGATACAAATTTGACAATGAAATAAATGTTTAAATACTCCTCACGAGTTGATAAAAGAATGAACACTGAAGTGCAATTTATGATACAAATGAAACAGCGAATGATGTTAAACTCGAGTTGATTGCGCAGCATTTCGGTAGTTGGCAAATTGAATGCTCCGGCTATTTATAGTTGATGCCATTAATGACCGTTGGTGAAGTTCATGAAATAGCCGTTTAGACTCTCGAATGTGTCCTTTAAACAGATGAAGGTTCATCAAGAATTTCGCTCGTTTGAATGGTACAGCTGGAATTTTCAGGGCCGACATTCTCTTTCATTCCTTTTGTATCTCCGTTGTGAAATGGCATTTAATGCGAGATCGGACAATATTAGAGTTGGCTTTACTTTGTCAGAACATCGGTGTCTGAGAATATCACGGTTTAGGTAGTAGCATTTAATGTCTCTGACAACGAGATTGCTTTATTTAAATTGGCTGGTAATCCATGTCTAAATGATCTGAAACTTATAAATAGATTGGTTAAAAGCATTTGGTAATCACAATAAGTAATAATTAGAAGAGATTTTAAACATTCAGTGATTCATGAATCTCGTAGACGGGATTTGAAAAACAGAGATGATATTGCTTGAGCAATGATCCATGCTTGCTCGAGCAAGCTCCTTTGAAATGCTGAGGAAAGTGCTCTTTGGTCGCTGATGCTTGAGTAGGAAAATTCCTTTGCTCGAGCATGTTGCTTGAGCATGATCTATATCATGCTTGGCCAAGCTCCTTCTGAAACTGGTGAAAGTGCATCACTATTGCTGTTGCTCGAGCATGCTCCCAACGCTTGCTCGAGCAAGCTTCTTTGATTCAGTTGAAAGTGCCTGGAACACGCTGATGCTCAAGAATGCTTTCCTGCTTGCTCTAGCATGATATAAATCATGCTCGGGCAACCTTTTTCAATCAGTGAAAAACACATGCTGCTCGACCTTGCTCGAGCAACATTTTGTGCTTGCTCGAGCATCAGCCTTTTTTCCTTTGCTCGAGAAGGGATTTCAGCAAACCAAAAATACACAGGTTGCTCGACTCTAGCAACCTTTTAAGCTTGCTCGAGCAAAGTACTCGAGCATGCTTTTGCCTTTTGGTCGAGCATGCTTTCTGCCGTTGCTTTGATCTGCCTTGCTTGATATTGCTCGAGCAAGACCATATGGTTTGCTGAAGCAAGGTTCCCTCAGATCACATCTGATTCACCTTGCACATGATGTTGCTTGAGCAAACTTGATTCTTTGCTCGAGTAACGTTCTGAAGATGCATTTATCAGATTATATCCAATGTTCTTTGCTCATTTTAATTTAACGATTTGGAAATTGTAATCATCAAAAAACACACAAGTTAACAACTATGAGATGATTTTTAAAATTTATGGGACTTGGACAAGGCAACTCCTAGACCATTGGGGAACCCAAAAATGGAATAAAAAAACTTAAAAAAATAAATAAATAAGTGGTCTATGTTGGTTTTGATTAGTTTTGATGATGTCTTATATAGTGCAATTATTAAAAGCAAAAAGGTTGAGTAATATATTGAGTAATATAGTTATCTCCTACATTGACTAACTACTATGTTTAATGTAGATTAGTCTAAGTTAAATTATGGAGAATGATCAAGAAGGAGATAAGAGATGAAAGAAAGAAGTATCTGCGAGAGGTTGTCAAGAAAGCAAGATGCTATCAATGGATTTTGGAGGATAACCAAGAAGAAGAGAAGAGACTAGAGAAAGATGTTATCAAAAGAACTTGCACAATATAATAGGAATATCAACATTCAAGTTCTTGTGATATCGGGAAGTCTACATGATAAGCGAGAAGTTGGAATGAAGTTTCATCACTTTATGGATATTGAAGAAGGAAGAAGTTGCAGAGAATGATGAGCTCAAGTTAAATGATGAAGAATGATCAAGTTGGGAGATGGAAGAAGGAAGAACTTGCTGAATGGAATGAAGATATAATTATCCAAGTTCTTATATTGATGCTAGAAGGCTCCAAGATCATATGGAAGTTGGAATGAGTCAATTCGAGTTAAATCAAGCAAATATGAGGTTTAGGATGAGAAAACTCGAGGTTTGAGTACAAACCTCGAGGTTTGAGTGTCTTCAGCGTCTCTGGTGTCTCGGACTAGCAAAACTCGAGGTTTCAGTCAAAACCTCGAGGTTTCAGCCAAAACCTCGAGGTTTCAGCCAAAACCTCGAGGTTTCAGCCAACATCAGCTTTTCAGCTTCACTGTTTCACGTTCAGCACGGGCGACGTCTGGTAATTCGATGATATCTCTTAAACCAGAAATCGGATTGAGGTGAAACCAGTGGCATATGAAACTAGACTCCCAATGCGTCATTTTGATATAAAATTCAAGTCTAAAGGAGTTCAGATCAAGGAGCTATGATTTTTACAAGTTGCCACAAGAATCAACGTCACAGTCCAGACCTACCTTCAGTATATTGGATGTATCTCACAAACGAAAAATCCGATTGAGCTGAAATCGGTGGCATATGAAAGTAGACTCACAGATCTTTCCATCAAGACTTGAATGAACCAAAATGGAGTTCTGACCAAGGAGATATGTCCCTTGAAAGTTGACAGTCAGCTCAGGACGTTGCAAAAACGCTGATCAAGAACAGCCTTCATTCATCAGATCATAACGGACATAATGCAATGAGTTTGGAGCTGATTCTTCTTGCAATGGATTCTCACCTCGAGCTTGGACATATAAACTTGAGTTTAAGATTGACCAAGAATTTTCCAAGTTTTCAAAACCTCCAGGTTTTGGTGAAAACCTCCAGGTTTCTGTTTTGGCTCAAATCTCAGAATTTTCAGATTTAAGTGAAAACCTCCAGGTTTTGGAGAAACCTCCAGGTTTTCGGCATCCGAGAGAGCAAAGTTTTTCACTGATTTTCAAAACCTCCAGGTTTGTGAAAAAACCTCCAGGTTTTCGGCATCCAGGAGCAAAGTTTTTCAGCGATTTTCAAAACCTCCAGGTTTGTGAAAAAACCTCCAGGTTTCATTTGGCGCAAAAATTCAGAATTTCCACTTTTGACGAAACCTCCAGGTTTTGAGAGAAACCTCCAGGTTTGGGCAAAAAGAGAGCAAATGACTTTTTCTGGTTTTGAAAACCTCCAGGTTTCCGGAAAAACCTCCAGGTTTCTTCGCGACTTAATTTCAAATCGCGAATTTGCAATACCTTCTTGTTTGATCTTAATACTTCCTATGATTAATCTCTAATGTTCATAGACATGTTTAACCACTTTTTTAGTGAGTTTCAGATGATTAAAATGAAGGATTAGAAGCAAACCTTCAAAATATCAGATTTGGTTCGAACATCAAAAGCGTGCAAAAGTTCTAACGGCTAGTTTCTAACGGCTATATTTCTTTATCCAACGGTCATTGAATCTTCTCAACGGTCATATATTGATCTCTACCTATATATAGAAGACAGATTCAAGCAAAAACGTAGAGACACAAGCTTACATCTTCAATATCTTTGATGCTCGATTTTTACATCATTTACACTCGTTTTTCATGTCTAGACAGCTTAGAGAGTGAGATGATTTGTATTATTCTTCAGTGTTCATTTATTCACTTCTGAGAGAGAAGATTTATTGTAATCATTCTATCTATCTAAGAGTTACTCAAGATTGGGTGATCTTGAGTGGGAAACACATTGTGTTGATTACAACTTGTAAAGGGAGTGAATCCTAGTGAGAGGATTACTTGATACGAGTGTGTAATCAAGCGGTGTGTTGATTACGATTTGTAAGGGGGAGTGAATCCTAGTAAGAGGATTACCTCTTGTACAGAAACGTGTAATCGAGTTGAAAGAAGATAGTGGATTGAAAATCCCAAGTGAAGCTTGGGATTTGGATGTAGGTCAAGGATTGGGCCGAACCGGTATAAATCGGTTGCACATTCTCTTCCCTTATCTCTTACATTTCCAAAGATATATATTTGAATGTGCATATATATTTGAATGACTGATTATTGCTTTATAAACTGATTTCAGTAAGTTACGAAAAGATTTTCAAAGTTCCTAAATTTTTATACTTCACCCAATTCACCCCCCTCTTGGGTTCAGCCGGTTCTTACAGTCTAAATGGTGGAATTTGGCGTAAATCTCAAGACCACAGCGTAAGAGTCGTGTCTTGTGATTTAGGGCATTTTCTATCAACCTACAAAATTTCAGCCCATTTGGAGATCTCGCGAAAAAAATTGACTAGTAGAAATCATGAAACCGAAAATTAAAACAGTGAAAAAGTGGTCTAAACGTTAGAATTTTGGGAAAATTTCATGCCCAATTCCTTATGAATAAGACCTGGTTTGAGTGATCTGGGTTAGAAATTTTTTTTTCCAGCCACCCGAACCACCTAAACTACCGAAACAATGCTATTTACACTACTGTTACTAATCAAACGGATGCAAATTCCCCAGAAGCGGCGCCATATTTTGACAGAGATTTGCCATATCCCTCAAAATAACCAAATTCAATAAAAGATTTGCAGTAATAGGGAACTTGGATTGTTTTCCCAACGAATTCGTAGCGGGTTTGATTGTACGTAACGAATGATGGAAAAATAAAAATGGGGGGGGGTTGGTTCAAACAGATTAAAAACAAAAATAAACAAAGACGAGAACACAATAAAATAAAAACAGATTAAAATCGATCAACCCAACATTCAGATTCTAGAGACTTCCATCATTGAACGAAATATGAACAAACTCGTGTTTGGTTCTGGACGAACCGAAATCTCTGCGTTCGTCTAGAAAATCCCTCGATTAGATGATCGCCTAGCATTTGTCTGAATAGTGGCATCTTACTGTGCGATTGCACAGCAACACTGTAACCTAGGTCGAACTCAGTTCTTGGGATGAACCAAACCGAATATTAAATCTAATATTCGAACTATTTCGAGAAATCGAATTCGATAAGATGAAAACAGAAACGAGTAAAGTTACCAATTAAGCACAAGCTCTCTGGACGAATCATGGAATCCTCAACGTTGAGTTAATCACAGAAGTTTAGCCGAGTATGGCTGGAAAAAAAGAAAGTATAGATGAAGAACACGAAGAACGCGAAGAACATTGCGAGAGAAAATAAAACTTCTGTATATAATCCAAAACTTTCAAAAACGTGAATGACCTAAGTATTGTAGCCACCATCTGACTTAAAGTTGACCTAAAATGGAAATGGGCTCCAATGGTTTAGCCCAAAACGGAAATAAAATAAAAGTGGGCTTTAATTACAAAATTCGAGCCTAAATAAAATCCAAAAATATACATCTACTTCGGCTCCAAAATCGACCGCCCTCTTGTCCGAATTTGCCCTTCATGGCTTCATAATAATTGTAGCTCTTTGAATCATCTGAAATATGAAACAAAAATGAGGCAAATCTGATGTATGGTTCAAGGGTTATGGCAAAAATAGTGAAGCAATGTAAAACTTGAATTTTATTGTTAAAAATGGCTAGAATATAATCAAAGGCCTAAAGCCCAAATAAGTATAAAAGCTATTATTTATTAATTAAAGAGTCCTAAATTATTAATCAAGAGATAAAAAGAAGTGTATGAAATATTCCATTATCAAGAGACATATTAATTAATATTCTATATCAAAAAAAATATTAATTAGACATTTACAATTTTACCCTCCTATTAACGGGCCCTAATTGGGCTTATTGGGAGGCCTAGGCCTAGCCTGTTAAGACAAACAGGCCTTGAAATAGGCCTTGGTCTGGCCTTTTAGCTTGACAGGTCAGGCCTGACCAGGCTTTTAACTGGTCAGGCCTAACCAGACTTTTAACAAGCTAGGCCGCAAGCCCTTGGCCTATTTCCACCCCTAAAGATGGGTATTTACTTTAATTTTTTGAAAAAACTTTAAGCCGGTCTGACAGGAAGGCGAACCAGGCCTTTCAGTAAGTTTGTGCTGGTCTATTAAGAAAGGGTTAAGGTGTAGATTTCCAACAAACTATTACCCGAGGAGCATCTGACACAAATAACAATAAAGGGTATCAAATTGGCCAACGAACTATTAAAAAGTGAAAAAAAGTACCAAATAACTATTAAAAAACAACTATCATAATTACGTTAAAATAAGAGGCACTGGTGTAGGACGGTGGCGGAGACACTGGAAAAAAGAGCGGTTAAACCTTCCTTGTTGGATAAGGCAAACACTAACAGAGATGGGACCCATGCGCGGCAGCCTTTGTGGCAACAACAGTGCTTTGCTTGTGGCATCGGAGGGATGGAACCAGGGGTGCAAGGTGTGTTCGTCGAAAGTTGTGGACTACTGGATTTGGTTTCGGTGCGTGATTCTCGCCCTGAAGCTGCATACTTATAATGGAAGCTTTGGAGACGCCGACGTCACCAACTCTGTGACAGTCAATGGAAGATGGAGACACCAAGACAGTGACAAGGTAATAGTTCATTGGCCAATTTGCCCCTTAATTGTGTTTTTGTTCACTTTTTAATAGTTCGTTGGCCAATTTGGTACCCTCAATTGTTATTTGTGCCAAATGCTCCTTAGGTAATAATTCGTTGGCAAATCTGCACCTTAACCCTTAAAAAAATAAGCCTTTTTTTCCTTTTTGTCTTGGGTTGGCCTTTTATACTAATAAGTTAGGCCTGAACAAGTCCCAAATAGGTCAGGCTCCTCACAAGCCGCCTAACCTCTTTCCACTTCTAACCATAGCCAAAAAAATTTATGTTGTCCCATAAAGGTTTCAAAGATTAACCCAATTTGGAAAGCCACGAAACTGTGATTTCAAAATATTTTCTTCAAACCACGATACTCCCTTTGGTCCTTATTATACAACACCAACTATCAACAATTTTTTATCCTTATTATTAGGCACAAATGCGTCTAACTGACTAATTTATTGGGTTTTTCCATTATGCTCTCATTTATTGGGCCAATATTTTTTCATTGACTATTATATTCTTAATCCATTCAACATGTTCCTCTCTCATTTGAAAGTGGAGCTATATACCCAAGAGGGGGGCGAATTGGGTATTTTAAAAAATTTTGGAATCTGCTCTGTTTTTAGACAGCAAAAATAGAGATGAACAGAGTAAAGGGAAGAGACACAGAGATTTATACTGGTTCGGTCCTAACAACTTGACCTACATCCGGTCCCAGGACTCTGCAGGATTTTCCACTATCACAAAGATTACACACTCGTACTCAAAGAGTAGTTCTATCTCTAGAACTCACTCCCCCTTACAAGTTGTAATCAGTGAATTCCCAAATCACCAAGTCCCCTTGACTTGTGATTCTTTGCAATAAATGATTTACAGATAGAAACTCTCTCTAAGAGTGGATAATAATAAACACCGAAGCTTATAATGTCAAAAGACAAAATACAAGTGAAAACGAAAGGTAGTTGAAGAACTTCAATGCTTGTGCGTTTTCAGATGTTGTAGTTGTTGAGAAGAATTGAATGCAACTCTATTTATAGTCAGATAGCATTAATAGACCGTTGCATTGATAATAAGACCTTGAAGATGATCTGCAGAAGTTATGAGCTACTTAGGTCTTCTTCTCTTTCTAAATCTCACTTAATCCAGCTGGCTAGATGATCAGAGTTGACTCTCTGCAAATTAATCTGTTGGAGAAGATGTTGCTTGTTGTAGAAATCATTCTTTAATGCTTTGCAACCATGTGCAAATGGATTAACCAAAAAGATACAAGTTTTGGGTTGAGCATTTAATGTTCGACATCACTTTTGCTTTTGCTTTAAACCTTGATAAACTTTCCTTAATCATCGAAACTCACTAAAAAGATGGTTAAACATATCTAGAAACATTAGAGATTAATCATGGAAAACATTGAGATCAAACAAGAAGGTATAGCAAAATTGACATATTTGATTTTCGTGCAACGTTCAAAAACACGGAGGTTTGTTCACAAACCTCGAGGTTTGGTCACTTGCGGTTGAAAATGATTTAAGACCAAAACCTCAAACCTGGAGGTTACTTATAAACCGGGAGGTTTCTTAAGATGTAACAAGCAATGGTTTCTCTGGCTCACTCCAAACCTCGAGGTTTTCACAGAAACCTCGAGGTTTCACATGTAAGTGAAACCCGGCGAAACACGATGAGAGCAAACCTGGAGGTTTCTCAAGAAACCTCGAGGTTTTAGAATAAGTGAAAGTTCATTTGCTCTCTGGAACACACAAACCTCGAGGTTTATAGCAATACTCGAGGTTTTGTTTAAATTTCAAAGTTCTTTGTTTTGAGCCAAAACACAAACCCGGAGGTTTCTATGGAAACCTCAAGGTTTTCTATCATCGAAAACCATTTGCTCTCTCGGATGTCGAAACCTCGAGGTTTCTCTCAATACTCGAGGTTTCACATTTAATTTCAAAACATTCAATTTGGCACCAAGGCACAAACCTGGAGGTTTTGTTGTAAACCTCGAGGTTTCACAAACCGGGTGTGGCGAGTTTTCTCTGGAAGTCCAAAACCTCGAGGTTTCTTAATAAACCTCGAGGTTTCGATAAATTTGTGAAACCAAGTTTTTGCAAGTTAAAACACAGAACCTTGAGGCTTCCTTTGTAAGGCCAAACCTCGAGGTTTGGGCAAACCTCGAGGTTTGCTCTCACTCGGGGGATTTTCCAACTTCTGAGAGCAAATCCTCATTCTTTGTTTACAATTGTTGGCAATCATCAAAACCTTTAGAGAACCAACATCCTTCATTAATAAGGACTACTAAAGGGAGTATAACTATTTCTATATACATACTTCATCCTAAATTGTAAAAGAAAGTGCACAAAGTGGCTTCATATAGTGCCATCTTACCACGGTCTAAGGCACACGAACTCACTCTTTGACTCCTGTGTCATTGATCTGCTCTCCAATTACTCTTTTGTCCCTTTGTCCTTCTCCTATCTAATCAAGACCGAGCTAATTCAGCCCCTTCCCAAGTTCGGTTTAGTATGCTTCCAACTTTGTTATTTTCTTCTATCAGATCCTCATTTTTTATTACTAGTTAGTTGTTAGGATTTTTCAGAGGGACTCTATGCAAAGGTTGTGTTTGAGAGCTGAAAATTTGAGACAAAAAGGAAGAATGTGTACGCCTATAATACATGGGCTGTACAAATATTCTGATGATGGAGCATGCAAATTTAAGTATTGTGCATATTGGTTATTTTTATTCGCTGAAGTGAAACTTCTCTATACCAACAGTATTGTCTCTTTTATCTTTCAAAATTTTGAAAGAAATATATGTTCGGATGATCATATCTCTACAGATGTGAAGTAATAAGTGACAGTAAATA
Organism: Acacia acuminata; assembly: GCA_019022655.1. NCBI lineage: Eukaryota > Viridiplantae > Streptophyta > Magnoliopsida > Fabales > Fabaceae > Acacia > Acacia acuminata. The sequence goes on from JAFJYI010000036.1 coordinate 3,577,626, forward strand.
AATAGTTTAGTATCAGATCAGAAAATATATCCTTTCGGATATTGAATATCTATTGATCGCTTGTTTCCACAAAATGCTATGCTTTTGAAATGAGCTTTTTCCCTCTCATTATCTCTTCAGGGCTGAACAAATGAGCCATAATTGCTAGTTTGGTTATAGTATTGTTCAATTTTGTGTATTCATCATCCAGCTTCAAGGTGTTCATTATACGTTCCAATTTGACACCAAAAAGTGTTCACCATACAAGATTATATGATATTGTAATGCTGAAAGTACACAAAGTGTTGTGAATATAACTAGGTTAGATAATTTGGGAATTAGGTTAGGTTAGATTGGGGGATTTATTGGCCCTATTAATCTTATGAGGCCAGTGATGTGGCCTTATACTAATACTATGAGGACATAATAAAAGGGTAGAATAGTAATAGGATAGGATAGCATATACTATCGTTGCTACTGGAAAATTGATACGGTGAACTAAACTGATCAAGTGTAAGGCTAGTACGTATATAAGGGAAGCCTATGCCTATTGTAATATTTAGATGGTGCATGAATGAATAGCAGAGCAACAGTTTTGTCTACCTCCTCTCTATTTCTATTCTTTCCCCTGTTACCTTAGATTTCTACAATAATTGTATCAGTGGTATCAAAGTTGTCATCCTCGGCACATTTTGCTCCATTCTAATCAATCTTGAATCAAGTCTGAACCTTCTTTTCCCCTCACGATTTGGACACTCCTTCAATATACTCATTCAAGAAACAGAAAAAAGAGTGTCGAGACAAGTCAAGAACTTCGATACTGGTTCTTGTAATTTGATTGGCGTCATTTCTGAGTGTCAAACCATAGCAGCTTCTGGGATTTTGCATGACTCTTGGTGCATCAGAATTCATTCTGGGCCTTTCTTGTGTTGTCGACTAAGTCTAGGTATCCCTCTGATTGTGTCGTTGATTAAGTTTGGATGTTTCTCTAATTGCATCGTCGACCAAATCTGGATATTCTCTAATTGCGTCGTCGACCAAGTTTGGATATTTCTTTGATTGCGTCGTCGACTCATCCTATTCAGTAGTGGCTTCATCCGATAATTTTTTTGTTAGGTCCAGCATCATCAAAATCTGGGTATTGGTTCGACAACCATTGGGTATTAATTCTAGGGTGCCTCGTTGGGTCTGTATTTGTTCCTTTGGTTATGGTTGTTTTGTCTATCGGAACCTGAAACTCATTCTGGGTGCCATTCTGATTCGTCTGGATTTGTCGTTACATTCTGATTATCATCGAAATTACCTACTTCTCCAATCTCGAATGGTGGAGACTCAATCACAAGCATCCACTGCCGCTATGGTTGACCCAATGGAAATCCGCGTACATGCAATTGAGGAAGCAATCCTTGGACTTGCGAACTTGCCAGCAGTGGTGCAAGCACTTAATGACTGAGTGGCTATCTTCATAGGGGACTAGGATCGAGACCAACAAGTAGAGAATAATCATGATCAGGATCATTGCCACAATGGATGTCGTGGCTACCATCGACCTCAAGATGAATACACTCCTCCAACCTGGTTAATGAAACTTGACTTCCCAAGATTTCAGCGACAAGATATCTGGGATAGATTTATAATTATGAGTGTTATTTTGATTTAAATGGGGCACCTGATAATTAAAGGTCAGATTAGCCAGCGTTAATCTTGATGAAAAGGGTTACATTTGGCATCTAGCCTATATGGAAGAAAAGGACGGTCGGGTCATATCCTAGAATGAATATAAGCATGCTCTGCGCGCATGATTTAGATCACCATTCGAATCACCAATGGGCGATTTCAAGAAACTCTATCAAATAGGGTCTCTTGATGATTACAATGATGAATTTGATGTTCTTCGCTGCAAATTATGACTCTGGGAAGAACATGTCGTTCAAGCATACATAGAGGGCTGCATAGTGAATATGCTCGCCAACTACGGCTTCAATGCCCTCAAACATTGATCGAAGCCAAAGGTATTGCCAAAATTTATGAATACAATGCTGAAAGTACTAAATCTTGGCCGCAACGAAATTTCAGTTAAGGCTCTACCAATCAGAAGCAATGGAAGAGTTCAAAGAACCTTGTTTCTACAGCAAAACCGCATACCAATTGCTCCAACTCCAATTGGCAAACCAAAATGAATGGGGCATGGGCAATCAACCAACATAGGGGCATCGACTGTATCTACAATGAGAACAAGGCAGTCCACGGTGAGCATGCATCAACCTTCAATAGGGATGGTTTAGATGAATTGAGGGCCAAGAATCTTTGCCTTTATTGCCGGAAACTATTCTCCCGTGACCACACATGTCCTCAACGGCAAAGAATGCAGATTCAGTTAATTGAGATCAGCCCAGATGAAACAGAGTCAGTAGATATATCTCCTACAACCCCTGATGACACTTCTCTTGATGAGTATGTGGCTGAAACTGATGAGTGTCTCCATATTTCACTCCACGCAATGTAAGGGTGTGTTGGGGTCATATCTATTCGAATTCAAGGCTATGTGGGTAGACGGAAAATGCAGGTATTAATTGATAATGGAGCTTCACATGGTTACTTAGACTATGAGCTTGCTTGTAAGCTTGGTTGGAAGGGAACACCAACTGCCAAGGGTGAAGTAGAAGTGGCCGGGGTGCAAAATTAAAGCTTTTTGGTATGTGGAAGGGGTTTAAATAGAAGATGCAGGGCCAATACTTTGTTTTTTATTTAAGAATTATGGAAATCAAGAGATATGACATCGTTTTGGGGTCTACATTGGCTACAAGAGGTAGTTCATCATGTCTCTTGGAATTATGACGACTTATCTATGACGTTTTGGTATAAGGGCTCTATGTGCACCTTGAAACCAAACCCTCCATCCAATTGCAAGGTAGTTACCTGGATCAATGACTCCATGGCTGGAGGTAGGGCTGAGCATTCGGTGTTCGGTTCGGTTTTTCGGTGAAAACCGAAAAAACCGAAAAACCGAAATACACCTATTTGCACCACCGAACCGAAACCGAACTGGATAAAAAACCGAACCGAATTAACCGAAATATTTCGGTTCGGTTTTACATATAATTCGGTTTTTGGGCCTTCTTGTGGGCCTTTTTGTTTGGGCTAATCCTGTAAAATAACCAATCCCTTTTTAAAAAAAAATCCAATTCAAGGCATTGGAACATCATATTTTGCAAGTTCAACAAGATCCTTTGTCCTATTACACCCTTGATAAATCAACATTTTGACAAAAAAAAAAAAAAAAAAAAAAAAAGATAAATCAACAGAGGGCTTCTCTTCATCTCCTACTCTGTCATCCAATTCTTGTGCCCACTGACCACTGTCGAAGAACACTAGCAGGACTCTTCCTCCAGTGTACCAGCAAGTTATCTTTCCAAGGCCCTATTCGAACAACTGGACATGTTAAGCAAAACACTTAGATATGCATGTCAAGTGATACTAATCAAACAAACAATAAAACCACAAGATATAAAAATGCCCACAATCATCAGCCACAATCCCCCCTGGATATATGTGTCGTGAATTATCAGGTTGATTACCATATAGGAAGCTCAAAACTTAAAAAGACCATAACTAATTAAATTAATTAAAGGCTTCGTGTGTGTATATATAGTCTCAGTTGGAGTCACATGAGAATGGAAGTACACCAATCAAAAATAGCAGACACCAAGAAAACCATAAGAAGGAGCAGTCAGATTTAGATGCCCTTACTGCTAAATCCCAGCAATTCGCAGCCAAAGCGTCATACTCCAAAATCAGTTATGATCTGTCCCCAAACCACACACAATTCACCAAAAAAGCACATAATTCACCGAAAATCAGTTATGCTAAAGACTGACAAAAGCACATAATTCACCGAAAAAGATCTTTCATTGCTCTGTCCCCAAACGACACACAAACACAGAATTTTACAGTATTAATAGCAGAATAAGTTTATTCTTTAATACTGAAATATTTCCGAATTTTGAGCGAAGCAGAAAGAATATACTCCAAAATCAGTTCGCAGAGTAGTATTAGAAAACTGGAACTGAAAAATTCACAAGACAAGCAGAAAGTTTGAACCTTGAAAGAAAAATAAAGTCTCAAAACTGAATTCTATAAGAGGCGAATGAAAGATGTGACATTAAATTAAATTAAACCACAAATATTTAGTCTCTAACAAAGTGAACAAATCAATGCATATGATTCCAAAAAACTAAGCAACAAAATCTAATAAACTTAATCGGATCCTAAATTGCTAGAAATCAAGCCTCAGTCCAGGAATGCGACACCCATTGAAAATACGAGCATACCGAGGAAGGCGAAGCAGAGTCTGGCAAGATGGAGCTTCGATCGAATAACTGGAGAAGAGGCAGATCGAAGTCGCAAAGTGAAGCGAAGCTTTAATCAACGCTCTGACAGTCGACCGGAAGTGAAGCGAGAAGGCGAATCGAGAGGGTAACTGCGACTCTGCAAGGGCCGACGGATACGAGGTAGGGTGACTGTGAGAGAGGAATACGACGGGAAGTCATAAGAGCTAAGATTCTGAGACGGCGAAGTGAGTGAGAGGGTGAGCGACACTGGGACTGGGATTCGCCGATTAGGGATGAGCCGTGAGGTTGTGATGAACTGATGAGCCGTGAACTGATGAAGCTGAGAGGGATGAACTGATGATGAAAAAAGGGTTGAGTCACGGGTAGGGTTTTTTGGCAATTGGGTATTTGGGTTGTGGATCACTGAATTGGGCCAATTAAGGATGAGCCATGGGTCTGCATTTTCTTTTTTTTGCTAGAAGCCTGGTCTGAACGTGGGTTCAATTGAAAGGAAAGAAAAAAAATATGTACATGCTATGCCTATACGACGTCGTTTTATATATAATTCGGTTATTCGGTTAAAACCGAATTAAATTTTAAAAAACCGAACCGAAAACCGACAACCGAAAAAAACCAAATTAAAAACCGAACCGAAACCGAAAACCGAAATAACCGAACCGAATAGACCGAAAACCGAATTAGTCGGTTCGGTTTTCGGTTTCGGTTTTGATTTGCTCACCCCTAGCTGGAGGTAGTCAGCTCTTCCTTTTACATTCTCTAGAAGGTCCTAATACTTCTGCCTATACCCTTACTAATGGTAATAAGGAAGCTTCTGGTCATGTTAAGAAATTATTGAGGGAATTTGGGACTACTTTCAAGGAACCCAACTCACTTCCACCTCTTCAGGAGAACTAGAACCATCCTATTGTGCTTAAGGAGGGGGTTGATCCAGTCAATCTTCGGCCTTATCGCTATCCGGCAATACAGAAGGACGAAATTGAAAAACAGGTAAAGGGTCTCTTAGAATCCGGGGTCATACAAGAGAGCTTTTCTCCTTTTGCTTCGCCTATCATACTAGTTAAGAAAAAAAGATGGTACTTGGTGTATGTGCATAGACTATCGAGAATTAAACAAACTCACAGTAAAGAACAAGTATCCAATTCCTTTGGTTGATGAGTTATTGGATGAGTTGAAGAATGCTAGATGGTTCACTAACTTAAATCTTCGAGCCAGTTATCACCAAATTAGAATGGAACCTGAAGACACTTACAAAATAGCCTTTAGGATGCATTCAGGACCTTATGAGTGGCTGGTCATGCCCTTTGGCCTTACCAATGCACCAGCAACATTTCAAGGGGTGATGAACAACATCTTTCAAGACCAACTGAGGAGATTTGGTCAGTGTTTTTTTATGACATCTATGTATACAGCTCCAATATGACGTTACACCACAGCACCTATGATTAGTACTGGAAATACTCAAACAGCATCCAAGTGTACGTTTGTTGCTACAAGGGTGGAGTACCTAGGCCATATCATACAGAATGGAGTTGTGTCTACCAATCCTCAAAAGATTCAAGCAATAATGAAATGGCCTGAACCATCTATAAAAGCAACTCCGCTCTTTCCTTGGTCTAGCTGAGTATTACAAAAAATTTATTAAGGGTTATGGCATGTTGGCAAAACCTCTAACGAATCTACTTCGTAAAGATCAGTTCAAGTGGTCTCAAGAGGCTGCAGAAGCTTTTAGAAAATTGCAGCAAACCTTGAGTTCAGCACCAATATTGGCATTACCTGATTTCTCCAAGCCATTTATGGTGGAAACTAATGCTTGCTCTACTGGAATAGGCGCTATTCTGATGCAGGGGGTCAACCATTGGCATATTTTAGCAAGGGTTTGGCTCCAAGGCACCATAGTCTATTGATCTATGAAAAAGAACTACTTGCGATGGTCCAAGGTGTTGAACATTGGAACCAATACTTAAAGGGCAGACATTTTGTGATCAAGATTGACCAACAAAACCTGAAGTACTTGTTGAATTAGAAGCTAAAGACCTCTTTCCAAATGTATTGTATCTCCAAATTAATAGGGTATGACTACGAAATTCATTACAAAAAGGGGCTAATAATAATGTGGTTGATGCTCTCTCTAGAATGCCTAAAATGCAACTTTTTCAACTTACACTCTCTACTTGCTCAGAGGAGCTGTTGCTGAAAATTAAAAAGAGTTGGGAGGATGACTCTGAAATTTAAGCTCTTGGGCAACACCTACAACAAGGAAGTGGTGTGGAAGGTAAATTTTCGTGGTATGATGACTTATTACGTAAGGGGACTCTGCTGGTAGTAGGAAATTCACCTATTGTGAGACAGAAAATCCTTGAATGGCTCCATTCTTCCTATTTAGGAGGACAATCAGGTATACATGCTACATATCAAAGGGTAAAGGCACTCTTTTGTTGGAAGCATATGTTTGACGAGATCAAGGACTACATCAAACATTGTGATGTGTGTGCATGTTGCAAATATGAAACGGTGGCTTATCTGGGACTGCTTCAGCCCTTACCTGTTCCTAATAAGGTTTGAGAAAGCATATCTATGGATTTTATTGAAGGGCTTCCCAAATCTAATGGCAAGAATACAATATGGGTGGTGGTTGATCACCTAAGCAAGTATAGGCACTTTGTGGCTTTAGCTCATCCATTTTCAGCTTCTACCTTGGCTCAACAGTTTTTATATGGGGTTTACAAGCTACATGGGGCTCCTATGGAGATCATTTCAAACCGGGACCTTATTTTCATTAGCAATTTTTTGCATGAATTTTTGAAGGTCCTAAAAATTGACCAAAAATTGTCTTCCTCCTATTACCCACAAACGGATGGGGTAAATGGAGGTACTCAATTGTTGTTTGGAAACTTATCTCCAATGCATGCATTGGGTGTTTCCCAAGGAGTGGGCCAAGTGGTTACCTCTTGTGGCGTGGAGGTACAACACCACTTATCATTCAGCCACTAAAGTCACTCCACATGAACTGTTATATGGATAGAAACCAGCACTGTACAGTCCATATTTACCTCGTACAACAGTGGTGGATGCTGTTGACAGGTCTTTTGTTGCTCGTAAAGGTGCTTTACTGGTGGACAAACATCATTTAAGCCGTGCCATCAACATAATGAAGCAGCAGGCTGATTCCCATAGGACTGATAGAGAATTCCAGCAAGGTCGGTGGGTTTTTCACAAACTTCAGCCCTATAAACAGATCTCAACTGCCTCTAGGAGTAACAAAAACTTGCTCATAAGTTCTTTGTGTTAGATATGATTAGTTTTGATGATGTCTTATATAGATGCCATTGTTAAAAGTAAAAAGATTGAGTAGTATATTGAGTAATATAGTTATCTCCTACATTGACTAACTGCTATATTTAATGTAGATTATTTGAAGTTAAATTAAGAAGAATAATCAAGAAGGAGATAAGAGATGAAAGAAAGGAGTACTTGCAGAGGTTATCAAGAAAGCAAGATGCTATCAATAGATTTTGGAGGATAACCAAGAAGAAGAGAAGAGACTAGAGAAAGATGTTATCAAAAGAACTTGCACGATATAATAGGAATATCAACATTCAAGTTCTTGTGATTGGAAGTCTCTATGATAAGTAGAAGTTGGAATGAAGCTTCATCACTTTATGGATATTAAAGAAGGTACAAGCTGCAAAGAATGATGAGCCCAAGTTAAATGAAGAAGAATGATCAAGTTGGGAGATGGAAAAAGGAAGAACTTGATGAATATAATGAAAATATAATTATTCAAGTTATTATATTGATGCTAGAAGTCTCCAAGGTCATATGGAAGTAGGAATGGCTAAATTCAGAGTTAAAGTCAGAAAAAATCAGTTTCGGGATGAGAAAACTCGAGTTTCCAAGTCAAAACTCGAGTTTCGCTTCGCTACAATGATTTGCTCCTCGGTATGAGAAAACTCGAGTTTGGGGCTCAAAACTCGAGTTTAGGAGTCAAAACTCGAGTCGACCAACTCAAAACTCGAGTTTGTCTTGTCTTCGATATCTCGGGGTCTCTAAACTAGCAAAACTCGAGTTTTCAAATCAAAACTCGAGTTTTCAAGTCAAAACTCGAGTTTTCATGTCAAAACTCGAGTTTTGGGCGGTCATCAGCTCTTCAGCAACTCTATTTCACGTTCAAGCACGAGCGAGGTCAGTAATTCGACGATATCTCCCAAACCGAGAGATCGGATTGAGGTAAAACCAATGGCATATGAAACTAGACTCTCAATGCATCATTTGGATATAAAAATAAAGCCCAAAGGAGTTCAAATCAAGGAGCTATGAATTGTGGAAGTTGACAGTGAAATCCACGCCACACAGCAAATCAAGCTTCAATGTTTTGAGTGTATCTCACAAACTAAAAATCCGATTGAGCTAAACTCGGTGGCATATGAAAATAGACTCAAAGATATTTCCATCAAGAGTTGAACGGACCAAAACAGAGTTCAGACTAGGGAGATATGGCCCTCAAAAGTTGACAGTTATTTTCAAGAAAGCTCAACAAAGTCAAAACTCGAGTTTGTAAGAACAAAACTCGAGTTTTCGGATTAAGAGCAGACAAACTTGAGCATCTTCCAAACTTGAGTTTTGAAACCAAAACTTGAGTTTTGATCAGAGAGAGCAATGTCTGGGAGTAACGCAACCTCAAAACTCGAGTTTTGCAAATGAAAACTCAAGTTTTCATCTCGATTCGAAAATCACCATTTCGAAAATCGATTCTTCGATAAACATCCAGATGATTACCCAAATGATTTATAACACTTCTTAACATCATTTATATCATTTGTGTACATGTTTCAGATGATCAAAGGTTGTTAAACTGAAGATCAAAAGTAAAGTAAATGCGATGTCATGGTGGTTCAAAAACGAAGTTCTAACGGCTAGTTCCATCGAGTCTAACGGCTATATTTCTTTATCCAACAGTCATTGAATCTTCTCAACGGTTATATATTGATATCTACCTATAAATAGAAGACATATTCAAGCAGAAAAATGCGAGACACAAGCTTACATCTTCAAAATGTTTATACTGTTTTTCATAGTATTTACTCTCATTTTCAATGTTTACATAGCTTAGCATAGAGAGTGAAATTATTTGTAATGCACTTCGGTGTTTATCTTATTCACTTCGAGAGAGAAGATTCATTAGAAACATTCTATCTGTTTATTTGAGAGTTACTCAAGATTGGGTAATCTTGAGAGGGAAGCATTGTAACCTTGCATTGTGTAAGGGGAGTGTCTCGGTGAGAGATTTGGCTTCACAAGTGCCTGGGTGAACTTGTGCGTTTGTATAGGCTTCTCTTGTGCCCGGATAAACAAGAGGATAGTGGATTGAAAATCTCAAGTGGAGCTTGGGGACCGGACGTAGGTCAAGGATTGGGCCGAACCAGTATAAATCAGTTTGCACATTCTCTTCCCTTATCTCTTATATTTCCAAAGATATATATTTGAATGTGCATATATATTTGAATGACTGATTATCGCTTTATAATTTACTTATGTCATTCAAACTACTTTTAGTAAGTTGTGAAAAGATTTTCAAAGGAACTAAAGTTTTATTAAACACCCAATTCACCCCCTGGGTGATAGCCAGGTTTTTCACTTTGGGCATTACTGGATTAAGCAGAAGATAGGTCCAGTTGCATATAAGCTGGACTTGCTGGAAGAAACCAAAATACATGATGTTAGTTCTATATGTGTTTTGATGATGATTGACAATTGTAAACAAGTTCAAAGTTTTGTCTTAGTAAGTTGGAAAACTTACTGTCATGACAAAACTCGAGTTTTGGTTTCGAAACTCGAGTTTTGGTCTTTGCAGAAATATGCTCTATTTCGACAATCTGAGCAAAACTTGAGTTTTCTTTTCAAAACTCGAGTTTCGTGTATTGCGAGACCACCTGATTTTATGATCAAAAACGAAACTCGAGTTTGGCCGAGTGAAACTCGAGTTTGGGTTTGGCCGAGAGCCTTTGAAGTTTCCAAGTTTCAAAACTCCCGGTTTTCAAAAGAGCACCGCGTTTTGAACTATTCAAAGAATTTTTCATATTTTGTGAAATAGTTCAAAACTCGAGTTTTGGGTTCAAAACTCGAGTTTTGATATGTTACTCGTGCACTTTGTTTTGCAACATATGAAAACCGCCGGTTTTTGAACCAAAACCTCCGGTCTTTAGTTTTCTCGAGTTTTCATTAAGTTTTCATTGAACATATGAAAACTCGAGTTTTGGAAGTAAAACTCGAGTTTTGGTCCGCGAAGAACATCCAAGTTTTCACAATTGCAAAACCGCGGTTTTGATATGTTCACGAGTTTTCGAGTTTTCATGTTTTAAGTGAAAACTCGAGTTTGGGACGGCAAACTCGAGTTTCGAGCAACCTGAGAGCATGAGTATTCTCTTGATTTGAAAACCTCCAGTTTTGGATGAAAACCTCCGGTTTTGATGTTTTGGACTAAAACTACATTTTCATATCAATAGTCCAAAACTCGAGTTTTGGGAAAAACTCGAGTTTTGAGTTTTCCATCGAAAACCCGGTTTGAAGCATAAATTGCGATGTTGCTCTGGAAGAAGCAAACTCGAGTTTGGATTTGGAAACTCGAGTTTGGTCTTGTCACTTGATTGAAAACTCGAGTTTCAAGAACAAAACTCGAGTTTTGATCGCCGATTTTGAAATTTGATTTACACGATTTTTCAAATCATTCTTGTTTAATCTTAATACTTCAGGATTATTCTCTACTATTCTTAGCTATGTTTGATGACTTTATTATTGAGTTTCAGATGGTTTAGAGAAAGATTTTGAAGTGTTAAAGCAAAAAGCAAAAAGTGGTTGAGAACATTAAATGCACTAGTCGAAAGTTGCACAACTTTGGCTAATCCACTCGCACACGTTTGCAAAGCATTTAAGAATGTTTTCCATAATAAGCAACTGCATCTCTAATGGATTAATTCGCAGAATGTCAACTCGATTATTTGACCACTGGTTTAAGAGAATATTAGAGAGAGAAAGTGCCTAAGCCACCTCTCAACCTTGCGTAACCTCTCCAACGGATCTTTTGGGATTGCAACGGTCATTTAATGATCTCTAAGTATAAAGAGAGTTGCATTCAAGTCATCCCAACAACTACATTTGCTGAAAATGAAAATCATTCAAGTCTCACATTTATTTGTTCAGTTTTCATCTGTGTAGTATCTTGCGATACATAAGCTTCAGTGTTTAACATTATCTACTCTTTGTGAGAGTTTTCTACTTGTGAATCATTTATTGTAAAGAACCACAAGTCAGGGGACTTGGTGGTTGGGTTCATTGATTACAACTTGTAAGGGGGAGTGAGTTCTAGTGAAAGAACTATCTCTTGAGTACGAGTGTGTAATCCTTGATATAGTGGAAATCAGAGTCGGGAACTGGATGTAGGTCAAGTTGTTAGGACCGAACCAAGATAAATCCTTGTGTCCAGCCTTCTTCTTCCCTCACTTTGTTTACCCTTTGTTTTATAGTCTCAAAACGAGCATTTACTCAAAAGTTTTAAAATACCCAATTCACCCCCCTCTTGGGTATATAGCTCCACTTACACATGACACATTCCATATTTCTTAGCTTAAGTTGTGCCCTCGTCATCCGCCACTTGACTAGCCAAAACCTCCGGTTATGAGGGAACCATGCAGATCCTATAGAACTGAGTTGGTAGAAGAAGGGGACACATAGTTACTAAAGTTTTGGTCTAATGGAAGCAGCTACCAGAAGAAGAAGTAACTTGGGTGTTGTTGTACCCCTTCCAACAACCATTTCCCAGTTTTGTCCTTGTTGACCCTTGAGGACAATGATTCTTAAAGGGGGGCATTGTTATGTAGATTATGAATATAACTAGGTTAGATAATTTGGGAATTAGGTTAGGTTAGATTGGGGGATTTATTAGCACTATTAATCCTATGAGGCCAATGTTGTGGTACTATACTAATACTACGAGGCCATAATAAAAGAGTAGAATAGTACTAGGATAGGATAGGATATACTACCATTGCTACTAGACAATTGATACGGTGAACTAAACTGATCAGCGCTAGTACCTATATAAGGGAAGCCTATGCCTATTGTAATATTCAGATGGTGTATGAATGAATAGCAGAGCAACAATTCTGTCTACCTTCCTTCTCTCGTTCTCTTCCTAATTCTTCTCTATTTCTATTCTTTCCCCTGTTACCTTAGATTTCTACAACTATAGTATCACAAACTTTTACCTTTGTCACCAGCCTGTCTTGAACCTGTATATTTTTTTCACTCATTTTGTAAAAGAAAATGCCTTTTCTTTAATAAGTTGTATGCTTTGGTTTCAAAGGATTAAATGAGATAACTTAGATGAATCCCAGTTTTCTAGTATAGTCAACGGAATGAGATTCTTTTGAGGGGAATTATTCCATTTAGACTTCTCTCTATGTCTATATTTTTAGCGCTTGCTACTTTTTGGTTTGGTTTGCTCTAGAGGGATGCTTAGCTTACAGTGGATCATATGGTGTCTGGTTTTGTCTTTCACAATTTGTCAGGCTCTTGAGTAGTTGCGAGGAAAGGATCTTCTGTTTGGTCTCCCATCAGTTGATATTTACTATAAGCAGAGTTGTTTTTAGCAAAGTGATGACATCTTGCATGACCTTTTGAAATTTATGCAATGTCGGACCTATTAAATGCATTTCCTTATGTCCTACTAAACTCTTTTAGTCTTGTGTTTTTTCTTGTTTTAATTTATGCTTTTAGAGACTATTTGCATGTTGCATTAGATGGCCTGTATCAAAACACTGTTTGCTCCTCGGTAAGTTTTAGAGTTCATTATATTTTATCTCCATTTTGTCTGTTTTCCTAGACCTTTATGTTTATAGATTTATTTGGTATAAATATAATGTGCCTTTTCACATATGAGGGTATGCTTGTTGGATATTTCAAAATTGTTGTGATAACATATTTTGAAAATATGTTTGATGTCTTTGGGGTTTTGGGAACTATCTAACCGAGCAAGCGTACCAATGCAAATAGTGGTTGTCCAGCTGGAATTGGATTGAACTATTTACAGGGGAAGAGAGGAAGTAACGATTGCCTAAATTTGATCTTTATCTTTGTTTTGTCCATAGAATCTCAATTTGTGTTCATTTTAAAGATGTTTTCATCATGATTTCATAGATTCTTTAGTACTTATATGAACAACTTCTTGGTCTCTTTTAAAAGAAAATAAATAAATATCTTTGATTGTCATTTTATGGATGCCTATGTTTGTTGATTCCAGAAACTAGTTGTTAATATATAAATTTTACTCTGTTGATGAAGATTTCTTGCACATGCATGTTTTGTACATTACATGGAATGTGCGCAACTCTTTGCAACTTTATATATAAGTTTTAAATGTCATAATATTTTAATTTTTTGCTCTCTTGGCTGCCAATCTCTCTCTGCAAGTCTTGACTATCAACCATGAATGTAAAATGTAACGGACTTACATTTTGCAGTCTTCCTTGAATGGATTTGCTTCAAATCTTCCTGATGGTGGTGGGAGGTCTTTCGCTACATGGTTCTTTGGTCACTCTAGTGCAGCTTCCCCTCTTTTTCATCACACTAGTGGGCATATTTTTGCTGGATTTAATGAGTCCCCACCCCATCTAGTTGTATAATTGCTTCTACCTTCTTTCTACGTGGCCTATTCAAGGGTTGCACAATATTCATGGGAGCTTTAATGTTCCAAACATGTCGAGTACCCTTGCATCAAGAAACTCAACAATAAATAGTGTTCCATCTAGTGGGGTTCAACAACCTGCAGGAAACCTTTCTAGCGGAAGATTTGGGTCCAATAATCTTCCTGTAGCCCTATCTGAGGTATTTCTGCTCGTGCATTTATGTTATAACAAGACTCCTCAAGTTACTCAACTAAACTTTAATGTGTTTTCTCTTTAATTTATCTCCCCTGTCACCCCGTGTGCAATTTTTTCATAGTTCTCTATCATTTGTGCAGTTATCTCACGGCAACTCCCATGGACATTCAGGAGTCACCAATAGAGGAGGTACAAGTGTTATAGGAAATCCTGGATTTAGTAGTAGCTCAAATGGAGTTGGAGGTTCTATTCCTAGTATTCTTTCAACATCTACTCCAATTGGTAACCAAAATGTTGTTCCAGGATTGGGAGTATCCCCAATTTTGGGAAATGCAGGTGCTCAAATTACAAGTTCAATGGGAAACATGGTTGGTGGGGGGAACATCGGCAGGAGCATAAGCTCTGCTGAAGGGCTGTTTGTAGCTAGACTTGCTTTTCAACTAAATTTAAGTGTGAATAGTGGATCTGGTGGTCTAAACGTGCAAGGACAAAACAAAATGATGAGCGGTGTTCTTCCTCAAGGTATTTATTATATCTTTCACGATTGCATTGAAATGGCTTGAATTTATATTTTCTTTACAAGATGATTCTTATTGTCTGAGGTTATCCCGATATTTTGAGTCAAATCCTTTGAAGATCAAAATGATATTGAAAATTAGCAGCAACCCTACCAGAGTGCAAGTCTAAGCAAGATTAGTTATTGGTTACAATTCTGGAAAATAGAAAGGAATATACTCTGGCGCATCAGCACACTGGTTCTTTGCAATTCAGATGTGCTAGGCTCACCATACACATACTCACAATTTCCTTAACCCCTCACTTGAACCATTGCGTCGCATATTTTTCGTATCATTAGCCTTCTGCATCTCACACACACAACCCCTCACACAAACCATGCAATTAAGCTTTGCCCCACTAGATTGGGGTCCATCACCCACTAGTGCAAAAAAGGCTTTTAAGACCGGACAAAAGAGGCATCGTAAGACCGGACCCGCGACCGGTCTTGTTCCAAATTTGGTATTAAAAGTCTACATTTAAGACCGGACTACGACCAGTCTTAAAGAAAATATTTTAGACAGGACATTTAAAACATTGGGTCTTAAAAGTCGTAGTAAAATAAACACGAAATACTTTTTGTTCGGTCCTAAAACTCAACTTTTAAGACCGGCTAATAATTAGGCCGCACTTAAAAGATAGAATTTTAAGATCGGACAAAAATAAATACGGTCTTAAACTTAGCGGCTTCTAAGACCTGACTAATTATACGCGATCTTAAAAGATTGACTTTCAAGACTGGATGATAAATAAATGCGGTCTTAAAAATTTTATTTTAGACCGCATGTGTAAATTTACCGGTCGTAAAAAGACCGACTTTTAAGACCGGGCGCTTATTATGAAATGTGTTTCTTGACCTTTAAGACCAGACATATAAATACATCCGGTCTTAAAAACTCACCATTTAAGACCGGCGCATTTATTTGCGGTGTAAATTTTCCGAATTTGTCCTTGTTCATTCTTCCCGATTGTATTACGTACAAATCCACCACCCAATCCAAAGACATAAAAGTCGATACTTTAAGCCGTAAGCTATGAACAATTATTTGAATAAATTGAATTGGAAAAAGAATACAAATATTATTCACCATGAGTTATTTGGCTTCTTAATTAATGATTATACTATGACTACAACACCCAAATTAATTCATACAATAAGATAACTTACTTACAAATACAATAAGTTACAAATACAACACACATGCCCAAAATAATATTCACCATGCCTTCATCTGATTCCCACCCAATAAAGTAACATCCTCTTTTATAATATGCCCCTTTGGATCGGATCTTGCCACAAAAATAAAACAAGAACAAACTTCATAGTCAAGTGACATTGTTTATGAACATAGAAGGAATATAATATAGTTAAAACCTTAAAGTTTTCAAAGAAATCTGCATATGAATATTACCTTATGAATTGACTCATTTATAAAGTGATATCTTCCCATATCCTTTCTTGATGATCACTTCTTATGCCGGGTTCATTATCCGCTTCATCTTCTTCGTTTATGTCCGTAGACCCTTGAAAAAGGAGTACTCGGGGAATACCATAATTCGAATTCATTTCCTCATCAATATCAATGACTCTCTTTCCTTGGAGAGCTACGAGACCACATTTTATTTTCTTGATCGTGATATAGAACACTTGTTTTGCCGGTCTCGTGATGAGATTTTGCCATAATCTCCCAAAATAACCAGATTAGAAAAGGATTTGCGGTATAATGTAACCCGGGTCGTTTCCCAACGAATTCGCAATCGGTTAAATTCGACAAACAATAAAAAAATGATAAATGGGAGGTTTTTTTATTCAGAATAATATTAAAGACGAGGTAACTTGAGAGACAAAATGAAATAACATGAATTGAACAAAAAGAGGATTAAAGGATCAACCCACGATTTTGGATTCACCCACTACCCTTCCTTGAACGAAAGCATTTATAACCGAACTCAGAATCGACTCTAGACAAACCGAAATCTCGCATTTGTCTAGAAATTCCCTCAACCGAACAATCGTTCAGAATTTGTTCAATCGTGGTGCACCTCTCGTACGATCGCACGTAAATACTTTAACCGGTCCGAACTTCGTCCTTGGGAAATATCGATTTGGGTTTTTAATCAAAAACCCAATCCGAACCAAAAATCAAATCTCGATTAAGGGATACGTAAACGAGTTAGACGGTTACCGATTAGGCGCGAATCCTCCGGATAGTGGATGGAACCCTCATCATGGATCAATCTCAAAAATTTAGCCGAACATAATTAAGAAAGACGAAAAACAGATGACGAACGTGAAGAACACGAAGAACATTGCAGAGAATTTGAAAACTACTATTTTGATCCTCTCGAATTCTCAAAACGTGAATGAATCAGATGTTTGTGGCTGCCACTAACTTAAACCTAAACCTAAAATGGAAATGGGTCAGCCCAAAAACGAAATTAAAATAAAATTGGGCTTTAGTTATAAAGTTCGAGCCCAAAATAAAATCCAAAAATACATATGCTTCGGCTCCAAATTTGACTGCCCTCTTGTCCGAATTTGCTCTTCATGTCTCCATAATAATTGTAGCTCTCTGAATCATCTGAAATATGAGACAAAAATGAGGCAAATCCGATGTCCGGTTTAAGAGTTATGGTAAAAACAAGTGAAGCAATGTAAAACTGGAATTTATTATTAAATAATGGCTAAAATATAATAAAAGGCCCAAAGCCCAAATAAGTATAAAAGCCATTATTTATTAGCTAAAGAGTCCTAAATTATAAATCAAGAGACAAAAAGTAGTGTATGAAATATTCAATTATCAGCCTGCCATAATAAAAGGTTCATCTCCAAAACTTCTACCATGGACATCGACTAATGTAAATCCTAGCTGATCAATCCGAACACCATTATTGACATTGACCCACTTGCATTTGAAAATGGGAAATCTAATTTTCAAATAGTCCACCTCCCAAATCTCTTCAATAACCCCATAAT
Organism: Acacia acuminata; assembly: GCA_019022655.1. Classification (NCBI taxonomy): domain Eukaryota; kingdom Viridiplantae; phylum Streptophyta; class Magnoliopsida; order Fabales; family Fabaceae; genus Acacia; species Acacia acuminata. The sequence goes on from JAFJYI010000036.1 coordinate 3,595,364, forward strand.
ATGGCATGACTGCCAATAAAAGGGCTCTTGTCTTTCGAACTGAAGAAGTGCATAGATTCAGCCTCTAACATAACACCACGCTCGGTTCGTGCTCTTATCATCTAGGGACTTTGTGTAAAATGTATAACCATTGATCACATACGAATTCCAACTTATGACATCGACCTCAAGACCACGTACTAACCATTTGATTGTATCAGAAACACATTTCTCTCCCTTGACCTTTTGTTTGAACCAGTTTGCAAAAGTTCTATTATGCTCCCTAATCAACCTTTGTTCGTCATTCGATGATTTTCCTTCCTTTGCTTTCTTTATGTTCAGCTATCGGCTTGAACTTCATCAACATTATTCAAGATGTATAAGTGGACTTGTGACAATTCATCGGATCCACACTCTTTACGGAAGCGCCTCATCTACCCCCTTCAAAGATGCCGACGTTTTGGAAGCCCAATATGTCTTACTTTAGTCAAATAATTTTGACAAAATTCCATGGCTTCTTCAAACATATTTCGAACAATCGATGCTTCGGCCGGTATGCGTTATTCACGTACCCTTTTAAGAATTTCATAGATCTTTCAATTGGGTACATCCATCGTAAATGGATAGGGCCGCACATCTTTATCTCCCTCACTAGATGAACAATTAGATGAACCATGATGTCAAAAAATGTAGGAACAAAAAGCTTCTCAAGGTGGCACAAGATAAGATATCATTCATTCTCCAATTCATCCAACTTTTCAATCTCGAAAACTTTACTACAAAGCGTATTGTAGAAGACACAAAGTCTAGTCAAAACGACCCGAAGATCATATTCGACGATGCCTCGAATAGCTATTGGCGAGTTTGTTGCATCAAGACATGACAATCATGAGACTTTTGGCCTACTAATTTCAAGTCCTTCATCGATACAAGCCTCTTCAAATTTGAAGAATACCCCGTGGGAACTTTTGTGCCATGTATACACTCACAAAAACTTTGTTTCTCATCCTTAAACAAAGTATGAGAAGCCGGAGGACAATAAGTTCTCTTCCCATCTGGCCTTGGATGTAACTCTTCGCGTATTCCCATTGCTATCAGATCCAATCTTGCCTTCACACCATCCTTGGAACTACCTTGTATGTTGAGAAGCGTGCCAACAATACTATCACATACGTTTTTCTCCACATGCATGACATCAATACTGTGTCTCATATCAAGATTGCGCCAATATGGAAGATCGAAGAATACATATCTCTTTTTCCATAAAGGAGCATCTTAAAGCTGTTGCTGGTCAATCAGCTGAAATTAAAGAGAAGGCTGACGAGATTGAGGCCAAGCTATCTACTCAGCTCATCTCTCATATGGAGCTCAGTGACAAGGTGGACAACATTGTCAAGCATCTGCACATTGGACCATCTTCACCTCCTGGTCCTGCTTCTGGTCCTGCTGCTGGCCCAAGCACCTCTGGTCCTGCCTCTGTTTTTTCTTCACCATCCTTCACTTTCACTTCACCTCCTATTCCTACATCCTCTCCCGGCTCCCTCAACTCCCATTTTCCCTTCTCCGATCCACCGAGGCCGCCACACCAACCACGAAGTCCTTCCTTCACCATCTACTCCCGCCACCGAGATTCTTCCCTCTCCATCTATACCACTACTACTATCGAAGTTGTTCACCTTTCTCCACCCTCTACACCCTTGGTCTACCTTCCTTTTGACGATGCCAAAGGGGGAGAGAAAAGCAAGGAGTAACCTTTGAAGTTTAGAGAGTTTTGAGGATCATGTGCATTTTGTTTTGTATTACATTATCTTGTACTGCTCTATCTTCTGAAATGAAATACAACTTATGATTTTCATGCTTCTGCTCTTCTCTGATTGATGCCTGTGTTTACATTGTGAAAATCACAAAATGCAATTCCCAAATGACTAAGTTTCCTAAAATAAAAGTTCTCAAAACCTCTGCTAATCTCAAAGTCTGATTTCAATTTGAACTTTTCAAAGATGTTTGTTTACAAGTGTTGTCATCATCAAAAAGGGGAGAATGTTAGTTCCTTAAAGGTTTTGATGATTGTCAATAATTGTAAACAAAGAATGAGGATTTGCTCTCGATGTTGGAAATTTCGAGTGAGAGCAAACCTCGAGGTTTGTCCAAAAACCTCGAGGTTTGGCCTTACAAAGGAAGCCTCAAGGTCCTGTGCTTTAACTTGCGAAATCTTGGTTTCACAAATTTATGTGAAACCTCGAGGTTTGTAAAGAAACCTCGGGGGGTTTTGGACTTCCATAGAAAACTCAATTTCACGCAACAATGAAAACCTCGAGGTTTCCAGAGAAACCTCCGTGTTTTCGTTTTGTCTCAAAACCGAGAATTTTGAAAATTATGCAAAACCTCGAGTATTGTTAAAAACCTCAAGGTTTCGGGATCCAGAGCAATCATCATTTCCTATCCATGAAAACCTCGAGGTTTGCAATAAAACCTCCCGGTTTGTCTTTGGATCAAAACTCGACTTTCAATGTTTTTAGCAAAACCTCGAGTATTGCTCCAAACCTCGAGCTTTGTGTGTTCCAGAGAGCAAATGAACTTTCACTAATTTTGAAACCTCCAGGTTTCCAAGGAAACCTCCAAGTTTGCTCTTGTCGCGATTTTGCAAGGTTTCACATTCAAAGTGAAACCTCGAGGTTTTCGTGAAAACCTCGAGGTTTCGATACTCGAGAGAGTAATGCTTTCTCGTCACTTCGAAAACCTCCAGTTTTGTAGAAACCTCTAGGTTTGTTGGTTTGGACTCAAAACAAATTCAAGTATCATAGTCCAAACCTCGAGGTTTGAAGAACAAACCTCGAGGTTTCGAATGTCGTCTGAAATTCAAATCTGTCGATTGAGCTATACCTTTATGTTTTATCTCAATGCTTTCCATGATTAATCTCCAATGTTTCTAGATATGTTTAACCATCTTTTTAGTGAGTTTTGATTAAGGAAAGTTTATCGAAGGTTTAAAGCAAAAGCAAAAGTGATGTCGAACATTAAATGCTCAACCGTAAACTTGCATTCTTTTGGTTAATCCATCTCGCACACGCGTACAAGGGATTAAAGAATAATTTCTACATCTAGTAGCCGATATTCCAATGCATAAATTTGCAGAGTCAACTCGAACTTCTACCCAGTGTATTAAGTGAAGTTTAGAGAGAGAGAGAAGACCTAAGCAGCTCATAACTTCGTAGATCATCTCCAACGGTCTTATTAACAATGCAACGGTCTTTTAATGCTATCCGACTATAAATAGAGTTGCATTCAATTCTTCGAACTACTACAACAACTAAAAACGAAATACATTCAAGTCTAGCATTTATTCTTTCGTTTTCAACCGTATTGTATCTTTTGATACTTTGTGCTTGATGATTATTCTTATCTACTCTTAGAGAGAGTTTCTACTTGAAAAACATTTATTGTAAAGAATCACAAGTCGGGGACTTGGTGATTTGGGAATTCATTGATTACAACTTGTAAGGGGGAGTGAGTTCTAGAGAGAGAACTAATCTTTGAGTACAGTGTGTAATCTTTGTGATAGTGGAAAATCCGCAGAGTCCGGGACTGGATGTAGGTCAAGTTGTTAGGACCGAACCAATATAAATCTCTGTGTCCAGCTGCTCTTCCCTTTACTCTGTCCATATCTGTTTTTGCTGTCTAAAAACAGAGCAGATTACAAAAGTTTTTAAAATACCCAATTCACCCCCTCCTGGGTATATAGCTTCACTTTCAGAGACCCACTTGGTATTTTTTCACCATGCCATACCCATACTGTATAAGTCTTACAAAATCCTTCACAAATTAAATGTGTGTGTATAACTTCAACACTTAGTCACCTCTCATTTAGACATTTTACACAAGGGCAATAAAACTTCCCATTATCATCATGGGCATTTTGTTTAGCAAATTCAATAAAGTCCCTCACCCCATTCTGATATTCAACACTCGTCCGTAAAGCATTTAGCCAACTGTGGTCCATAGTAGTATTCCTATAGACGGAAAGATTTAACATATACATAATTCAAAAAAAGGCAGAGACTTGCATATAAAATAAGCCAACTCCAAATGCATATTTATGCTCAATGTCAGTTATGCATATCTTTTTTTTTCTTTGGTTTTACGGAGAAACTTGCCTATTAAATGCATAACGAAGAATCACTTTTGGTCATAAATGTATCACAGTGAATCCAAGAAGCAAAATAAATACATGACAAGGAAATTAAATGCATCGCATGAAGGTCTTGTGGACTCACCTGTACCATATAAATTCAAATGCGTTTGCTGAGTCTTTCTTCTCCCGCCACGAACGTTGATGTTGCAAACAGCAAGAGTAACCTAAAAACATTTCTTGGTCAGTTTGGTAGGTCTAAAGTGCAAATATAATCTTCAAAATACAATATTCATTAACAACAAAGAAACCCAAAATAACATTTCATCGATTTCGTTCAACCTATGAAAACCCTAGAACCATTAGAAGGAAAATCATAAAGTTATATAACCGAAACACCTCGTACAACTTGGTCTATAGACGTTTAGCTAAGGAACCAAAGAGTTAATCTCGAGAGAGGAACGCAAAGCAGCAACAACACAACACAGATCGGAGACAACGTGTAATCACTTTCGGCGCCACAAGAGAA